>WOXC01005003.1:1200000-1800000 GCA_011680675.1 Gymnobelideus leadbeateri
AAGCACTGTGCTATGTTTTAGGAATACAAATGGAAAAGCAAGGTACTACCTACTCAAAAGGAACTGACATTCTAATAAAGGGATAGAGGAAGAAGATACTGTGTCAACACCTTCAACTGGCAGAAAACAGCAGATGAACACAGAATCAGCAGAGAATAATGTTTGCTCCAACAAGCATCTCTGCTTTGTTTTCTTCCTTTTAGTAAAACTTTCTTTTGTCATATTGTGAACTGTACACTTGCAAATGGAAAATTGGTCCTAGCTTCCTGAGGGGCCAAGAAATGCTAAGGAAAATAATCACAAAGCCCTCTATCTCAGACACTGAGTTCGTAAAGAGAATTCCCTCTGAAAGAAGAAAAATAAAACTATTATCAGGGAGGGTGGATCTATTAAAGTGGGAGAGTGTCCTTTTAACCCCAAATGGTATCATGTCACTAGGAGTTTGAGCACAAATCCACCAGCAGGCTTTGAGACACATGACAAATCCAACCTGAATAGAAATTTGGCATTAGTCTTGGTATAGCAAGGTATTGAAACATGCCCAGATCAGCTAAGAAGGGACCACCATCTGGGAGAAGACATTGTTTATTCTAGGAGTAGCCTTTTTCATTTGACTGCATAGCTGGAACATTCAGCCAGACTGGAATGGTCTTATTTTTTTAACCTCCATAGAGAGTAAAGGTCACATTCATCCACAGCAGTGGGTGCTATGAAATGGTTGGGAGAAGGACTCTCCCCACCTCTCTTACTCTTTGCCCTGGGAATCAAGCTGAGAGTTGTGTTTTGGTTTGTTTTGTTTGTACTTTTAGCTTCTTGGTGCAGGTGATAGAATCCCCACTGGACCCAGAAGTCCAAGCCATGATGATCTGGGAGGCAGGATCCCAGGCCAAATGAGCAGCCAACCAACCCAATATGGAAGCCCTAAGAAGTCACAGTGTCCCAAAAGGGGTTTGGACCTTGGAACTGGAGATTGTACTTTATAGTAACTGAACTAAGGTATAAACCCAATTCCTCTCTCCTCCCCAGAGCATGAGGGAGCTGAAGGGGATATATTATACCCCTAGGGACTGGGAAAAATATTTGTATGTCTATTCTTTTTTTTGTATGTCTATTCTTGCTACACCTTTGAAGTAAATATTTCTTTGCAAAAGCTAATCTAAGCACTTAAATTGAAATGGAATACAGGGGACCCCTTACAATTAGGAGAACACCATTGGTTGGGACTGGAGCCAATGACCCTAAATCCCTTTAGAGATACGGGAGGGACACAGGGGAGGGGTGAAATGTAACAGACCTGACCTTCGAGCATTAGGACATTGATCAGTCCATCTTGTGCTCTGTCCACTGCCCTACTTATGCATGCACTTGGATGGACTCCATATAGAGTTTGTCCAACAATATATATGTCAGGTCAAACAAGATGGATGGGCAATGAGCTTGGCCCCAGATATGAAAAGACAGAGGGAAGCAGGATTAGGGTAGACATGATTACCTGAAGGAATACTATTGTCCTAGGAGAGGAGAAATTTGCTTTATTTTTTTTGAGGGGGAAGGTAGGGTAATTGGGGTTAAGTGACTTGCCCAAGGTCACATAACCAGTTCTTTGTGTTAAGTGTCTGAGGCCAGAGCTGAACCCAGGTCCTCCTGACTCCAGGGCTGGCGCTATATTCACTGCACCAGCTATCCACCCCAAGAGGGAAATTTGAACAGTGGAAGATATATGCTGAAGAAATGTTTTAAGACTGGCAGGTGTCAGATAATGAGAAACTGAAATAACTGCCAGATGTCAGAAGACCTGCATTAAAAATATTGTTATTGTTCAGAGGTATCCAACTCTTCAGTACCCCATTTGGGGGTCTTCTTGACAAAGATACTGGAGTGATTTACCATTGCCTTTTCAGGCTCATTTTACAGATGAGGAAACTGAGGCAAACAGGGTTAGGTGACTTGCCCAGAGTCACACAGCTAGGAAGTGTCTGAGGACAGATTTGAACTCATGAATATGAGTCTTAGCTGCCTCTGCATTAAGAATGAGAAATCGGGGCGGCTAGGTGGCGCAGTGAGTAAGAGCGCTGGACTCGGAGTTGGGATGACCCGGGATCGAAACTGGCCTCAGAAAATAAGCACCCACACATAAATAATGACTAGCCGTGTAACCTTGAGCAAGTTACTTAACCCCAATTGCTTTAAAAAAAAAAAAAAGAATGAGAAATCATCTAGTACAGTACATGAATACTTGAGAGTATAAGACAATCATTTGGGAGCATTGTGAATAGTGAGAGTGTGGACGTCAAATTCCCAACTTCAAGCTAAGAAGAGGTCTAAGAAAAAGTCTCAAACTATAAAGTTAGAAAAATTAACATTAGAGTTAGAAAGTTAGAAATCAGTTTTAAAAAAAAACCACAGGCACAAAGATCTTAGAATGAATTAATCATGTTAGACTTGCTCTCATAATTAGGGGACCCTAGATAATGGACAGTCTTTGTGGCATCTGTACTTGTCTCAAAAACAGAAGACAACTCCCAATTTCTCACAAGTGATAGGAATTATCAAAGAAGGCAAAAGGTCAAAGGGAGTTTCCAGAAGAAGCAAAGATCAGGCCAAAATGCCTGCTTGCTACCAATTCAGATATTTAGATATTGGTAACCAGTGTGAAGGAGGAGCTAATCAAAAAAGGTCAGGCTAATGTTTCTCCAAAATACAATTCAAATCTCTACTCCTAGAATTTTTAATTCAGAATTTTTAACTCAGGGGTAAAGGTCAGCTCCTGGAACTCTCCCAAGAAGGCCCTCTCACTTTTCTTATCTCCCTCCCATTAAAGAAAAAATTTGAGAAAAAGAAAAGAAAACCAAAACCCTTGTTATTTCTTTCTTTGGCTCATTATACCACTACCTGGATTTCTCTAGAAAAATCTATAAAATACATCTTAAATATGTTTCTGCATAGGTCCCTCCATATGTGGATAACAGAGCTCCTTCCCACAAAGGTACTCAATGTGCAACATTGACCTCAGGGAAGGCAATGGGTTTTTCTTCCACAAAGATATTCAGTATACAAGATGGGCATCAGTAGGATAATAGGCTTCCCTCACACAGAAGTACTCAATGTACAACATGGGCATCAGTAGGGTAATGGGCTTCCGTCCCACAAAGGTATTCAATGTACAACATGGGCATGAAGGGGCAGGGTTAATGAGATTACACACACACACAAAGGTACTCAATGTGCAACATAGGCATCAAGGAGGTAATGGGCTTCTCTCTCACAAAGGAATTCAGTGTATAATATATGTATCAGGTATGGTATAGCATTTTTCTTATCAGTTTGGGCAGGATAGACATCTCCATATTGAGTATACCCAGAAAGACATCTATGTATACAGTGTATCTTATATCCAATCAATCAATCTAGCATTTATTAGGCGCCTATTATGTGCCAAGCATTGTGTCAGGGCCTTTGGCATACCAGAAACTAAGGTGTGATTGACAGATTTTAGGAAGTAACAAAGGGAAAGCAGAATGAGCATAGAAGCCATTTTGTTCAATTACTCTCCTGGGATCTATCCCCTCCGGGACCCATTGAGCTAAGAACCAAAGTCACTATAAAGTGTTACAGGGTTCAGCTGTGCTTCTTATTATATCTGAGTCATTTTATGAGCAAAACGTGAAGCATACACCTTCACAAGCTTTGAGTGCTCCATGAGCTTTAAAGGTACAACCCATATCACTAAATACATGGTGGCATATTTAGAATTTCCAAAAGAGGATGTGAGTATTAAGGAAGACGTAGACACAGCTGCTTTGGTGAGCCCCAGCCCTGTCAGTATTTCTGGAGTTTCCTTTTTTGACCAAGAGAAACTCAATCCTCTTCAAAATATCTGGCAAGTACTATAGTCAGTAAGCAGGAACTCACTGCCTACCCTGCTTCTTCTGCTACAATTTATAAGGGAATAGAAGGCAGAGTTGACAACACCCATACAGAATTCCCTGGAACTTCAAGGCTGACAAGATTTAAGCTGTTTGTATTACTGGTAGATCCTGAGGGATTTAATATGGGACACTTCCCATTATGCAAAGGATAGAAAAACTATATAAAGAAAAATCTCCACATTAGTTCTAGACAGTTTTCACTGCATAAGAAGCATGTAGAACATTGTTAATGTCATCCATGATTCAGGGCTTTAGGCTCACATGGGACTAAAGGCAATCTTAGGGGCTGACCCCCAAAGGAAGAGTAGTTTAGTCCCTTTTAAAAAATGTTTTTCAATTAATAAGCATTTATCTTTTCTCCTTCCCACTTCCCCTACCCCAATTTTAAAAACTGATAAAAGGGGGGAGGGAAACCCTTTAACTCATTTCTCCAGAAAAATTTCTAAAATTCAGCTTAGGTAGGTTTCTGGTTAGGTGTCTCCAAATATGAGTTACAGGGTTCTCTCCAACAAAGGTAATCAGTTATGGTATCAGGTATGGTATAGGTCAGGGGTGGGGAACCTCCAGCCTCGAAGCCACATGTGACCCTCAAGATCCTCTAGTGCAACCTTCTGTGACCTCTGGGTCCTCAAGTGTGGCCCTTTGACTGAAAGGGCCACACTTGAGGACCTAGAGGATCACGTGTAGCCTCAAGGCCTCACATTCCCTACCTCTGGTATAGCTTTTACTTGATCCACTGCAGAAAATGCACAAGACAAAAGACTAATAGGCACACATGAACAAATATAAGTAACCTTTAAAGCAGCTCTTTTTGTGGTGACAAAGAATTGGAACCAAAGGGATGCCCATAAATGACTGAACAAATCATGGTATTTGTATGTGATGGAATAACATTATACCCTAAGAAATGATAAAGGAAATGGTTTCAGAGAGATAAGCAACCACATGCTGCAGCGAATAAAACAAACGACATAGAATCAAGAAGATCCAAGTTTAAATTCTATCTCGGATATTAGCTGTGTGATCACAGTTAAGTGCAAGTCACTTAACCTCTCTGTGCCTCAGTTTCTTCACCTGTAAATGGTGATAATAACAGCACCTACCACAGAGTTGTTATGAGAATGAAATCAGTTAACATATGTAAAGTATTCGTGCAAGCCTAAATACACTGTGTAAATGCTAGCTCAGAGAAGCAAGAAAAGATTTATGTGAACTGATTTAGACTGAAGAAAGCAGAACCAGGAAAACAATTTATCTAATAACCACAATATTGTAAAGACAAACAACTTTGAAAGCCTTAGAAACTCTGATCAACACAATGACCAATCACAAGTCCAGAAGACTCAAGATGAAACATGCTACCTACCTCCTAACACAGAAGTGATGAGTTCAGAGTTAACATATATTTTTCTAGACATAGTTAACATATGAATTCCTTTTCCTTGACTATGCATGTTTGTAATAAGGAGTTTGTTTTTCTCACTTTCTTAATAGCATTGGGGATGGGAGGAAGGAAAGAATATACATCTGAAAGTAAAATAAAATTTAATTTTTAGAGAAAAGTACAGCCAGCATAAAACACTCAAATGGACTATCAGACTCATTAAACTCCTTTCTAAAAAAGTAAAGTCCCAGTGTAGAACTGCTGAACAAATATTCCCCATTCATCTGAAACTTGCAGTATCTAAGCAGCTCACAATATCATGGAGTTCCATATGCTCCTCTCCTCTCCTGTCACAGCTTTAGTCCTACAGCTAAAATGGGACCCTGTTGGTAGCTTTTCTCATCTTTAAGCTCCTTTTTTTAAAAAAGCATGTCTTTGATGAAATCTTCTTATAGGAAACTGGAACCCAAGTCACAAATCAAGAATTCTCAAACTCATGATGATTCATGAGGTAAAGACCTATTCTTCATGGTTGATAGTTTCTTATCTACACTCAGAAAAGGAAATGGAAAGATACAAGAAAGCAGTCAGGAATTAGAGGTTTAGGAACTCCTCTCTCAGGCTCACTTGACTTGTAACTTGAAGTTTCTGTTTTCTGCTTTTGAAGGGAGTGAGGTGAGGACATAAAAATGTTCTTTCCCTAAACTTTACTGCATTTTACTCTAGAAATTCATGAGAGAAAACACTCATAAAGGAAAAGAGATGAGCCATTTTACAACTCACTCATTTAGATCACAAAGAGGATGGCTCCTCTAACTACATTCCCTTCTCTTGTTCAATCACCAGTCCTTTTGGAGGCAGTCCCACTCACTAGACACCAACAGGAGGAGCTCCCTGGGTCTTCTTCAATCAGGCTAGAGCATATCACTCCAAGAAAAGTGATTCCTTCTGACAAAGGTCCAAATCAACCCCCATTCCATTAGGTTGCCTGGTTTCCTACCCTACCAGTGTGAGCTTGGATGTCCATAATTCAAATAGGCGCTCTAGACAGAATATGACTTTACAGCTCTCATAATGCTCATTCTATAATGATGTATGTTGGGAGAAGGGGGCTAGGAAGAGAGTGGAAAGAACTAACTAGGTCACAAGCCATAAACACTCCTCCAACACACCACAGTGACTATATAACTCCTGCAATTACCAGCATGAGCCATCAGTCTCTGTCCTGGTTCACATCATTCTGCTTTTGTGCCAAAACTCATACCTGAAACACACTTTTATTATAGCTACTATTACAACTACTACCTTAATTTTTTCATTTTGTTAGTTATTTTTATATATTTATTTACTATATATAATTATATTGTTTATATATTCATATTTTATGTATATTTATTACAGATACTATCTCATTTCACATTCTAGCATCCCCTGTAACCAGAGCTATCTCTCCTGGGTCACACATACCAGCAAATCTACCCACTTGCTGATGCTCCTAAATATCATCCCTAGAATTTCAATTATTCCACTTTCCAAATGTCCTCACAATTCAATTCAATAAGATTTATTGCACAACTTACCTAGTATATTCAGGGCATTGTGCTAGATACAAAGGGAAAGGGAAAAAAACAAGTTCCCACCTTCAAGGGGTTTTCATTTTACTCCACATTTTGAATTTAAGGCAGCTGGTGACATAGTGGAGAGAGTGCTTGGCCTGGAATCAGGAAGACCTAGAGTCAAGACCAAGCATGGAAAATAGAAATTGGCTATGCTTCTGAAATCCTAGAAAGAGAGGCTTCAGGAGGAGTTCTTCACTTTAACCTCCAGCTTTCCAGAGGGGCAGAAGCAGCTGAGGGTACTGATGAGGCGTGAGTACCAAAGCTGAAGCAATTGCCATGAAGATGAATTCCCTGATGATGAGTTGAAACCAAACAGGGCAGCTGGTGGCAAATGAAAAGATGGCTGTGATCCTGAGTCCTCTATAAAGGGAGGCTGTGGGAAGAGCCGAGGCCCTTCAGACTTGGAAATTGTCTCAAGACCAGTGAGTCACCATATGCTGCCCTGCTAGACAGACATGCCTCCATATGGAGGTGAGAGAGGCCAAGTCTACTCAAGCTAAGTGTTGGAGTATCTTTTGTTGAATATTCCTTCTATACTGTGTCTAAGCAAATCTCCTTTTGTTAACTGTTAAATGACCTACCAGAGTCTCATTTCCTTCCAAAAATTATTTTTTTGTAATTGAAAAAATTCTCTCCATTATCTCCAATATGCCCATTAACTCCATTTACAGGGGAAGAAACGGAGGCAGAGAGAGGTTAAATTTGCCCAGCATCACACATTGAGGAGAGGCAAATAGCCACACAGGCATCTTAGAGTATCTTCTGTGTCTGAGGACCCAAGCTGAGGGTACAATGTTATTTAGGGCACAGAAATATTGCATATAAGTATAAAAAGGCAGAAATAATAAAAGCATCTTTTATATACCATAAAGAAAGAAAATAAGGGGCGGCTAGGTGGCACAGTGAGTAAGAGCGCCAGCCTCAGAGTTGGGATGACCCGAGATCGAAACCAGCCTCAGAAAATGAGCACCCACACATAAATAATGACTAGCCGTGTAACCTTGAGCAAGTTACTTAACCCCAATTGCTTTAAAAAAAAAAAAGAAAAGAAAAGGAAAAGAGAAAGAAAATACTAACTGTTAAGGGAGCACAAACCCACACTAGTCGTGTCTCAAAATTTTTCTCTCTATGCAATTTGAGTTCATCACTTCTCCATCAGGAGCTGGGTAGCATGGTTCATTATCAATCGTCTGGAATCATAGATTGTCACTGCATTGATCAGAGATCTGAAATCTTCCAAAGCTGTTTGTCTTTATAATGTTGTTGTCATAGTAGAAACTGACCTGCTCTTTCAGCTCACTTCCTTTACATTAGTTTATACACATTTTCCCAAATTTCTCTGATACTGTTTCTTTCATCATTTTATAGCATCATAGAATTCCATTCTATTCCTAGACCATAATTTGCTCAGCTCTTCTTGGATTGATGGGCATCCCTTTCCTAGTTCCCCAGTCAACTCATGATCCTTTGCCAATGAAGTTACAGATTGAGAATTTAGCTGGTTCTTATCTTCTACTTCCTGGAACCAGGCATCCTAGAAGCCCCTAGACCCCAACTATCACTTCCCCTCTCATTCAAGGCACCCAGAGCCCCACCAACAAACAAATAGGCCCCTTCCTCCAAACCCTCCCCCCTACACAGACTTTATAGACGTTTTCTAAAGGGAAGAAATTTCCACTGCTAAACCCACCCCTACCCACCTCGCTTCCTGCCACTGCTGAGGAGGAGACTGCCACCTCCCATTGGAGCTATTGGTGGGCATGAGGAAGGGGGTAGGTAGAACGGGCCTTGCCAGGACAACCTTGGCAGTCCTGAGGTGTGGGTGTCTAATCCTAGGGCTTTGAGGGAAGGAGTGGCGGGGGAAGGGTGTCTGGAGTCTTTGTGACTCCAAGAGATCCCTCTAGGTTTATGCCACCGGTCCAAAAGACATCTGAATTTTACTTCAATCCTGATAAATGTCTTTCTGAAAACAACTGTGAAAAGATTAAGTAGGAATCTGAGATGAATTGTCACACTGGAGAAGTCAATTGCATTTACTGTTTTGTGCCTTTACCTAAAACTTCCTACCTCACTGAACAGTAATATACTCTTTAAGAAGGTATTTATTAAGTGCGCATCCTAGTATGCACAATATCTGTAATGTCTGATGTACAAATTGTTACCACCAATGACCTAGTGTTTGAATGGGCCATGTTGCTATCTAATTACAAGATCTAAACTTGGCAACAAGCAAAATGGTTGCAAATTGATTATTACACATTGTTTAGAAAACCTGTTGCTTCCCAATAACACAACTGTCTAATTGTCACAGTTTGACTAGACTTCACAAGCTCCTGAGTGTCCTTACTACCTAGGAGAGGCAAGCAAGTTTTAATTGTATACTTTTGGATAAAGTCAACACTGTAGTTTCAGTCTGGAATGTACATAAAGGCCTAGAAAGAGACCACTAATAGGTATAATTAGAAAAATTACTCTTCTTATGATAGGGACCTAGTCAATCAGCTCCAAGTGTTTTGGAGAATGCTCCAAAAACTATTTTGCATTAGGCAAACACATAAGAAATTCTCTTCATTAATTAGTGAGATGATCTAATAGACTGACACATTCCAATAGGACAGAGCAATGCTCTGAGGACCAGAATTTCTCTAAGGACCAACTATGGGCCATACATGGTGACCTCACTTATAAATGTTAACTGGATAGTTCAAGGACTCAAGAATTCCTTCTGATCTATGATCTGATCTATGGACATGGAACTATGTCTGGAGGTTCTCAGGTTAGGATCCCAGTCACTCAGTGTACACTTCCTGTATCTTGGGCCCCATGAGGATTCTAGGTCCTAGTTCAAGGACCTTGAAAAGTCTCACAAGTGAAAGTGGGACTAAGTGGTCTAGTGGGGGGGGGGGAAGAACCTGTGGTCTCAAGGCCACATGTAGCCCTCTAGGTCCTCAAGTGCAGCCCTTCAAATCCAAACTTCATGCACTTGAGGGTCTAGAGGGCCACATATGACCTCAAGGCCAAAGGTTCCCCACCCCTGGTCTAGCTTGATGTATAGGAGCTCAAACCCCCCAGGGGATCTCAGTCAGTAAGTACTCCTGCAATAACATCAGATATTTGTGGAATTAGACTTTCCAACTTTTACAACTATACAGTAACAGTATGCACAAAATTTTGAGATGGAGGTACAGTTGTAAAACTTGATTAGACTTGTTGGATTCAATAAATAATGACAAGTACATAGAGTATTGTGACTTGGTATTGATTAGCAGGTACAAAATTGAAATATTAGAATTAATGAATTTTTCACCACAGTTCAGTTCTTCTTGACCTGAACTATCCTTCATAGTGCCATGTTCTGGCAGGCAGAGAACTAAAAGACTTCTCCCTTCCTAAGGGCACTGAGGTATACCACTACATTGATGACACAATGTTCACTGGGCCAGATGGGGTCAAAATAACCAGAGGCCCTATATAGATCAGATGCTGGCCTATATTAAGGACAGGTAGTGGGAAATCAACCCTAAGAAAATCCAGTCTGCTCCATCAAGATTTGGAGAATAACGTGGGTAGGAAAAATGCAGAGGATTCTGGGCACAATCCAGAATTAGCTACTGGTACCCACTTTCCCACAACCTAAGAAAGAAGCTCAGAGGACTCTTTAGGTTTTGGAGAATACATATTCCCACCTTGGTATCCTGATGGCCCAATTTACTGAGTCATCTGCCAATCCATCTCTCTTGAGTGGGGCCTAGAAAAGGATATAGCCACAGAAGATCTAAAGCAGGTTGTTTGCAAGTCCCTGCTCTTGGGCCCTTATGACCTCGTGAGGCCATCTCACTTCCCATAAAGACCAAGAAGAGTGGAACATTTGTCAGGCACCAAAGGGTATCCAGAATAAGGGACTATTAGGTTTCTGGAGCTATGAGTTTCCCAAAGTGACCACTCACTTTACCACTTGTAAAAAATGGATGCCTTGGGGCGGCTAGGTGGCGCAGTGAATAGAGCGCTGGCCCTGGAATCAGAAGGACCTGAGTTCGGAGCCGGCCTCAGACACTTAATCCACACAAACAAAAAAACCTAGCCGTGTAACCTTGGGCAAGTTACTTAACCCCAATTGCCCTAAAGGGGCGGCTAGGTGGCGCAGTGAGTAAGAGCGCCGGCCTCGGAGTTTGGATGACCCGAGATCAGATCCGGCCTCAGAAAATGAGCACCCACGCATAAATAATGACTAGCCGTGTAACCTTGAGCAAGTTACTTAACCCCAATTGCTTTAAAAAAAAAAAAATGGATGCCTTGCCTATTAGTGGGCCCTAATTGCTACTGAACAAATGACCCAAGGTCAGACAATCACCCTTTGTCCAAAGTAGCCAATTATGAGTTGGGTGTATACAAGATGGCCCCTCTAATAAGACAGACAGAGCATGGATGTGCACCATCATTAAATGGAAACACTGCATTTGGAATACTGCTCACTCCATTTTCTCCATTAGTGCCCTTCACAAACAGGCTGTGACTATGCAAGTTGAAGACTTCTAGTCCAGCCCTTGAAACTGTGTTTCTTCTGCTAATTCAATGGGCTCCAACCTATAAGGACCTGGATTCTGAGGAATGCAGATTTTACCTGCATTACCCCCTGCTTTACCAATGCTCCATCTAGTATAACAGAGATCTATGGACTTCAGCAGTCACATATCCAGTAGTAGGGGTTGTAACAAAGCCTCCTGGTGGGCTGAGTTTCAGGATAGATGACTGACCTCTGGGAGAGCCTTAAAGGATAGAGTGGAAAAAGATCTTCATCTGCGTTAATTCCTAGATGGTAGTCATTGGTCTAATCAAGTGTTCTGGGTCCTAGAAAAAACAGGACCATATAAAGTCTCTCCTCTTTGGCAACAGGACCAATAGAGGAATTTTGCTGATACCTCCCTTTGAATGCAGTTGTTTGTGGAACTCTTAAGTACCCATGAGAGACAACATACACTCTCTGCTGAAATAACCAAGTCAGAGCCATTACAAGAATAGCAGAGATTGGGAAACTGATCCATTGAATAATCTAGGCAAAGGAACTCTAATACTATGTTATGCTGAATTCAATAACTAAAGATAAGGCAGCTTATTCCTGCCCAACTGAACTCTGTGTTAGCTGGAGCACCTACCCAATCTAAGCAATCCTCACCTGTCCCCAATTGAACTGACCTTTCTATACCATCTAAGGACAAGAAGTTCCCCCTACTAATCAACAGCTGCATCATCATGCCTCATGCCCAATTCAGGCTCCTGACCTCCCAGAAGCCATTCTATAATGGATCACTGCCACCCTAGGAAGGGGAAAGGCTCTATGGTACAATGATCTTCTGGATCCAGTCTCCAATATATACTCGATAAGAAAGTACTGCTGTTGGGAATATAAGGGACTATTAGGACCAGCTGGCCTTCTGGCCCATCATTCTTCCTTCCCTAGTGCAGAGTCAATTGGACCTTAAAAACTTTATCACTAGGAGATAGTGGGAGAAAAAATTGAGATCCTCCTCAAATAACATGTTTTCTTTCCTCTAGAATAGTTCAGACATAAAGGGCTTCCTCAAAAGAGACTTTCAGAAGACCAAAGGGTTGAATTATTAAGTGTCTTACTGTCTAACAGTAGGGCAAAGATGAAACTGACACTGTACAGCCGTGATTAATGTATATTTCCCTGGAAGGAAGGAGTTCCCCTAATTGATTTTGTGGTAATCCTGAATCCCTACATTAAGGTGATGGAGTCCTTATCCCTATGGAAGAATGGGGCAACCCCTCCACAGAAGCAAACAAAGAAGTATTTATTATCATCCCATATCTCCATGAGACTCTCATGGAGAGAAGGATATTTTGGCAAGGAAGCCAGCAAATAATGAGGGATGGCATGGGGTGGGGAGGTGGGGGGAAAGAAATTATTGAGAATGATATTAACTTAGATCCTGGGACAGGATGCATGCAAACCCTCTTAGCCACTTTAGACAGCCCTCATGTGTTATAAATTGGGAACTATGCCAGAGATTGTGTGATGGCCCCGTTGTTTCTGGTATTACTCCTACCCACTTATCACCACCTTATATCAAGAGAACCACTGTGAATTGTAAAGATTTAACATCAGTCACCACATGAACCAGCTTATTGAGGGTGAAGAAAAAGCCCAGAATTTCTGATCTTTATTTTCCTCCACATTTTTTGGTCACATCTTCAAGCATCCACTTAAAAAAAAATGTTGTTACATGATTCCTTTGTTTTTCTGTCTTTTTTTGTTTAGCTCCCCACCCCCACCCTACCAGTCTTTCTCTGCTAGTACAGACTAGGCCAGGATGTTTGAATCTGCAAGGCTAGGATTATCCAGCAAAAGCCCTAGAGCTATTTAAACATTGGAAAGTCCTCTAGAAGTGACATCAAACTCAAATAGAAACAGGGCCACTAAATCAGACGTAAGAATCCTTGTGGGTCATATATTAACTTAGAAAATTACATATTAACATTACCTATATTCTATTGTATCTTTGTTTATTTTGTTAACTATTTCCTGATTACATTTTAATCAGGTTGGGTCACATTCTGGAGTGTTGCATGCAAGCAACATGTTTAACACCTCTGTTCTACCCTACAAAGTACAGGACATGATATGATCACTTTTGACAAGGATCCTACACATACACACACACACACACACACACACACACACACACACACACACACACACACACACCAACCATGTAGGTTAAGGTAGTTTTTTCCTTGAAAGGTGACAAAACTGTCCCTAGGATTTGTCTGTAAACAACATGTGCATTTTCAAGATTATACAAAGTAAATACAAGGAATTAGGGAGGGCACTATCCATTAAGGGAACCAAGAAAAGCCTTATGTAGAAAGTGAACCTTGAGCTAAGTCTTTTTTTTTTTTTTAAAGCAATTGGGGTTGAGTAACTTGCTCAAGGTTACATGGCTAGTCATTATTTATGTGTGGGTGCTCATTTTCTGAGGCCGGATCGGATCTTGGGTCATCCCAACTCCGAGGCCGGCGCTCTTACTCACTGTGCCACCTAGCCGCCCCTTTAGGGCAATGGGGGTTAAGTAACTTGCCCAAGGTCACACAGCTAGGTTTTTGTTTGTGTGGATTAAGTGTCGGAGGCCGGCTCAGAACTCAGGTCCTTCTGACTCCAGGGCTGGCGCTCTTTTCACTGCGCCACCTAGCCACCCCCTTGAGCTAAGTCTTAAAGAAAACAAGGGGTTCTATAAGCCATAGGCAAGGAGGGAGAACATTCCAAGTATGGGGGACGCCCTGTGCAGACACAAAAGACAGGAGACAAGTGTTGTGCGGAGAGGGATAACAAAAAAGCTACTGTGTTTTGTTTTGGTTTTGGTTTGGGGTTGTTGTTTTTTTTTTGGCTTTTTGGAGAGGGGAGGGGAGGGTAATTGGGGTTAAGTGACTTACCCAAGGTCACATGGCTTGTGTGTGTGTGTGTGTGTGTGTGTGTGTGTGTGTGTGTGTGTGTGTCTGAAGGTCTGAGGCTGGATTTGAATTCAGGTCCTCCTGATTCCAGGGCCAGTGTTCTATTCACTGTACTACCTAGCCACTCCAAAAAAGCTACTTTGGCTAGACCACAGTGTATGGGAAAAGGCTGAATAATGAGACTGAAAGATGGGTTGGGACCAGGTTACTAAGGGCTTTAAAAACCAAAGAGTAGAGTTTTCTTTCATCCTAGAAGCAATATAGAACCTAGGGTTTGTTGAGCAAGAGAATAACCTGCCATGTAGGAAAATCACTCAGGCAGATTTATGGAGGATGGATTAGAATGAGGAGAGACTTGAAGCAGGTAGACCAACTAGGTTGCTATAGATTGTTGTAACAATTCAGATGAGAATAAATGAGCCTCTGGAGAAAGGCGGTGAGTGAGTAGTAAGAAAGGAGCACATGTAAGAGGTGCATCATACAGGTTAAAAATGGCGAGATATGGCAACTGATTTGATAGGCATGGTGAGGGAGATGGAAGAATGGAGGATAATGCCAGTGTTGCAAACCTTGGAGATTTGAAAGTTAGAGGAACCCTTGAGAGAAATAGGAAAATTTAATAGAAGGGTCAGTTTGAGGTGGTAAAAGACAAAGAGATAATGACTTCTGTTTGGGACATGTTGAATTTGTAATGTCCAAGAGACATCTAGTTTGAAATGTCCAGTAGGCACTTTGTGATGTGATAGTGGGGCTTTACAAATGAAATGATTTGAGAATACAGGAGAATACAGGTTGACAACATAGTTGGGGTGGGAGTTGGGGGGGTGGGCAGTTTGAAGACAAGACTAACACAAGTGAAACAATTTGAGAATTAACTATGTGAGCCAAATTTTAACTGCAAGTAGGACTTCAAAGAAGGGAGAGAATAAAGGGTAATCAATCATTATAATAAGCTCTAACCTCAGTTATAGGGTCAGAGATTTTTAGAAGAAACTAAGGTCCAAAAAAGTGAAAAGATTTGCCCAGGGTGATGCAGTGAATTGGTAAATTATTAATAGCAGAATTGAGACTAGAACTCAGGTCTTCTGTCTGTCAATTTAGTGGGTTTTTCCACTACACTAAAACCACGCATGTGTTCCTGCACATATGCACATGCTTCACATGTACATACACACACACACAAACACACACACACACACTCACACACCCTTTACCTTTTTTTTTTCATTTATATTTGAGATATTTGTCATTTGTCTCTCCAAGTAAATTCAAAGGGTAGACCCTAGAGGGCTGACAGAACATGAAAAGGTGAAACTAATAGAACAAGTGAGAGGCGCAACTTTGGTTTTGTTGTTATTGTTGTTGTTTTAATCAATGAATGATAGCTGAAAATGTCAGCTGGAGAACTGAAAAGAACTTATATTCTAGCGGAGAGAGAAGAGAGGGCAGTTAGGTGTTGCATTGGATAGAGTGCCAAACTTGGAGTCAGGAAGACTCCTCTTCTTAAGCTCCAATCTGGTTTCAGATGCTAACTAGCTGTACAACCCTGAGCAAGTCACTTAACCTTGTTTTCCTCAGTTTCCTCATCTATAAAATTAATTGGAGAAGGAAATAGCAAACCATTCTAATATCTTTGCCCAGAGAACCCCAAATGCAGTCATGAAGAGATGGACACAACTAAAAACAACTGAACAAAGAGAGATAAGATATGTACATAAAGAGTTATGAGACAAAGTGTATCATCAAAAGTGCAGTGAGGAATTCCAGATAAAGTGCTATGAGAAATTCAAAGAAGGAGTAATTTATTTTCAAACAAGAATATCAGGCAAGATTGTGACAGCTGAACCAGATCTTTTAAGGCCAACAGACGGGGATGGAAAAGAGGGAAAATAAGGAAGGAGATTCACTCTTGACATGGGTTACCTGAAAAAGAGATGTTGTTCTGCTCACAAATCAGTGAGGGCATATATTTGCCCACAGCTACCATCTATGCCTATTTGAGCAGCTTCAGTACCTATTCTTTTTTAATATTAATTAATTTATCTAGTTTTAGTTCTCAACATTCACTTCCATAAGATTTTGAGTTCCAAATTTTCTCTCCCTCCCCAAGATGGTATGCAATCTGATACAGGCTCTACATGTACAATCATATTAAACATATTTTCACATTAGTCATGTTGTAAAAGAAGAATTAGAAAAAAGAAACAAGGGGGCAGAGCCAAGATGGCAGAGTAGAAACAGCTCATCCAAGCCACTCTGCCCCCAGATTCCCCCCAAACTATGTAAAAGGGGACTCTGAACAACTTCTGGAGCCCCAGCACCCACAGAATGACACAGAGAAGCTAACCTCCCGCTGAGGACAGCCCAGCAGCCCTGCAGGAAGGACCAGCGCAGCACTCTGGGAGCCAGCAGCGCGCAGGAGCCGAGCCGAGCGGAGGCCAGATCCCCGTGAGCCGAGGTTTTAGCCCCAGGGCGACAGGGCCAGCAGCTGGCTGGAGAGACCCCAGAACACCAGTAGCTGTGGCGACTCCAGAATTATCAACATAGACATGCCTAGGACAAAGTAAGAGGTTAGTGTCCTATGGACTTTGGGACCAGTATTTGGGGAATGCGTCAGCTCCCTCCCCTGGGGGCTAGAAGCCTCTGAGGAGACACGCCATTTTGTAGTTTTCAGAGGCAGCTCCAGCTCCTGGCCTGCAAACTGTAGGAAGATCAAGCAATCAGTCTTGGGGGGTAATTGCTCTTGCTTTAACCTCCCTGGATCTGGATTGTGATCTAGTGTGGAAGTCATGGGTGGGTTTACAGCTTGCCAGAAACGGAAGTTGCACCCCACACGTTCGGGACGAAAATTCCTCTAGCTGGCCTTAAACCCATAGTGTGGCAACAAGCCCAAAAGTCAAGTAATTAAGTGGCAATATGCCAAGGCAAAGAAAACAGAAAAATGCAACCCTAGACTCCTATTTTGGGGGCATAGAGCGGGAAAAGGACTGTGAGGTCAGAAGTCCTGCTCCAAAAGCCCCAGGGGAAAACATGAGCGGGTTGCAGGCCATAGAGGACCTTAAGAAGGACTTTAAAAATCAAATAAGAGAAGTGGAGGAAAAATTGGAAAGAGAAATGAGAAGGATGCAGGAAAAGTATGAAATGAGGGTCAACAGCCTGACTGAGGAAAACAACACCTTAAAAAATAGACTTAACTCAAATGGCAAAGGAGGCCCAAAAGGGCAATGAGGAGAAGAATGCCTTAAAAAGTCGAATTTGCCAGATGGAAAAAGAATCTCAAAAGTTCACTGAGGAGATTCATTCCTTCAGAGTTAGACTGGAGCAAATGGAAGCTAATGACTTTATGAGAAATCAAGATGCTGTTAAGCAGATCCAAACAAATGAAAGATTAGAAGGCAATGTGAAATATCTCATGGGAAAAACCACTGACCTGGAAAATAGATCCAGGAGAGACAATTTAAAAATTATTGGACTACCTGAAAGCCATGATCAAAGAAAGAACCTAGAAATCACCCTTCAAGAAATTCTCAAGGAAAACTGCCCTGATGTTTTAGATCCAGAGGGCAAAATAGAGGTTGAAAGAATCCACAGATCACCTCCTGAAAAAGATCCCCAAAAGAAAACTCCCAGGAATATTATAGCCAGGTTCCAGAATCCCCAGATCAAGGAGAAAATACTACAAGCAGCCAGGAAGAAACAATTTCAATATTGTGGAAACACAATCAGAATAGCCCAGGACCTGGCAGCTTCTACACTGAGGGATCGAAGGGCATGGAATATGATATTCCAGAGGGCAAAAGAATTGGGAATGAACCCAAGGGTCACCTACCCAGCAAAACTGAGTATTTTGTTTCAGGGGAAAATATGGTCATTCAGTGGAATAGAGGACTTTCAAGCATTCTTGAGGAGAAAACCAAAATTGAATAGAAAATTTGACGTCCAGACACAAGAAGGAAGAGATGCCTGAGAAGGTAATCAGGGAAAAGAAATCAAAAGGAACTTATCAAAGTTGAACTATTGGAGCGGCTAGGTGGCGCAGTGAGTAAGAGCGCCGGCCTCGGAGTTTGGATGACCCGAGATCAGATCCGGCCTCAGAAAATGAGCACCCACGCATAAATAATGACTAGCCGTGTAACCTTGAGCAAGTTACTTAACCCCAATTGCTTTAAAAAAAAAAAAAAGTTGAACTATTTACATTCCTATATGGAAAAGCAATAACTATGACTGATGATATCTTTCTCACTATGAAAATAATGGAAGAAGGGGGTGTGGTCATATGAATACATATGTGAATGTGTGTGTATATGGTTACAGGTATATATGGATAGAGGGCATAGGTTGAATTTGTTGGCAAGGGAGAATACTCAAGGGATGAAATTATGAGGTGAGAGAGGAAAGTGGCAAGAGGAGATGGGGAGAGACAGGGTAGGGTAAACTATCTCATGTAGAAGAAGCAAGGGGAAGTGGTTGCAAGGGAGGGGGAGAATAGGAAGGCAAAAAGGCAAAACCACATTCTCATTGAATTTGGTTCAGGGAGAGAATGACATACATACTAAATGGGATATCTCAACCTGCATCAGAATAGGGGGAAGGGGGATGAGAGGAGGGATGATGGATGGGAGGGCATCCTTGGGGGGAGGGGAGGTTGGAAGTACCCACTATAGAAGAGGGACAGGATCATGTAGGGAATGGACCAGGTGGGGGGTGGGATGAGTGGGAGGGAATTATAAGCAGCCTTGTACAATATATCTACTATGATAACGTTTTGCATAGCTAGACATATACAACATATACTGAATTACTTATCTCCCCAGAGGGAATGGGTGACAAGGGAGGAAGGAAATGGATCTGAAACTCAAGGTCGTAACATTAAATGTTTCAAATATATATAAATACTATTATTAATACTCTTCTGCTTATAATTGGGAGATAAGATGTGCAGGCATTGGGACACAAAGATTCACCTTCCTCTAATGGAAAAGTCGAAGGGGGTATGGGAGAAGGTATGGGAGAGAGCAGATTGGAGGAAGCAATATCTTGTGGGACTGCTATTCTGGGAGGTTGGGTAGGGGAATAACGGGGGGAAAATGATTGTAACTCAAAATCTGGCGGAAATGAATGATATAAAACAGAAGTTAATAAAGCATTTGTTTAAAAAAAAGATTGAGGGATAATATTGGTTATAACTCTTCTTTACAACTTGACTAATGTTTAATGTGAAGATAATTGTAGACCCTATATTGAATTGCATACCGCCAGGGGAGGAGGGGGGAGGGAGGGAGAGGGAGAAAATTTGGAACTGAAGGAATTGTGGAATTGAATGTTGTAAACTAAAAGTAAATAAATAAATTAAAAAAAAAGAAACAAAAAAAAGAAAAAGAACAAATAGTATGCTTCAATTTGCATTTCGGACTCCACAGTTCTTTTTCTGGATATGAATAGCATTTTCCATCATGAGTCTTTTGGAGTTATCTTAGATCCTTGCATTGCTGAGAAGAGCTAAGTCTATCAAAGTTGGTCATTACACAATGTTGCTATTACTATGTACAACGTTCTCCTGGTTCTGCTCACTTCACTCAGCATCAGTTTATATAAATCTTTTCAGGTTTTTCTCAAGTCTACTTGTTCATCATTTCTTTTTTTTTCCGGTTAACAAGCTCACTTTAATCAATAAAACATATATCATTTACCTAGTTCAGGGGGAAAAGGTCAGCACCCTGAACTTCAGAGTATACAGACAGATCAAACAGACAGGCTTCCAAACTGTCCAACCATTATCAATACCAAAATCACAGTTACCAGAGAGGGAAGCATCAACATCTGGGTTTTCAAAGCCAAAAGCTCTCAACAGCTGCCCAGAGTCTCATCTGGTCAAATCACACAGCACTTCTCAAAGTGAGCCCCAAAGCAAAGCCTCCCTTCAGGGTTTATATAGCCTTCTCCAGGTTCAGAGAATGTAACCACCCTCTTGACCCACTGCCCAATTACACAGCATTAAGGTGTGGTCATTCCTGAAAAACCAAGCCTCCTGCCACAGGCTCCACGTGACCACATTCAGCCTATTAGGGGGCAGAGTATATTTTCAAATCAAGGAAGGTTCTCAGAGTCACTTAAACCAATCAAAGTCTCTTTTTGGGGGCAGGGAGGGGCAATTGGGGTTAAGCAACTTGCCCAAGGTCACACGGCTAGGTTTTTGTGTGTGTGTTAAGTGTCTGAGGCCAGATCCAAACTCAGGTCCTTCTAACTCCAGGGCCAGTGCTCCACTCACTGTGCCACCTAGCCACCCCTAATCAAAGTCTCTTAAGCCAATCAAAGGGCCTAGGGGCATGGAAGATCTTTAACTCTGCATTTCCATTACATTCCGCCCCAAGATCTTTCATGCCCATAGCATAGACAATTTACATTTCAATTAGCACTAAACATCTCTTAGGTCACATTTTCAAGGTACAGAACTAAAGTTACCAAAGTGGCCACTGGGCCTTAAACAAAGTACATTGCATTATCACATTAATTCAAAACAAGAGTCCAAATAAAGTTATCTTTGGAGGAGAGGGTGTCTTTCCCCTCACACTGCTCCAGCCCCTGCTTCTAAGTCCAGAGAGGGGGCTAGGCAACAAAACCAAAGTGGGGTCCTTGGGGGTCCATGGCACTTCACCCCACCCACCATAATCACAAGTCCATCCACCCCCTGGGTCCCAAACTGTGGGATGAAGCAAGGAAACACATTCAGTGCCCCTGCTTTGCCACACAGTCCTTATCTTGTCCTGTGGCTGAATTCCAAACTCCTGGGTTCCTTCTCCTCCAGCAGAAGGCAGCAGCTCCTGGTTTCTCCACAGGTCTCCATGCAGGCAGCTCACCATTCCTGCTCTCAGCTCAGTGAAGTCAGCATGCAGGCCATTCTTCTCTCCTGCTCCATGGCTCCACAGAATCACAGCTACCACAACTGGGAAACAAACAATTATCCCAGCCCCCATAGTTTCCTTTTACTTAGCAGATCCCATCCTCATCGCCATTTTATAGCAGCAAGCACCCCAACATCCCCAGGGTGGATGCCAACACAGGTTCTTAGATCTGCTTTTATAAAGGAAAGCAACTCAAAATAGGTTAACAAGCTCACTTTAATCAATCAAACATATATCATTTGCCTAGTTCAGGGGAAAAAGGTCAGCACCCTGAACTTCAGAGTATACAGACAGATCAAACAGACAGGCTTCCAAACTGTCCAACCATTATCAATACCAAAATCACAGTTACCAGAGAGGGAAGCATCAACATCTGGGTTTTCAAAGCCAAAAGCTCTCAACAGCTGCCCAGAGTCTCATCTGGTCAAATCACACAACACTTCTCAAAGTGAGCCCCCTGTTCATCATTTCTTATGGAACAATAGTATTCCATTACATTCATATACCATAACTTGTTCAGTCATTCCCCAATTGATGGGCATCCCTCAATTTTTAATTCTTGACCACCACAAAAAAAGTTGCTATAAATATTTTTGTACATGTGGGTCCTTTTCCAATTTTTTCAGATGTCTTTAGGATACAGACCTAGAAGTGGTAATGCTAGATCAAAGGATATGTAAAGTTTGATAGGCCTTTGGGCATAGTTCCACATTGCCCTCCAAAATGGTTGGATCAGTTCACAACTCCACCAACAATGCATTAGTGTTCCAATTTCCTCATATCTTCTCCAACATTTATCATTTTCCTGTTTTGTTGTCTGATAAGTGTGATGTGGTACCTCAGAGTTGTTTTTAATTTGCATTTCTCTAATCAATAGTGATTTAGAGCATTTTTCATATGACTATATATAGCTTTGATTTCTTAATTTGAAAACTGTCTATTCATATCCTTTGACCATTTATCAATTGAGGAATGACTTGTATTCTTATAAATTTGACTCAATTCTCTATATGTTTCAGAAATGAGGCCTTTATCAGAGATACTGGTTGTAAAAATTGTTTCCCAGCTTTCTGCTTCCCTTCTAATCTTGGTTGCATTGACTTTGTTGTGCAAAAACCTTTCAATTTAATGTAATCAAAATTATCCATTTTGCATTCCATAATGTTCTCTATCTCTTGTTTGGTCATAAATTCTTCTGTTCTCCATAAATCTGACAGGTAAACTATTCCTTGCTATCTTATTTTGCTTATAGTATCAGCCTTTATATCTAAATCGTGTTCAGTACCTATTCTTGTTACTGGTGTTCTCAAGACTTTTGTTTAACAAAGCTAGATGTTAGCCCCTGGATCCAGTGAGGGTTGAAAGTATACTGAGAGTTAGTGAATAGAACAATAGAATCAATAAAGAGTAGTGTGGGAGTGAGAGGACAGGAGCATGAATGAGAAGCAATGTGTCATGTGTGAGGCAGTGTCAGGAGCTTAGGAGTCCCAGGCGTTGTATAAGGGTGTGGAATAAGAGGGTACAGAGAGGGACAAAGAGGAGACAGAGGCAGATACAGAGACCAAGAGAAAGACAAAGACAGAGAGACAGAGGGGGGGAGGAGAGAGAAAGGTAGAGATACGAGGAGAAGGAGGAAGAAGAGGAGGAGGAGTTAGGAAGAGATTCAGTGTGAATTAAGGATGGGATTTATAGCCCAGCAGATATGCAAAGTTTTGATATGATTGAGAATGTGCACTGCAAGAGGTCATATAGCTCTGGACTAAGCACACAAACTCCTACCACAAAATAATGCTAGTACTGGGAGTGAGAAATCTTAATCAGATTCTACTCATGAATAGCAAGTTTCCTAGGTACCAATAGTCTACCCATGGCAGGAGTAGGTACTCCACTCCCATCTAGAGGGATACAAAGGAACTCAAAGAGAACTGCTAATACTTATTTTTTTTAAATAGTCAGTTCTGAAGGACTTAGGATGAAAAATGCTATCCACCTTCAGAGAAAGAACTGAAGGAGTCTGAATGCAGATTGAAGCATACTTTTTATACTTTCTTTTTCTTTCTTTTCTTTTTTTTCTTTGGTCTGTGTTTTCTTTCACAATAGGCCTAATAGGGAAATATGTTTTTCATGCTTGCACAAATTGCTTACCTTCTCAAGGAAGGCAAGGGAAAAGAGAGAATTTGAAATTCAATTTTTTAAATGAATTTTTAAAATTATTTTTACATGTAATTGAAAAAAATAAAATATTTTTTAAAAAGTGTCCTAAAGGATTATAATTCTAAATGGAAAGGTAACAGTAACAAACAAAAGTTAAATAACAATAAAAGATTTAAATATTAGTTTGTCTTTCCTTTATTATGTAATTCAATTATTCAATATTAATTAATTAATAATTATTGAATACAA
Organism: Gymnobelideus leadbeateri; assembly: GCA_011680675.1. Taxonomy (NCBI): domain Eukaryota; kingdom Metazoa; phylum Chordata; class Mammalia; order Diprotodontia; family Petauridae; genus Gymnobelideus; species Gymnobelideus leadbeateri. Next base: position 1,223,708 of record WOXC01005003.1, read on the forward strand.
TATTCATTGCATTTTGCCTCCCCCAATGTCTCTCTAATCTTCCTCTTAGCCCCATGCTCCTGATTCCTGTCAAGGCATCCCTCTCATGACTGTCAGATTACTTTTCTGGATACACCCACCTGATCATGTCACTCCCCTTTTCAGAGCCCTTCAATGGCTCTCTATTGCTCAGAGGATTCTAGCACATCTTCCCAGACTTACCTCACAGTAGAATTGTCATCAGGCAGATATACCGAATTGCTAAATAGAAACTCAGAGGAAGGAAAGACCAGAAAACTATGTACATTTTTACCTTGATCTACCTGCAGGCACATTGATTTTTGGATGGGTTCCAGCTTTTTTTCAGGTATTCAGAATTCAGAAGAGAAGTCAGCATCAGTGTCAATAAACATTTATTAAGTACCTTCTACATGCATAGCACCATGGAAGATTATGAACATTAAATATGACAGTTCTTCTCTTCATGGAGCTCACAATCTAATAAGCAGGGATATCACATATGCAAGTAACTATAATATAAAATGATATATGACAGGTGCATAGGAGAGGTACTTTAAAGATCATCTAGCCAACCCAACATTTTGCCAGTAAAAACACCAAGGCCCAAAAGTGGCAGAGTGAGTTGCCCAAGGTCATGATCATGAAGAGTCTCACAGTGTTTCCCCAAGGAACTCTGCTTGAGGTACGTTCCCTCATTCCTAACACATGATTCGGCACACCAGTTTTGCTCAGCTAAGTATTGTCCTTCAGATTAATGTTTAGTATGTTTATAGAGAATGCTTTGATCCCAAAATAAATTCACTGTGTCTATTATTAGTCATTCTTTCAGGACATTCTTGTAAAGTAGGTCAGGAAGGTTAAGGCCCAAAATGGGCCCCTTACCTGTCAAATAATGCTTCCAGGTTACCAATGAGACCACATGAATACTCAAATATTCAATGAGGGAAGCCACATAGGTCACTAGGATGATCAAACTAAAACTTAATATGCCTTTTTTCATTTATATCCTTTATTTCCTCCACTGGGTCCTATCTTCTTTCATTTTTAATGCTTTTAATGAAATGGGGGCCTATAGGTAGAGGTAATAGAGAGATGTGAATAGGCCTGATTTCTAAGTTTCTTCATATTCATTTATGATTCAAGCATAGGAAAAGAATGCACAAGGAGCAGAGAGCATGCAACTAAAGGCAACGGGGAGACGGGAAAGACTTCCCCAGAAAACAAGCAGGTATTTCCCCTAAGTCAGACTTTGCTAGTTTGCAGAAAAGAAAGGGATTATGCCAGGACCAGTTTTATCTGTATCTCCCAAACCAGACTCTACTGAGGACCTGTAAACTATCTAATTCTTTACAACACGGAGCAGCACCAAACCCTTTGCCCTCCACAGACTCAATGCAGTGACTAAGAAAAGGTCAAAGGCTTAAGAACCAGGGTAAAGAAGGGGTGGGAGGAATAGGATGCAGGGAGGAGTTGGACATTTGTTTTTAACATAGTTGGGGTTTTTTTTTGTTGTTTTTTTTTTTTAAGAAATAAGGATCTTGGGGCGGCTAGATGGCACAGTGAGTAAGAGCGCCGGCCTCGGATTTGGGGTGATGCGGGATCAAAACCGGCCTCAGAAAATGAGCACCCACACATAAATAATGACTAGCTGTGTAACCTTGAGCAAGTTACTTAACCCCAATTGCTTTAAAAAAAAAAAAAAGAAATAAGGATCTTGGGAGCAGCTAGGTGGCACAGTAAACAGAGCACCAGTCCTGGAGTCAGGAGGACCTGAGTTCAAATCCAACCTCAGACACTTAACACTTACTAGCCTTGTGACCTTGGGCAAGTCACTTTACCCCAATTGCCCTGCCCTCCCCCCTTGCAGGAAAAAAGAAAAAGAAAAACAAGAAATAAGGATCCTTGGCTGTAGAAGTTTTGTGGACCAGTAATAATTTATCCCATATTAGCCTCCTGGTTGGAAAACATTGGCCTAGAGAAGTTGGAAACCGTCTGGTGATCTGTCCTACTTTGTAAAGGTATTCCAAAATTTACAACATGTGCATAACCCTGTTCCCTTTAACTACCTATTAGTTAGCCTAAAATTGTTTTCATTCTTTGTTCCAGAAAGGAAAGAAAGCTGGGTTCTGAGTCAGATGATTTGACTTGCTCTCTAACTTACCAGTCAGGTGACCATGGACAAGGTATTTCACCTCTTACAACTCTCAGTTTCTTCATCTGCAAAACGGAAATGTTAATACTTCAATTCAATCCAACACATACTTGTTGAATAACCACTGTGCCCAGGGCACAAAGGATTCAGTCCCTACCTAAATGAAGCTTTCATTTTACCAGGGCAAACACCACATACACAGACAATTAAATACAGAGGAATTAGGAGATGGGGGAGAAAAGACAGGGGGGTCATGAAATGCTTCATGTGGGTGGTAACACTTGAACTGAACCTTGAAGGTAGCTAGAGATTCCTAGGTGTGTATATAACTTGGGGTTCAAGCCTGGGGACATTTTATATTCTGTTGTTTAGGCATGATTCTGGATTAATAGTGATGTTACATGGATATTTCAAGAGAGGAGGTGGTGAGAAGAGGGGGGAGAAAGAGAGAGGAAGCAGAGAGAGAGAGAGAGAGAGAGAGAGAGAGAGAGAATGAATGAATGAGAATGAACAAGAACACATTTGTACACTCTCCAGGGGATAAACTCCAAGAAAAAGAAAGAGAAAGACTTTTATAGACCTTTAAGGGAAAGTCAGATCCTCAATCATGTCCCCAATTTCCAGGTCACCTCCATAGAAACTTTGGGTAATTTCCTCTTAGATGAGATTAGGGACCCTCTCTTGATTGAATAAGATTATCTCACATCTGCAACTCATTCATTCTTGTGTGTTTTCTAGAATGTTTTTTTTTTCTGTAGAACTTATCTGATTCTGTTTTCTATATGCTTGGATAAAATGGTTTAATCAATAGGTACAATTTATGACAGTCTTTTATGTAACTGGCATTTGGTGGGAAGGAGTCAATCCTGCAGATCTATAAATTTGCAGTACCCTCTACCCCATCCCCACTCCACCATCCCCCACCTTCTTTGATATATACCCACCAGGAAAGCAGTTTTGTTGTTTTTTCATCTAAAAAATCATGCCCCAGGGCATATTTCAGGGAAGGAAATATTTAGGGGGTAAGGCAGGTAAATATAATTCTAGCCTGATACCCCCCTCAAAGGACAACAGAATGGCCACACTCACATTCTTTTCTCCTGCCCACCCCCCCAGGCAGGAATCAAAATGTCCCTTTGAGAAGTATAAGTCACATTTCAGAGATATCTATCCATTCCTCTCCTCAAGCCAGATTTAGACAATCCACCTGAATATATAGATTTTACATGGCAGCACACATCTTACGTCTCATCCAAGATAAAACTGGATCCTTCAGATTTTCAGGGACTTGTCAAGAGATTCCCCTACCCAGCACTTTCATTTTTGAACACCCTAGTTGGTGACATCCTAGAGAAAGTGGGGACTTTTTTGTTCTCTGTTTTAGTCTATAATTGCACAGTCATTTTTCCAGCACGAAATTCTCATAAAAGTCAGTTCCTTCTGAGATGATTTTTGCATTTGTTGATTCATTAAATGTTTAAGAACTGTTACTTTCATATTACTGAATTCTCTCCAAGTATTGCTCTTAAGGCTAATATAAGAATACACTTTGTATTGCTAAAATGCTGGGGACTAGTTGAAAAATGTTTATATTTTTCTTTTTGCATTTAAACTGACCTAGACTGCTTATCTTATTATGAGATCCTTACACAATGTAAATCCAGAATATAAGGTTTGCCCACTTGCCTAGAAACCCCAAGTAATTCTTGGGATCTTTGCCCTAAGGCAATGAGGTCACACAGTGGATAGAGTCCTGGGCCTGTGGTCAGAAAGACCTAAATTCAAATCCAGCCTTAGATACTAGCTGTGTGGCCCTAGGCAAGTCACTTAACTTCCATTTGATTCAGTTTTCTCAGATATAAAATGGAGATAATAAAAATCAGGATGAAAGAAGAAAGTATAAAAACTGGAAGCTTAACATTAAAAAAAAGAAAAACTAAGATCTTGGCAAATAGGTCCCATCCCTTCTTGGCACATAGAAGGAGAAGAGATGGAAGAAGTGTCAGATTTTATATTCTTGGGCTCAAAGATCACTGCAGATGGTGAATGTAGTCATGAAATTAAAAGAGGCTTGCTCCTTGGAAGGAAATCTATGGCAAATCTAGAAAGCGTACTAAAAAGCAGAGACATCACCTTGCTGACAAAAGATGGTATAGGCAAAGCTATGGTTTTTCCAATAGCAATGTATGGGTGTGAGGATTGGATTATAAGGAAAGCTGAGTGTCACAGAATCTGCTTTTGAATTGTGGTGCTAGAAAATACTTTTGAGAGTCCCTTGGGCATCAAGGATATCAAATCAGTCAATATTTAAAGAAATGTATTCAGACTGTTCACTGGAAGGTCAATACTGAAGCTCAAGCTTAAATTCTTTGACCACATAATGAAAAGACCAATCTCATTGGAAAAGACTCTGATGTTGAGAAAGATTGAAGGCAAAAGGAAAGGGGATGGTAGAGAATGAAATAGATAGTTAGTGTCATGGAAACAATGGACATGAACTTGGACAGACTACAAGAGATAGTGAGGGATACAAGGACCTGACAAGATCCTCGGTCATGAAGTGGGATATATTTGTAAATCCTCTATTGTCTTGATTGAGGGATCAGACCCATTGTTCATGTCTATATTCATCATTCTTCTCTCTCTCTCTCTCTCTCTCTCTCTCTCTCTCTCTCTCTCTCTCTCTTTCTCTCTCTCTCTTTCTCTCTCTGCTTCCTCTCTCTGTCTCCGCCCTCTTTCTCACCACCTCCTCTCTTGAAATATCCATGTAACATCACTATTAATCCAGAATCATGCCTAAACAACAGAATATAAATAAATATATTCCTTCCCTTATTTCTTTATTAACATCATCATCATCATCATCATCATCATCATCATCATCATCATCATACCTTCAAGGTCATGAAGAGTTGGACATAACTGAATAACAACAGTACCTCAAAGGTATTGTTGTGAGGATCAAATGAGATTTTTTTCATTGGATTGTCGCTCCTTAAGGACAGGAACTTTGTCTCTTTTTGTTTCCCTAGTACTTAATAATGTGCCTGACATATGGTAGGTGCTTAATAAATGTTTGTTGATAATCCAACCCTCATTTTATTATTGAGGAAACTAAAGCCCAGATGGACTTAAATGACTTGTACAGGGTCACATGGCTAATAAGTGTCTGATTTAAACCCAGGCCTTCTGACTTAAGAGTTAGGGCCCTTATTATATTCTGATACTGCCAAAAAAGAAGAAGAATGAAGAGTTGTTATTGACTCTGAGGTTGCAAAAACATAACTGGGAAAATGGTGGTGTCCTCTAAATAGGGAAGTCAACAAGTTTTAGGGGAAAAATAATGAATTCTATTTAGACATAATGACATTGACATTGCTCCTCTAAGTGGAAATGACCTGCAGGCAGTTGATACAGTCCTGGGAAATTAGAAGAGAGAACTGAGGGCCGGGGATATAGACTGGAGTCATCCACACAGACATGAAAATGGAATCCATAGGATTTGGTAAAATCATTAAGAGAGGGTGGAGAAAAGAGATAGGACAGGACCAGGACTTGGACCAGGACAGAACCCAGGGATCTCCAATTCATCAGTGGGTGGAACATGCATAATCATCCAGCACAAGATATTGAGAAAAAGCATTCAGACAAATAAGAGAACAAAGAGAGAGAAGAGCATTGCAAAAATTCAGTGAAAGGGGTGGCTGGGTGGCACAGTAAACAGAGCACTAGCCCTGGAGTCAGAAGGACGTGAGTTCAAAATTCAGCCTCAGACACTTAACACAAAACTAACCTTGTGACCTTGGGCAAGTCACTTAACCCCAATTGCCCTGCCTTCCCCCCTCCAAAAAGCAAAAAAAAAAAAAAAAAAATCAGGGAGAGTGTCCAAAAAGCAAAAAGAAAAAAAAATCAGGGAGAGGAAAGTGTCCAGGAAAATAGAATGATCAACAGTATCAAAAACAACACAGACATCTAGAAGGAAAAAGACTAAGAAAAAACCTTTGAATTGAGTAATTCATTGGTAACCTTATAGAGAGCAATTTCCATCTAGTAATGGAGCTAGAAGCCAGATTACAAAGAACTAAAAAGTAAGCAAGAGGTAAGAAAGGAGAGAGGCAATGAGTGTACATGGGTTTTTTCTAGGAATCTGGCTGTAAAACAAAGGAGAGATCAAGGACAATACTTTCAGAGGATGAAAAAGTTAAGGGGGAGTTGTTTGGTTTTTTGCTTGTTTTTTTTTGTTTTCAGTTGGGTTTTTTGTTTGTTTTGTTTTGTTCAAGATGGTGGAACTGGCCATGTGCATATGTAATATGGAAGGAACCAGGAGATAGGCCAAGATAGGGATATGAGGGGAAGTATTGAGGGAAAGATTCAAGAGGAGATGGGAGAGGAGGAAATTGAGGACACAAGTCAAGAAATTAGCCTCAATGATAAGGGCCACCTCTTCACCAGAGATTAGAACAAAGGAGGAAAAACTAGGAGATGGGGTTAAGAGGTTTTAAGGTGTGTAGAATAGAGAAGTTCAACTGCACAGTGGATAAAGCCTAGGAGTTAGAGCCAGAAAAACCTGAGTTCAAATCCTGAACCTGACACTTAACTAGCTTTGTGACTTTGGGCAAGTCTTGTAAGCTCAGTGTGCCTCAATTTCCTCATCTGTAAAATGGGAATAACAATAACACTTTCCTCCCAGGGTTGTTTTTAGAGTAAAATGAGATTATTTTGTATCACATGAAAGCTAGCCGCTATTGTTGAAAAGATAACCTTGATTTTTTTAGTATAGTATGAGGCACAGTTGTGCTCTGAGAAGGAAAGAAGGGTCAGTCTAGGTTGGCTTAAGGACAAGAGAGAAATTCTGCAACAAAATCTGTGAAGAACATGACAGCAAGTCAATCAGGGAAAATAAAAAAGGATTGAAATGCAGCAGTGAGGGCCCAGCTGACATCTGATTTTTAAAAATTAGTAGTGAAACAAGGCAGCATATTTGTTTGCTTTTTACCTCCTCTGGGGGGTAGCACATGAGTAGGAGTGAAGGTCAGTGATAGGGGTAATCCAGAGTAAGGGTTTATATGTGGATAAGCCACAGTGGGACAACGGGTCAAGGATACAAATTTAAACTGGTCAATTATAGGGTCAAGATTGTGGAGAGAAAGAAGTGAGGACAGAGTGGAGGGGATATCCTGAGGAAGTAAGATGAAATGAAGCAACTGCAGTCCATAATGAGCACATCAAACAGGTTTAGAAGGAGTGGGGCAGACAGAGAGACAGATAAGGCTGAGACAGAAACTGACATTCTGGGTCATGGAAGGTGAGTTATCTGTAGTAACAGATTAAGGGTATGATCCTCCCTGTATGGGGCTGAGGTGCCATCAAGGTATAGATCATGAGAGCCGAGGAAGCCGATGACTAGGAATTCAGGATATTTGAGGGGACGTAGGCAGGTATCCTGAAATCCCCAAGTATGAGAACAGAATTGAAGTGGAGGGGAAAACTTTGAGCCAACGGCTGAACTACTTGAGAAGGGGGGAAAAAAAACCTGGAGACATGTAGGTAACTGCCACAAAAATACGGTTATGCAGATATATGGAGTGAATCTCAAAGGAGAGGCCAATGGTTGATGGCAGCTTAGAGAGAGTTGCAAAATAGTCAGGAAAGGCAAGAAGTAAGCCTATTTCTCTTCCTGGTCCAGCATGTTGGAGGATATGAGAGAAGACTGGAAGGGTAGCCAGGAATGCATTGTCTTTTTGTGAAAAGACAGTTTTTCTATTTACCTCACAAGGTTGTCGTTGGGGAAGTGAAATCACAAATATGTGTATATCCCCTATAAGCTTTGAGTTTCCTTATCTCAATTCCCACTCTCACTGATGAGTCAGGCCTCCAGTGCTTGGTTGGCATCTCCCTCTAAGAGCAAAAAGAGTACTTCTGTAATTAATTGTACAGTGCCATTGTGTGAGACACCCCCCCCCACCATGAATATGCTGCCCCCAAGATAACCATTTAGTAAGCCAGCTTTAAACAGCTTTTTGAAAGGGCTATAGTCTAAAGGGGTACAATAAGAACAGGGGGCACAAAATATCTCCCATCAAAAGTCAGTGACACATCCTTCTGCAAGTAAATATAGAATCCAAGGAAAGTGGACTCATGCTTAGAGAGCACATGGGGCAAAAAGGTAACTGACAAATGCTAGTTGCTAACAGTTCTCTCCAATTCCTAGAGTTTGTGAAGATCCTCTAAGATGAAAAATCTGTGTCCATCTCTCCTTGGTTCCCCATGGCCATTAGCCAACACTGGGACACTATCAAGGACCCTTCCAGTGAGAATGTGGAAAGTCCAATCAATATCTTCCAGACCCTTTAAAGAGAAAAGATCCTCATCTCATCAAAATGAAAAGAGACCTTGACCAGTGCTCCTTCCTAATCAGGTGGCTCTCCTCAGTATTGTACTAGAAAGTCATATATTTTAATTTTTAGAAAAGCTTCTCTATGTGAATCAATGCTTTTATATAGGACCTAAAGGGTATAAAGAAATCCCATAGCTCTTTGGATTAGACTTGTCATCTGGAGTCATTTCACTTCCCTTATTTCTTTATTAACATCATCATCATCATCATCATCATCATCATCATCATCATTGACACACTATACTAAGGCTTGGGGACCCAAAGACACAAGCAAAACAATCCCTGACCTCAGGAAGCTTACATTCCTTTGGTGGAAATGATAGGCACATATATAGACACATAAAGGCCGTAAACAAATCTAATAAAGATAACTGATGAGGAAGACTTGGAGGACCAGGAAAGGCCTCTGAAAGCAAATGAACCTTAAACTGATTTCTTGGAGGAAACTACAGATTCCAGGAAGCAGGGAGGAGATGAAGAAAAAGAATATTCCGGTGCATAGACAGGCATGGGGAACCCTTGGCCTCAAAGCCACATTGTTCTGTGAAGTTTGGATTCTGTCAAGAGCTTCAAATACCAAACAGAGGAATTTATATTTGATCCTATAGGAATCAGAGAACCATTGGAGTTTATTGAATAGGGAGGTAACAAGGTCAGACTCGTGCTTTAGGAAAATCACTGACTGAATGGAGGATGGATTGGAGTAGAGAGAGACTTGAGGAAGGGAATCCAATTAGTAGGCTATTACACTGGTGCAGGCCAGAGTTGAGGAATATTTCAGGTAGCTATGTGAATAGAGAAAAGGCAGAAGCAAAGAAGAAGAAAGAGCTAGTAGGAGAGACAAAAGAGAGTACTATTATGAAACCCAAAGAGGAAAGAGTATTTAGGAGAGAAGGGTACTCAACAGGGTCAAATAAATGCTGTGGCAAGTCAGTAAGGTTGAGGACTGAGAAAATGTCATTAGATCTTGCAATTAAGAAATTGTCAATTAAGTAATGCTGTAAGAAGCCAGATTGCTGACGGTTGAAAAGACACTGAAAGGGGGCGGCTAGGAGGCACAGTGAATAGAGCACCAGCCCTGGAGTCAGGAGGACCTGAGTTCAAATCCAGCCCCAGACACTTAACACAAAAATAGCTGTGTGACCTTGGGCAAGTCACTTAACCCCAACTGCCCTCCAAAAAAAAAAAAAAAGACACTGAAAGGAGAGGAAGTGGAAGTACTATGACTATCTCCAGGAGTTCTGCTGAGAACATGATATAGGATTATAGCTATTGTCAAAGGTAAAGTCTAGTAAAAGTATTTAAGAGATGTTACAAAGTGAAATCAATAGGCCTTGGCAACAGATTGGATGTGGAGAGTGAGAGATGTAGAGTTGTGGAGGATGAGACTTACAGATGTGGAGATACAAGAAATGTGAAGTAGTGGAGGTTGCCAGGCTGGAGAACTGGGAAGAGGGTGGTACCCTGGACATTAATAAGGAGGTCTGAAAGGGAAAAGGGTTCAGACACAGGGGTGGGGAACCTGCAGCCTCAAGGCCACATGTGGCCCTCCAGATCTTCAAGTACGGCCCCGTGACTGACTTCAAACTTTGCAGAACAGATCCCCTTAATAAAAGGATTTGTTTTATAAAATTTAAACTTAGTCAAAAGGCTGCACCCAAGGACCATGAAGGCTACATGTGACCCTACATGTGGGTAGGTTCCCCACCCCAGTAGAGGAAAAGACGAGTTCATTTAGACATGCTGACTTTAAGAGGTCTACTGGATATGCCGTTCAAGATGTTGTAGCAGCAAGCACCCCAACATCCCCAGGGTGGCTGCCAACACAGATTCTTAGATCTGCTTTTGTAAAGGAAAGCAACTCAAAATTGGTTAACAAGGGCGGCTAGGTGGCGAAGTGAATAGAGCACTGGCCCTGGAGTCAGAAGGACCTGAGTTCGGAGCCGGCCTCCAACACTTAATCCACACAAACAAAAACCTAGTCGTGTAACCTTGAGCAAGTTACTTAACCCCAATTGCTTAAAAAAAAAAAAATCGGTTAACAAGCTTACTTTAATCAAACAAACATATATTACCTAGTTCAGGGAGAAAAGGTCAGCATCCCGAACTTCAGAGTATACAGACAGATCAAACAGACAGGCTTCCAAACTGTCCAACCATTATCAATACCAAAATCACAGTTACCAGAGAGGGAAGCATCAACATCTGGGTTTTCAAAGCCAGGGGGCTCTCAACAGCTGCCCAGAGTCTCATCTGGTCAAATCACACAACACTACTCAAATTGAGCCCCAAAGCAAAGCCTCACATCAGGGATTATATAGTCTTCTCCAGGTTCAGAGAATGTAACAACCCTCTGGACCCACTGCCCAATCACACAGCTTCTAGGTGTGGGCATTCATGAAAACCAAGCCTCCTGCCACAGACTCCATGTGACCACATTCAGCCTGTTAGAAAGCAGAGTATATTTTCAAATCAAGGAAGTTTCCCAGTCTCTTAAGCCAATCAAAGGGCCTAGGGATAGGGAAGATCTTTAAATCTACATTTCCATTACAGATGTCTGAAAGACAAAGTTCTAGATGCAGTACTAGAGGTCAGCAGAGAGGCTAGACTTGAGAATTATCAGCATAGAAACAGAAATTAAATCCATAGGAACCAACTGATCGCCAAGTAAAATAGAAATTGCTTCTGTGGTTTATCTCCAATTTATCCTGTATATAGAGCATGTTTTTATATATTTGTTTGCTTGTTTCTTCCCCCCATTTAGATTGTGAGGTCCTTGGGAGCAAGGATTGTCTTTTGACTTTCTTTGTATCTCCTTTACTTAGTGTGGTGTTTGTCACTAATAGGAACTTTAAAATGCTTTTTTTGTTTTTGCTTTTTGGAGGGCAATTAGGGTTAAGTGACTTGCCCATGGTCACACGGCTAGTTTTTGTGTTAAGTGTCTGAGGCTGAATTTGAACTCAGGTCCTCCTGACTCCAGGGCCAGTGCTCTATTCACTGTACCACCTAGCTGCCCCTTTAAAATTATTTTTGACTAACTGTTTCATTAATTATCTACTACATGTATACATTTGTTTCCATAAATCTTTACTGACATAGTATCAGTGTTCCCTCTTTTTTTTTTTTTGGAGGAGGAAGGCAAGGCAGTTGCGGTTGTCAAGTGGCAAGTGTCTGAGGCTAGATTTGAACTCAGGTCCTCCTGATTCCAGGGCTGGTGCTCTATCCCTCTTTTTTCTTTTAACCACCACACAGACCTGCTACCGATTTAAGCAAGAAATATTTATATGTCCTAACAACTGCACGGTACTTTAAAAAGTTGTTTGAAGTAAACAATATATAATTGTTTCCAATGAAAATTGAAAATCTACATATTTTTAATTGTATTTATTAAATGAATGGTACAATAAAATTTAGTACAATTTTCTTGAAATGTTCATCTCCTTAGTTACTATTTACAAAGTTGTTTTTCCTTTCCTTTCCTGATGGTGATGTCATCTTCATCCTAGGCTTGGAATCTATCTCACATAATTTCAGGTTTCTACAGCTAGATAACCCTAGTTAAGCAATGATGGCTCCAGCCAATCATTACTTCCTCATCCATTTGAAAATAGGAAGCCCATCTATTTTGTTGCTAACTAGTCCTGGAGGCCAGCCAAGATGATATGACTTCATTATATTAGTCCATTGTAGTTGATAAACTAATTAGAATATGTAGGGCATCAGGAAAAGAAAGCAAAAACACCCACATAAATCATGACTTAGAAACGGCAATGTTTTTAAAAGAAATTTTCAGCTATATAGCAATAATACTATATATACTCCTGAGTACAGGAGCATCTCAGCAGTCACTGCATTACCTGCACACAGAATAGAGGGAACATTATATAGTACGAACTAGAGTTTTATGTACAAGATACTAAAATATACTATTGGGTACATATCAAGTTGATAAGATGCAATTCCTCTCCTAAAGGAGATCACTCTCTAGTAGGGTAAAAAAAATGTCTATAACAAAGGTCACTGTGGGTGACATAAAGCTACAAAGTTCTTTGGGAATACGGAAGAGAAATAATCTGAAGTGCTTCTAGTAGTTGACTTAACCTAATGGTCTAAGTGGGATGGGAAGGTTGGGGGGCATGCAGCCTCAAGGTCACAGGTGGCCCTCTAGGTCCTCAAGTGCAACCCTTTGACTGAATCCAAACTTCTAAGAACAAATCACCTTAATAAAAGGATTTGTCCTGTAAACCTTGGACTCTGTCAAATGATCCCACCTGGGGAGGCTAGGTGGTACAGTGAGTAAGAGTGCTGGCCTCAGAGTTGGGATGACCAGGAATCTAATCTGGCCTCAGAAAATTGAGCACCCACACACAAATAATGACTGGCCATGTAACCTGGAGCAAGTTACTTAACCCCAATTGCTTTAAAAAAAAAAAAAAATTATCCCACCCAAGGACTTAAAGGGCCCCCTATGGCCTCAAGGCTGTAGGTTCCCCACCCCTGGACTAAGCAAATGCTGTAGGTTTTGTCCCAAAATTCTTCTCCAAGAAACTTTAAATCAACTTTTCTTTGGACACTCAAGACCTTCATCCCTTCCTCTGTTTTTGCATATTCAAGAGCTAGAATTTTTAAAAGATTAAAGATACGAGGAACTAGTTGCAAAATGTTTATCTATAATGGTCTTGGGAAAACAATTACCAAATTAAATATCTTGAACAGGGACTGGACCAGAGCTAACTTCAAAAAGTCCAAGTCCTATCAGGCAAATCTAACATCTACTGAAAAAGTAAGAGATGCTACCTCTCTGCTGATAGAGAGGTAGGTAATGGGCTCATTGGATGGAGTGAGATCCACATTTTTTGGACATAGATAATATGAGAACTTATTTTGTTTAACTTCTATCTTCTTCGGCTTTCTCTCTTCTCCTCATCACTTTTCTTTCTCCTGACTTTCCCTCATCCTATATCACTCCTATAGCCTTCATATTTGATCTCAATCTTCTATCATTTGCCTCTTTTTTTCTCCTCTTTCTGACTAATTGAAAATAAGAAGGCTTGGAGTGGCTAGGTGGTGCAGTGAATAGAGCACCAGCGCTGGAGTCAAGAGAACCTGAGTTCAAGTCCAGCTTCAGACACTTAACACTTACTAGCCATGTCACTTAACACTTACTAGTCACTTAAACCCAATTGTCCTACTTTGCTCCAAAAAGAAAAAAAAGAAAATAGGAAGGCTTAACACTTACTTAACACTTAATAGACATGTGACCTTGGGCAATTCACTTAACCCCAATTACCTTGCCTTCCCCCCTCCAAAAAAGCAACCCCCCCAAAAAAAATTAAACATTAATGAAAGTCATGGAACTTCAGCATATTATCAACATGTGTTAATGTATGCTCCATGAAAGCATATATGTTGCAAGAATTTTGTTTTGTTTTCCCCTCCCCCCAGTGGGAGGAGGGAGGTTAGAGGATTAGAAAATAAATGTTCATTAACAGAAAAAAAATTAAAAAAAAAAAGTAACAGTCTCGATAGGTCTAGGGGTAATAGAGCATAAAATGGAACAATTTTCTTGTAACAAGGCCTCCAAATCCATCTCAATCAACTAGAAAAATATCATTCAGACCATACAGTTACTAAGGTTTTAAATTTAGAATCAGAAAGAAACTTCAAGGTCATCTAGTACAACCCCCATCATTTTACAGACAAGGTAACAGTGACCCAGAAAGTTAAACAAGTTGTCCAAGGTTATACAGGCATCAGGGACAGAATTTAAAGCTAAGTTCCCTGACTCCAAATCGATTACACTTCCCAATGTATGTACTATAACATTACACAGAAGAGGAAGCCAAGATTTGGAAGTTGTGACTTGCCCACACATAGGTAGAGCCAGGATTCAAACCTAGATCCTCCAGTGCCACATTTGGCACTTTATCATGTTGTCTTTCAACTTAAAACAAAACCCTCAAGCAACCAGTATTCCCTGCCAGAGAATTTAACCTGAAGAGGACATGACATAAATAGTTCCAGTTGTAGTCAGGCATGGGTCTGTTTTCATCAGTGGCCCAAAGGACACTTCTTCCTCTAATGGGAGACATAATGATGCAATAGAAAGAGTCTTGAATGGGTAGTCAAAATTAATCAGTCAGCAAGCATTTATTAAGCATCAGCTATATCCCAAGCACTGTACTGAAGGCTGGTTAGACAAAGAAAGGCCAAAGGCAATCTCTGCCCTCCGGGAGCTCACAGTCTAATGAGGAGACAACATACAAACAACTATGCACAAATATTCTATATACAGGATAATAGAAAGAGGCACTAAAATGAAGAGGGATCAAGAAAGTACCTGGATTCAGATCCTAGCTCCAATACTTAGTGTGATCTCAGCTTCCTCACATGCAAAATCAGGGGACTGGGCCAGATGTCCTCTGAGCTCCCTTCAGCCCCTAAGACTGTACTAATGAAATTAAACATTGGGGTGGCTAGGTGGCACAGTGAATAGAACATTGGCCCTGGAATCAGGAAGACCTGAGATCAAAATCTGGCTTCAGACACTTGACACTTAACACTTACTAGCTGTGTGATCTTGAGCAAGTCACTTAACCCCAATTGCCCTGCCTTACCCCCTGCCAAAAAAAAAAAAAAAGAATAATTCTTTAATTTTAACATTAATGGGATTAATTAATGTTAAATTAATTCATAATTTAACGTTAATGGGAATCAGGGAACTTTAGCATATTAGCAACATGTGTTAAAGTTTCTTGTATGCTTGGTGAAAGTAGTTTGGTTTTTTCCCCATTAGTCAGAAGGAGGAGAAAGGGGGACAAATGGTAGAGGATGGAAATCAAACATGAGGGGTATAGGAGTGACACAGGAGGAGGAAAAGTAAGGAGAAAGAAAAGTGATGAGGAGAAGAGAGAAAGCCGAAGAAGACAGAAGTGCCTGGTTATCTTCCTAACTCTCTTCAGGTCAAGTTGTCTGTGGTTTTTTGCCTGGGAACCTGCACAGGGAAACCTTCTGCCTCTGTGGGATGCAATCTCCTGCCAGAGTAAAGGATTCAGATGACAAGAGAGACAGAGAGAGAAGGGCACTGACCTAGCAGCTATCACCCTCCCTTTCTCCTTTCTTCTACGCAAGGTAGACTGTAGATCCCTCACCCTCCAAGAGGGTGGCACACTCACCCTTCTCAGAATCACGCTCCCTGGCAAGGAGGCCCACCCCTGTCCCAACTGTGCCCAGACTGAACTGAAACCTCCTCCCTCCCCTCAAGTGAGCCACCTTCAGCCTTGTGGGTAAGCCCTAACTCCTCTTTCTGGCCCAATGTGTTGTAAGGTATTAAAGAGAAGGCGCCACTCTAAGACAGTGCCTAGGATTCAGTGTCTTCTAAGGGGTTTCAAGTTTCTGAGAATGTTAAGAAGATGAGAAGAGCAAGAAAGGAAGAGTCTTAAGATGAAAGGAAGTTTGTTAATAATAGAATGGGGGCTGGGGGGAGGTCCAGAGGAAAAGAAGAAAAAGACGGACCAAAGAGGGGAAGGGCAGGGCTGAGCTGAGCTAAATAGGTGTGGGAGAACTGGGAGTGGCAGGAGGGGAGGAGTTTTTTGCCTCAGGAGGTTTATGCCTCATCATCTACTGCAACCGTGAATCACCAGCATGTGAGAGAAGGAAGGAACTTGCTACCCAGAGAACTGGGAATCCTGTAATAATGGAAAACAGGGTCAACCTATTCTTTCTCTCCAAACACCAAAGATCAGGAGACAGAGGCAGGTCCAGAAGAAGAGGTCCAGGCTGTCAGGAAAGACCTACTTGGTAATTAGACTCCATGGATCCTACAGCTCATATCCTGCAGGTTTATTTGGTTATTCTTATATCCTTACAGCTTACCATAGTGACTGGGAGTTAGCAAGCGCTTTATAAATGCTTTTCATTCGTTCATTCAATGGACTTCTGTCAATTCCATCCTCAATATTTGCTCCTCTTGAGCACTCCACCACCACTTTTCAGCTGCCCCACCTTTACATGTCATGTTCTCCCCTCTAAACTGTAAATTCCAAGAAGGCAGGGACTATTTTTTTCTTTCTGTTCGTATTTGTATTCCTAACTTAGCATATGCTTTGTACCTAGTAAGTGCTTAAAAAGTGTGTGTTGACTAACTGACCTGGTAAACTCCCCTGTTTAACTTGAATAGGTGCTTAATAAAGGGATTATCTATTTATCTAAAACCCTTCAGAAAACTAGCTTTCTCTCTGTTCCTCAAGCTTCACTCCAACTCTCATCTCCTGTGCCTTTTCCTTTGCTTATCCCCCCCATGGACAGCTGAATGCATTCTCTGTTCACCTCCAACCCATCTTCCTCTAGTTCTCCGCTCAAGCAACCCTTTCTGCAATTTCCAGTTCCCTCCCTCTCAAACCACCTATTTTTAAAAAACAAACAACAACAAACAACTTTGCATTTATGTAAATCTATAATGATCTGGATGGTCATCCCATACCAAAGATTGTCTCAGGTATAGAAGAGAGATGAGTTAGTAACAAAAGAACTAGATTCATCAGACCAGTTATTAGGGTAAATTAAGATGTTACAGGTAAACCTGAAGATATAGTTACATGAGTATCTATCTAGACTACAATAATGTAGATTCCCCAAAAGGAATGTGCTTTGCTTATAATCACATTTGTTTTGTTGTTACACATGTGAATTACATGTTTGAGTGAATTTGTTTCTTATTTTGCTCTTATGTTCATTTGATTGAGTTATGCTCATGCTATAGCGATATCTATTAATTGGTTTATGTATGAGCTAATGCTTATGTTTAAAGTGTTACATAGGCCTGTAATTGTTATTGTTGCAGTTATCGAGCTTTCCTAGTTAGCTATGCTTTATTGCTTAGGGTTAATTACTGCATATTATAGATGTGCATGTACTTCTGAAATATGCATCTATTGTGTCCTGCATATAGTTAGGCATGCTGTCATTGTGATACCCTCTGAGGTAATGCTCTGTATGCCATGTCTATTACATGTGCTATTAATGTACATTTGTATTATTTTAGTTTCAACATTACCTTAGCTTCCATAGTTACTCATTTCAAGTTTGCCCCAGTTGACCTTTTGCAAGGGACTACAAAGAGTTTCACTCAGAGAAGGAAAGTCACCCAAAGTTTAAAAATACATTTGCTTAAGACTCGCCTGAGGGGCAGAGTTTGCAGAGGTTGGAAGGAGAGAGAAGACACAGGTCCAGATTCTCTTCAGAAAGATGTCCCCGAAGGGAAAGAGAGACTCTGGGAAGAAGCAGCTGATGTGTAGAGGTACCAATACCCAGCTGTCACCAATTCCCAACACCTGCTCATCCAGGCAGGGAGCATTGAGCTATAAATCTCTGCCAATAAGGAGAATCCCATGAAAACGGGCTTTGAGCGGGAAACATTCCCTTGGGATCAAAAAGAACTCACCCTGATGTACTTATTAGGTAAGAACTAATCAATCAATTATAGACCTTAGATGAAGTATGATAAGTGTGAAAACTACTTGGAAAAAAGAGGAGAAGGGTATTAAGGAATACCTAGCATTTCCATATGCATAATAGAATACAAAATTTATACAAGATTCCATAGGAAATTATGAATCTCTATTTTATACTTTTTTAAGCATATAAATTCCATATATTGCTTTTAAAACTGTCCTGCTTATCTGTTCTTCCTTCTAAATTTCCTTCTGTTCTCTTCTGTGAGTTAAAAAAAAAAAAAATCAGGGGCAGCTAGGTAGCGAAGTGAATAGAGCTCTGGTCCTGGAGTCAGGAGGACCTTTCAAATCCAGCCTCAGATACTTGACACACTAGCTGTGTAACCTTGAGCAAGTCAACTTAACCCCAACTGCCCTGCCTTCCCCTCCAAAAAATAAAAAAAGATTAAAAAAATTCAATGGCCCTTCTGGGGGGTATCCTTATTGCTAATTCTCTGTTCCCTGACCTACTCTGGGCTCCTCCACATTCCTGTGAGCTTCCTTGCCCCAAAAGGGACCCCCAGACACACATACTTTCTAGCTCTTCTTTATGAATGTTGGAAAGTCCGGATTTATCCCTTTTTTAAATTTTTATTTGTAATCCAAGCACTTAGCACAGTACCTGACACATATCAAGTGCTTGTTAAATATCTACAATTAAATTACAGCAAATTAAATATTAAATATCTACCTATCTATCATATATCTTCCTATCTAGGATTTTGTTCATGGTCCAACTGTCTGACTCAGTTTAAAGAATAGCATCATGGAAGCCTCATAAAGTAGATTCTCAGAGGGCACAACCACCATGTCAGAGCTATGAGGTCTAAGCTTAAAAATTTTGTCCCTGAAACAGAAACAATACACAAACCATCAAAAGAAGTCTTTCCTTCCTGCTCTCCCCTGCCATGTACTTCTTGCTACCCAAAATAATCAAACTTCTGTGTGATCACCCTTTTGAAAGGTGTATATTTCACACCTTCAGGCAGTTATATAACTATAATGTAGTTATTCCCTATTTTAAAAGAAAAATTGGTGCCCTAAAATATAAAAACAGCATCCTGACGATATCCTTTAATCCCACGTGCTTAGGCATTATGCAAAGATTACTTACTGTTTGAAATCCACAATTTTCATCTGGAAGAGAAATCTTGGGAAAGGAATCTCACAATATATTGGTGCATAATTATTCTTTCTGTTTTTATTTGACACTAAAGGGTTAAAGTGACCATGTTAGCAGCATGGGGCTTGTTAAAAGATCCCTGGATTTGGTGTAAGAAAACATGGGTTTCAATCTAAGCTCTACTATTTATTACCTGTGTGAGTTTGGGAGAAGTGACTTAACCTCACTGACATTCAATTTCCATATCTGACTAAGTACTAGATCCTATGACCTAAGTTTTTTGTCCTTTGGAGGTGTAAACAGCAATCTCACTACAATTTTATGATTATGATGACTTTGCTGGTTCCAAATTTCCATTCTTAATTGCAAAAGCATATCTATCAGAGTAGCTGCTAATCTTTATCAGATATTTTCCTCTTGTCAGTAGACAGGTGGGAGAGTATTGAGTGTGAAAGGTTGTATTTATTGTCAGATATGATAGTTTTGTGAGTCAGTTTTGTTTGCCTGTTTTTCTTCATTGCAGGAAGAGTTAGATAGGAAAGGGGTATTTAGGAAAGTCAAGAAGACTTGTCTTCCTGAGTTCAAATCTGGCCTCAGACACTTAGTAGCTATGTGACCCTGGGCAAGTCATTTAAACCATTCAATATCACAGTAATACAAGTCTGTGCTCAAACCATTGATGCTGAAGATGCCAAAGTTGATAAGCTCTATGAAGACCTATAACATCTTCTAGAAATAACATCTCCCAAAAAATGTCACATTCATCATAAGGGAATGGAATACTAAAGTAGAAAATCAAAAGATAATTGGAATAACAGGCAAGTGTGGCTTTAGAACACAAAATGAATGATGACAGAGACTAATAGATTTTATCAAGATAACTCACTAGTCATAACATTCTTTTTCAACAACCCAAAAGGCAACTCTACACATGGACTGACCTTACCACGGTCAATATAGAAATCAGATTGATTATATACTTTGCAGCCAAAGGTGCAGAAGCTCTATGCAGTCATTTAAAACAAGATCTGGAGCTAACTGTGGCTCAGATCATGAGTTTCTTATTGCAAAATTCAGACTTCAATTGAAGAAAGTAGAGAAAACCATCAGACCATATAGTATGACCCAAATAACATCCCTTATGAGTATGAAATAGAAATGATGAATAGATTTAATGGATTGGATCTGGTAGAGTGCCTGAAGAACTGTGGACATAGGTTCACAACATTGTACAAGAAGAAGCAACAAAAAAAAAAATACTAAAGAAAAAGAAGAGCAAGAAAGCAAAATGGCAGTCTGGTGAGACTTTACACATAGCTGAGGAAATAAGGAAAGCAAAAGACAAAGGATGAACTTTGAATCTTTGAACTGAACTGAATGCCGAATTAGCAAGGAGAGATAAGAAGATTTTCTTAATTGAACAACGCAAAGAAATAGAACAAAATAATAGAATGGGAAAGACACGGGATATCTCCAAGAAAATTAGAGATATCAAGGAAAAGTTTCATGTAAAAATGGGCATGATAAAAGATAAAAGACAAAAAATGGGACTTAACAGAAACAGAAGAGATTAAGAAGAGGTGGCAAGAATATAAAAAGAACTATAGAAGAAAGATCTTAACATCACCAATAACCACAACAGTGTGGTTACTGATTTATAGCCAGACATCCTGGAGAATGAAGTCAAGTGGGCCTTAGGAAGTGTTGCTAACAACTAGGCTAATGGAGGTGAAGGAATGCCAGCAGAGCTATTTAAAATCCTAAAAGGTAATTATGTACTACACTCAATATACCAGAAAATTTGGAAAACTCAACAGTGGCCACTGGATTGGAAAAGATCAATTTATGTCAAAATCCTAAAGAAGGGCAATGACAATTAATATTCAAATTAATAAACAATTGTACTCATTTCACATGACAGCAAGGTTAAGAATCTACAAGCTAGGATTCAGCAATATGTAAACCAAGAATTACCAGAAGAGCAGGTTGGTTTTCAAGGAGGCAGAGGAACTAGAGACCAAAATTGCTAACATTCTCTGGATTATGGAGAAAGCAAGAGAGTTCCAGAAAAATATCTGCTTCATTGACTATTCTAAAGCCTTTGACTATGTGGATCACAACAAAATGTGGCAAGACCTCAAAGAGATGGGAGTACCAGATCATCTTACTTGTTTCCTCAGGAACCCATAGGTAGACCAAGAAGCAACAGTTAGAACCAAACATGAAACAGTTGGTTTTAGATTAGGAAAGGAGTACTATAAGGCTGTATGTTGTCACCTTGTTTTATTTAACTTAACTTATATGCAGAGTACAGCATGTGAAATGCCAGGCTGGATGAATCAAAAGCTGGAATTAAGGTTGCTGGAAGAAATAATCTCAGATATGCAGAGGATACTATTCTGATGGTAAAAAGTGAAGAGGAAATAAAGAAGCTTCTTGATGAGGGTAAAAGAGGAACATATAAAAGCTGTCTTGAAGGTTAACATAAAAAAAAAAAAAAAACTAAGAGCTTGGCAACTGGTCCCATCACTTCCTGGCAAATAGAAGAAGAAATTGAAGCAGTGTCAGATTTTATATTCTCAGGCTCAAAGATCACAGATGATGACTGCAGTCATGAAGTTAAAAGAGATTTGTCCCTTGGAAGGAAATCTATGGCAAATCTGGAAAGCACACTAAAAAGCAGAGACATCACCTTTCTGACAAAGGTCAGCATAGTCAAAGCTTTGGTTTTTCAAGTAGCAATGTATGGGTGTGAGAGTTGGACTATTGGGGAAGCTGAGTGCCATGGAATCTGTGCATTTAAATTATGGTGTGAGAGAAGACTTTTGAGAGTCCCTTGGACAGCAAGGAGATCAAATCAGTCGATATTTAAAGAACTTAATTCAGGTTACTTACTGAAAGGTCAGATACTGACGCAAAGGTTGAAATTCTTTGGCCACATAATAAAACAAGACTCATTGGAAAAGACCCTGATGTTGGGAAAAACTGAAGGCCAAAGGAACAGGGAAGGGCCGAGGATGAGATGGATAGATGGTATCATAGAAACAATGAACATGAACTTGAACAGACTTCAAGAGATAGTGGAGGACAGAAAGGCCTGGTGTGCTATTGTCCATGGGGTCATGAAGAGTTGGACATGACTGAACAACAACCACATTTAGGAAAGTGATTTTTTTTTAAAGGCAGACTATAAAACATTTAAAAAAACATTTAAGGAATAGCACTAAAAGAAACCAGTGGTGGGTAGAGATACTAAATACTTTTAAATGAGGTTTTGCTAAAATACAGTGTTCTGGCTTCCTTAGGTGCCTTAGACTGGAGCACCTTGGACTGTAATTGTTTATTTCCAACATGCCATTCTCCCTAATCATTCTACATGCCACATATACACTTAAATAATTTAAGTAATAATTAGTAAGGAATTGTATCACATAATTATAGCCTATAACTTATGGTGAAGCTTCCCTTTCCCCCACATCACCCCCTCAAAAAAACAACTTCTCAGTAACATCTCACTGAGCTCCTCACCAGGTTTCAAATGCTTCCATAAAGCTGGATGGGGACATTCCAATGTCCAAATTCCCTAAACCAATGACTCAGGTACTGAAGTTTGAGGAGAGAAGGCAGGAGGGTGGAGAACTTAGGCTTGTGATTGTGGCCTTGGAGATTGGCTCTGATATTGATTCCCATAGTGACCCCAGGCAAGGGCAATCATTTCACTCAATAGATTGCTTCTTGATGGCAGTACAAACACAACCTAAATAGAGGTGGAGGTTCAAATTCCATTTCGGCCAAAAACCTATGTTTCTTTCAATGAATCATTTTTCTTCTCGAAGGGTCACTTTCCTGTTCTATAAAATGAAGTGATTGGGCCATATGACTTTTCTGACCCTAAATGTGGCCAAACACATATGCTAAACATGTATTGGAAACCAAATGTTCAGTTAGTTCCATTACCATTGTTAAAATTAGAGGCAGAAGCAGTCTCTTTCCATAAAGAAAAGAGGGGTGGGGAAGGGATAGGTAGAAAAAGATATATATCTAGGGAACCAAAGGTAATTATGTTTTTAATTTATATTCTCCATACCATGATTCTGTTCATCATAAAAAACATTTTGCTTTTTTTTTTTTATTGGAGGGCAATTGAGATTAAGTGACTTGCCCAAGGTCACATGGCTAGTTTTTTTGTGTGTGTTAGTGTCTGAGGTTGGATTTGAACTCAGGTCCTGCTGACTCCAGGGCTGGTGCTGTATTCACTGTGCCACCTATCGGCCCCCATAAAAACATTTTGAACCCCATAAAGATGGCCATTGATCCATGAGTCTTATTTTCCTAATTTCTAAATTGAAGAGGTTGGACTAATTGACTGCTGGGGTCCATTCTAGCTCTAAGTCTCTAATGTCATAGGGAGGTAGGCATCATGCTATAAAAGAACAAGAACAGCTGGCTTTGTTCTCTTTAGTCAGAGAACCTGAGTTCAAATTCTACCCGCCAGTCTGTCCGTGTCACCCCTACTCAATAAATTCCAGTGGGTCCCTATTACCTCAAGGATCAAATACAAAATCAAATCAAAAACCTGTTTGGTGATCAAAGCCTTTCATAACCTAGCTAGCCCTACTTCCCTGTCTTTCCAGTCTTCTTATACCTTACATCCTGTCCTCTCCCAACATATTTTTCAATCCAATGAGATGGGCTCCCTTGCAGTTTCCCTAACATGACCCTAAGTCTCTCCATACCTGGCATTTTCTCTGGCTATTCCCTATACCATGAATGTTCTCGTTCTCTCTCTCTCTCTCTCTCTCTCTCTCTCTCTCTCTCTCTCTCTCTCTCTCTCTCCCCCCCCTTCTCCTCCCTCTCTCTCTCTCCCTTCTCTCCTCTCTCTCTTTTTCTCCCCCCTTCCCTCCCTCCTGACTCTTCTAATGCTTCCTTCAAGTCCCAGTTAAAATCTCATTTGCTACAGGAACTCTTTCCCAATCCTTAATTCTTGTGCCTTCCTTCTGTTAATTATCTCCTATTTATCCTGTATAGTTTGTTTGCTTGGTTGTCTTCCCCATTAAATTGTGAATTCCTTGGAAACAAGGACTATCTTTTGCCTTTCTCTGTATCCCTAGCACTTAGCATGGTGCCAGGTCCTAGATAAATGCTTATTGACTGACTAGCTGATATTCATTACCTGTGTGACCCAGGCAAGTTACCCAACTCCCTTCCTCTGATCCTCAACTATAAAATTTAGGGGCAGGACTAGGTGGCCTCTGGAATCCTTTCTCATTCTAGATGCTATAATATAAAAAAGGAAAAACTGAATATATTCAGTTTCTCAACTGACTTTCTCCTCAACTTCGTAAGATCTAGAAACTCATAATCCTGCAAGAGAAAATCAGCTCTAATTCATAGCTCCTCAGATCATTTCCCACCCTGGCTGCCAGACTTTATCATACCCATCCATACCCCCATCCACCTAGCCCTCTAAGCATCTTTTTAACGTATTGTCTTCTCCTTTTGGATTATGAGCAACACTGGGGCAGAGACTGCCTTATGACTTTTTTAAGCTTAACACAGTGTCTGGCACATAATAGGCACTTAATAAATGTTTATTGGCTCTGATATATCATGTTTATGGTTTTTGTAAGATTCAAAAAAATAGGAAGATGAACTTTCTTCCTCTTCAGGGCCACAGACTCACAACTTCATCTAATTTTGGTATCAGGAGAAACCTCCTCAAAAGTCCTATTCCAGTGACTCATTGTGGCATAGATGACACTGGGTTCTAAGACTACATCAGTGTGTATGGCATAATGGATGCAGGACCAGCCTCAGAATCAAGAAGACCTAGGGTCAAGTCTCACTTCTGGCACCTATAGATTGAGTCACCCTAGACAAGTTCCCCAACTTCTCAATGCCCCAAGCAACTCTATTAAGCATTATAATTTGCTGAGTAGCCTTAGACTAAGGAATTTCCTCATTAAAAATGCCCTACACCAATAAATTCACAGGTCTAGGCAATTGTTGGCAGGGTTCAAGAGCTGGCAAATCTTTGTTATGGTCACCTACTAACCTCTAGGTCATTGTTGTTCTTTTCTTTCATCCCATCCCTCCTGCTCAGGCCTCATTCTCCTCCTTTCACTGTCTTGATCCAACAACTGGCCAGTTCAATTCCTTGCCAAATATAGAACCTGGATTACCCAACACCCTACCCACCTGACCCCATGCTAGAGTTCTGCTAAAAGAATAGAAAAGAGCCTATGTTATGTAATATAAAGCCTATATTATGTAATCTCACTAAAAGTCTATATTATATAATCTCAAGTGGGCCCTCACTTTGGCATGGAAATCCTTTTATTTCTCCCTGTCACATTTCTCAGTTGATATTCCAAACCATCTCTATCCCCAACCCACTTCCTCTTAGCAAATAATCTTGCCTCCTGTTTTATTGAAGAAATCAAGGCCATCTACCATGAGTTCTCTCCTGTTCTGTGTAAATCAGAATTCATCGTGTTACCCCCATTTTCTCTTCCTTTACTACATTCTCTGGGGAAGAGGTGAACTGTCTTGCTAAAGCCAAGCACTCTACTTAGGTGTTTGGAAAGTTTATACTTTTGATAATTCCTTCTCATCAGTAATCCACCCATATATGTAGGTTTGTGGCTACAAGAGTTGACTCCTCTATCCTTAAAAAATAAAACAACAAAAAGCCTCCTATGTAGACCCTACTATCTTCTCAAACTATTATAGTTTTTTCCCTTGAATAGCCAGTCTCATCCTAGACAGGGGTGGGGAACCTGCTAGAATGTCATCCATTTTTCTTGCCCCTACTTCTTTCTCATTTTAAACCCCTTGTAATATATTTCCAACCCCACTACTGATCGAAACTTCTCTCTCCAAACTTACTAACAATCTGACTGCTAAATCCAATAGGCTTTTCTCCATTTTAGCCTCTGATGATGTGAACCAGTCTCTCCTCCCTTGTATTTTGTCCTTCTGATGGGGTGCTTGGGATATATACATCTGTAACATCAGTCTAAGTCTGTAATATCAGTTTGTAACATCAGTTTGTAAATGGGGTGCTTTGGGATCTATGTCTTTAAAATCAATTTGTAAAACCAGTCTGTAAAATCACACTTACCCTCCCCAACCTGAGAGCATTAACTCTGCCCCTTCCCCCTGCCAGCACTCTGCCCAGCAACAATTCATGAACTGTTTATCTCTGCTTGAAACAATAACAAGCTTCCTATGAATCCTTCACTAAACTATCTAAATATTTTAGCTTAGGCAAATGTTATCTCCCTTAGTAGAGTGGCCAGCTGCACCATGAATCCTTCAGTGCCCTATCTATAGGTTAACTCCTTCGACAATTATACCCATACTGTGTCTCCTTTGGCCTTGGTTCCCATCATCCATCTTGTCAAACATGACATTGATGGGTGGCAGATTGGGCACTCCTCAGTTGGCCCTGACTGCTGGCTAACTTAGTGACATGTCAGGCCTAAAACCACACCTCCCAGTAACCCCCCTTGGGCTATTTCCCAGTGAATTATGGGCAACACGCCTGCGCCTGTGCAGTTGATATTAAAAGTGTATGTTCCTTTAAGCACTCCTTAACTCCTCCCTAATCCCACCCTTACTCACCTAGTTAGCATAGTTGACACCTGACTTACTACTATGACTCTTTAAAAACTATACCTATGTCTTCTGTAAGTTTGCTTGAGCCTGGTGAATTCTTTCCAGACTGAATTGCAGGGTTTCTGGTCACTGATAGTGATCAGGGTCCCTGGTAGAACCTATTACCCTTCCCCCAACACTTCCTTGTCTCCTATGGCATTGTTCTCTCCTGTTTCTCTTCCTACTGGTCTGCCCATGCCCACTCAGTCTGTTCTTCTGTATCATCATTTATGTTTTGCCCACTGTCTGCCTGTGGTCTTCTTTTTTTCCCTCTACACTCTTTTACTAATCTCATACACTTTCATGAATTCAATTATCATCTCTACACACATGACTCCAAAAAAGTCTGTACATTCAGCTCCCATCTCTTCTGAATTCCAGTTCTGAACTCCCTGCTGGTCACCTCCACCTGGATGTTCCACTGTGTTCTAAACTTCAACGTGTTCCAAATGCCTCTTCTCTAAACTCCCCTATTTCTGTAAAAAAGTACCTCCGTCCTCCTGGTAACCCAGACTTGCATGCTGAGAGTCAGTCATTCTTGACTCTTACTTCTGATGCAATGACTCAAGAAAACTGATGTAAGAGATATTGTCAAGGTAGAAATGTCAAGATTTAGCAATGATTAAGCATAGGGGTTGAGGGAGAAGAGTCAAGAGGATACAAAGTTACAGTTTAACAGTGAGACGGAAACCACTCCATTTGGCTCTGGTACCTTTACTGGATGAGAATACTTCTTGTTTGAATCAATCTGAATTGAATGTGAACTAAGCTATATTACCTGTGTGACCCTAGGTAAATTGCTTAACCTCTCTCAACCTCAGTTCTTCATTTTATAAAATAGGAATAATAATAGCTATAAATAGGGATAAAACGAGATATTTTAAAAGTTTTTTGCAAAACTAAAAGCACTGCAGCTTTACAAAAACAATCTCATCTAGTCTTCAAAACAACCCCAGAAGGTGAGTGCTATTATTATAATACCCATTTTACCGATGAGGAGGTTAAGTGAATTGCCCAAGGTCACACAGCTAAAGTGCTTAAGGTTAGATTAGAACTCAGATCTTCCCAACTCCAGAAATTATCACATAGATTGTCAGCTCCTTGAAGGCAGGAACTGGTTTGCTTTTTCTATCCCCGAGTTAGCATCTAGTAAATAATTAAAACAGCTTTGTGGATAGAGTGCTAGGCCTGGGGTCAAGAAGAACCGAGTTCAAATCTGCCCTCTGACATGTAATAGCTGTGTGACCTTGGGAAACTCACGTAAGCTCAGTTTGCCTTAATCTACTTAAGTAAATGGTAAACCACTCCTGAGATCTTTGCCAAGACCACCGCAGGGATAGCATGGCCAGCACTTCTGCTCTTGTGGCTTGACTGCGCAGCCGTAAACGCGGTCAGTCATTTCCTACCCCAGGGCGGCAAGAAGGCGCCCCTCTCCTTCCCCCCCTCCCCCGCTTGGTTTCGGCTCACCAATGAGCTTTATCTTGTTCTTTCGCTTCTCCCCACCACCCCCGGGCCCTCCGATGAGCCCCTCCCCTTTGCCTCTCTCCCACCCCTCTCCAAGCCAGATGGTCTCTTCCTTTTTCCAAACAGGTTCTGCCCTCGCTTGTCATAATGCGCCGGGTCACGTGGCAGGGGACAGCTAGCTTTGTGACGCGCCGAAGGCCCGCCCCCTTTCGTGTCCCCGCCTTCCGCACGGAGCCCGTGCAGCCCCTGCTTAAGAGACCCCGCACTGGGGCGCTCAGGCTGAGTAGAGCAGCGGCCGCCATAGTGACTGGCCGGACTTGTCGCTGCTGAAGGGCTAACCGGCTGAGGAAGGAGACGTCGCCATCGTCGATTTCGGATCCCGAGGTTTCTGGCGTTCCCGGCCCAGGGAAGCGGAAGAGTCTTCGAAGAGGAGGAAGGTGGCCGCGGCGGCCGGGGGCCCGCACAGCGTCCCTGTGCTGGCTCGGGGCTGGGGTGAGGCGAGGCCCCGGGCCTAGTGCGGCCTAGTCCCAGCTTTGTCTGTGAGGAGGAGGCGGCGGCGGCGGTCTCCGCGGCCGAGGGGGAGAAGGAGCCGGAGGCGGCGGCCACCCCGTCAGGGAGGCCTCTCTGCCCCGCTTCCCCTAGGTTTGCGGGGTGCTCGTGTCTCCTCCCAGCGGGACTCCGTGTACGGGGAGGAGGAGGGGGGAAGGGGGCCGGGGCCGGGGCGGGGGCCCGGGCCCGGGAGCTGACGCCGATCGGGAAGAAAGCTGCAGTCGCCGGGAGCCGGGCTCGGCCAGGCGGCCGCCCCAGGAGGAGACAGACAGACAGGCAGGCAAACAGGCCTGTGGCCTTGGCGGACTCTGCCCCGTCCTCCCCTCCTCCCGGGGCCTGGGGTCGCCCTCATTGCCGGAAAGAGACAGAGGGGAGGTGGCGGCGCGATGGACCCCTGATTCCTCTGGGGGGGACTCGAACTGTTTCCCTGGACTGCTGCTGATTGCGCCGCCCGCTTGCCTGTCTCCTGCAATCCCTTAGCATGAGCGAGGGGGGCCCCGCTGGGTGACATTGTACGGCTTATACCCGTTGGATCCCTTTCCTCCTTTTCCTCTTCTCCCTCCTCCCCACCCAGCCCCTCCCTCCAAATTCCCTTCCCCCACACCCTCCCGCTCCCATCTATCCATGAAGTGATTTGAGTATTGGGGGGGTTCTTGGTTCAGAACCCCACTCGTGGTGGGGGGGCAACAAGGCCTAAGGTTCCCTCAGTTTCTGAGTGTTTTTGTGTGTGTACATATCTCTTAAGTTTATAAATATACGTATAATTCAGAGTGTCACGTCTCATCGCTGAGCCTTAGGGAACTTTTGGCACCATGTCCTGTGTGCATTATAAATTTTCCTCCAAACTCAACTATGATACCGTTACCTTTGATGGACTGCACATCTCCCTGTGTGATTTGAAGAAGCAAATCATGGGGAGAGAGAAGCTCAAGGCTGCTGACTGCGATCTCCAGATCACCAACGCACAGACGAAAGAAGGTATGAGCCCTGCAGGCGCCCTAACTAATACTTGTTTTCAGTTTGGGGGCTTGTCATTATGCTTTGCAGAGGGTGTATGTGTTGTGAAAGTTATTTTTTGTAAGTCTTAAATTCTTAAAACAACTTAAAGTAAAAAACAACAAAAAAAACACCAGAAAATGTGAGGTGTTTAATCCAGTTCTAGATCTCTCATTTCCTCTTCCTTTGCAGATTAACTGAAATAAAGAATGGTAGGTTAGTTTTTGTCTAGCCATACAACTTGTGGCTTTTCGGATCTTCACTTTGAGGCTTTCTGCTGCCCCTTGGCCATTTGACGCCTTATTAACACTTGCACGAAATAGAAAGGGAGGGGAAAAGACCTAGTCTTTCGCAAGTCGTGTTAAGGATTTTTTTTTTTTTTTATTACCAATTGCTTTGGTTTCCCCCCATGTATAATAAGATGATAGGTTTCCTCAGTCTTTTTTCTTTTAACTGCCTTTATTGCCTCCCCCATCCCCAAAATAAGTTATATGCTATGCTAAGGTAATGAGATTCTTTCTTCCATCCATTCTTCAGTATTGGAATTGGAAATGTTGAGGTTTTTGTGTTTTTAGAATCCCTATTCAGTGGCGATCCTAAGAGGTGCTTAGTTTTATAAAATTCTCCTAGTTAGAATTTTGAGTGCTGATTTTGAAATTAATACTCAGGAGACTTTAAGTGATTTTTGAACCTGCTGCAAAGAAGCCAGAAGTTTCCATATTGGCACAGATTAAGAAAAGCTTCCTTTTTGAAAGCTATTAGCTTGAAAGAACAATTTAAAAATTCTAAAGTAATCATTAACAAATGATAAAGAGTTGTGACAGAGTCAAAGGAATTCAAATAGTTGTTTTGTTTTAAAATCAGTTTGTGAGGGTTAAGATTTTTTTTAAAAGGGAGTAATGTTTCCTTTACTTAAAGCATTTTAGATTTTGAGTTCCTAAAAGTCTTAACTACATCAAAGTATTCTTTTTGGTGGGATTCTCTACCTAGAGATGCTAAAAGTAAATTTTTAATGTTCATTTTCAAGTAGTTACTCTGCGAAATGTTGCCACATTCATTCCTTTAAAATATCTTTAGTTGATCTGAATTGTAAAATGGTAGGTTCCATTTCTCCAATGCATCTATTGCTATCCTAGGGTTTTGTTAGCGCACTCTTGGCCAGAGATTTGGGGGTTTGTTTGGAGTTTGTTTTTTCTTAAACACCAGTGACCAGTGACTTTTGTTAAACACAACATTGTAATATTAAGATCTGAAGGTTTTAGGAAGAATTTTGTTCCTTTGCAAAACATAGATACTTTTCTATATTTAGAAGAAATAGTTTTACTTTTTTGCTTGTTTTAACCGAAATGATTTTGCCTTAAGGTTTAAAATATTTTTTTCCATTGGTTTCAATTTATAATACCATTCACCATATTCAACAAGATTTGGAGTATTCAATAGGAAAAGGAAAGGAGTTATGTCTTCCGTCACTGTACTGATGTGAACAAGTTGTATGGGGATTTACTGTAAAATTTTTTAAAATATTTGTGATTCCTTCATAAAATTAGAAGTTGCCAATCATTTATTAAGCACCTTCTGTGGCAGGCACTGTGGATATAACTATAATCAAATTAATTTTATTTTGAGTACTAGATACAGATAATTAGAGCTCAGAGATCCAAAATCCTTATTCCAGTCATCAGTTTGAACACTCATATAAAGAAGCAAATGAGATTACAGTTTGAAAGTGGTTTGTAATCTTAAGACTTTACAAATAGCCTACAAATAGTCCTTGAGAACTTTTAACCTGTACTAGTAGTTTGCAAATATTCAAAACTTTGGGTATAGATTTAATCTATTAATGCCCCAAATGATTTTAACAGCATGTTAACTTGCTAACAAAATCTTTTAATATAAAAACATTGGCTATTTTTGTGACCCTAATGAATGAGAATTCTGTCACAGTTTAATTTTGAGACTGTAATTAGGTTCTAAATACTGACTTTGTATAAAACCAGTACATTGATAACATCTTGCCTCAAGTTAAAGAACTTGAGATGCAGAATTCCGTTTTTAACTGGAACAGCCAAAACTGGTGTTAAAGCTAAGATGTATAACTTCCAACGTAGAGAATCCATTAGGATAGTCATTTGTTCAAAATTCACACCTAGTTTGCTTCAGAGTTAACACTGGATTACAATATGACCTCCCTAGTTTGGCATATTTGCTATGCTTCTAAGGGTTGGTATTTTGTTGTTTGTTATTTAATCTCAAGTGATATGTTTAATATATTTCTAAGCAGTAATTCACCTAGGCTAGTGCTGTTGCTGAATGTCCTTTGGGAACCCATTTAAATAAGTGAGTGATGATACTTGGGTGTTAATAAGGTTTTTCTACAGCACTTAATCTGATTAAGAAAAAGTTGTTCAAACCATTTCCCATACGTTCTTTTTCTTTTCTATCTTGCATGTGTGTATGTAAATTTCAGGCCAAGTTATATTTGAGCCCCATAAATTTGGACTTGGGTAGGTACTGAGTAAAAGTTTCAGTGTCAAGATAATAATGTGAGAATTAACGTTGGGCAATGACTGTCAGTCTTTATAAATTGTTAGTCATATCTCCTAGACTGCATCCTACTTTTTTATGTTTTATTTTAAGTTTGCAGTATCATAGTAAGTACCATGGTCTGTCATTTAGTAAAACCGTAGTGTGCCATATGTAATATGTATGGAACATTGTATGTAAAATCTCCATCTCTGATTTATATGGAGACCAAGGAGGAATACCTAAAGTTATACTTCACAATGAATTTATAAAAGTTATTTTATATACAAATATCCAAACATTGAGTGCTTTTGAAAGAATAATAGTTCATAAGGCATAAGTAGGCCAGATCATACTGATTAGTCCAATTAATTCAAAAATTAATTTAGAAAATTAAACTGCAATTTTACAGGTAAACTTTTTCTTATTTGGGTTGTTAAAATGAGGCTTCCTTATTTAGCCACCCATCACATATTTGAATTTATTCTCAGTAGATTTTGTTAAAGGTATTTGTGTAAGCAACACCCTAAGATAGCATTGAAAATAGCACACAGTTTGAAGCAATTACTCTTGTCCAACAGACTGGATGCCCCTTGTTGTTGAGTCACATCTAACCCTTTGTGATCCCCTTGGACCATTCTGTCCCTGGGATTTTCTTGGCAAAGGTACTAAAGTGGATTGCCATTTCCTTCTCCATAGATTTGAGGCAAACAGTTAAGTGACTTTCCCAGGGTCACACCAGGGAAGGTGTCTGAGATCACATTTGAACTCAGGTCTTCATGACTCCAGACTGAGCACTCTATCCCAAGCCACATAGCTGCCTAATTGGTTTTCAGAAGCATTTTAAAAAAATATTTAATTAGCTTTATAAATAGCTCCTCATAACTTGCATTTTATTAGCACTTTAAGGTTTGCAAGGTGCTTTCCTCACAACAGTGATGTGAGGTAAGTATTTTTATCCACATTTTACAGATAAACTGAGGGGCCTGTTAACTTTTTTTTTTTTTAATCACTGACCCCTTATCAGAATGTTTTCAAATGCATGAAACACATTGTACCCATTCATCTAAAATAATTTAAAAAAAAAAGTTCACAAACTCCTAATTCTGTATGATTTATCAACTTGGTCATATAGGCATACTAAGTCCGAGATGGACTTTGTTCAGTTTGTTTTCTACTTCATCTAGGCTACTTTTCCCAATATAAGAGATGGACCAGAATCATGTAGAAAAGGATATCCTGTAAAACAACTTAGTTTCTATTTTAAACTCAAGGGATAAAGAGCCCCTCTTCTCCCAATCTTGGAGAGAATTCTTCTTAAGGCTTATCTGTTCAGGAAAATAAAAAAATTGTGGTTTGGTTCCTTTTTCACTCTATTTATCAATAAGCGGGTATAATAAAGCCTTCAAAAGAAAATTTTGAGCCAGTACAACAAATCATGTTTTTAAAATGTTCGCTATTAGTGTTTTTGTTTTTTTAATTATGTTGTGCCCAATATCAATCAATGTGTGCAAGGCAGTCTCAGAATTGTGGAACCTGAGTGACAGTGTACAGATTAAAATGTTGTTTGCCTCAGTTAATGAGAAAGTAACTCTGGAAGGGATATATACCTTTTTGTTTGGAGATATTGTTTAAGGATGTTCACATTAGAAGCCACCATATTTCTGTAACACAATTAGGAAAACAATATGTGATCTTTAAAAGTCACTTAGTCCAAACCCCTTATTTTGCAAATTAGAAAATGAAAATTGAGGCAAACATAAGAGGGATTACTTACATGACCAAGGTAATCCATTCTTCCTGTGGAATAACCTAGAAACCAAACAAAACTATTTTGAGAATCTATGATCTGAGGGGGAGTGGGAGGGAGAAGGGAAGAGATACAAACAACATATATATTTGGGCACATTTGAAAATTCAGTTTTCTGTTCTATATCTTCACCACCACCCCTTAGAGAGAAAAAAAAGCTATATGTTCTAAACTCATGAAATTCTTAACATTTTTGCTCTGTTAAAGGAAACCTAACTGCTTCAGTTTCTGTTCTTTTCTAGCACTGAAACAGAACTCAATTTTAGTTTTGAAGTATAGATTCTTAGTTTTTTTCAATTGATCCTTCCTCATTACTGAAATACAAAGTGTGAAACCAATCTTAGTTACAAGCACAGAAAAGGCATATAATGTTTAAGGGTGTATATATATATATGTGTGTGTATGTGTGTATGTGTGTGTGTGTGTGTGTATATATATATATATATATATATATATATATATAAATAATCAAATCTTTGAAGTACTAGTAATTCAGAAACACAACTAGATATTTAATTTTGTTGTATGCTTGTATAATCTATTACATAATACCATGCCATTCAAATTTACACTTTGGCTTGGACTTCAATTAGGAGAACATCTGAGCAATGCAGGAGGCGTGCAGGAAGTTCCTGCCAGATGTGTGGATACTAAGGCCTATTTTTAGGATTCCTCTCTCCTCCCCAACCTCCCCCTCCCCCCCACCCCACCCTACCCCACCCCCGGCAAAAAAACCACCTTAAATTAGATTTCAAGTTAGGCTTTACAGTGGTTTCAAACTTGAAACAACAGTTTTAAATCATAATGGAATTTAGTAATATTATGAGACTGGAAAATTCATAGAATATTAGTGTTTAGAAGAGACCTTAAATGTTCAATTCAGTCCTCATTTTAAAAATTAGAAAACCAAGGTCCAGTGAAGTTCTTTGCTCAAAATAGCATAGCTAAGTGATAGAGCTGGGACGTAAACGTATTTCTCTTAACACTAAGTCTGGGTTTCTTATAATAACCATACTGCTCTTCAAGAAAGTTTTTTCCAGGGGCAGCTAGGTGGCACAGTGAATAGAGCACGGACCCTGGAGTCAGGAGGATCAGAGTTCAAATCCCAGCCCTCATACACTTGACCCCTAACTAGCCTATGACCTTGGGCAAGTCATTTAACCCCAATTGCCTTGCCTTCCCCCCTTCAAAAAAGAAAGAAATAAGAGTTTTCCTACTCTAGCCAAAAAACATTAGTTATTGTGACAGTGATTTTTATAAGCATCTCTGTAGCCCCAAACCCTAGGTCTGCCCTTAATTAAATTGGAGGGATGGAGCAGAGATAAGGAGAATTAATTATGGTGACTAAAGACTAAAGTTATTGATGAAATGCTGCCTGTTAAATTTCATTTCAGACATTATTAACCTAAAATCCCTTATTGAAAGTGCCAAGACTTTTATCAGTTTTTGTCATCAATTCTCTAACTGCCTCAGACTTTTCTGTCACAGACTTTAAGGCTTGTGAATAAATACCATGTTCCAGCATCATAGAAGTAAAGACAAGATAGTCATGATGTGGCTAGACTTAATTACTTCACCTTCAAGATTGAGAATTAGTAATTTATTTCTACCCAAAATTTGTTGCAAAAATTTAGTCTTCCCCTAAACATTCTTAAATTTCTGTTTACATCCCCTAAGCGTTCTTAAATTTCTTTTTAAAGCATTGAGTAAAACATTATTTACATAGCACTAATACTTAATTATGGAAGTGTGGTGTGCCTTCTCAAATAGAACTATTTGTGGCAACTAATGTGGTCAAAATAAATTTAAGTGGCCTTTATTCACTAATACTCATAAATAGGACTACATAATGGAATTTTAAATGATTCTAAGTAAAGCTCATAACATTTAAGTCAGCCTATTTTTTTTTTATCAGTAGAGCATAATTATGTTCCTTGAGGATAGTGACTGTTACTTTTATCTTTGTGCCCCTTAACTCCTGGCACAGAGCTTTTTGCATAAGTAGGCATTCAAAGAATATTAGTTGAATTAGTTGATCATGGAGTTAAGAGGAAGGATGTAATCAATATCCTGAAATTTGGATTTAAAAATTGCTTTATATACCTTCCTCATTAAATCTTTAAATATTATAGCTAGCAGTTTAAGTAGCCAAAATGAATATTTTTGAGTCGATTTCCTTTGTTCATCTAGTAGGACACATAAGATATAAGATAACCAGACGGGCATTGATAAAAGCAGATAGTTTAGATGTTTAGAGAACTAGTATCCAATTTTTAGATTTTAAAGTCTGTATATTAGCATAATTGAATAGCATCTTAATGTTTTAAACTAGAAAAATAAAAATATTTCAAGGTTCAAGCATATCAGAGTTGTAGGGGACATATAGCAGTTTATAGTAGTTAGATGGGCATGGTTTTTGTAAATTATATATTTCAGAAACCCCGATTTGTACAATATTAATAATCTGGTATTAAAAATTGAGGGTACACATTACCTCCCTCTGACACAGATCCTCACTACTACACATGGTAGTCAAGAAACAAAAGCTGGCAATTTCCTTTGATGTAGGAGTCTCTATTTAGCATATAGAGCATGAATATAGACATATAAAACGCATATTTACATGAAACACTTTTAACAGACCTTGGTAGATAAGGGAGTTAAAATTCAAAAGAACTTGGTTGTGACTCGGATAAGTAAATCATCAATTTCCTAAATTCATATTTCACTGAAGTCAACTGACACAAACTAAAACAATTTAGTGTTTTAATTTTGAAGATTTAAGGGGTAGGAAAAAAAGTAGGTCTCCTTACCAGGCTGGAATTAGAACAGCTACCAGCAGATCACAGGTTGATTTCTCCCTGCTGATCAGCATAATAGCTTTGAAAACTCAGCTTCCTCTCCTCAGACAGCCTAATGGCTCACCTAATCCCACCTGTGTAGGTTTAATTTAGCCTTACTGTATACCCCAAAACTCATGAGCTCAAGTGATCCCAGCAGTCTCAGCCATCCTAGCTAGTATTAAGGACTAAGAGTGACTATCACCATACCTAGCCTTGAGATATTTTAAGATTTTAAGACATTGTTTTAGAATTAATTTTCATCCTTTATCTTATAGTAGGTAAATCAAATTTTAAAATCTGAATAATAAGAATGCTTTTTTTTTTTTTGGCTGAATGGGTCATGATATATCAAAATCAAAAAAAAATTTTTTTTTAAAGTTCCTGTTTTTGTTTTCAGAATATACAGATGATAATGCCCTGATTCCCAAGAATTCATCAGTTATCGTAAGAAGAATTCCTATTGGAGGTGTTAAATCAACGAGCAAGACATATGTTATGTAAGTAGTTATCAAATCTTGTATATTAACATAAAGAATATTTTGGTGGTGGTATGGGGTTGAGAGAGAGCATACCAAAAGTTAAATTCATGTTGTAAGTTGTTTTTCTTTCTGACTGTCCCATTACTAAACAGATCATAGGTTAGTACCAATGTCTTCTGGTGTTTACCCACTTACTAAACAGAGTGCCTTTTTTTGTCCTAATTAGTATTCAATAACTATAGGAAATGCTGTTCAAACCCTATAAAGGTTACTTGTTTATATTTTAAGTGGGATTTTTTTCCCCTGCTTTAATTAAAATTGTTTTTTCCTTGCCCACATCTGTTTTGCTCTGTGTTCCGATGTTCCTACTAACTCCTTTTCCCCTCACTATTGAATTATAACTGTCTTTGACATAAGAGACTCATTGAAATCATAAGCCCTATGTGTTATAGCTACAGGTTTTGTGGTTTCACAGTTAAAAAAGTAGGATTTTCCTTGTAATATGGAAAAGTTCAAGAGATTTATGCTGATAATTATTGTATCAGCATCAAGAGTATTTAAGCAGTATAATTTGCTAACAGTCCCAAGCATTTGTTTCATTCCTTGCTCCCCATACCAGTAAGGGTTGTGGTTAGATGGAATAAAAAATGGGAACCATATAGTTTCGAATTTAGACAATTCAGAGGAGAGAGCAGAATTAGGCAATTTGGTGCTATTTGCATAACTGGAAGCAGAATGATAATGACCTAGAAAGGAGTCATGAGTACATGAGTGCCAGAGAGGGGTTTCTACTTTGGAAGGGAAATAGGTTTGGTTTGGTTTGGTTTTAAACTGTTGATCAAAATGTTTCAGTGAGAGAAACTCAGTCAGCATGATAATTTTGGAAATAAGACACTGACGATGAGCAAGAGTAAGGCAAAGCAAATAAAAATATTTTTGGAGCTTTAACATATAGCTAATAATATTTCTTAGAAACTACTCTTAAAAGATTAGGTCCAGATCTTTAGCATATGGAGATCATTTTAGTAT
This sequence comes from Gymnobelideus leadbeateri, assembly GCA_011680675.1. NCBI lineage: Eukaryota > Metazoa > Chordata > Mammalia > Diprotodontia > Petauridae > Gymnobelideus > Gymnobelideus leadbeateri. The sequence continues at coordinate 1,262,223 of WOXC01005003.1, forward strand.
AAAAGACATGACACTCATTTATAGCAACCAAACAAGTCACAGTCCAGAAGTGCTTAGGACCTAGTGTTGTATGTAGCCTCCTGCCTAATAATAAGCCAACACATAGCTGATGACTTAAAGCTTACCAAGTGCCTCATAGACATTATGTATTTTGATTCTTCTTGGTGGCAAAACCTGCATTTTTGAGAGATTGCAAGTAGAAAACTAATTATTGTACTGTAATATAGGGTATAAATGACCTTCAGGATTTATTGTTTGATATTTTTTTCTCTTCTCTCAGAGTAGTGAACATTGTTTCTGAGTAAATAATGTAACCTACACCAACCCTCAGGGAAACTTTTAAAAGGAGGTGCATAGCAAATGAGCACATTGCCTTTAACACTGAAACTTGCATGTCAGTTCACTGACTGTAACATGCAAGACAGTTTTATGGAACATAAGATTTCATTTGTAATAAAAATTCTAACATCTGTAAAAATGCTTCTGAATTTTTTTGTTAAACAAATACTGGAAAATGAAAACTTTCTTTTGTCACAGGACTTCCAAATCGCGCACAATCCTAGAAACTCCTTTCAGGTGATATTCTAACCCTACTTTATAGTCAACATAACTTAAATTTTTAAAAATAAGACTGAACACGTAAGGTTTATGTTTAGTATTCCCCCTGGTGTGTGGGCTTCTTTAAAGGAATTTCTGCTTGGGCTTATGCGTACTCTTGAGCTCTCTTCCAGTGTTCTCTCCAGTTCTCAGTAAAGCACATTTTACTCATTCTTTTTAACTGAAATACTTTGTCCAACTGTGTATACTCTCATTTCTAGATTTGAATTTTAGTTTAATTTGTTTTAACCTTTCATTAATCCTTTGTCACTGTTTTGGGAAATTAAACAGGAAAGCAATGCTTGTGCCAGTTTAAGAATTTGTGCAGCATAGCAGTTCCTCAGGGACCCAAAACCTAAATCTTTACTACAGTTGTGCCCTGCTTTTAAAAAAAATTAATCAAGATTTATTTAGGAAAAATTAAGCAAAAACCTTATATTCTTCAGTGTATAAAAGTGTCAAACACAGGTTTCCTTATATCAAATTATTAATATAGCTTTTAAAATAGTACTAGAATTATAGTCTTCTAGGTATAATACTTTTTTTTTTTAAAGCAAGGTACAACTGTATTATAATTCCAGAGCATTACTTTTTCCTTTACATTTAATTCATACCTTAATTTCACAAAGGTTGAAGGCATTTAATCAAATTAGATTGTACATTTGTAACTACAAAGATTAATAAGTGGTTGTTACTCATAGCATCAGAGAATTGTATTTTTGCATATGTTTAGGAACATTTTGCAATGTTTAGATACATATTAAGACTTTAGCAACACAGATGTTCATGAAATATTTAACGATGAAAAAAATCCATTGGATATTCTAACAGGGCTTGTTTTGTTTTTTAGAAGTCGAACTGAACCAGTGAGTGGAACCTCAAAAGCAGTATGTAAAAACACAATCTCACACTTTTTCTACACATTGCATTTAACTTTAAAACATTTAATGTAGCAATGAAATGTGAATCCGTTTTAGAACTTTTCCTTTTTCCCACTGCAGTACATCTTGTAATTACAATGTATTTGCTTACAGTTTAGTTGAATATTATATTGATACCATAACTTGCACATTTCTATTGTAGAAACTGATAACTTGTGCCAAGAAAAGCACTGTATTTCATATTGAATATGATAGATTTACTTCCTGTATGACTCTGTGTTGTACAGATAATGTATGATCCTTTTTAGATCATGTAGGTTTAAGGTTTGCACTAATGAACATGATGCCATGTTCTACATTTGTCTGTCTATAGTTAGTATTATGTATGTATGTATAGGCTGTTGTGTGCTTCTTGTTTTTTGCAATAAAAAATGTTTGGAGTGTATACCTTGCCATTTTCACGTTGTATCACTTAGTTTTTGTTAGATTTTTTTTTTCTGCCTGCCAAATGGCTTAAAAAATGCGATAAAAACTTCTGTGAAGTTTTATATTGTTAAAAGTTTGATGTTTCTTCCTAATCTAGAATTTAAACACTCATGCAAGGAGCTCTCCAGGAGAATTTGATGCAGTTAAATTATTCATCTTCTGCATTTGGAAATATGAGCTCTTTTTCTTTGTTTAAAACTGTGCTATGAAATAAACCTCGAAATTGTGCCCCTAGTACAGAGGTCTTAAAATGATGAATGGTTTTGCTGGGTATGCAAAGTAGTTTTCTGAAGTTTTAATTATTTGGATCTCCTCCTGAAGTAATAAGCAAATACTTAAATATTCAGATTTCAAAAATCATTTAGTCTTTTTGATGGGGAATGGGGGAAAAGGGGGTTTGGAGGTATTAAGACATTAAGGTGCTACATAACTGTAGATGGGATCCCCAGCTGTAGTAATTTTGTCAGCAGTGGTTTTTCTTAACCTGGTTAGTGTTTTTTTAGGTCAACTATATCACAGGTTAAACTTTACTACTTAGTATACCACCAGTTTGACAACAGCTTGGGTAAAAAAGGCAGCAGTATTCTTTTAGTTGTAAAAAGCAACTTGATCTGATTCAAACAAAACACAAGGCTGTAGTAATTGGTTCTCTAGATGGTCAACTTCTCATACTTGTTGTACAGAATCCAGGTTCCTTGCTATTTTATTTATCCATTTTAAGGACTACTGATCTTCATCTAGAATGGTGTATGAGTCATTACACTAACCTTTATCATTGTATTCTCAAATATATTTTAACTTAAAGGTTTACGAGCTTTGGGCTTGTATTCTGTAAAGAATATAGCCTTTAGTTCTCATGGAACTAAACATACTTATTCTAAGCTCACAATTCCCACATTCAGGGTTCTTTTTTCCATTTTTTTTTTTTTTTTGGTTTTTATTTTGAAGCATAAATCTGTAAAATTGTCCAGATTTCTGTTTTTGCTGGTGATTGGTTTAAAATTGATTTTTAATGCATCAGTGTGTATCCAAATGCTAGCGCAAATTAGCCTAACTCTCCCGGTGACTGTAGTAGTTAATGTAATGCATTTGTATAAACCACATTTACAGTAAATGAACTAATTCAGATGAAACTTTTATTTCTTGAAAACAGAATTCTTCTCCTTTTTTTGTTTACTAGCATGTGTATAAACACAAAATCACATGTTCATAAATAAAGTTAACATTCTTTTAGCCTCGTGTGTTCCCTGGCATGTCTGTATTACACTTTTAAGTAGTAGTTTATTTTGAGCAGTTTTTTAGGTTTTCATTTGTTTTATGAAAAGAAGCATTCTTTAAGGAAGTCATTTAAGAGTAGGTAAAAGTGACCTAAAATGAAGTCATTCGTTAACTTTTTATCCCCAACGTATATTTGAGGTAGACTTTCTGACATTAAAGCTTAACTAGTTTGGACCATAGGTAGGGAGAGTACATAAGTATGTATTCATTGGGCATAACTATTAAAAGTTACTGCCTAACTTTATAAGACTAAGAATTACATGGATGGAAGTCAGACACAGAATTTAAGGCATAAGCACCATAGACTGGATTCATCTATCTGGTTGGTGAGAACAAATATATCATCTTTATGCTTTAAACCAAATAAGAGATAATTTTCTAGATTACCTTTATTTCATTTAGTCATCCTTCCATGTTTATGATAGAAAAACTAGCTGTCTATATGCTGATATTAAATAGTGAGAAATGAGTTTTATAGTACTTGAAAATTGAGAACAAACCTCTCAAGCCAGTAAAATGATGTGTATACCATTGTTCACAGAATCAAGACCACTGACTAGATGCAAAAAGGTTGGGTTCTTTTCATTTCAGCAGAAGTTTACATATAAAGCAAGAATGAGTCTATAACATGAATCATTGTCACTTTTGGGGGGACTTTAAGCAGTAGTATTCATTAACTCAAATACTTTGACAGTAGCTACTTGGTTGTTTTATTATCTAATAATTGTGAATTCCTAACTGTTTTGTATTTTTTTTTTAACACTTTGCCATTTTCCACTCTTAAAGCCTTTGAAGTATGTGGAAAACTGAGAAACTAAGTAGGGTTTTTTAAAGTTCCAAGAACTTAATTTATGATAAATTTGCTTTTTGTGGATTATAGTCTACTTAGGTGTCACAACACCTCCATAAAAATCAGTCACTGCTAAATAATTTGGGCTCTTTTCATATAAACCAGACCCTATATAATTCATTCAAAAGACAGTTTGATATGCATCACTGGGAGGCTAAAATGGAAACTAGAATGAAGGTGAGATATGGTATAAAAGGGAGAGGATAGCCATGTCTTCAGATGTATTGTGGTAGGAATTACACCAAGGAATTAATTCTTACAGTTAGTAGTCACTCATTATTTACAACCTCTGGAGATAAGAAAGTTATAAGTTATAAAAGTTATAAGAAACCCTCCTCCCTCCCAAGGAAATCAGGTTAGTATCCTGACAACATGAACCAATTTTTTAAAAGCTGTTCATTTTTTTTACTTTTCCATTAGAAATGGAACACAGATGGTGGCTGACAATGTTCCATGCTTTAAATTTCCTCCAAAACTGATGTCGGATTCAAAAGAATTTAGATGTTGATCACTTGAAATATTGAGGTGGAATAGGTCCAAACTTAATATTTTGAAAAAATATATCAGCAAGACATTTAATATAGAACTATTTTCTCATATCATCATTGGAATATTGGCTTTAGGCAGATAACTTACATAGTGTGGGGAGGGGGTTGATATCTTAATATGTGTGGCTGAAATTCCATTAACTTAGATAACATTTTACACATAAGCAGGTCATTTATACACTCTTATAATAGTAAGCTTATATCAAAGTTAACTTTAGCATATATTATGGAGATGTTTCCTCCTGCCTGGTACTAAAAATCTCATTTTAGGTGGTTGAATATTGAAGGTTCTTTTTGAAAAATTGAAATACATTAGGGTAAAGGACCCTTATTTCCTAGCAGTTGTCCACCTTAATTTCATTTGGCCAGTATGGTGGCTTTCTTAGAGACAGGATGAAAATCTTACTGACTGCCTTTCCTCTAAGGGTGAAAATGAAAAGGTTCATGCCTCATAATGACTATTTTCCTCACCTCTACAAGATGTCTTAATTTTCCTCTCTCCCTCACCCTCCACATTTCATTTGGAATCTTTGCCTTAACATAGCTTTGCTTTTTTTTCCCTTATTTCTCTTTTTTCTTTTTAAAACAAGAAGCTATTGTTAGACTTTTCAGGAGAATAGGAACATGTATTCACAGTAACAGTGACATTTAGATGAGAGCAATCTTGAAATATTAAAAACAATTCTCTGGTTTTTAGACTACCTTTTATTTTAAAACTCAGTTTGGCAGTGTGAAAAGTAGGCACTTGCAGTGTGCAATCAATCATGAACATCATCAATTAAAGATAGTGGATTGAAAGGTGTGGGATTTTTCTAGTACTTTTTTATTATAAGCTTTCTTTTTGATATTCTTTCCTATCCCCATCTTTTTACTGTAACTGAAACCCCCATGTTATCTTGTGTATGATATATATCTACAGAGATATAGACACATTTATGAGAGGGATAAAATAGATTCAATTACACTTTAACTTCACATGGCATATAATAGAAAACCTGCTCTTTAGAAAACTTTAAGGAAATGCCCAGTACTTGATTTTAAACAACATTAGGGGCTTAATTATCACTTACGTATGTTTTCAGCCTGGAACTTGAATGTGTGTTTAATTTTTTATGAACAGATTGATGACTCTTCTGCATCTATTTCTCTGGCCCAGCTTACAAAGGTATATATAATATATATATATTCTTGAACCATTTGTATTTTCTTATGAATAATTTTGTATTTGGTACAGATTTTTCAAAGGGGGGAAGTCTTAATTTTATTTGGGAAAAAAATGTACGTTTATTTTTTACTATCCTGTAAAGAGTAGTTCCAATTTTGGGAAGATAGGGGAGTACCTTATCAGCCTCAACATAATGTTGGAGTATTGCTCATCTTCAAGACAGAAAGAAGAAGCACATGAAGCTACATTTAGCAGTTTTTTTCCTCATGCATTTTTGCTTAATTTTACATTGGAAACTAACAAAGTTCTGGAGGAATTTCCTGTTTGGCTGTATATTATGTGGACTTATTTAAACAGCCAAAATAGAAGCTTTTCCTTAATACATGGACAATCACATGATTATTTCTTGGATTTCTGAATTGACCTGATGGCCAATATTTTGAATGTTTCAGTTGCTTGGTTTCTTTGTTTTTTTGGTTTTTTAAAATTATAGACTTGTAGTCTGTCTGCAGTAGACAAGTTAAACAACCTAATTTGTTTGAACACAGACTATGTAAATTGTGTAAGTGTATATAACTGTTTATAGGAATATACCAATGTATATGTTTGGCATATGGGCAAAATGTCACATCTTGAAACTGTTGTATATGCCATGTTTTGCTATAAGATTGCTTGCATATATATTCTGCTCAATAATGTGTACCTTTTGTTTGGGAAAGCACTAGTGACTTAACTACACTGGACAAAGAGAGTTATCAACTTTTCAATAAGTAAAACTCATTTCAGAGTAGGCAGTTGTTCTTTGAAGGTAAAGTTAGTGGTTTTCCAGTTTATAGCTTCTCTCCCCTCCCCCCCCTCCTTTCTTTCCCTTTATCCCCACACACATATGCCCACCAACAACTATCAAGAATTTTCACAATGTTATATGCTTTTGGCAGACCAAACTTAACATGAAAGTAAGCTGAAAAGATGAATTTTCCATTAGTGCTGTCCCTATCCTGTCCTTGGTTTTGTTTTAGCTTGTGTCCATTTTTTTTTCCAAAAAATGTGAAAACTGTCCTAATAGTGAACATCTTTTAAGTTATTGTTTTTGAAGAATAAATACTCGGATAACCTCATAACATAAAGCAGGTTAAAACTGTTACTTTCACCTCTTAATGCAGTGTGGTTTAGCATAGAGGCAATGTCTTTAACAGTTTACTGTTTTATTCTTATGTATTATAAATGCCATATTTGAGTTTTGGTTTATTCCTACTAATGTTTTGCGGGGGGGGGGGGTGGGGAGGATTTTTGTTTTTTCATTTTTTCTTTTTTCTTTTTCTTTTTTTTGATTGTTTGTAAACTAATGTTTGGGTTCAAACAAATTAGTTGTTAAACACCTGTAATCAAATTTTCTGTAAAATGTTCTTGTCATTCTAAGCTATGTTAATGTTAAGAAAAGTATTGTATATGAAATTGACAATAAAACATTGAAACTGGTTGCTTGTTTTGTGGATGAATGTAATAAGGTAAAACCCAGTGAATGGCTGATCTGAATGCTAGTAGATGATGGAAGATTCAAGTGATTAGGAGTCACTCCCTTAGACCCTGCTTGTATCTGGACTAGTGTATAATGAATTATTAATGTGGTAAATCTTTTCTAAATTAACATCTTTAATATTTGAAAGGTAGCTTGACATGTTTTAGACTTAAATTAAAATTATGAATAACCACCTATCGTAACTTGTAGCCATGTAAAATCAAAATCTAAATATTAATTTTTAGTTCCTTTTACAACATACTCAGATTTCTATACTGAAGCTATAATCTAATTAATTATAGTCACAATATGGAGTTTGAGACTTTATCTAAGGATAAGAACATCCAAAAGAGTGGGTTTTTTTTTCTTCCTACAGCTAACATAAGTAAAAGTTAAATACACAAGCCTTTTTTTAAAGTACAAACAGGGCCTAAGGTTTTGAGTGCCCCCAAGAAATATTTCTCAAGTAAACAGACACCCAAACATCATGTAATGGCTTAAGGAACTCCCCAGAGCATCTTCAGGAGTATATATAAGTAGTTGTTTTTTGTTTTTGTTTTTTTTTAATGCAACTTTAGTTAGATGCTGCTCTTTACAGGATTGGATGAGTGGTGTTGTCTTTGGCTGTGTGGACTTAAATGTGTTTCTAATGTGTGTGTCAAATAATTACCTGTTAAACAGACTGCCAATCTGGCTGAAGCCAATGCTTCTGAAGAAGATAAAATTAAAGCAATGATGTCACAGTCTGGCCACGAATATGATCCAGTCAAGTAAGTTCATAAATTGTACCTTTGCAATAGTAAAACCAGTGGGGATTTTCTTTGTATTTAAAGGGGTGGAAATGTAGTCAACCGTGTGTGTGTGTGTGTGTGTGTGTGTGTGTGTGTGTGTGTGTGTGTGTGTGTGTGAGAACATACATCTGTGTGTCTATATATCTTATTTTTAACTTTCAGTTACATGAAGAAACCTCTGGGTCCCCCTCCACCATCCTATACCTGTTTCCGGTGTGGTAAACCTGGTCATTACATAAAGAATTGCCCGACAAATGGGGTAAGTTCTGTGAATCATACAAATATTTATTATATAAGCATACAATCTTTTACAAATCCAAAAATGTTACTGTAGTATGAAAACTAATTACTATTTGACTAATAGAGTGAAATAGTTCCTAATGTGGGGTAGTTAGCAGCTAATGAGAATTTCAGTCTTTTAAGTTCAGCTTCAAGTGACTTTCTTAAAAAAAAAATTTCAGTGGCTAATGTTAGAAGAAATTTTAATAGCCAAGGTAAATATGTTAAAAAAAAAACAACCAAAAAATTGTCTATGAATATCTCTTATCTGGATTTAGAGATCATAGACATAAAATTGGGGTAGACTTAAGTTCATCCATTCTAGTTTCTTCCATTTACAAATGAGAAAAAGCCCAGAGAAGAGAAATTACATTCTCAAGGTCACCTAGGTAGTTAAGTTGCAGACCTGGAGTTCAGAACCACTCCACTTAATGAATATTAATATTTTTCATTGAGTAAACTTCCTTGGAACTGTATGTAACTAAATATGAGTGCAATAATGTTAGCTTTTAATGCAATTCAAGTTGCATTTTTTGTGTATTTTCCCTAATGGGGGAAAAATTGTTAAATGGTTAAAATTTTTAAATCCAAGATATAGTTTTCATTAATTTTTTTCGTAGCCTCTTAACTCATGCCATTTGTTTTGAGTCTTAATGTTCAAAGCCAGAAAACTTAAGACAATTTAAAGAATTTCAAAGCTGATCTTTTTTCCTTTTTTATGTTATTAACACAGTTATGAATGATATAACATTTTACTTTTATTAGACTCCCTAATTTTCTAGATGAGGAAAGTGTGAGAGTCAGTAAGATTAAGTGAATTGTCCAGGGTCACAGACTAGCCAGACAGAGTCCAAGCTGAGCCTACAGTCCAGGTCTTCAGTTTCCTGATAGGGTATTCTTTCTATTGTACCAAGCTACCTCTTCACAGAGAACATTCTTTTGTATTTTAACTCTGATGAGACTTTACATATCCCACAAATCTAAATAATTAAATGCTAAACTTCCTTTGCCTCAGTCTTACTTGGCATATGGTTAGCTTGAAAATGATCCATCAGTGTATAGTGAGAAGTTAGTAAGGTTGTTCAAGTAATTTTCAGTTGTGTCTGACTCTTTCTGACCCTGTTTGGGGTTTTCTTTGCAAAGATACTGGAGTGGTTTGCCATTTCCTTCTCCAGCTCATTTTACAGATGAGAAAACTGAGGCAAACAGAGTTAAGTGACTTACCCAGGGTCGCACAGGACGTGTCTAAGGCCAGATTTGAACTCAGGAAGATGAGTCTTCTTGACTATAGGCCCAGCACTCTATCCATTGCACCACCCAGCTGTCCTAGTAAGGTCAGTGATCTATGTTTATTAAAGTCACAAGTTAATTGCTTTCCATTCATATTAGGACACAGACATACATTTAAAAATGGAGTGCAATCCTGTATTTTTCACCATTTCAAATTTTACGTTTTTAGAGAATAATTTTACATGTGAGCTATATTGAAATAAATTAGAAGATTGCTTTTATCAGACATTTTTATCTTTCATAGCTTTGCAAGGAATCAAGTTACATGGGAAAAAACGTGGTGAAATTCAGTAATAGCCCCATGCCCACAAATTCTTAATTCTGTACTATTTTCATACTTTGTATCAGATAAAAATAACTGGCCTTTAGATAGCACTCTCATATTTTCAAAAGGCTTTATAGACATCATTTCACTTGGTCCTTTCAACAGCCTTGTAAAGAAGTTATCTACAGATGTTATTTAACCTCATTTTACAGTTGTAAGCTACAGGCTCAAAAAGAGTCAACAGAATTGCCCGGCCACTGAGTATGAGAGGCAGGATCTGAACCCCACATCTTCTTAAGTCCTGTACTCTCTTCACTACATCATATTGCTCCTAATAAGTAACATTGGACTTCAATCCTTCCTGCTGACTGACCTGTGGATTTTTTCTTTAAAGTCTAATGTTTTACTATTTACTATTTCCTAGTAATAATAAGACCTTTAAGTACAAATAAATGGTAGGTAGTACTGACCTGCCTACATTCTATTGCTCATCCTTAATAAGCTTCTAGTAATTTATATTTGGTCTTTTCAATGTTATTTGAATTAACATTTCAGTAAAAAGAATAAAATTATAAGCAAAATCTGTTTTTAATTCTACTTATCTAATAATCTAATCTGTTTAATTCTATTAATCCTGGTAATTTGACTGACATTTTAATGTCAAGGAGGCATTTAGTAATGACAAAAGCACTGGATTATGTGTGTGACCTTGAACTGGTCATTTAACCTTTCCAAGTCTCAGTTTCCTCATCTGTGAAATTAAGAACTAGGACAAGATAGTGTCTTTCCCATTCAGAAAAATCTTTCTTTCAGGGGCGAGGCAAAGTGTGTACTCTGAAGTCAATTTATATTTGTGTGTGTGTGTTTGTTCTCAAGTAAGATTATTTGAAGACCAGTAAAGAAACCTTTTAACTTAAATGAGTAAATCAAGAACTGCATAAGATAATTGATCACGGTATATTTTAGTCTGTTACAAATATTTTAGCACTATTTTATTTCTAACTTGGAGGGGTACCTCCAATAGTACAGAATTATCATGTTGAAACAACTTTTTGCTTAACCAAAGTACTATATATGGACCTTTACCATTTTAAAATTGAAAATATTTTTCTCTAGATGTAGGATCTTTTTTGTAGTTTCATTCTGAGAGTTGCATGAAAAGACTTGAATTTGACTTTTGACTTTAACTAGCTGTGTGAGTTTGGGCAGATTATTTAATCTCATTAAGTATAAGTGATAATTTATACTTCCTGCTTTTAAAGTGTTGTGTAAACCATAAAGCATTTTATAAATGTTGAGTGATCATCATTAGTAAAAATAAAGTTTGACTGTTTAAGTATTTTGTATTGTTTTAACAGGTGAAAACTTTTTTTTTTTCTGACTAGGATAAAAACTTTGAATCAGTTCCCAGGATTAAAAAGAGTACTGGAATTCCTAGAAGTTTTATGATGGAGGTGAAAGATCCTAATATGAAAGGTGCCATGCTTACCAACACTGGAAAATATGCAATCCCAACCATAGATGCGTAAGTACTCAGGTTAGAGGTGGGGCAAAAATGTGACCTGTGGAGACTATAGGTCCCAGGGTGCAATGCTGTTGTTTTGTTGCTTGTGAGTTGGCTATTTAGACCCCTTAGGGAACATTGTATGCTAAGACCTCTGGTCTCCACAAGTTGCATTTCTATATTAAGGATGAGAGGCTGCAGTCTGCTCCATTTTAAGCAAATTTTAAGTGGGTTTTGGGATTTTGTAAAATTGTCCATGTGGGTGCCCCTTCCCTTGTAGTCTTCTAATTTTTCTTTTCCTGGCATTCCCTGCCTTCTTCCTCATTCACATACATACTTGCACATGTTCCCCTAGATTTATTTTTTGTTATAGGCAGTTTATCTTGAGAGTGAGGGAATTTACAAATCATCATAACATCTGAGATAATTATTTTAGTTCTGATGAATTTGGAACAAGGTTATGTATTAGGGGTTAGAAAATAAATGTGCTGAGTACCACATACAGCAAAAATGTGAAGATTTCATGTTAAAGGTTTAAGTATATTCTAAGTTTGAAAATATCAGCTTTAGGAATGTTAAGTATTAGGTCAAATTGGTTCTGTTAAAAGTTTATTCATAATTATTCTTGTTTTAGTGACATGTACTCTTAAGAAGATAAAGGGAGAACAGTTAATGTCAAGGGCCGTAAAATTAGTTTTGTCATCTGGTAAACAAATATTTTCTCCATTGGTTAATGAGTTATTACTGTCTTTATTCCATTTGGCATCTAAACTGTCACACATAAAAGATGAATTAGATTTATTCTGCTTTACACTGAAAGGCAGACTGGGAGTGGGAGGCAAATTTGGGTTAGATATAAAGAAACATTGCCTAACACGTAGAGCTTGGCCAAATGAACCTCTTTGAGAGTTAATGAAATTCCCTATCTTTGGAGGTTGGATGACCCCCCTTGTTGAGGATTTTGAAGAGGGCATTTAAGGGTCAGGTTGAGATTAGCCTTAATGCTCTAATGAGGTGTCTCTTGCAACTCTGAAAGGCTGTATGCAAATCGATGCTATATGAGAAATATAGAATGTGGATGAGCCTTGTTCTCCAGATCCTTTTTTTCTTATGCAGTGTCAATGTGCAGAAATGAAACACTTCTTATTACTTTGAGCAGTTACTTGTTATGAGAGTTCAGTGAGCAAGCCAGGAAGAGATTTGAAAATGATGTGCCCATTTAGAATGGAATAAAAAAAGCCCCAAACAGTAAAGAAAATCTTGAAAATACTATTGTTTTGTTTGAGTTAACAGATAAAAATTAGATTGTGTAGTTTTAAATGGAGGTGTTTTTGTTTTTGTTTTTGTTTTTTAATTTTTCTCAAATTCACCCCCTCCCCTCCCCACTTGTACCCTGCTCACTTACCCATACCATCCACTTTATATCAATCACTGTCCTGTGTTTTTGTGGTTTCATATCAAAGCAGCTTGAGCATATACTGTCTCTACTTCAAAGACATTATATAGAACTTTCCAGACAAATTTAAGCTGAAATTGCTGTTTCAGCCCAGACACTATATATTTTAAGAGCAGACCTATTCAGTTATATTTTACTTAAATGGGTTAAAAGAATAGAAGTTGTGGTGGAAAAATTAACATTGCCTGTGAACCCCAACTAATAATTAACCTCTGCTTTTGAAACCCCTCTTGAATGCTGAAATACAAAACCCCTTTGTGCCAAACACACAACAGATATATTGGGGAGAGATGGGAGACCAAAATATTTTTAAATGAAACCTTCACCCTCTCCACTAACACCGCTGGTAAGCAACTCAGACTCTTCTGTTTCTTTCTTTTTTCTATCCTCTCCTCCTCTTCTCTTCTTTTTTTTTCTTTTTTTTTCTCTCTCTTGGGCAGTGGGAGACTCCTCTTTCACAAATTGGGAACAATGGGGCATAAGCAAATTGATACTTATTTCTGGAATCGTGGTGATGTCTATGGAGCAGCTGCAACACAAATAACACACCTAAGGTACCCTACTACCAATACGTACAGCTCAGATTTTCATTTTCCGCATTGAGAGCTACACACTGTTCCTTAAATGAAATGGAAAGGCATTTCTTTAAAAACTTAAGGCCTGACATTCCTGTTCTACAAATTTGCTAGATTTGTACAAGGGAAAAGAAGGGTGGTTGCAGGGGAGGGAATAGCAATGTTTGGAATCTAATGGCTTTTTGGTAATCATTTAAAATTTACCAGAAGGGTTTCCATTTCTGTAGCACATTTAAATATAATACATTTCTACTAAACACATTGTACACCCAGATGAGACTGTCAAGGAATGTCTGGTGGAGTGTCATTTCATCTCTTTGTAGCACATGTTCAAAATCCCAATCATTTAGTCAATTATAAGGCAATAATATTCCATGATGCTGACTGTGAATAGATGAATACTTTCTTTCAACACTGATCATAATATAGACCTGTCTTGAAATCTGCTGCTGCTTACTATGAATAGATATGCATGGTGATGATATAAATATTTCCCTTAAAACTGTCTCTTCTTGTGTATTGTGATATAAATACTAATTGTAGTTTTTCATTTTATTTGTGTTAACAAAGACTGGTATTGGTAACATGGTAACGGCTATAGAAAAAAATTCAAAGAAAATTAATAAAAATTAGGAAGGCAGTATGATAGATTGGACTGTATTTCCAGAGCGTTTTATTCCATGTTTTATCACTGACAGACTTTATGAACTTGAACATAGTTTAATGTCTCTGGACTTCAATTTCCTCATTTGTGAAAATTTCTAGAGGCTCTCTAAAGTCATTGTCGTCGTTCCCCATTCCTTCCCCCCCCCCCAAAAAAAAAAAAATTTTATGATTTTGATTCACCTAGCATTAATCACTACCCCCAGAATACTTTTGCATAGTTTATAAAGTTTATAAAGAGCTACTTAAAGAAATTTCTTCCCTGATCATTTTGAACATATGGTATTTGTCTAACTTCTCTTCTGTTGAATGACTGAAGTGTGGCTATAATTCATTGCTTGGTATTACATTTGCTCTCCATTATGTAATGGAATGTGTGGCATGATTTAGGTAATGCTATACCATATTGACAAAAGTCTTTTTAAAGGTCTAAATTCTTTTATTTCAGAGAGGCATATGCCATAGGGAAGAAAGAAAAACCACCTTTCCTACCAGAGGAACCATCCTCTTCATCAGAAGAGGATGACCCTATCCCAGATGAATTGTTATGTCTAATCTGCAAAGATATAATGACTGATGCAGTTGTCATACCTTGCTGTGGAAACAGTTATTGTGATGAATGTAAGTTCAGTTAAACCTAGAAGTGGTATATATTTCAAAATATTGGGATGTGCCCATGCCATTTTATGTTTCCCACATGTTACAACTGAATATATTAATAAAAATGAGGAAATGGGAAATAATGTCTTTTATCACAGGTAAGAAATTGTGTTGATTGGATAAGCATTTAACAAAGTTAAATCTATTTTCATGAGTATCAACTACATTTGTTTGGACTTTGATTTTCTCTGAAGTTTTCTTTGTATTTTCTTTGTGTATCTTTACAGTGGTGATAAAACAAAATGAATGTAACATTTGTGTGACTTAATTTAACAAGAGGTGGGGATTCTGGTTTGTAAGAATAACTTGCCGTATTCATAGATCAGGCCTATCATTTGTCCCAGCTCATCCTACCCACTCTTGGAGTTGTAGGAAATTGAATAATTGTCATTCCTGGTGTTAACTTCAAAAAGTTAGGGATAGGTGGTGATACATCATGCTGGTTTTCTTTTAATTAGCTGGCAAGTCTCATCTATCAGTTGAACTAAGTCTTCAGAAATGGTCATTCTTTTACTTATGTTATTTAAAACAGCACTTTTTTTTAAATCCAAAAATACTTCTTTCCAGTAACAAGACATGTCCAGTAGTTTCCTTTCTCCTTCCCACCTTCACCACACAATAAAATGAAAAAATACCCACTACCTACAATTTACCACATGGATTGTCTGTTCAACCATTTGTCTCTACCTGCAGTTTCATTATCCAAAGACTATTGTCCCATTTATGAGCTAGTCCCAGCAGTGCTACCTGGGAGATGATATGAGTTAGTTTATCATAGGTCAGAAACACAAGAAGTTTCTAGACTAATCCTCAGAGGTACCTATTTATTCTCTATACTTTAATTGTCTCTTAAGCATTTCTTTGCCCATAATAAAAACAACATCCCAAATCTTAGGATGACTCTGTGTTTTTGTTGTTGTTGTTGTTGTTGTTTTTCTTAAAAGGCATTATGGAATCTTATTAAAAGTATTTCAAATGGCCTAAATTGCATACAACTGTTATAATCAGAAAGCTAATTTGCTTCCTTGGAGCCCTTTTTTTTTTTTTTTGCTTTTTGGAGGGCAATTGGGTTTTAAGTAACTTGCCCAAGGTCACACGGCTAGGTTTTTGTTTGTGTGTGCCTTGTGTCTGAGGCCGAATGCAAACTCAGGTCCTTCTGACTCTGGGGCCGACATTCTACTCACTGCGCCACCTAGCTGCCCCTTGAATCACTCTTAACAGATTAATTGACATTTCCTTAATAAAGACATGATTTTTGCTCCCCTTTCCCCATAGACTATTTGCCTAGTACTGTTCAGAAATTACATTCTCTATTAATTATCCTTTCTTTTGACTTATCTAATATGGTAGAAAGACTCCCTGGTCTACTGTTATTCATCTTCTCTTAAGCATGAGAGTTATAAGTCAATCTGCCTAGCATAGTAACCAGAGAAAAAGCTAACCCCAGTTAACCTATCATTCCCATATTCACCCTTGATTTATTTTAAAAGTCTTGAGTAAATGTCACCTAGTTCTACTGATTAACAGCTAGTTTCTAGATTAGATCTAGAATATATAGAAGACCATTTGCAGGTAGGCATCTCATGCAAGGTTATCTTTAATTCCTAGATTTCTCTTGTGATGTAAGAAATTCCCCTTATTGTCTATCTGATTTCCTCCTTTTGGTAGATTTAACCTCTTACTGGCTTTTTGAAACTTTTTGTAAGATAATCACATTTCCTTTTTTGCCATAATTTCTAATTAGTAGCCGACAGTCATGCTGTGTACCACTATGGTTTCCTTGTTTGTTTTATTCTTTACTTTTAAAAATATAAGGAATTGGACTAGAGGAAGCCAAGTGTCTTGTTTTGGGGGGATTTTTTCTTCATGACAATCTTTTTTGTTTATCATGGAGCTGATAGGTAAGGTAATTTTCTAGGGTAATAGAATGTTGGGTTTGGTGTCAGAAGATTGTGAATTTGAATCCCAGTCCTGCCATTTATTATTGATGTAAGCTTAGACAAATCACTTAATGTCCTTGAAGTTGGGATTGCATGACCTCTTAAGATCCCTTCCAGTACTAAATCCTGTACAATTATCTAACACCTTTGACCTGTTTTATCCAATAGTGAACATTTTAATAGCTATATCAGGGATTAGCTTTTCAGAAGTTTTGTAATTTTTATCACATCCACACATTTAAATTATGATTTCATAAGTAGATTGACCCTCCCCCCCAAAAAAAATTACCATGGTCAGCCTTCTAGAGTGATGCGTAACTAGTGAACATTATTGTTTCTTTCCTATTTTCATTGATTTATTTGTACATCTTCAATAATAGTATCAGCTCTACTTCATCTGAAGTATTTGACATCCTAAAATCCTAAAATGAAGAGTTTGTAGTAGGAAATCTAAAAGGAGATACTGGTTTAGATTAGCATTCTGTTATAGTTTTTAGATAACAGAATCTATAAAAGGGCTTGTTTGATAAGTGTGTTTGTAAGGTCACTGGTATAATCATGAACCAAAGTTTAGTTATCCTTTCTATAACTCAAATTGTCTTGAAACACAGGTATAAGAACAGCATTGCTAGAATCAGAAGAACATACATGTCCAACTTGTCATCAGAACGATGTATCTCCTGATGCTTTAATTGCCAACAAATTTTTACGTCAGGTAAATATATACCGTCTTGTATATTTTCTTCAATATAAAAGGACATTTTTCCACTGACAACTAAGAAAGCCTATTAAATTTTGGTTTTTAACATGAACTGTTTGGTTTTTCTAGGCTGTTAATAACTTCAAAAATGAAACTGGCTATACTAAAAGGCTTCGAAAACAGATACCCCCACCTCCACCTCCAATTCCACCTCCAAGACCACTGATTCAGCGAAACCTACAACCCTTAATGAGACCTCCAATCTCAAGACAACAGGACCCTTTAATGATTCCAGTGACATCTGCATCTACTCATGCTGCTACTTCTATATCATCATCCTTGACTCCCAATCAGTCTTCCCTGTCATCTTCTGTACCTATAAATCAGCCTTCTACTCCAGCACCAGTTCCTGATATAACAGCCACAGTGTCTATATCTGTCCATTCAGAAAAACCAGATGGACCTTTCCGGTAAGAGTGTTTAATATATTAGAAAACAAGTAAAAATGTTAATGTAGGGGCGGCTAGGTGGCGCAGTGAGTAGAGCGTCGGCCCTGGAGTCAGAAGGACCTGAGTTCGGATCCGGCCTCAGACACTTAACGCACACAAACAAAAACCTAGCCGTGTGACCTTGGGCAAGTTACTTAACCCCAATTGCCCTCCAAAAAAAAAAAACAAAAAAAAAATGTTAATGTAATCATTTTACTTGGCCTTGTTTTTGGTCACTGTTATTAATTTTTGGTATGTGTAGGGCACTACTAAAGCCAATTGAAGTTAAAAGGAAATGTGAGACTTTGTCCAAAGTGCTCCCACAAGGAGGGCACAGCCTTGAAAAAGCAAGACATGAAAAGAACTTATAATACCATAGTTAATGTTAAGTACCAAGCTAGTTGTACAGAAAAATGCTGTGGCAATTTAGAGAAGGTTCAGGTTACATACAGCGGAGGTACTCAAGGGAGTGTTTCATAGATTAAACTTGTCCCTGATGAAAGGTAGTGCAAAGAGTAGAATGGGGTAATGGAGAGGTACCAGAATGTCTCGGCTCCTAGTCTATTGCTTTTCCCTGTTTAAGACAGGGAGAGGAGGGTTGTAATTACTCTTCAGTGTCTAAAAGGGGTTTCTTTTCTTTATTTCCCCTGTTAACTGTGGGGTATCCCCATACCTGATTCTTCTGTTCTCTATGTGTATTCTGTCCCTAAGAGATTTTATCTGTTCTTTATCTTTGACTCTCACAATGCAGTTAAATCAATCCATCTTTTCTGTCCTAACCTTAATTTCTTCCATCTCTTTTCATATGAAGTTGAAACACAGCCCCATCTCTCCTTTTCACCATTAAATTTTTTTGCATCCATGTTTAGCTAGATTTCTAATAAGATCTTAGAGGGCAAGGAATGAGTCTTTTACTTCATTGTATCCCTCCTTGGAAGTCTTCCCTGTCTAGATTTTCCACTATTGTTGAGGAATTACATCTATACCTTTACTTATCTACCACATAGGAATTTCTGAATCATTGTTTACTTTCTATTTCCAAGTCTGTTTCTTAAATATGCCTTTTTTTCTCTTTCCAAGATCAAATATTTTTGTTTACATCTATAATTTTCAATGAACCAGTCTAGGTACCTTAATCTCCCACTATCACATATGATTTCTAAGTTTTCCTCTAGCTTTTACAGCAAACAGCTTTTATTTAGCATAGTGTACTCACGTGTGTGTGTGTGTGTATGTATGTATGTATGTATCTGTCAGCTGCTACTAACAAGATTTTTTTTCAAATAAAAAGGACTTTAGATCACCTAATCTAACTTCATTTTATAGTGAGTGAACAGAGACCAAGAGAAATAACTTGTCTAAAATCATGTAACTAGTGACAGAGACATGACTAGAATTCAAGTCTTCTGATTTCCAAACCATTGGTTTTTTTCTCCTCCATGTTGCTGGTCCTCTACAATAGCAATGTCCTCTCTTTCAAAGACCCCTAACTGATATATACTGTTCTCCACAGTGTTAAGTGTTGATTTAAGATTGAAGGATGTGCTAATTTTCTAGTAAATTTTATGTTGTTTTTAAATAAACATTTATGACTATTATCTTGCTTTTACATTTTTTGACATAACTTCTGGGAGAATATTACTTGAAACATTCTTGCCTGAGGAAATAGTATTTACAAGGACATTGTAAATTAAATTAAAATTTTATAATATAAGTCCATAGCTGATTTTTTACATAGTAACATTGGCAATGTTACATCCAGCATGGTTCTTTCTTAAAGTTGATAGTAATTCATCATAAGCTTTTTGAAGACAAAAATTATATTGTGGGAGTGGCTAGGTGGCATAGTAAATAGAGCACCAACCCTGGACTCAGGAGAATCTTGAGTTCAAATCCAGCCTCAGACTCTTAACACTTACTAGCCGTGTAAGCTTGAGCAAGTCACTTAACCCCAATTGCCCTTCTTTCCCTCCTCCAAAAAAAAAGCAAAAAAAATTTATATTGTGCATAGTATGTAGCTTATCAGTGAGGTATGTATATATATCATGAGTTACCTGAATTATTACCTGTAATGTAGTAATTAATGTTACTCCATTTAGTTAACTCAGAGTCTCAGTTAACCCTGAAATTTTCCCAGTACACTTATAGGAACATAGCTTGATATAGCAGAATAAAAGATTGCACATTTTGAAAGCTTAAAATATTAACTATGCTGTTACCTAAACCAGTGCTATTGATCTTTATATTGTCACAAATTATCTTATGTTTTCCAGTGATCCTGATAGTAAAATTATACCTGCTGCAGCCTTGGTATCAGACCATCCTAAAGCTTCTTCATCCATAGCAATTAGTGCACTAATGGAAGAAAAGGTAATTTTATTTGAGTAATAGAATTTTTAAGGCTATTCAAGTATTTTTTTTTTTCTCCAATAATAATATTTGACAATTTTGGGTTTTTTTATTTTGTTTTTTGCTGTTCTGTCCCCTTCTTGATTTTCCATAAGGGCTATCAGGTACCTGTACTTGGAACACCTTCTTTGCTCGGACAGTCCCTTTTGCATGGACAATTGATACCTACAACTGGTGAGTAATATAACATTAGTTTAAAACCATTTCTGAAAATCTATTTCTATCCTTACTTAATGCATGCTTTGTTATTTATCTGTTCAAAGGTCCAGTAAGAATAAATGCTGCTCGTTCTGCTGGTGGTAGGCCTGGTTGGGAACCGTAAGTATATTTGCAAGGAAATTGTCTTCAAATAAATACATTTAAGTTAGGTAATTGGACATATAAACTTAAGCAGTTACTTACTTGTTGAATGTTCAATATAAATGTTTAGTTTAATTTAGATAGAATTTAATTAAGCCTCATTGATTGAGAATATATTGCCTCCTCATCTAAGTTTAGTAAAATGTTATTGGGTATGCTAAATGTACAGTTTTATTACTTATGAGAACATAGTTTTATTTTCAAGTTGTCATTGGATGTATGGACAAAGATTTTTGTCAAAAGCTGCTTTAGTGAATAAGCATCTTCAGTAGGAAAGAGCATTGAGCCAGGAGCCAAAATACCTGGTCAAGTCCCAGGTCTATTGCTAATGAGGTATAATGACCTTGATCAAGTCAATTTCCCTTTCTGGGCCTCATTTGCCTCATTTATAAAATGAGGGGGTTGGACTAGAAGATATGTATCTAAGGTCACTATCAGCACAAACTATCATTCTTATCATTCCTCATCCATGAAACTCAATATCCCATCTCTGTTCCTTCTCATTTATTACCGCTCCTTCCCCTTTCCCCCTCCACATGTAGAATTCCTTTTTCATGTTCACATCTTAGAATTTTTAGTTTTCTTCAAGACTCAATAAATGCTGCTTTCTACATGATGCCATTTTCTAACCTTCTAGCTGATAATACCTTTTCCCCTCAAACTATCGTGTAACCTTAATATACCTTGTATATTTTGTATATAGGTATACTTACTGACTTCTCCTATCTAAAAACTGTGTTCCTTGAGAGCAGGGATTGCTTCATTATTGTCTCTGTATCCCCAGTGATGGTACATTAATAGGTGTTTAATAAACACTTGTTGATTGATTGAATATATATGACAAAACTGCCTTCACACTTCTAATAAGCATTTATTTCCCCAAGTAGGCTAAATATTTTCCCTGTCTTAATTGCACTAATAAAATTGAGGTTTGCTGAGTAAATTGGTAACATAAATCTGTTCAATTCTGATTTCAGTGAAATCCAAAGCATATACTAAAATGTAAAGAATGGGGTTTTTTTATTCTTAAAAGCACAAGGAATTTTACACTTTGCTGGTAAAGTGAATGTGAATTAATCATGAATTAAGATGGTTTTTGGTTTTTCGCTTTAGAAGCATAAATCGAGGACGACACCATGGTGAGCGCTCACAGAGGACTCAAGGCCCATCACTACCAGCAACACCAGTCTTTGTACCTGTACCACCACCTCCTTTGTATCCACCACCTCCCCACACACTTCCTCTCCCTCCAGGTGTTCCTCCACCACAGTTCCCTCCACAGTTTCCACCTGGGCAACCACCACCTGCCGGCTACAGCGTCCCTCCGCCAGGTTTCCCTCCAGCACCTGCAAATTTATCTACACCTTGGGTATCAACAGCGGTACAAACAGCTCATTCAAATACTATTCCAACAACACAAGCTCCACCCTTATCCAGGGAAGAGTTCTACAGAGAGCAAAGACGACTGAAAGAGGAGTGAGTATTTAGTTTGCAGTTATATTTTTTTTATTTTAATGATAAGTATATATTAAAATGGGTGCTTGTGGAAACATTTTCCAGTGTGCTCTTTAGAAAAAAGGTAAACCACATAAACATTTAAAATAAGGCATCCAAGAAACTTAATAGGGATTCCTAGTTACTGTTTTAAAATGAAAAACTTGACTATTTCATTCATTTGCTTCATGATCTAATTATATTTGTCTTGTTAGTTCTTATACAGTTTTTTGTTAACGTTTACTCTTTAACTTTATTTTACTAGGGAAAAGAAAAAGTCCAAACTAGATGAGTTTACAAATGATTTTGCTAAGGAATTGATGGAATACAAAAAGATTCAAAAGGAGCGTAGGCGCTCATTTTCAAGGTTAGTGTTTTGTAAGCCTTCATGATAGAATAAAAAGTAATCTAGCAGGACACAAGATAGGAGATTTAAAAAAATAATGGGACTGGATATTCAAGGAAGTATCTGAATACAAGATTGTACTTTTGTCTTTATATTTCAGTCTAGAGTGATAGAAATGGAAAACTAACATTTCTTGTCATCTGTTGGTTCATTTAAATTTATCGTTGTAAATCTTATTTTCCAGAATAAGAGATTATGGGAATTAAATTACTCTTCCATAGAGTTGTTCCCTGTAGAAGTTGAGCATATATGGTGAAGTAGTTAAATCTTTGAGCAGTGTTTCAACATATAGTTATGGCTTTTTGTTGAAATGTTAACCTCAGTAATTATGGAGCCACAGTATACTTCCGATTGTTTTATTAATAGCAAAACAGAGTTAGCATTCCCCTAAGTTTATTTAAAGGAATTTTATCTTTAAAACTCATAATCGTGACTTGATTGTTTTTAAAAGCTAACACTAGCTATTTGATACTTTGGTACTTTTATTCTTTTTGCATTATTATTGGACAAAGTATTGTCACACAAATATTCAATGTAACAAATGGAGAATAAAGCTAAATAAAGTTAATTAGTCTTGTATGCTGTTAAAAATTATGTCCTCATGCATGTCACAGCATGTTACTGCTTAGTGCACGACATTATACTTGGATGGAATTTGCCTTCATTGAACAGATTTTCTATGGACCACCCTGGTGTGCTTATCATCCACATACCAGTAGGGGTCTCTATCTCTTTGATAAACTAAAATATGACAGTTATAGGAAAAAGCAGAAAACTGAAAAGAGTTGAAAAAGCCGCATTTGATTTGTATTCCTCAATCCTGGGTTTTGTTTTGTTTTCAGGTCTAAATCCCCATATAGTGGCTCCTCTTATTCAAGAAGCTCTTATACTTATTCTAAATCAAGATCTGGTTCCTCACGTTCACGTTCCTATTCTCGATCCTTTAGTCGTTCACACTCTCGTTCTTATTCACGATCACCTCCATATCCAAGAAGAGGTAGAGGGAAAAGTCGAAATTATCGTTCGAGATCCAGATCTCATGGATATCACCGCTCTAGATCAAGGTCACCCCCATATCGGCGATACCACTCACGATCAAGGTCTCCTCCAGTTTTTAGGGGACAGTCTCCTAATAAACGAAATATACCTCAAGGAGAAACAGAACGTGAATACTTTAATAGATACAGAGAAGTTCCACCACCTTATGATATAAAAGCTTACTATGGTAGGAATGTTGACTTTAGAGACCCATTTGAAAAAGAACGTTATAGAGAATGGGAAAGAAATTATAGAGAATGGTATGAAAAATATTACAAAGGTTATGCTGCTGGAGCACAGCCTAGACCTCCAGCAAATAGGGAGAACTTTTCTCCAGAGAGATTTGGACCATTGGGCAACAGAAGAGAGAATTCTCCCTTTGCTCGAGGTCGAAGGGAAGATTATTCTAGTGTACAAGGTCATCGAAGTCGAAACATAGGTGGCAATTATCCAGAAAAGCTTCCAGCAAGAGATGGTCACACCATGAAGGATAATACCAAGTCAAAAGAGAAGGAGAGTGAAAATCCACCAGGAAATGGAAAAGGAAACAAACATAAGAAACATCGAAAGAGAAGAAAGGGGGAAGAAAATGAAGGCTTTCCTAACACAGAGTTGTTAGAGAGTTCTAGAAAACAAAGAGAACCTGTAAGTGGGGAAGATATTAAAACAGACTCCTTGTTCATTCTCCCCAGTAGAGATGATGCCACCCCTGTTAGAGATGAACCTATGGAGGCAGAGTCAATCACTTTTAAACCTGTATCAGAAAAGGAAAAGAAAGAAAAAGACAAACCAAAAGCAAAAGGTGACAAGACTAAACGTAAAAATGAAGGAACTGCTGGTTCCAAAAAAGAGTGTACTGCAAAACCTGTTAAGGCATCCCAGGAAAAAACAGATGTAGAACGTGAAAAGTCTCCAAGGTCTGAGCCACCATCCAAAAAAGCCAAAGAGGAGGTGCCAAAGACAGAGAGTACTAAATCCTCCTCCCAGAAAGATGAAAAGACTGTTAGTACACCCAGAAAAGCTCATCCCAAGATGACAAAAGAACATCAAGAAACAAAATCCACCAAGGAGGAAAAAGTTAAAAAGGAATATTCAAAAGATGCCAAACAAGAAAAGTTAGCTAACAAGGAGGAAAAATCGAAAAAGACTAATGAGAAAAGTAAGCCAGCTGATGCCAAGCCAGAAAAAAGAAAAAGAAAAGCTGAAGAAAAGAGTATAGAGAAAGAACATGAGAATTTGTCATTGAAAAACTCTAAACCAGAAGTTGCTGAAATGATGAAGCCATCACCAAAGCGCAAAATGGAGCCAGATGTTGAGAAAACAGATAGGACCCCAGAAAAAGACAAAACTATATTAACTACTCCAGCCAAAAAGATCAAGCTGAACAGAGAAATGGGGAAAAAAATTGGAAGTGGAGAAAATCTGCCCAATGCAAAAGAACTCACTGAAAAATTAGAGCCAACATCCAGTAAAATTAAGCAAGAAAAAGTTAAAGGAAAATTAAGAAGAAAAGTGACAGCAACTGAAGGATCTAGCTCAACTCTTGTGGATTATACCAGGTAATTTTTTTTTCTTCACTGCAGTTCTATAATACAATTCAGTTTCATTTATAAGAATTCTACTAATGTAGAATTGGTCGTAATTTGGGTCTGGTTCACTTTTGTACTATCTCTAGGGAAACAGATTTGCTAAGAAAGTACAAATAACATTTTAGGAAAAATGTAAGCGCTGACGGGCATGTTCCCATAAAGTTCACATAGCCATTTGGAAATGCAAATGTTTTGCTGGTGAACAACTTAATTTCTTGATTCCATGTAGCATCTAAGTGATGTATGAAAAAGAGATTTTTCTGTTAAATCCTGGAGAACAGAACCAGGATCAGTGAGTGAAATCTATAGGGAGGCCAACTTAGCTTAGTTAGTATAAAGCTTGTTAACAGTTCTGGTCAAAAGTAGAATGAGCTATTTCAGGAAGTAGTGATTTCCCTAATATTGGGGGTGTTTAAGCCAGAAATTGGATGACTATTAATCAGGGGTGATAAGAATTTATGAGGTAGTTTGGGCCACATTCACAATGAAACAAAAACATTTCTAAGCATTTGTTTTTAGAAATCTCTATCTTTGTCAGTTTTAAAATTCATGTTAAATCATCCTTTTCTATTCATTGAAATAGTTCCTTTTACTCAGTGTTATCACTGATCTGAGGAACCCTAGGAGTCCCTGAGACCCTTGCAGAAGGAATTCATAAGGTCAAAACTGTTTTCATAATTAGTATATTAAGATGTTATAATTTCAAATATATGGTAAATATTGATAGCTAAACCCACATAAAATTTCTTTTGAAGGGGGAAGGAGGTGGTTGTCTCACAATTTTTAAGACTATTATGGGTCCAAAGACCAAAAAATTTGAGAACCACTGCCCTAAGTGTTATTTATAGGCAACAATTTGAGTTACTTAGTGTAATGAAAGTGTTTTTCTATATATTCTGCAATTCATGCTTTGATAATAATTCATTAATTGATTAGACTTTCTCCACTTAGTTTCAGTTAATGAAATCAAGTTAAAGTGAACAATAATAAGATAACTCAAAACAGTCATGCACACTACTCTACTTAATGGTTCTCAGGTTGCTGCATATTGAACATGCTTATCCCTGTACCCTGTACCCAAGGGTTTTATAGAATCCAGATTTTCAATTAAAAGAGAATAAATTCCCAGAATTGATTTATATGATGCAGAGAGTAGAAGAAAGCCATAGAAAATTTAGGTGGTGCAGTGTGCCTACCAGTGATAGCTTATGTTGAGGCAGTGACGAGAAGACCACCTAACCAGTATCCTGTGTTGACATGCATAGAAATTACCAGTTATCTAATATAAAATGTCTGGACGACTATCATTCTTTGATACCTGAGAAAGCAAGATTTTGGATGGATCAGTTTTTAAATTGAAGCAGTTTAGCTCCTTAGGGATTATGTCACAACAGAATTTCATGATGTCATCATAGGATTTTATTATATGTCAGTGTTACTGTGAAAACTTTATTGGTCAGGGCAAGATCGGTTATCCTCTACCATTACTGAGGCCTGTCTGCCCATAGTTGCCTTATATAAAAACAAATGCTATATTGATATTCACTTAATACTTTCACTTTACCAGTCATAAAAGTCACAAAGTTACATGAATAAGCAATGAAACAGCAGCTCTACTGAGAAAGAAAAAATTCTTTCAACTTCAAGAGTTGAATATATTAAACCAGAATTATTTAATCTTTAATTAACATTTAATTTCTACATATCCTTTATCTGTATATTCCTTAAAAGGCCAATATTTGAAATGTTTTCAAAATAGGTCATTAAGTAAAAGTGTTTCATTAGTCATCTTTAAATGAAATATTACTGGTCTATAGAAGTATTTAAATTTAAGGTACCAATTAATGTTTTAATTTTCTTTAGCACAAGCTCAACCGGAGGCAGCCCTGTAAGGAAGTCTGAAGAAAAAACAGATACAAAGCGAACTGTCATTAAGACCATGGAAGAATACAATAATGATAATACAGCTCCTGCTGAAGATGTTATTATTATGATTCAAGTTCCTCAGTCAAAGTGGGACAAAGATGATTTTGAATCTGAAGAGGAAGACATTAAATCTACACAAGCTTTGTCAAATGTAGGAAAACCTGCTAGTGTTATAAAAAATGTTAGCACAAAGCCATCGAATCCTGTTAAGCATATTGAAAAAGAAAGTGAGCCACCAGAGAAAATTCCGAAGCCCACAAAAGAAGTAAGCCATGAAGGTGTACAGCATGAGGCCAAAAGTTCAAAAACTTGTTCATCCAGTGAAAAAGGAAAAACCAAAGATCGGGATCATTCTGTGTCAGATAAGGAAAACTCTGAAAAAAGGAAAAGCAGCATTCAGACAGAAAAAGATATTTGTGTAGATCGTATAAGTGAACAAGGAAACTTTAAAAATCTTTCTCAGTCATCCAAAGACAGAACTTCAGATAAGCATGATTCTGGGCGTGGTTCCTCAAGCAAAGACTTCACCCCTAATAGAGACAAAAAAGTAGACTATGATAACAGGGATCACTCTGGTCCCAAACGAAGAGATGAAAGGAGTGAATTAACAAGAAGAAAAGATTCTCCTTCTCGAACTAAATTAGAATCTTCATTGGGTCAGAAAAATAAACTGAAGGATGAAAGGACAGATTTGCCTAAAAAGGGAGTAGGAGAATCAAAAAGAAGCAACACTAGTCCTTCAAAGGACAGAAGACCATATGATCACAAACCTGCTCATGATTCGAAACGTTCAAATGATGACAATAAATCTATAGACAAAAATCCAGTTAAGGAGCGAGAGAAGCATGTATCAGAAGCCAAGAACAATAAGGAGAAAGAATTAAGTGGAAATAAATTATTTTGTAGACATAGCTCACCAGATACACAAATTGAAAAAGAGCATGTTACTGGACAGAATGATAAAACTGTTGTCAAACCTAAGCCCCAGTTAAGCCACTCTTCTCGACTTTCTTCTGATTTAACAAGAGAAACTGATGAAGCTGCTTTTGTACCAGACTATAATGAAAGTGACAGTGAGAGTAATGTGTCTGCAAAAGAGGAAGAAACTCTGGGGAAAAATCCTAAGGCACTGAAAGATAAGGTGACAGAGAAACCGAAAGAGAACCTGGATGCACCAGTATTTGGCCAAATAGGTGTAAGAAGCCAGAGTCAAAGTAGTCCTAGTATTAGCCGAAGTCGTAGTCATAGCCCTTCTGGAAGCCAAACACGAAGCCACAGCAGCAGTGCTAGCTCAGCAGAAAGTCAGGACAGCAAGAAGAAGAAAAAGAAAAAGGAAAAAAAGAAGCACAAGAAACATAAAAAACATAAGAAACATAAGAAACACACAGGCACTGAATTAGAATTGGAAAAGAGCCAAAAACACAAGCATAAGAAGAAAAAGTCCAAGAAAAGCAAAGATAAAGAAAAGGAGAAGGAAAAGGAAAAGGATGACCAAAAAGTTAAATCTGTCACAGTATAAAATGACAGATTAAAAAAATTGACTTAATTACTAAGTCATCTGTATTAAATTTTGTTATAATGTAAACAGATTCAAGCTTTGTAAATAATGACATGGAAGACCCTGTGCTGCACTTAAAATATTGCTGCTTGATTATTTGATTTTTACATCAGAGCTTTATAACACGAACTTTTTGTACAGAATTGTGAGT
This sequence comes from Gymnobelideus leadbeateri, assembly GCA_011680675.1. Taxonomy (NCBI): domain Eukaryota; kingdom Metazoa; phylum Chordata; class Mammalia; order Diprotodontia; family Petauridae; genus Gymnobelideus; species Gymnobelideus leadbeateri. The sequence continues at coordinate 1,291,089 of WOXC01005003.1, forward strand.
TGTGACCATGTAACATGAGAGGTTTTGCCTGGGGCATCTTATTTTTAACCACCATTAATTAGTTTGGGTGGAGTTTATTGTACTGTGAAATTTTCACATTTGAATTTTTTTAATTGCCTGGCAGAAAAAGCTGGTATCCGTTCTAAAATATCAGCAGAATGATTTGCAGAATTCATTACAGCCCTGTTATGTCACTTTTTGATTACAATAAAAGTTTTCAGTAAACTTTTCAACTGTGTTGTATTTTGTATAAAACACACCAAAAAAATCCCCAGAAGTACCTTTAAGTCTGAAAGATTCTTTTCATCGATTTCATGGTTATTTTAAGAATATTATGTGTATGTATTGTCCTTTTAGTAGTAAAATGCAAATGGAAAAACAAAAACCAAACTTATTGCTCAACAAAGTAATTTAGTCTTCATTCCATCTTTTGGGGGGAACAATAAAGTTCTCAACCAAAAAATGTACCATGTTTGACTTGAGTTCAGAGCATATGCCATATTCAGCTATATAGCTTTTCAACTACTATTTTCACATCACAAGAAGGAAAATTTAACTGCTTTATTATCTTAAAATTTTTATATAACAATAATGTTTGGTTATCACTGCTTCATCATTGACATTGTCATATTCACAAGTTTTTCCTTTGAATAAGTCTGATGTGAAGAAAGCAGACCATTCTTTACCCACATATTCATTAAAAATAAAATTGTTTTAATGAGGTTGAGGAGTAAAGGGTAAATAAATGTACCTTCTACTTAAATTTAAAGGCATCTTCATATGAAATGAAACCCTAGAGATTTAACAATCTAATACCTAGTAATATGGCAACACTATTTAAAGGTCATTTGACTTTTTCCTTGCTTACACACAATTTAAGAAAAGGTCCATGATGTCTTTGGTGTCATTCCTTTACCAACAGATTGCTGCTCTTCCATGCCCTAATGTAGTTTTCATGAATTGCTGTTTCTGTGGCAGTGAGCCTCTGTGCAATTAGCCAGTCTCATCCTCTATAATGCAATCATTACCTTACCTACAAACTTTCCAGAGTGCATGCTTCAGGCACGTCCTATAAGAACTCATAGAGTTAACTTCACACATTGTGGTAGAACAGTAGGAAAAATACATGACAGTAGGTAAGAACTGTATTAGCAATAAGGAAATTGAAAACAATGTGGACTAGAACAAACAAAAGATTCAAACAGGATTCAAAAAGATATTCAGAATTTGGAGGGGAAAAAAATCTAACATGAAAGGAGAGCAAATTTGGAGTAAAAGGCTTATGCCAGGGAAAAGTGGTAAAATTAGGATGAGGAATTCAAGAATTTGAACTTGATCCTATGAGTCAACGAGGTAGGTAGTAGCAAAGTTGCCAATTCTCTGAATCCTGGTAGACAGACAGGTTATATATATATAGTAGTGGCCAGCTTGAAAATGAGTTACTTAAAAAAAGAGTCCTGGTATTTTTTGAGTGGCTCTTAGGTATATTTGTGATGGAAGTGTTTTTCAGAGAATTTGAAGAAATACTTTGTACTACAAACAGGTTTTCAAATATTTATTACCTAGTTACCAGTTTATTACCAGTTACCAGTGTGCCTTTTTATACTTGATTATATTGGTCCTCAAGTAGTACATTTAGTCTATAGTAGGGACCTTACTTAAAGCTTAGTCTAGAGCGTATTAGAACTACTCTGCAAGTTCAACCTTCAGGGCCTCAGTTATCTCTATATTGGAACATCAAAATAGGAAATAACAATGAAAGTAAAAGGACTATAAATCTTGAGATACTAAGGTGTTTATGTTATTGAAGTAGACATTCCAATAAATTTGGCTAATTTTATTTTTCCTCATTAAACTTCAATATAAGATTGTAGCTGTATTGCTATAGGAAAAATCCCTCTTAAATTTGAAAATTTGTCAGACAAGTTGTTTAAGATGAGCATGCTGGGGTGTTTTAAAACATCTGACCTCCCATTTTCCCTGTTACAACCTTCTCCCCTTAATTATACGATCCGTTCTTTCTCACATTATAAAAAATTTCTGTTGTGGAGGGCTCTTTAATAAATTGACACGTCAATTTATTCTTCAACAACTTTTTAATTTTACAGTATCTACCTTATAGTGTGGAGTTGAGCCTGAGTTCTCCAAGGCTATGCTTGCAGAACACAAAACTCTGGCAGGTCCTACAAATACCTAAGTATGAACCCAACTATGAACTCTGGACCTATTCTAGGAAGAACCATCTTACTTTTGATTCATCACTAAAAGACTAGCTATCCTATCATCTGAGAAATTTCAGTTGGCCATGGCAACTTACTAAATTCAAAGGTATAGAAGATTTGTAGTCCATTACTAGAAGTGAGTACCCATGCCCCTGAAATAAGATTTTTTTGAAGTATTGAAAATATAAATTGCAATGTAGAGGAGTAGGAACTACTCAATAAATTCTACCTGTAGGTACTGTAGTTTAAAGGTATGATTTTCAGCTTGTGTATAAATTTACATACATGTGTATATAATTTTAGCCTTATGTACATACATATATTCATACCCATAAATTTACTTAGGGATGCTACACATTGCCTTGACCAATACTTTTTAACACTCCCCTCCCCCCCAGTCATGAAACTTCAAGTATATATAAGATCCATGGGAACTCCGTTCCCAGAGCCTTTCCAAAACTTAGGCGTATTTCATGGATTGCTTCTCTCACTACACTTCAAATTCATCACTTGTGTGACAAACTTGATAATCTCTCCAAACTTAGGGTAATCCTTGGATGGTAGATAGAGATGTTGCCATACTCAAACTCAGACCTTTTCAGATTTGGAAAGTCCAGACAATTTGCACTCTTGTCATAGCCTTCCAAAACCTAAGGTCAACAGCACTAGATTGCCTACCAAATACTAAAAGCTGGATGTCCTATTCAATGTCAATATATACATATATATGTATATGTGCATGAACATCTAGACATACATATGATTAAGACCTATCTTTCACTCTTAAACCTGCTCCTCTTTTTGACCTAAGTAGTAATACTATTTTCTTAGTAACTTCAGAATCCTCTGATTCCTCTTTTATCTCATGAAGTTAACCACTTGCTAAGTTCTATTCTGTCTCAATCTTTTCCATTCATTACTACTCAAGCCAAAGCAGTCATGCCCCAGACTATTTCAGTAGCCTCTGAAAGATTAATCTTTCACCACCTTAAGTCTATCACAGAATATTAGAATTGGGAGACACCTCAAGATTTTATTCAAATTGTACCTGAATGAGAGAACCCCCTATATTAAATATTCAACAAACAGGCAGCTAGGTGGCACAGTAAGAGCTCTGGCCCTGGAGTTGGAGGACCTGGGATTGGTTTCAGCCTCAGATACTTAACACCCACACAATACACTGGCCATGTAACCTTGGGCAAGTTAACTCCAATTGCTTAAAAATTTATGGGGTGGCTAGGTGGCACGATAAATACAGCACCAGCCCTGAAGTCAGGAGGACCTGAGTTCAAATCCGGCCTCAGATACTTATAACCAAAAAAAAAACTAGCCGTGTGACCTTGGGTGAGTTGCTTAACCCCAATTGCCCTCCAAAAAGCAAAAAAAAAAAAAAAAAAAAAATTCAATGAACAGCAAAGAGCAAGCATAGCTCACAGTAGTATTCTCCACACAACTTCCAAGTTGACATAGCAATAATTACCACTCTTGGGACCATAAATTTAGATTTAAATAGTTCAGACTCCTAATTTTAGAGATTAGGAAATACCAGCCCAAAGAGGTTACATGAATTGTAATGAAATCAAAGTTATGTAGGTAGTACTAATGACAGTACAGGGGTTTGAACTCAAATCCTCTGACTCCAAATAAAAGATACTTTTAACTATACCATGCATGCTGCCTTCCATAAATTTGTTCTGAATTCAATGAGCCCTAAGTCCACTTAAGGTACTGTTTTCTAGCCTTTATCTCACATCTTAACTGCAAAAATAGCATGAGAGACTTTTGTGTCAAAGGTGATTAAACTAAATATCAGGCACCCAAATACCTCATCATTCCAAGCACCTGATCATTCCCCCCTTAAACAGCTGGGACCCAAATCATTTGGGTAAATCTGTCTGTATTTCATAGTGGGCTGGGTCTGTATTCACTCTGGAAGAAAGAGAATTCAGAAATTGAATCCTTAACGTACATTCAGTTACAAATGTTAACTTTTGCTTAGAGCATGAAATGACTACAAATTCAGATCAAAACAGCCAGATCTCTTCTGTTTTTACAATCTCATTAAACCTTGATGAAGAAAGTTAGTTGAATAACTTTCTGCACATGTTCTAATTCTAGATGAGAAATAATAGATTTTCCACTAAGCTGACAAAAAAAACTCACAAATGTAGAGATTCTTTTCTTAGGGGTGTGTCTCGAAGCCTGGGCCTAGTTGAAGACCTGAGGGCAATCATAGACATCTGGGGAGGAAAAGCCAGTGGGTCTCCACAGAATGAGGGGTGGAGATGGAAAGGGGCTGACCCAAGAAAAGCTTATCAGCTTCCTTAACAAGGAGGACTTTTGCAGCAATGGCCTGGAGGCAAAGGACCAGCCAGCAGCCACTGAATCTAGAGGCTCTGGGTTTTTTTTTTTGTTTGGTTGTTTTTTTGTTTTGTTTTGTTTTTTACTAGCTGTAATAGTATTCCTACTTCAAAAATGTTTCTTAACTTCACTTAGCTAAATAGACCTTTAGATACACAATACAGTCTCAGAAAGATGGTAACAAAATAACAATGAGTATCAAATGACATCAAATGACTTTTCTCAATTGACATCAATTGACCTTATCAATTCTGGCATGGATTCAAAGTTAGAGAGATACCAACATATGCCAATCATATTTTACAATCATTGTACAATTCTGATTACAAGTATTTCACAAATGCTATTAATTTTCCTTTTACAAATTCAAGGAACAAGTCAAGCTGAGATAGCAAAAAGCTTGTTTGTTTTTTTTTAAGCAATCCAAATATCCTATTTCCAATTTCTTAAAGATTTAATTATTAGTTAATTTGACCAAGACTTGTAAATTATAAAATTTCAAAATATTACAACAGGGAGAATTTTGGTGGACCTTTGGAAAGTGAGCTTTGAATCTGCCAATCTCAAAGCTCCACATTTAATTGGCTTTAATTGGGCAGGCAGGAGAGATTTTTTTTTTTTAATTTGACTGGTAGGAGTTCCCAAAGAGGGGCCCAACTCCCTACCTCCTACAATGCTCACAAGGAGGGCTCTGCAGGGCTTTACCTTCTCTTGTCTGAGCCAGCTAAAGCTCAAGATCCGTCAGACCAGCCCTTAGTCTGACCCAGGAACCAGGCTGGCCTGCCCCTCCCCCCAGCCAAGGCCATGAGCCATGTGGCCACCCAAGCCAGGCTCAATAAGGCCAATTAGGCTGGGTTAATGGATTTCCTGAGGGGAAGGATGGCTGAAGCAGAAGAGGGTTCTTCTGGAAACAAATATATCTTCCCAGTGGAAATCAGAAAAGCTCCCTTGAAGGTGCTCTTCTGATAGCCACTCAAATACCTACTTTGCAGGAATAAAAACTTTAAAAGGAGACTTTAAACAACTGAGCTCAGGACAAAACACTCAAACACATTACAGTCCTTATCCACTTGATTGCTGCCCACAAATTCTGAACAGGAAGCAAATGGGTTCAAGTGAATAGGACACAGATAACAAACAAACAAAGGTCCATACCCCCACTTGTTTGCTTCCCCCAGATTCTGAACAGGTGAACAGGAAGCAAATGGGCTCAAGTGAACATAGGACACGTACAGACAAACATATAACCAGACCAGATACAGGCAAGAAGCCTTGCCCAGGGGAAAGGTGCCCATTGCACTATAGCCACGTGTGGCTCTCTCCCCTCCAGAACAATATTTAACCAGAATATACCAGAACAATATTTAACTCACCCCCAAACTGGAAGTCCTGGATCCACAAAAGGCTGAACGAGGAGCAAGTCAGAGTCAGGAGGCAGGCTCAATCTTCCCTCCTTGAGACCTGGGGCCCTGGAACGTCATCAGGGGCTAGCCCCCTAGGGCTTGGGGCGAGCAGATGCCTACCTCTGGAGGCTGAGAGCTCTTCTTATTTGGGGATCTTTGGGGTGCCACAGAACACCCCATATCTTGTGGGGCCTCCAAATGTTGTACCCCAATTAAAGCAAGACAGAAGATCCCCGAGATTAAATTTAAAAAGTGGATTTTATTACTGTGGGACTGTCGGGGTACATGCCCAAATCAGACAGTGCTTTGGCACAGACATTGTGCTGGTTTTATAGAGGTTCCATAGCCAGGTTACATAAGCTGAAATTACAGTTATGTAAGCTGAAACTACAGTGATTGGTCAGTGTACATTTGAATTTCCCGCCAGTGTGAAATCCTAGGCTGGGACTCCCACCCACAGATCAATCAGGGGAAAGCAAGAGGTAGGGAGTCCTGACTGTTTACAGATCAATTAAGGGAGAGGAAGATGGAGTTCTCTGCTTTACAAATCAATGAAGGAAAGGGAAGGTTGAGTTGCCTGCTTTACAAATCAATGAAGGGAAGGGCAAAGTGGAGTAGTGTCCAACACTAACCTCCTAAATTGTCTTATTCTGCAAAAATGTCTCACTCTGACCATTTCTGGGTGCTGCCATCTAAAATTTTATTTGAGGCATTATTTTAAAGTTGTTTATAGGGGAATGCTGAGAGAGTTCATATTAGTTGCTTTGTATCTGCCACCATCATGGCTCCCGGGGTCCTGATCTTTTAAACCAGATCTCAGAACTAGTCTTACTTCCCCAACCCACCCCAACCTTTTTCTTCCAGAAGATGTACAATTCTGTTCTTTCTGTCTGGGGGGGAAGTGAAAATTTCTCAGAACTTCCCTCTCCCTTCCCCTATTCCTTATTCTGCTATTAATCAGCAGCAAGCCCTTTCAGGAGGCTTTCAGATTTCCTGCCTCTGTGGGCCCCTCCTTCCAACCAGTGGGGAGTCGGGGACAGCCTGAGCTCACTCCTCCCCGTTGCTTTGGGACCCTTCCACAACCACCCCTTTCCCTTGCTGTCAATGAGCATCCTTGTTCTTTGTAAGCCATAGTGGTAGGCTCCTCTGTTGTTTACCATCGGGAAGATTTTTGCACCAAGACTTGAGGCCCACCTCCCAGCCAATGGGAGAAAGGACCCCATTAGGATATAAATTCTTGTTCTGCTTTTTGTAACATGCCTCTTCCTCATGATCTGTCATGGGGAAGATTGCCCTCTTCACCCAGGGGAGAGAATAAATTCCTGTTCCTATCCTAAGAGGTCTCCATGTTCTTGATTAAATTTCGGATGAGGTTTTTCATCACAAACAGATGTGGGCTCCTTGGGATTTTCCCACTTGCAAGCAGCTTCCTCCCCACTTTGATGGAGAGACAGGTGCCCAGCAGAGATTTTTCCAGTGCTCTCCAGACTAGGTGAGGAGTGACTGCTCTAAATGGGCCGAATCTGGAAGGGAAATGTATTTAGATGGGAAGAGGAATGAAAAGTAGAAGGAGGGGGTTGCCAAGTGCCCCCAGGTCGAGAAGAGAACAGTCCAGCATGCTGCATGACTTGAGGTAAGATGACTCTAGAGAGCTCTTTTGAGTCGCTAATTTGCTAAGTTTTAATTAGCAAGATTAAAACTTGGGGGGCACAGTGATGGCCTCTGGTTAAAATTATGGATTGATTGGATTCTGGAATAAGGGCGCCATCTAGTGAGCTCCATGGGGACTGAAGGAGACATTTCTTCTATAATAAGAGGGTTTTGGGGACCCTGGGGAAGCCAGTGTGGCTCCCAAGACAGAAAGGAGACGTTTCCTCTATGATTGCCGGGCTCTTCTTTTCTTTTTTTTTAAACAAATGCGTTATTAACTCCTGTTTTACATCATTTCCGCCAGATTTTGAGTTACAATTTTTTACCCCATTTTTCCCCTACCCACCTTCCCAGAATAGCAGTCCCACAAGATATGGCTTCCTCCATCCTGTTCTATCCCATATTTTCTCCCTTACCCCCTTCAACTTTTCCATTAAAGCAAGGTGAATCTCTGTGCCCTGATGCCTGTACATCTTATCTCCCAATTACATGCAAAAAAGTATTGATAATAGTGTTTATGTATATTTGAAACATTTAATTTTAAGATCTCGAATTTCAGATCCATTCCCTTCCTCCCTTGTCACCCATTCCCTCTGGGAAGATAAGTAATTCAGTATGTGTTGTACATATATAACTATGCAAAATATTACCATAGTAGATACATTGTACAAGGCTGCTTATAATTCCCTCCCCCCCCCCACCTGGTCCATTCCCTACTTGATCCTGTCCCTCTTCTATAGTGGGTACTTCCAACCTCCCCTCCCCCCAAGAATGCCCTCCCATCCATCATCCCTCCTCTCATCCCCCTTCCCCCTATTCTGCTGCAGGTTGAAATATCCCATTTAGTATGTATGCCATTCTCTCCCTGAACCAAATTCAATGAGAATATGATTTTGCCTTTTTGCCTTCCTATTCTTCCCCTTCCGTGCAGCCACTTCCCCTTGCTTCTTCTACATGAGATAGTTTACCCTACCCTGTCTCTCCCCATCTCCTCTTGCCATTTTCCTCTCTCACCTCATAATTTCACCCCTTAAGTATCATTCCTTCCCAACAAATTCAACCTATGCCCTCTATACACGTATAACTGTAAACATACATACACACATTCACATATGTATTCATGTGACCATATACCCTTCCTTCCATGATTTTCATACTGAGAAAAGTTTCATCAGTTACAGTTATTGTTTTTCCATGTAGGAATGTAAATAGGTTAACTTTGATAAGTCCCTTTTGATTTCTTTTCCCTGATTACCTTCTCAGGCATCTCTTGCTTCTTGTGTCTGGATGTCAAATTTTCTATTCAATTCTGGTTTTTTCCTCAAGAATGCTTGAAAGTCCTCTATTCCACTGAATGACCATCTTTTCCCCTGAAACAAAATACTCAGTTTTGCTGGGTAGGTGACCCTTGGGTTCATTCCCAGTTCTTTTGCCCTCTGGAATATCATATTCCATGCCCTTCAATCCCTCAGTGTAGAAGCTGCCAGGTCCTGTGCTATTCTGATTGTGTTTCCACAATATTGAAATTGTTTCTTCCTGGCTGCTTGTAGTATTTTCTCCTTGATCTGGGGATTCTGGAACCTGGCTATAATAATCCTGGGAGTTTTCTTTTTGGGATCTTTTTCAGGAGGTGATCTGTGGGTTCTTTCAACCTCTATTTTGCCCTCTGTATCTAAAACATCAGGGAAATTTTCCTTGAGAATTTCTTGAAGGGTGATTTCTAGGTTCTTTCTTTGATCATGGCTTTCAGGTAGTCCAATAATTTTTAAATTTATCTCTTCTGGATCTATTTTCCAGGTCAGTGGTTATTCCCATGAGATATTTCACATTGCCTTCTATTCTTTCATTTGTTTGGATCTGCTTAACATCTTGATTTCTCATAAAGTCACTGGCTTCCATTTGCTCCAGTCTAACTCTGAAGGAATGAATCTCCTCAGTGAACTTTTGAGATTCTTTTTCCATCTGGCAAATTCGACTTTTTAAGGCATTCTTCTCCTCATTGCCCTTTTGGGCCTCCTTTACCAGTCTGTTTTTTAAGGTGTTGTTTTCCTCAGTCAGGCTGTTGAACCTCATTTCATACTTTTCCTGCGTTCTCATTTCTCTTCCCAATTTTTCCTCCACTTCTCTTACTTGATTTTTAAAGTCCTTCTTAAGGTCCTCTATGGCCTGTAACCCGCTCATATTTTCCTTTGGGGCTTTTGGAGGAGGATTTCTGACCTCACAGTCCTCTGACTATTCCCTGCTTTGATCCTCTTTGCCCCTGAAATAGGAGTCTAAGGTTGCAGTTTTCTGTTTAATTTGTTTCCTTTGCCTTGGCATGATGCCACTTAATTACTTGACTTTTGGGCTTGTTGCCACAGTAGAACTCTGCCACCAGACAGGGGAGCTTCGTCCCAAATGTGTGTGTGGGGGGGCAACTTCCGTTTCTGGCAAGCTGGAAACCCGCCCCACGACCTCCCCCCCAGATCACAATCCAGATCCAGGGAGGTTAAAGCAAGAGCGATTACCCCCCGAGACTGATCGCTGGATCTCCCTACAGTTCGCAGGCCAGGAGCTGGAGCTGCCACCAAAAACTGCAAAATGGCGTGTCTCCTCAGTGGCTTCTAGCTCCCAGGGGAGGAAGCCGACCATTCCCCAAATACTGGTCCCAAAGTCCATAGGGCCCTAACCTCTCACTTTGTCCTAGGCATGTCTGTGTTGACCATTTTGGAATCACCACAGCTGCTGGTGTTCTGGGGTCCCTCCAGCCGGCTGTTGGCCCGGCTGCCCTGGGGCTAAAACCACGGGACCTGGGCTCAGCTCTCCGTGCTGCCAGCTCCCAGAGCGCTGTGCTGGCCCTTCCTGCAGGGCTGCTGGGCTGTCCTCAGCGGGAGGTTAGCTTCTCTGTGTCGTTCTTTGGGTGCTGGGGCTCCAGAAGTTGTTCAGAGTCCCCTTTTACATAGTTTGGAGGTAATCTGTGGGGAGAGAGCCTTGGAGGTGCTGTTTCTACTCCGCCATCTTGGCTCTGCCCCCCGATTGCCAGGATCTTCTGATCCCAGGGTAGAAGAGGGTGCAGGCAATGGGGAGAAGTATGGTCACCTGGCCCCAGATCCAGGCAGGGACCAGAGTGGGCATGAAGGTGCCCCAGGAGACTGTGTCCCAGAGGGTGGCCAGGTGGGGGAGAAGGGGCAGGGTAGAGGCTTCATGGTGCCTCAGGGCCAGCCTAGTTCAGGTGTCAGTCTGGGGTGGGGCTGCTGGGTGGGAGGAGGTACAGGCTGCTGCCAGTGGTGGTTAGGGCAAGGAAGGCAGGCCCCACAGCCTAGGAAATATAATTATCAGGACAAAGGTATTCTTTAGGACATACTGAGGGGGAGGAGCTCTCTGCACTCTGAAATGGAAGGGAGGAGTAGGACTTACACCCCTCTCAGGAAGGAATTTAGGCAATACCCTTTCCAGAAGACTGGGACAGAGGGAGGGGATGGCGAGAGAGCTGGTTGGGTGAGGTGGGGTATATCTGGTGCTTCCCTTCCCCCTCTCTAGGCAGAAGAATGGGGGGGAGGGTGTGGAAGGGAGACTTCCCTGAAAGGAGATTCACAGCCACCTGGTTTCTAAAAGGGCCAGGGAAATGGGCCTGAAAAATATTCATGAAAATGTATACAGTGGTTTAGAGTTATAATCTCTTTCCTGTGTAAAGTAGTCTGGAAATGCATGTACCTAACCTGATCAATGGGATAGAAGCAAGTTTTAAATGCATACCATTTGGGACATTTTTATATTTTCTGTAATTTGATAAAATTATGAATTCTGTTCAACTTTGCTTCATCTAGGAATACAGTTATGTATGTTCATTTGGATGTATGTGTAAGGTGTAATGTTTGGGGAATTTATTTTACTTAAGGAATTTGAATTTAAAGATGGGCATAGATTATGGCAAAGATATTTGTAATTACTACTAGACCCAAAAGAAGCAGTTAGAATAATTAGCCCAGCATACTTTAAACTGATCTGAAATGTGAGTGGGAATGGGAAACTGAATAAGGGATGGTCTAGGGATTAAATTAAGGTCACCAGATTGGTAACTGATTTGTCCTGGATTCAAAGTTAGAAATTAAGAACATAATTGTTGTTACAAATGTGTTACTCGTAAACAGTTGTATTATCTATGTTGTAACAGAAGCAATTTTTTTTCTAGTCTAAATGTTGTTAAATTAGGAACTGTATTGTTAAAGGAATAGAAAATGACGAATGGGACACTCTGACCCAAGTGTTGTAATATTTTGAAATATTGTAATTTGGGAAATTTGTAAAATCCCTTTCTTTATAGTTCCTGGTCTGGCCAGCCTGGAATTATAATGAAAGTTAGAAATAAAAAACAAACAAACAAACAAACAAACAAAATATCTTAGCAAATCCTAAGAATTAATCATTAAGAAGTTGGAAATTGAATATTTGGGATTGTTAGTTCTTTAACAACCAGAAGTTTTTTTATTATCTCTGCTTGATCTGTTTCGTGAATTTGTAAAGGGAAAATTAATAGTGGTTGTTATGGGATCAAAATGGCATAGTAATTGTAAAATGTTTAATGTAATAACAGGCACATGTTGGATACAACATTATTTTCTCTCTAACTTTGAAGTGGATGCCACGAGTGATGAGATCAATTACTTTATAAGTCATTTGATGTCATTTGAAATTCATTGTTATGTTGTTGCCATATTTCTAAAATTGTATTGTGTTTCTAAAAGTCTGCTTAGCTAGTAAAAAAAAATAAAAGCATTTTTGTGGTAGAAGGAATAGTGTTACAGCAATTTCTTTTATCTGGATTTTGTTACATGTGAATTGGGTTTTATGTTATAAAATTTGATAATTTAAAGCTGTTATATTTGGGTTACAAACATATAGTAATAATACTGCTGATATGTCATTTAAAATTTTGACTATCATGGAAATATATAGTGATTTGAAGTTATTAGTTTCTACATTATTAATGATGAGATGAATGATTCTCTGTGTAAGGTGAATTGGAAATGTGTTTAGTAGAACTCTTATTGAGCTAATAAAAAGCTCTGAAAGAAAAAAAAACATATATATATATATATATACATATATATATATACATATATATACATATATATATATATATATATACATATATATATATATATATATATATGGATGTGGTTTTACTCTTTGTAAAGTCTAGGTCATCAGCCACAGGAAAGGAACTTGTTTTTTATATGTAATTCCTAAACCATGAGCCTGGCTTGCTGAGAAGTTGCTAGTCTATGTGACATAAAAAGAAGGGATTTCTAACCATTGGCTTTTACACCAGGACAAGTTTAGAGATCTTTATTGCTTATTGCAGCTCCATGAGAATAGAAATTGGCTCTAAGCTGTGAATGGTGAAATTTGCTGTAAAAGGCACTTGGGACCATAATTAATTTTGTTTTGAGTTTTCATTTGGATATAGTTGTCTTCATTAAATCAGTATCTGAAGCATGGTTGGAGAAATGTAAATCTATATGAATTTAAACAGAGTCAAAGATGCTTTATCCTGTCATATTTGGAATGTCTGTGTCCCTGATTTTTTTTCCTTCTATAGCAAATTTTCTATGATCAGAGAAAGTAGTCAGTAAAAGATATGAGCTCTTTTCTGTTATCCTACCGGGAAATTTAAGATTACTGCAGAAATTTATGATGTTCTCATTGTTTAAAAGGGATTCTAAAAACAGTAGCTTTTTAAAGCACTGACTATGATCTAGGAGTTTTGTCTAGTACCTTAGGAATTTATGTTACTCAAGGGCACTAACTTAGTTTAATGAATTCCAATTTTAAAGGTTTATTGTGCTTTAAGGAAAAGAAAGATATCATTTAAAACTTTCCAATTAATTTTTCTTTCATAAAGGTTTAGTGATTATTCCTCTTAACACCAGGATAAATTCAAACTGTTTTAAGGAAAGAAATACTGTTAGAAAAGATGTTTTGAAAGGTCTTGTGTGATAATTTCTGAAAGTCTACAAAGTTTTCAAATGAATTATTGTTAAACTAAAGCAATAAGTTGTAAAGCAGAAGAGATCTTACTGTTTTAATCTTAATTTGTGGTTATTGCATGGTATAAGCAAAAGTTAAACATTGGTATTTGAACATATAAGTGAAAATTTTAGACTCCTGAAGTATCTCACTCTTCCAGACTGAGTATAATTAGGAAAGAATAAACAAACTTGCAAGGAAACTCAAATTTCAGTGTAGAACAGCTATGTTAGTGAAAAAAATAATAATTTATGAGATATCTTGTTTTATGGTTAAAACTGTACAGGACAGTTGAATAATCTGGATAATGGGTTTGAGAAATTTGGAAAGTTAATAAAGGTTTGATTAGAAATATGAAAGGCAGAAGATTTGTAGATTGATTTTATAATTAGCTAAATCAAATTTTAGATGGCCCTATCTGAAGGACACTAGTCCATATTTATTTTCTATTTAATAATTTGGGGGACTGTAAACTTTACTATAATTCTAAGCCTTGATTACAGAAATTGTTGTCATAAAAGCCAATAATGGAATGGCAGGGGCTACAGAGTGAAAACTGTTCAAGGTGGATATGTATGCTTAGAAAAGTTTGGAGACAACCTTGGACACTGCCTAGGTGGCATCACTCTGACTTTATTTCCCAATTGTGTCTTTTCTTTCTGAAAAGGAACCCCCCACCTATTTATACCTAAATCCTGCTTTCAGCACCTGGTGGCTATCTGAATGATTACCAAAGATGACTCATGCCTGGAATCAAACAGGGCTAAGGAAATTTTCCTTCTAGCAAGGTTTATGACATAGTCCCTCTTTTTCTTCTATAGCAAACTCATTGAGAAGTAATATTCAGGGCCAAATAAATGAGCAAATAAATATACAGATAACATCCTTCAAAGAAGGAGATAAGTAATAAGGCAAAATGTAATGAAATAGATGCCTAATTGATTAGGATAATAAAGTTTGAGGAGAGCAATAGGATCAGACTTAGATGATTCCTCTAGAACTAAATACAGAGGTATATAAATTGACTTTCAAAAAAATTGTCTATTATGCTAATTTAAGCTTTGAGCATGTTTGAGAATAAGATCAGAGGTTTGGATTTTAGCACAAGGACTATATAAAATAGTGGTAAGAGTGAAACTAATGTTACTTTACTAAAGCATCTCTGTGATAATTTTACAAAGGACAGATTAAATCTTTTTTTTTTTTTTAAGATTTTCATGTTTTCAAAGATTCCTAATACCAGGTACAGGATTTAGGAAAGGTGGAAATAATGAAGAATAAATGAGCTGACAATTCTCTGAAGTTTCAAAATGTGGAACAAATCTTAAGTGATTGTACTAATTTATATTGAGTCAGAATTATCTGGTAACCCCCAGATCTGAACTGAAGAAGCAGAACTCCCTTTTTGAACTGTATAACTATATATGGCACCTGGGATTCAAAAGTGTTGTTTAAATGAAGTAGGTCACTAGGATATAAGGAATTGGATATTAATTGACATTGGTAATAATGATTCTGTTCATTTGTATAATTTGTAAGTTTTCTGGGTATATTGTGTATCTGAATTAATGTAATCATGTCATTTTGTAAAATTGTGAGAAAACCTTATTGTACTGCTTGAGCCTAGCCCTGTGTGGCTAAGAAAACTGAACTATTTGATTGCACTGTTTGGACCTAGTCTTGCATGGCTGGGAAACTGGACCTTTATATGTACCCTTGATGTCAAATCATATGTTTCTGAGAACCCTGTCAGGTCTGGCTGCCTGTGCCAGCTTGTGCATATGAACTCTAGGCATCTGAAGATTACCCCTCCTGAGCCAAGGGATCTGAAGAAGACAACATCAAATGCAGACAGTTTTCCGAAGAGTCTGGACCTGGCCTTTACTAGGACTGTTTCTTTCCTGGAGACCCCATTATGGGAAGATGAGCCATCAAGTGAGAAGTTTTCACAGGAAAGGGGAGATTGTCTGTGGAGAAGTGAAAACTTCTCAGAACTTCCCTCTCCCTTCCCCCACTCCTTCTTCTACTGTTAATCAGATTTCCTACCTCTTCAGGCCCCTCATCACAAACACTTATTAGCCTTATCTCCTGAATAGAAGGCAATAATATCAAGGTGACTGCATATATAGCACTTGTTCAGTGTTAAAAAACTTTGAATTTGTGGATAGCCTCAATCTATAATTTTGCCTCTGCTTAATCCCATTTTTTCAGTCCTGGGTGGAGATAGAAAGGAACTAGTCACTAGTCTAAACTTGATTCATATCAATGATTGTTAAATCATCTCTAAAAGTCCCTCTTCTTGGGGTGGCTAGGTGGCAAAGTGAATAGAGCACCAGCTCTGGAGTCAGGAGGACCTGAGTTCAAATCCAGCCTCACTTAACACTTACTAGCTGTGTGACCTTGGGCAAGTCACTTCACCCAATTGCCCTGTCTTCCCCCTTCCAAAAAGAAAAAAAAAGTCCCTCTTCTCTATGTTTTTATTTGCATTTAGTTATTTTCACTTTCATTCATGTCAGTCAGTTGTTCAGTAATCCTTGAGAGATTTGGGTCTCCTGGGTAAAGGACACTAGGCAAATTGTGGCTTTCT
Source organism: Gymnobelideus leadbeateri (assembly GCA_011680675.1). Lineage (NCBI taxonomy): Eukaryota > Metazoa > Chordata > Mammalia > Diprotodontia > Petauridae > Gymnobelideus > Gymnobelideus leadbeateri. The sequence goes on from WOXC01005003.1 coordinate 1,307,321, forward strand.
AGCCTTTTAATCATATGAACCAATAGCTGGAGTTATAGGGTCCAGGCCTAGCCCAATGTGCCCAGATAGCTCTTTTGGAATTGTGATTCACAGGGCTGGTGCCATGCTCATAGATGACTTTGACCGTAAGAATCATGTTTGTCAAAAGTTTGCAACATCCTATCTTTAGGCCTGGCAGAAACCCTAGAGATCAAGCCCAATCCTTTCTTTTAAAGATAAGGAAACTGAGGCTCAGACAGGGGCTATCTTAGGTCACACAAGTAGTAAATGGCAAAGCTGAGATTCAAACCTAGGTTCTATAACTCTATACCCCCAAATCTTATACTCTTTTCACTACAAATCCCACCAAGAATATTATTGCCTGTACTAAGTAGGTACTAAATAGAGGTAAATAAGAGAGGAACAAAAAGGTTTTGTTTGTTACTAAATGTACATAACAAAGAAAGGAATGGGGACCAAAGTTGTATAAGGGTAGATGACCCTATCATCTTAACCTAGTTTTTCTTCTTAATCTGTCTTCATTTGCATGCCAATCAAAAAGGACTTTAGGAGGACAATTAAGCCATAGAATAGAGAATTGGTTAAGAGGTTCACTTTGATCCTCCTACCTCCACACAACTACTGTGAGATCACTGTTGTTTTTTCAGCAGCATTCCCAAAATGAGCCTTGAGAATCCCTATGAGGTATGTAATGGGAGTTACAAGAAAGCTCTTAATGAAGTCAGATTGTTGTCTGGGACCACATTGATTCAGCATCAGAAATAGACAGTTACAATTATAGTTTATCTTAACCTTGGGCTCCTGCTAGGTTTTGTTGGCTCTAGCCCAACCACATGTGATATCTCATAGCCCTCAGTTATGATGTTTTTGTTTTTTTTTTTAAAAACCCACTATAGCTCTTGCTTATAAGTAGAGGCTTTCTAGCCATACATCCTGATGATAATAGAAAGAACAGCTAACACCAAGCAATGGTAGAGGCTTAGCTACTTAGGGAACCCAAACCGGCAGAGATGACATGATAGAGAGCAGAGATGTGATGCCCAGCAAAGAGATGTTATACACAACCAAGGTGATCTAGCTGGCAGAGAGCAGCCCAACAATGGAACAGAAGATGCTGGCAGCCCTTATGTGGAAGGCATGAATTACAGGAGCCACATGAGTATTTTAGTCACATGGATTCTTGGCATGTGCTCCTTCGTGTATATTCCCTGGCCATATATATTCAGTATTTTCACCCTCCATTTTCATTCTTTGGTTTTAAGTATGTGTGTTGGTTACAAGCATTCTGTGTGTGCATGTGTGCTTTCCTTCACTAATGGTGTGGTAACCTGTGGAAGATGTACTCCATGTTATCATGATTATTTGCTATGATACTTGCTTTATAACTTTATTTGCTATGCTATTTGAGTAAATGTCTTTATTAAAAAATAATGTGTTTTATGACTGGTTTGTAAGAGGAAACATATTGGTGGAGGATTATGAGCAATAGTTCCAAGGAGGGCTGACCCATTTAGTGTCTCAAACATTGAGTAGCTTCTCTAAATCACTATTGATTAGAGAAATGCAAATTAAAACAATTCTGAAGTACCACCTCACACCTATCAGATTGGTTAATATGACAAAAAAAGAAAATGATGAATGTTGGAGAAGACGTGGGAAATTTGGAACACTAATGCATTGTTATTGGAGTTGTGAACTGATCCAACCATTCTGGAGAACAATTTGGAACTATACCCAAAGGGCTATAAAACTGTATACCCTTTAATCCAGCAATACCACTACTAGGTCTGTATCCCAAAGATATCATAAAAGAGGGGAAAGGACCCATATATACAAAGATATTTATAGCAATTCTTTTTGTGGTGGTAAAGAATTGGACATTGAGGGTATGTCCATCAATTTGGGAATGGTTAAACAAGTTGTGGCATATGATTGTAATGGAATATTTTTTGCTGTAAGAAATGATCAGGCGGACTTCAGAAAAACCTAGAAAGACTTACATGAACCAATGCTTTGTGAAGTAAGCAGAGCCAAGAGAACATTGTACATAGTAACAGCCATATTGTGTGATGACTGACTTTGATAGACTTAGCTTTTCTCAGCAAAACAATAATCCAAGACAATTCCAAAAGACTCATGATAGGAAATACTATCCACATCCAGAGAAAGAATTATGGAGTCTGAATGGAGATCAAAGCATACTATTTTCTCTCTCTTTTTTTTCCTGTGATTTTTCCCTTTTGCTCTGATTCTTCTTTTACAACATAACTAATATGGAAATATGTTGAAAATTATTGTAGCCTATATAGCCTTTATCAGATTGCATACTGTCTTGGGGAGGGAGGAGGAGAGGAAGGGGGAAATTTTTGGAACTCAAAATCTTATAAAAGTGAATGTTGAGGGGCCGCTAGGTGGCACAGTGAGTAGAGCATTGGCCCTGGAGTCAGAAGGACCTGAGTTCGGATCCGGCCTCAGACACTTAACGCATACACAAATAAAAACCTAGCCGTGTGACCTTGGGCAAGTTACTTAACCCTAATTGCCCTCCAAAAAGCAAAAAAAAAAAAAAAAAAAAAGGGGGTGGCCAGGTGGCTCAGTGAGTAAGAGTGCCAGCCTCGGAGTTGGGATGACCCAGGATCAAAACCAGCCTCAGAAAATGAGCACCCACACATAAATAATGACTAGCTGTATAACCTTGAGCAAGTTACTTAACCCCAATTGCTTTATAAAAAAAAAAGTGAATGTTGAAAGCTAAAAATAAATTTAAAAAATCAAAATTCTCAGTAAAAAAAAAAATTGGGTAGCTTCTCTGCAAGCCCACATATGAATTTTGAGAGCTTACATGTACATTGGAACACTTAAATTACCTTCTTTTATTCTTTTAACCTTCTTATTATGGCCATTGACTTTGATTAAACTTGTGTATGAAATTATTATAGTTCATATCTGTATCCTTTCTTCCTGTGAGAAAGCATTCAGCTTGTACAATTGAGTGAAACTATTACCACCTTGACTATCACTGCCTCTGAGGTCTGAATGGAAAGAGACCAGATCCTGACTTGGGAATAGCAAGGTACCCCAGATCAGCAATCCTGTTTCAGGCCCAGTCCTCATAACCATTCCCCACAGCCATTATCCAAAGAATTCTTATGGAGAAGAGATCAGCCATTTCCACCATCTGCCAAGCAGGTTCCCACCATGGCAAGTCAGCCTAGCTGAAGCAACAAGGAACCCTAAATAAAGGAGAGACACAAGGCAGCCTATGCCAGGGAAATCAAACTGCCACCACCACCCTGACTATGGTGGCCTCTTCAACACTGATGGAGACAACCCAGGATCCTGAACCCAATAACTTAGAAAAAAGCAATGCCCCTCAGATGACTGGGTCCTGATTCCAGCCCAAACCCTGCAGTCATCCATATGGGGAAAAATCACTATGGAGAAAGGTTCTACCTTCCTTACTAACAATAACACTAATGCCTGAACAACTATCACTGATAGACAGGTAAGCCCAAGAACCTCAGGAGTGGTCATACATTCAGGCAAGTCCTTACAGCCATCATTCAGAGAAGCAATCCTTGTGGAGATGCAGACTGGAAAATGTTTTTGCAAATGTTGCAACTACAACTACTGAAGACCCAGAAAAGAATGTTCTTGCCACTTGAGTCCTTGGCATTATCAAATAGCTCAGCATCAGAAACTGATATTATGTCATCAATGGAAGTGACATTAAAGAAGAGGCATTACCATCTACTTTGCTGCTATACCCTAAGGACCTTGGGGCCTTTCCTTCAGACTTGAAACTAAAACCTATGTGTTGCCTCATCCATTAGAATGTAAGCTCATTGAAAAGGACTATCTTACTTTTTTGTTTGTATCCCCAACACTTAGCACAGAGCTTTGTACATAGTTTCACTCATTAACCATTTTTCACAATCAGTTACTTATTGGAATAGATCAGGATTGAATTGTTTCATTAACATGCCATATTTTTCTCATATCCTTACTTTGTACTCATTTTGATCAGTAGTCTTAAGTGTACACAGACAGCTAATTCAGGAAGGACTGTCGCATTAGAAAAATGACAGAAATTAGTCATTTCCAAACAACTCTGAAAGATTTGAGAACTCCATCAATGCTATTACCAACCATATTTCTAGGAGACAGCTGATGAAACATTGCTACCCACCTCTTGACAGACAGATGATGGATTCAAGATAGAGAATGAGATGTATATTTTTGATATGACCAATGTGGAAATTTGTTTTGCTTCACTGTACATATTTTTATGAGGGTTTTCTTTTTCTTTTCTTTTTCAATGAATGGAGGAGAAAAATGCTTGTTATTTTTTTAATTAAAAAAGTAAGTAATTTCTTATCAAAATATACAAAATTGATTTCATTTTCATGCCACAATTCAGTGCTCAGCATGTCCAGTGTCTACTGATTTTTTCCTAAAATAAACTATTCATAATAATACATCTTTGACCTCACAAAGTATCAAAGTTTTTGTTTTTTAATTTAAATTGGAGAGAAATGTAAATTAAAACAACTCTGAGGTACCATATCACACCTATTAGACTGGCTAACATGACAAAAAATGAAAATGATAAATGTTGGAGAAGATGTGAAAATTGGAACACTAATGCATTATTGGTGGAGTTGTGAACTAATCCAACTATTCTGGAGAGCAATTTGGAAACATATCCAAAGGGCTATAAAGGTCTCTATATCTTTTGACCCAGCAATACCACTTCTAGGTCTGTATCCCAAAGAGATCATAAAAATGGGGAAAGGACCCACATATACAAAAATATTTATAGTAGCTCTTTTTGTTGTGGCAAAAAACTGGAAACGAAGGGGATGCCCACCAATTGGGGAATGGCTGAACAAGTTGTAGTATATGAATGTAATGGAATACTATTATGCTATAAGAATGATGAGCAGGTAGAATTCAGAAAAACCTGGAAAGACTGACATGAACTGATGTTGAGTAAAGTGAACAGAAGCAGGGAAACATTGTACACAGTAACAGCAACATTGTACAATGACTAATTTTGATAGACTTAGCTCTTTTCAGTAATTCAAGAATGTAAGACATTTCCCAAAGACTCATGATAGCAAATGCCATCCACATCCAGAGAAAGAACTATGGAGTCTGAATGCAGATTGAAGTATATTATCTGCTCTCTTTTTGTTTGTTTGTTTCTTCTTTCTCATGGTTCCTCCCATTGGTTCTAATTCTTCTTTACAACATGAGTAATGTGAAAATACATTCAATATGAATGTATATGTAGAGCCTGTATCACATTGCATGCTGTCTTGGGGAGGAGGGAGGAGAAAATTTAGAATTCAAAATCTTATGGAAATAAATAGTGAAAACCAAAATTAATTAATTAATAAAAATTTTAACTTAAATTGTAAAGCTTTTTGAAGTTCTTCACCGGCTTTCTCTAGTTTTCATCCTCTGTATCCAATGTTGGCACATAAGCTAAAATTATTTTCATGGTGGTCTTTTGCAAATACTCATTATAAGCACTATAATTCAAGATGACCAAATATCTCATGTAATGAAATATCTTGTTTGGGGCAGATGGAAAAACTAACTTTACCAATTCTTTCTTCTCTCAGAAGAGAGCCAGTGTGCCCTCCTTCCATTTACTTGCAACTTCTCACTTCTAGTTTCATTTATATCAAAAATATTAAGATTGATCCCATTCAGTTCTTCCAATAGTCTACTTATTTGTCATTGGACAATGGTCTTGCATTTAGAGCACCAGTGCCAGGTCAAAGTTTATATATAGATGGTCTCATAATTGGGCAATTCTTAGCACCCTCTGCTCCTTTTCCCACCACTCTGCTATTATCCTTGCAGAAGTAAAAGGGGAAGTAATGAGGGCCATTTTGCATTTTTCATTGTTTTGTAGTTCACCACAACCAAAGAATTCATCACCAAGTTATCCATTTACTAGTGAGAAGCCTGTCTGTACTTAGCAAGTCCAGTTGTCAGAAAACAGATATGATTTGTTGCTGGGCCCATATGCCACCCAGAAATGCTCCACGGTAGATCTACCTAACTCAAGGGTGGGGACCTACGACCTTGAGGCCACATGTGATCTTCTAGGTCCTTGCATACAGCCTTTTGACTGAGTCCAAGTTTTACAAAACAAATTTGTTCAAAAGTCAAAAGGCCACACTCAGGAACCTGGAAGACCACATGTGGTCTTGAGGCCACAGGTTCCCCATCCCTGTCTGTTGGAGGCCTTCCTCCAAGTCTTTTAACCTTTGACAAATACCATCAATCAATCAAGGAATCAGTTCAACAAACATTTATTTTTCAGCATGGTAGAATCCTTCAGAATTTTCCCTCTGTTCACATGGCCCTAGAGAATCCATCATCCACTGATACAATCTTAGAGTCCTAGAGTTTTGGAGAGGACATAAAAGGGCTGTATGAAAAAAGCAAAACAACTTTTTAGCTTGTCTAGCCATTGTGATACAGGGGTTCAGGTGGCCACCCCTTTCCACAAGATTTTCAGAATCGAGAGATTTCTTGCAGAGAAGCTAAAGCAAAGTAAGATTTGCATGAAAACTGAAATTAAGATCAGGTACAACTCAAAGTGGAGACAGTGGGACAGGACAAAGTCCAAGCTGAGTTTATAAGGAATTACCAGAATAATGAAGTGCCTACTTATTCCTATCAAGTATGAATACCTTACCATGCTACATACAACCTCTGTTAAAAAGTAAATGTCAATGCCCTCCCATTTCTGCAAAAGTATGGGCATTTTTTAAAAACCCCAAAACTTATTATTGAAGACATTGTTCCTGCCTTTTGTTTTTTCATAGATAAGAGTCGATTGGTTCAGTGATAAATAGGCATGACATTAAAAAAAAGGAAAGGGGGTGGAGCCAAGATGGAGGAGTAGAAACAGCTCATCCAAGCCACTCTGCCCCCAGATTCCCCCCAAACTATGTAAAAGGGGACTCTGAACAACTTCTGGAGCCCCAGCACCCACAGAATGACACAGAAAAGCTAACCTCCCGCTGAGGACAGCCCAGCAGCCCTGCAGGAAGGACCAGTGCAGCGGTCTGGGAGCTGGCAGCACACAGAGCGCAGGGAGCCGAGCCCAGCCCAGCCCAGGTCCGCGTGAGCCGAGGTTTTAGCCCCAGGGTGGCAGGGCCAGAAGCCGGCTGGAGGAACCCCAGAACACCAGCAGCTGTGGCGACTCCAGAATTATCAACATAGACATGCCTAGGACAAAGTAAGAGGTTAGTGTCCTATGGACTTTGGGACCATTTGGGGAATGCGTCAGCTCCCTCCCCTGGGGGCTAGAAGCCACTGAGGAGACACGCCATTTTGGAGTTTTCAGAGGCAGCTCCAGCTCCTGGCCTGCGAATTAATTGTAGGGAGATCCAGCGATCAGTCTTTGGGGGTAATCGCTCTTGCTTTAACCTCCCTGGATCTGGATTGTGATCTAGGGTGGAAGTCGTGGGTGAGTTTACAGCTTGCCAGAAACGGAAGTTGCCCCCCACACGTTCAGGACGAAAATTCCTCTATCTGGCCTTAAAGCCATAGTGTAGCAACAAGCCCAAAAGTCAAGTAATTAAGTGGCAACATGCCAAGGCAAAGGAAACAGAAAAATGCAACCCTAGACTCTTATTTTGGGGGCATAGAGCAGGAAAAGGACTGTGAGGTCAGAAGTCCTGCTCCAAAAGCCCCAGGGGAAAACATGAGCGGGTTGCAGGCCATAGAGGACCTTAAGAAGGACTTTAAAAAATCAAATAAGAGAAGTGGAGGAAAAATTGGAAAGAGAAATGAGAAGGATGCAGGAAAAGTATGAAATGAGGGTCAACAGCTTGACTGAGGAAAACAACACCTTAAAAAATAGACTGACTCAAATGGCAAAGGAGGCCCAAAAGGGCAATGAGGAGAAGAATGCCTTAAAGAGTCGAATTTGCCAGATGGAAAAAGAATCTCAAAAGTTCACTGAGGAGATTCATTCCTTCAGAGTTAGACTGGAGCAAATGGAAGCTAATGACTTTATGAGAAATCAAGGTTCTGTTAAGCAGATCCAAACAAATGAAAGATTAGAAGGCAATGTGAAATATCTCATAGGAAAAACCACTGACCTGGAAAATAGATCCAGGAGAGACAATTTAAAATTATTGGACTACCTGAAAGCCATGATCAAAGAAAGAACCTAGAAATCACCCTTCAAGAAATTCTCAAGGAAAATTGCCCTGATGTTTTAGATCCAGAGGGCAAAATAGAGGTTGAAAGAATCCACAGATCACCTCCTGAAAAAGATCCCAAAAGAAAACTCCCAGGAATATTATAGCCAGGTTCCAGAATCCCCAGATCAAGGAGAAAATACAAGCAGCCAGGAAGAAACAATTTCAATATTGTGGAAACACAATCAGAATAGCACAGGACCTGGCAGCTTCTACACTGAGGGATTGAAGGGCATGGAATATGATATTCCAGAGGGCAAAAGAGCTGGGATTGAACCCAAGGGTCACCTACCCAGGAAAACTGAGTATTTTGTTTCAGGGGGAAATATGGTCATTCAGTGGAATAGAGGACTTTCAAGCATTCTTGAGGAAAAAACCAGAGTTGAATAGAAATTTTGACATCCAGACACAAGAAGCAAGAGAGGCCTGAGAAGGTAATCAGGGAAAAGAAATCAAAAGGAACTTATCAAAGTTGAACTATTTACATTCCTATATGGAAAAGCAATAACTGTGACTGATGATATCTTTCTCACTACAAAAATAATGGAAGAAGGGTGTGTGGTCATATGAATACATATGTGAATGTGTGTGTATATGGTTACAGTTATATATGGATAGAGAGCATAGGTTGAATTTGTTGGGAAGGGAGAATACTCAAGGGATGAAATTATGAGGTGAGAGAGGAAAGTGGCAGGAGGAGATGGGGAGAGACAGGGTAGGGTAAACTATCTCATATAGAAGAAGCAAGAGGAAGTGGCTGCAAGGGAGGGGAACAATAGGAAGGCAAAAAGGCAAAACCACATTCTCATTGAATTTGGTTCAGGGAGAGAATGACATACATACTAAATGGGATATCTCAACCTGCAGCAGGATAGGGGGAAGGGGGATGAGAGGAGGGATGATGGATGGGAGGGGAGGTTGGAAGTACCCACTATAGAAGAGGGACAGTATCATGTAGGGAATGGACCAGGTGGGGGATGGGATGAGTGGGAGGGAATTATAAGCAGCCTTGTACAATATATCTACTATGATAATGTTTTGCATAGCTAGACATGTACAACATATACTGAATTACTTATCTCCCAAGAGGGAATGGGTGACAAGGGAGGAAGGAAATGGATCTGAAATTCGAGGTTTTAACATTAAATGTTTCAAATATATATAAATACTATTATTAATACTCTTTTGCTTGTAATATGGAGATAAGATATGCAGGCATTGGGACACAAGATTCATCGTCCTCCAATGGAAAAGTCTAAGGGGGTATGGGAGAAGGTATGGGAGAGAGCAGACTGGAGGAAGTGATATCTTGTGGGACTGCTATTCTGGGAGGGTGGGTAGGGGAATAACAGGGGGAAAATGATTGTAACTCAAAATCTGGCGGAAATGAATGATGTAAAACAGAAGTTAATAAAGCATTTGTTTAAAAAAAAAAAAGGAAAAAAACCCAAAGTTCCACCAAAGTGTTCTTAGAACAATGTACCATAAGGCTAAATGAGCAGACTGGTTTTCTCTCCTTTCAGGCTAGAAACAGTTACTTCTAAGCCAAAGGAAAGTCACAAGCAATAGGAAGACTTTAAGTCTGACAAACCATTCCCTATCAGAATGGCCAAAGGAAGAATTACTGAATTGTCCTGTTGTCTGGAAGTCAGCCAAGGCATCTTGGCAATGTGACGTTAGGCATGTTATCACCTCACCAACATGTCCATCAGATGCCCCAAGAGCTCACTGTCCTCTAAGCTCATTCAGAGGAGTAGGGAACTCCCTACTCATGGGAGGGTGGTCAAGAACTTGACTTACAAAGGAAGACATTCAACATTTTAAATAGCCACACCTATTCTATAGAATACATAATTGCACATAAATGCATTCCCTTCATTCAATTGCTATGTACATGTGAAAAGAGAGGAAATAGGGCTTTTGAAGAGCTGCCATTTCATGAGTTTTTGACATTTTTAAGCTGCAAATATATAACTATACTATCATTTCATCCAGTTAAGGCATTTTTAAATTTGGCATTCCTCAGATCTGGGCTTTTCCAATACTGAATCTAACCATTAAACATTTCAAACAATATTCTTCTTGGTAGACTTGAGGCATCTGCAGCCAAGGTCCAAGCATACTAGCAGTGTGGCTTTGGGCAAGTAATCACTTTTTTCAACTTCTGTTTCCTTAATTATAAAATGGAAATAATAATATGTGTACCACCTACCTCACAAAGTTGTTGGGTTGATTGGCTAAGAATATACATCAAGTGCTTTGTAACCAGAAAATGTTATTACATAGATATAAACTGTTACCAATGTTGAGCTTAGAGGAGTGGGACAGAAGATCCCCGAGATTAAATTTGGAAGTGGATTTTATTATTACCGCGGGACTATCGGGGTTATGTGGTTACCCAAATCAGACAGTGTTGGCACGGACAGTGTGCTGGTTTTTAAAGAGATTCAATATCCAGGTGATGTAAGCCAAAACTACAATCAGTGATTGGTTAGTGTACATTTGAATTTCTTGCCAATGTGAAGTTCACCCTAGGCTGAGGGACAGGAAGCCTAGGATGGGGTGATTAGGAGGGGCCAGGGGATGAGGGATGGAGATATCAGGTGAGGGGTGGAGACATCTGGATCAGGTGATTAGGAGGGGGCAGGGGGACGAGGGATGATGGAATTTACCCTAGCCTGAAATTCCTGCTCACTGATCAGTTGGGGGAGGGAAGGGTGGAGTTGTGCTCAACACCACCACCATGATAGTGATGATCATATTTTTACTTCTTAAGGAAAGCTTCAAGTGACATTTTGATCTAACTTCCAAGTTAAACACATTTGATATTGCCTTGTTCAGAAATAAATTGATTGTATAAAGTTGTTTTGCAATCCTAAAGGACTAAATAAATATGAGTTATTATTCTACTTTAAATACATCATTCCTAAGGCTAGCAGTTTTGGATAGCTATCTCAAGCGTGTAAGCAATTCTCCTGCAATTGTTTAGTTCCTTTTTATAATATTGCTTTAGTCCTTTTTTTTTAAATGTAGAAAATAATACTCCAAAGTGGCCAGAGAAAGAGGAAAAGGATCTGTATGTACAAAAATATTTGTAGAAGCTCTTTTTCTGGTAGCAAAGAACTGAAAATAAAGGATGTATCCATCAATTGGTGAATGACTGAACTAATCATAGCATACAAATGTGATGGAATACTATTGTACTGTAAGAAATGATTGAAGGAATGGTTTCAGAGGAACCTGGGAAGACTGGTATCAACTGATACAGAGTGAAGTAGTACCAGGAGAAAAAATTATACAATAATAACAACAATGTAAAAACAAATAAATACCTTTGAAAGACTTAAGAACTCTGATCAATACAATTACCAACTATGGTTCTAGAGAAGGTTGTAAAGCCAAGCATGAGCAGCTTTACAGAGGACTGCTGCTGTGAACAGCTTCAAGGTTCTGATTACACAGTATAGTGAACTCTCTATTTATTTAGTAACAAACTAAGACAAAATATCCACAGAAATCTAAGTACAGCATTCACAACGTTATAGCTTAACAACTTATTACTAAAGTGGCCATATAGTTTTCACCAAAGTGGTTACATAGTTTCAAGCAAAAGATAACATTCATTTTGTAAGAACTCAATCATTTAGTAAGTCCTTAATTCAATCATCCTTAAGGAAGCAACCTTCCTTAATTGACACAAAGTACAAAGGTCAAGTTCTCCACCCCTAGGTCACATTGTCTTAATCTCTTCAATCAAAAAGTCCTCTTTCTTCTTAATTAGAGAAGTCCTTAACTCAATCATCTAAATGTAAAGGTAAAAATTCTCCACCCCTAGGCCACAGTAACTCATGATCTTTTCAGTTTGCATTAAATACCCAAGGAGAGGTTTTTTTCATCTTTACTCGAGGCAGGCTCTCAGCTTCCATGGTTCCTCTTCCATGGTCCCAGCTCCTGCCTGAATCCATCCAACTGCCACCTGGGTTCAAAGGCAGACAGCTCGCAGCTCTTTGTCCAGCTTCTTATGCAGTTCCTATTCCATATTGAAGCTCACAGTGTCTGGGCCACCTCAAGTCCTTCACAGTTTCTGTTCCTGGGAAGACAAAGCTTAACAAAGCCACAATAACATTAATTCACATCACTACCATCTTCATCAATTCACTTTCTGCCTGAGAAATTAACATAAACCCAGTAACATCGAAGCAGACAGACAAAGTACCAGCACCACAGTCATGCTTCCTTCTTCCCAGTTCTCCTGTCTTCTCATTTCTCAGTTCTCATCCCCGGCAGTTCCAGCTGGCTCTCAGAAGTTCTCAGCAGCTCTGGCTGGCTCTCAGAAATTCTTGGCAGCTCTCAGAAGAAGTTCGACCACCACAAAATGTTCTGTTCTCAAAATCTCAAAATCTTCTCTCTTCTCATTTCTCAGTTCTTCTCAGTCCTCTTCTCGGTTCTTCTCAGTTCTCTGTTCAGTTCTCAGTTCTCTTCTCAGTTCTTAGCTCCTCAGCCTCCATGCTGCTTGCTCCCAGAAGTTATTAGATCTCTCAGCTCAGCTTGGGCTTTTCTTTATGTAAGGTATTAGCTCCTCCCATGATGATCTATGCTACCCACCTCCTCCCTGAGAGGTGATGGACTCAAGATATAGGAGACATACATTTGGGGGGGCGGGGACCTGGTCAATGAGAGAATTAATTTTTGCTTGTTGTAAGGATTTTGCCCTTTTTGAATGAGGTAGGAGAAGGGGTGGAAATTGGTTAGAGGGAGAGAAAATAAATACTCATAAATGAAGAAAAGTTCTCCAAAAAAAAGGAAAATAAGAAATATAAGAAAGCTATTTTGGGGGGATGGCTAGGTGGCACAGTGAATAGAGCACCAGCCCTGGAGTCAGGAGGACCTGAGTTCAAATCCGGCCTCAGACACTTAACACACACACCAAAAAAAAAAAAAAAATAGCCATGTGACCTTGGGCAAGTCAAGCAAAAAAAAAAAAAAGCTATATTTTGCCTAACCAAAAAATAAAAAAGATTCATTTGTTTCCAAAACAAATTTTCCCCAGCATCTACCTCCAAGTAAATGATCTCATATACATCTACATTTTTCATAGAGGCTTCAAGACAGAAAGTGGTATCTCTTCAAATTTTTTTTTCTTTTAAAAAAAGAATGGTCAAGTGTCTCCTTCCACACCCCTACATACACACACACACACACACACACACACACACACACACACACACACACACACCCCTCCTCTAAGAAGCTGAAATGAAGACATCACAATATTTCTGAAATGTTTAATTCCCCATTCCAGGTCTGAATTTTTCCACATTTAATGTAATGGTTTATTTATTTTTGCCCATATTCAAATGATCCTTTTATCCTAACTCTCCTCTACCTCCCCCTGCCTACCATCCCCACCCCCCCACCCCCCAGCACATTTGTAGTCTGATGTTGCCTGTGTCCCATGTGGTCTCTCAGAAACATTGCTTTGTGGAATGTCATTTTGCTATGGCCACACTTTTCCTTCCTAATCCAATCTCCTCCTCCTCCCTCCTCCCTTTATTTGTGGCCAACCAGACAGTACACGCTGACATTTTAAATCACCTCAACTCTTGGCTTTCTTCCACCATGACAAGTTATTCCTGCCCTGTCTATGCTGTGTGTGTTTTGATGCAGGAGATCGGGACTCTCGGGTGCTCCACTCCAATCTCCACTGTATGAGCTGCCAGGTAAGGCATGGAATATTATTTGGGCTTTGGTAAGCATCTGTGCAACTGTCACAGAAAGGATTTTGTTTTATGCACATAAGCATTGTTAAGAGTGTTGCAATGCTACAGGGAATTTGCATCGCTGGATATGAAGTAAAAGGAAAGGGAGAACAGAGAGGGCTGGGTCTAAGGGGCGGGAGTGGGATGGTGGGCAGGCTAGCAAGATGTACATGTGCCAGAAGCCCAGATGCTGTGTGACCTGCGGAGCCCTTGGAGATGATCTTGGCCCCAAAGTGGTTAGAGTATGGCAGTCTTCCAAAGCCATTGTAGCTTTTATTTAAATCCTGGTTAACAGCTACAGCATGTCTTGTTGAGCGCGACTAGGTGGACGCACACAGGGAAAACCGAGGTACATTCACTAGCCATCCAATCAACCCTAAAAGGCTAGGGAGGCAGAGCTTGGAAGCCCAGGAGATGCCCCTTGACAAGGTTTTGAATTTTGTCGGGGTGGGGGGTGGGGGGAAGCAGCGAGAAGTCAAATCAGACATTGCTTCATCCCAAGTTCCATTGTGTGTCTGCTGACGTCATGCTAGCACCAATGCAAAAAAAAAAAAAAAATGGGGATGGCTCAGAATGAGCAGAGCTGGAGACCTATTTCTCTGTTCCCCTAAGCATGGGGCAAAATGCATTGCTCCTCTCAGACAATCTCCAAATGACTCTTCAAAACATTCGCCCAAGAACAAGTCCTGTTAGGATAGTGGAAGGGGAGGAGAAGAAAGACATAATATTGCATTCAATTTCATTCCCTGCTTTTCCCTCTTTCATTCCTCTCTCCAAAATGTGAACACCCCAAACGAAAGCCTTTTACCCTTCAACCCAAATGTCTCCCCAAAATCTATTGCTCTTAATCATGTGAGAGGTAAATAAAAGAGCTGTGGAATCCTTAACACAGGACTCTTGTTGGCATCTCCCACCTTCACTACTAGCCCAGGTATCCCCCATAAGAAACACAAAAGCAATGGGATAGGCATGGAGCATTCCTCTGCCAAGCTTGGCCATCCTTGATGACCACTTGATTCTCCGTATTCCTTAGCCTCTTTTGTTGTTTGCCCTGCCTCTTTTTCTTTTTCCTTTGTGGGTTAGTTATTTGCTGTCACTTTGGTTTTTGAGCCACATTTGTATCCTCCATGTGTATGCACACGCACGCGCACACAAACATGTGTATATGTCTGCTTTTGTCGCCCTGTTGCAAGAGAGATGGTTGTTTGGTAGCAGGAGGAGGGCTCCTTGCCAAGTCTGCCTAATTACAATTAAGCATATGCAGATTTGCCTTGTTTTCAGCTAATGACAGCTGCAAACAGTTATTTGTCATGCTCCCTGACTGTTGATTGGCTAAGGGGAAGACTAAGAGAGAATTGTGGGTTTATTCCCATTGTGTTTCTATGTTTCAGTCTGGATGGTCTTGGGGAGAGGCATCAACTCAAATATGTCTCTGCTGTCAAGAATGACACATTTTTTAACCAAGCTTTGGTCTCTGACTGCGTGGGTAGGGGAATCTAATGTGAACTTTGACACTTAAAAGAAAAGAGATATTATATGGGTGATCTTTCTTGAAGTAAAAATGATTGAAATGGGAGTTGTTGGCTTTTTTTGTGTGACATGGATCCCTTGGGTAGTCTGGTAAAAACCCATGGACCCCTTCCCAGAGTAGTGTTTTTAAAATAAAATACAATTAAATAAGTAAAATACAATTAAAATAAAATCTATAAAACAAAATGCAAATAAACAAAATAAAATAAAATTGTAAAATCACAAAGGAAAATAATTATATTGAAATATCATTACCAAAATGCATTTTTAAGTTCATGGATCTCTTATTTAGAACCCCCCAGCAATAGGAATTAGGGGAAAATCCCATAAGAATGAGTGATTATAGGTACATTCTGAATATTTTTTAAATTTTCTCATAGAAGAATGAATGAGGAAAAAGCAATTCCAAAAATCCATCCTAGTATCTTTGTCTTTGAGATGGCCACTTGCATCAGTTTTCCCTAAATTGGTAGCCAATGAAGGTTCAGATCAAGAAATCATATGCTCATAGACTCAGAGTTAGGAGGCTCATATATGGTCATAGAACTAAATAAAGCTAGAAAGGACCTCAGAGGCACTAGTCCATCAATCAGTCAATTAATATTTATTAAGTTTATTACTGTGTGTAGTCTAGCCCCTTCATTTTACAACTGAGAAAACCACGGTCCAAAGAAATGATTTGACTAGAGTTCACACTGTTGTGAGGCATCTGGTGGCTCAGTGGTTAGAGTACTGGGCCTGGAGTCAGGAAGACATGAGTTCAAATCCAGCCTCAGACACTTAACTATGTGTGTGACCCTGGGCAAGTCACTTCACTTCTGTTTGCCTGCATTTCCCCAGCTGTAAAGTGGGGACAATAAGATCACCAACCTCACAGGGTTGTTGAGAGGATCCAATGAGAAAACATTTGTAAAGCACCAGGCATGTAGTAGGTATGCACAAATGCTTATTCCATTCCCCACACAGGTAGTGTCAAAATCTATGTGAAAACTAGCTAGATGTGTCATTTTCTCACTTAATTTCTCCAGGCCTCAGCTTCCCTTATCTACCTAATGAGGAGGTTGGACTAAACAATCTCTAATATCCTTTCCCAGCTCTGTGATTCTGTGAATTTTATTGAATTGTTATTGGTGAATAGATTAGTCATTTTGGGGAGGAAGGGGGCATTCCTCAGCAAAGATACTGAATTGGGTGCATGTCCTTTTCCAGCTCATTTTACAGATGAGGAAATTGAGGCAAATGGGACCAAGTGACTTGCCCAGGGTTACACGGCTCATAGCTGGATTTGAACTCTGGTCCTCCTGACTTTGGGGCAGGCACTCTATTCAATGTACCCCTTAGCTTATTGAATTTGTTGCTGAAAATCTATTGCAACACCTTTCCCTGCATTGACCATGGGGTCAATGCAATTGTCAGAGCTCCAGTTATTGGAAAGAAAAGCCATGTTGGTGGCCCCAGGCTGGCAGCGAGGAAGGGGGTTGGCGCTGGCTCAGGAATGAATAAGAAAGGGAACAGAAGCTATGAGCCTGAAAGGAGCCTTTCAGTGCTCTTGAGGCATCTCTGGCACTCAGGGTAATGGTGGTTACAGAAGGAGGTGCTCCTAATAACAGCAAGAACAACAATAGCAATGAATAAAATGGCACTTTATGGTTCTCAAAGTGCTTTACAAATGTTACCTCAGTGGATCCTCACAGCAACCCTGTGAAGTAGGGTTATTATGAAACCCATTTTGCAGATGGAGAAACTGAGGGTGAGAGAGATTATACAACTTAGGTGACCAAGGCAGAATTTGAATTCAGGTCTTCCTGATTCCAAGTCCAGTGCTGTAATCCACTGCCCACAGAGCAAATGCTCTGGCCACATGGTATCCACATTACAGTAAAGTTGCCTCTGGTGGTATCTGGGAATTTCAACCAGGATGTTCTCTCTCTTCTCTCTCAAAGGTTTTATTCTGCAAATGGATGCAAATTTCAGTGCATGAGAAATGCTCAGAGAAACAGGAATTGGGGGCACAAATTTGCTCCAGAAAGTGTGTCGATGCTTCCTGTGAATTTCTTCCCCTCCTTCTTCCCCCTCCCCAACTTTTCCTTTTCCATTGAAGAAATACTTGTTCTATTCTGCAAGGAGGAGAGAAGAGGAATTCTCCTTCTTGGACTTGGAAAGCCCAGATCTGGAGTCAGTGCCCTTCTTTACCATTTACTGTGCTACCATTTCGCTGTATGACCCTGGACAAATCACATTACTTGTCACTGCTGTTGTTGTTCAGTCATCAGTCATATCTAGCTCTTTGCGACCTCATTTGGGGTTTTCTTGGCAAAGATACTAGAATGGTTTTCCATTTCCTTGTCTGCCTGTTTTATAGATGAGGAAACTGAGGCAAACAGGGTTAAGTGACTTGCTTAGGATCACACAGCTAGTAAACTAGTTAAGTGTCTGAAGCCAGACTTGAACTCAGGAAGATGAGTCTTCCTGACTCCAGGACCCACACTCTATCCACTGCACCACCTCACCTACTATAAACCCACTCATCACCTCTCTGGGCCTCTATTTCTTCATCTGTAAAATGAGAAACTTATAATTGACAATCTCTAAGGTTCTAGCTCTAAAAGTGTCTGCTTTAGTGACATCTTCACCAAGGGCCTGAAGTGGGCAGTGAATGGTGGGGGGTGCAACACAACAGTTAGGCGGCACAATGGATAGAACACTGACCTTGGATCAGGAGGGCCTCAGTTCAAATTTGATTTCAGACACTTAGTAGTTGTGTGACCCAGGGCAAGTCACCTAAGCCTGATTGTGTGTGTGTGTGTGTGTGTGTGTGTGTGTGTGTGTGTGTGTGTGTGTGTGTGCGCGTGTGTGTGTGTGTGTGTGTGTGTGTGTGTGTGTGTGTGGTGGGGGGGAGGGGGAATAGAGAGAAAAAGAGAGAGGAAGGGAAGGAGGAGGAGGGGGGAAGAGAGAGAGAAGGGAGGGGAGGGAGGGGAAGTGGAAAGAAGAGGTGGGAAGGAGAGAGAAAATGCCTATGAATTTTGTCAGGGTTATCATGAGGTATGAGCAGTCATTCAATCAATGAAGTTCTCTCTGGGATGTTTCTCCCTTGTTCAGAGCTAGGGATTGAGATTTCAAGGACAAGGTCAAAATGGGGAAAGGGGGAGGTTTGCAGATCTTTGTCATGTAGCCAAGAATAACCCTCCCCTCCTCCACCCCGGTAATTTGGCAGACAAATTAAAATTGTAAGGCCCAGGAAAGCCCTAAAGACTGCCCCCTTCCCACCATTTGACTTGGCCCAGGAGTGGAGCTGATATAACTCAATCCAGTTCTTTAATGAGGAGACACTTTGTTACCACCACAGACAAGAGTTTTCCCCAAAGCCAGCCTTGTCAGTAGGTAACAATGCACCCAGCTTAACAACTCTGTCCAGGGCAAATATTGCCAAAGTGTATGTTTTGTCTTTACTATCTGTTCAGTTTTCATACCCTGTACATTCCAAAGGAATGTGACTCGTGTCCCTATTCTGAAAAACAAGTCAATTGTGCAAGGGGAAAGTGCATGTGGCTACCAAGTAGATAAAGACTCACCATCTGTGACTAGTTCACCAAGCAAGTCCAGCCCTTTCCTTTTATCCTCTTGTCCTTCCTTTTATTCCTCTCCTTTCTTTTCTTCTCCTTCCCTGTTGTCTCCTATATTTTGTGTCCAATTCAACCCACATAAATGAGTCATTTTAGACAGTGTCAATCTCTGAAAATGAAGAAAGGTTTATGTTCTTTATTTTTTTAAAAAAATATTATGTAGAGTATATATTTATCTCTGAACCAAACAACTCAGTCTATGAAAACAAAGTTCAGAAGTAGCCTCTTCAACACTAGGTTGTTGAGTATTGTTTTCATATTTGCACCCTTGCAGATAGCTTCCAGAATGGAAGGGTAGTGACACTGACTTCTTTTTTTGGATATGGTGGCATGGTAAAGTGTTTGGACTTGGTATAGGGCAAATATGCAGGGCATCATCACAGTAGCATTTCTAGATAACCAAGCTTGGTCATTCTCCAGTAGACTCCTCTTTGAGTCATACCTGGTCTTACTGGTAGTTTAAATTTAAAGCCACTGAAGAACAGGACAATTTTGCTTCTGTTTCTTCATAAGAAGGCTCTTGACCCCGAAAATTTTATGGGAAAATACAGGAGGTCACCACTATGCCTGTTAAGTTTTTTTATGTATTTGTTATGATTGGCTGCCTAAAACCAGTATGTAGAATTTGATTTAACATCAAGAACTCATTCGTGGCAAATGTTATTGGGAGAGCAGGTGATAGAACTTATTTCCATGGTCTAAGGCATTATATATGATGCCTTGTTGGGAAGAAGAAAAAAGGTCTAATGTAAAGGGTCTCTTTGCTCAGGAATTCAGTACTAGCTCCAACCCAAAGAAGGGTAGGGCCAGAAAACTGGACACATATGAGGGCATAGACAGAGTTTGTTCAATTCCAAGACTGGTGTGCTGAAAGCAGGGATAATCTGTGTCCCTATTTTAAGTTTTTAACTTTAAAGCTAGAAAGGATTCTTCAGAGGTCATCTAATAGTCTACTAACCACTTCATTTTTACAGATGAAGACACTGAAGCTCAGAAGGAACTTGCCCAAAGTTACACAGGTGGTGAGTGATAGAATTGGGATTTAAACCCAGGTCCCCTGACTCTTTCCACTATACTGCTTGAGGAAACAGATCCAACTCAGTTTTGCTCTTTGAATGAAAGAAAGCACAAAATAGTGGGTAGAACAGCGGATTTTAATTCCACCCTAGATACTTATTGGCTCTGTGATCACAGGCAAGTCATAGGAACATAGGACCACAGGTAGGTGGTACAGTAGATGATGTATGGGTCTTGAAGTAAGTAGCAACTTGAGTTCAAATCCTGCCTTAGGCATTTACTAGCTGTGTGATCTTGGGCAAGTAACTTATCTTTTATCCACCTCGATTTCCTCATCTGTAAAATGGAGATAATAGCATTTACCTCCCAGGGTTGTCGTTAGGATAAAATTAGTTAACATTTTGTGAAGTGCTTTGGAAATCTTAAAGCGCTATATAAATGCTAGCTGTTGTTTTATTATTATTATTACTATTATTATGAAGATGATTTTCATTATCATTATTCAGCCTTCCATTCTTAGGATCCTATAAGCCAGAAAGAAAGAAACAAGGGTCCTTAGTCTGGCTAGCCTCTGTCACCCTTTTCTGGAGCTGAGACTGTATAACAGGAGAGAGTAAAGGTGTTTTTTGCAATATGGCTCCCATAGAGCTGTCTCCCCATAGAAAGAGACAGAGAGATGGAGACAGAGAGAACAGAGACAGCGACAAAGTCAGAGTGATGAAACAAAGATGGAGAATGGTGAAAGTGAAATAACAAAGGACAAAAACAAGATGGAAGAGAAAAGGTGGAGGTTTGCCTGAGCTCTGCCCAAAACCCCTCCAAAAAAACTTTAAATTATGCCTCAAGACAAATTCTGGAGTGGCAGAACCCACAAAGGACAATGTAAAATGATTTTTCAGCCCAAAACACTTAGAAGATCAGCAGGAAAGGTCTCTTGCAGAATAGTGAGAGCAGGTTGTACCCCAGGAAATCAGAAGTAGGTCTTAGCTGTGACTGAATCAGTGGTGGCAGTGATGGGTTTCCAGACCTCTCAGCCCACAGATGATAAAGGAGTCAGACAATTGATCAAAAGGAGATTATAGGGGTCCCTTTGCTGGCATTGGGGGCAGGACTCTATTCATATTTGGATTTGGGTCACAATCTTGGGTCTCAATTCCAGAGCGAAGAGAAATACTAATACACCAGAGCTTGTGGCCACAGGGGAACTAGGATTCTGGTCAGTGCCAGGACAAAAAAGAATGCCTGTGGTCACTCACAGAACAGAGCACAGGCCAGGAGAGTGGTAAACACACCTCCCTACATCATACAACCTTGGAAGAACTGAAAACTTACAGAATTATCTCTGAAACAGCTGCACAAAAAATCTAAAGCTTGGGACAATGCCCCCTCCACTCAAGGAGCAGAACCCCACTTTGACATAGATCTAAAAGTCAAGAAATAGACAGGGTAAATGAACAAACCACAGAAAAGGCCCCTACTATAGAAATTTACTGTGGTGACAGGGAAGATAAAAACACAAACTCAGAAGATGACAATGAAGTCAAAACTGCTGCATCCAAAGCCTCAAAGAAAAATATAAATTGGTCTCAGGCCATGGAAGAGCTCAAAAAGGATTTTTTTTTTTTTAAGCAATTGGGGTTAAGTAACTTGCTCAAGGTTACACGGCTAGTCGTTATTTATGCGTGGGTGCTCATTTTCTGAGGCCGGCTCTGATCTCGGGTCATCCCAACTCCGAGGCCGGCACTCTTACTCACTGCGCCACCTAGCCTCCCCTTTAGGGCAATTGGGGTTAAGTAACTTGCCCAAGGTTACACGGCTAGGTTTTTGTTTGTATGGATTAAGTGTCAGAGGCCGGCTCAGAACTCAGGTCCTTCTGATTCCAGGGCCGGCGCTCTATTCACTGCGCCACCTAGCCGCCCCTCAAAAAGGATTTTTAATATCAAATAAAAGAGCTAGAAGAAAAATTGGCGAGAGAAATGAGATACAATACAATACAAAAAAAAATCATAAAAGAGTCGAGAGAAGGAACAAAAAATTTGCAGAAAATAACACCTTAAAAAACAGAATAGACTAAATGGTAAAAAAGAGGCACAAAGATCCAATAAAGAGGAGAATGCCTTGAAAAGCAGAATTCACCAAATGGAAAAAGATATACAAAAGTTCACTGAAAAGAACTTTTTTAAAATTCAGAATTGGGCAAATGAAAAAGGAAGTACAAAAGCTCACTGATGAAAATAATTCTTAAAAAATTGGAATTGGGCAAGTAGACTTTACAGGACATCAAGAAACAATAAAATGAAATCAAAAGAATGAAAAAATAGAAGAAAATGTGAAACATTTCATTAGAAAAACAACTGGCCTGGAAAATAGATCCAGAAGAGAGAATTTAAGAATTGTTGAACTTCCTGAAAGACATGATCAAGAAAAGAACCTAGACCCATCCTTCAAGAAATTATAAAGGAAACTGCCCTGATATTCTAGAAATTGCTTTTACATGTAATTGGGGAAAAACAAAATTTTAAATTAAAAAAAAGAAAGTGAATTAACAATTAGGAAATGACAAAAGTAATTTTGTGAGGAGGTGGGTAGGGAGTAGTTAAGACCTAAAAGGATAGATTAATTAAGAATAGAAGGCTGAATTAGAAATAGAAAAGTCCTCAGAGGCCATCTAGTATAGGGAGTTGGCCTGAGGTTGACTCCAGTTTGGACTGAACTTTAAATATATATATGTATATATACATATATATGTAGATAGATAGGTAGATATAGATAATTGCATTTCAGTGTAATTAGTTTCCTTTGTAATCCTATGTATTTTATTTTATTCACTTAAAAACAAGACTCTGAGAAGGGGTTCATGACCAGGAAAGGAATCTATAATACAAAAAAAAAAAAGCTTAAGAACCTCTGATTAGTCCTATCCCTTAACTTTACAGATGAAGAAACTATGGCCTAGAGAGGCTAAGGGACTTATCCAAGGTCACACAAGTAGTAAGGTTCAGAGGTAAGACATGAATTCAGATTCTCTGGACTGGAGATCCAGGGTTCTTTCCACTGCACAGTATTTGGTTCAATCTATTTTTTATACTTATGCTTCTCCTAACTCTAATCCATGCCAGTGCTGTTTTTTTTTTGTTTTTGTTTTTGTTTTTTTGCCTTTTGGAGGGCAATCTGGGTTAAGTAACTTGCCCAAAGTCACACAGCTAGGTTTTTGTTTGTGTGTGCGTTAAGTGTCTGAGGCCAGATCCAAACTCGGGTCCTTCTGACTCCAGGGCCAACACTCTACTCACTGCGCCACCTAGCCGCCCGCCAGTGCTGTTCTTACCACTCCTGGAATGACTTTTCTGTCTGGGTTCTTCAGTGTCATCCAATTCACCAAAGTCTTTTTCCATTGATATCTTTCCCAGGTTCCCCATCCATAAGATAAGGGGGTTGGACTAGATAACATCCAAAGTCCTTTCTAGCTCTAAACCAGACTTCTATTATTAATTAATTTAATCATTTCTTATTTTAACAGCTCCCTACCCACCTTTTCACAAAATTATTTCTGTCATTTCCTAATTGTTGTTTTATTTTCATCAATCACTCACTATATTTCATACTATTTTTTCCACAGCTCTCTAAGAACCAGATTATCTTCTCTGTCCTTTATCTTTCCTCCTCTCTCATGATTCTGTCCATCTCTGTCCCATTATAGGTTAATATTTATAAGTGTAACCTTCGTGCCAGAGCATTCCTCTTGACACAGAAGCCTCAGGTACACTTTGCTATCTTTCAAAAGCTTTCTGGTTCACTTGCCCCTACCCAGGTGAAAACTGGGAACATTGGTCTAAGACATTCCCCCAAAGACAGAAAGAAATTCATCTCACTGATCTGGCATATTTGCCAGATAATTAGGTGATACATGGGAACATCTATTTACAACTCATTCCCTTACAATGACTTTGGTTTGCAATGCATCAGACATAGGGTTTTATTAGTCTCCTGGTAGTTTCAATGTTGGAACAAAATGGGACATTCATAGGTCATCTAACATTTAACAAAATTTGGTCAAACAGTTAAAAAAAAAATTTTACTTAGCCATAGCAGGAAAAGAATATTTAACAAGGATAAACACTACAATATGACTAATGTGGAAATATATTTTGCATGATTGGACATGTATAACCTATATCAAATTGTTTGCCATACCAGGGAGAGGGAGGTAAGAGAGACAGAGAGAAAAATTGGAATTCAACACTTTTTTTTAAAATGAATGTTAAAAATTGTCTTTATATGTAAATGAGAAAAAATAAAATGTTATTTTAAAAAATTAAATCTATATGTGTGTTTGTATATATGTGTGTATATATGTAAATACACACACATACACACACA
Source organism: Gymnobelideus leadbeateri (assembly GCA_011680675.1). Classification (NCBI taxonomy): domain Eukaryota; kingdom Metazoa; phylum Chordata; class Mammalia; order Diprotodontia; family Petauridae; genus Gymnobelideus; species Gymnobelideus leadbeateri. The sequence goes on from WOXC01005003.1 coordinate 1,331,861, forward strand.
CACTTTTGAAAGGATAGTCGTGGAGGCAGCTAGGTGGTGCAGTGAGTAGAGTGTCGGCCCTGGAGTCAGAAGAACCTGAGTTCGGTTCCTGGCATCGGACATTTAATGCACACACAAACAAAAACCTAGCCGTGTGACCTTGGGCAAGTTACTTAACCCCAACTGCCCTCCAAAAAGCAAAAAAAAAAAAAAAAGAAAGAAAGAAAGAAAGAAAGAAAGAAAGAAAGAAAGAAAGAAAGAAAGAAAGGATAGGTGTTGAGGACACCTCAACTTGATTCAGCTATATAAAGCACCTTTGCCTAAATTACTCATCGTTTTTGACCAGCCAAGTATCAGAGACAACACCTAGAGTTCTTCCTGGCTGTGTTGTACACAGACAACCCGGAAGTGATGTCAGCAGCCTGTGCCTTTAAAACTAGCCTAACTAGCTTGGGGGTTGGTGTTAGGATACTGTCCCTACTACAACTTTCCTCCAGACTTATAATACTGCCCTAACAGAATCCCAACAAAGCAGGGGGTTGGGCTTGCTCCTCTGCAGTTTCTATCCTCTCTAGTGCACTGTTTTCTCCCATCTTTGTTCTGTATCTTCCAGCTCCTTTCAGAATGCTGTTTCTCATGGCTAAATTCTTTTTTGCTTGCTGCTCTCTCAACCCCTGATCAGAACAGCTAAAAAGTCCCCCCAGTACTTGGGCTTTGTTGCCTGTCCTTGAGCTTCTCTTCCCTGGAATTTCTACAACATTCTTTCTGAGTTGCCTCTCCAACCTTCTGCCCCCATGCAGAGAAAGCAAAAAAAGAAAGAGAGTGGCAATGGGGGGCAGCTAGGTGATGCAGTGCTGGCCCTGGAGTCAGGAGGACCTGAGCTCAGATCCAACCTCAGACACTTAACAAAACTAGCCATGTGACCTTGGTCAAGTCACTTAACCCCAATTGCCCTGCCTTCCCCCCTCCAAAAAAAAATTTTAAAAAAGAGAAAGAGAATGCATCTCTCAATATATATGTCCTAGACACAGGGTTGGGGAATCCACAGCCTCAAGGCAACATGTGGCCCTCTAAGTCCTCAAGTACAGCCCTTTGACTGAACCCAAACTTCACAGAACAAATTCCTTTAATAAAAGGATTTGTTTTGTAAAAGTTGGAATCAGTCAAAAGGCCACACCCAAGGACCTAGGAGACTACATGTTGCCTCTCAAGACCACAGCTTCCACCACCTCTGCTAGAGTCTCTGTGCATAATAGAGCTGAGAGTGAGGAAAGGGTAAAGCCAGCTCCTTGTAGTACCCACTACAGAAGAAGTCCCCTTGACATTCACCTCCCAGTCAAAAGTATTCACTCCCTAAAAAAATTCAGGTAACATATGCATAGTACAAGTACATATCATACTATATAAATACATATACATATATACATACAAGTACATATCATATATGGATCACATATACAGTAGACCTTGCACATACTTTTAAAAAATCTGATATGTGCTCTTTACCAAAGCAATACCTTACCCTGAACCAGCAGACACCAGAGTTATATGGCTAACATCCTTACCATCATCTCAGGGTATCATAATGGTGAACACCTCTGCTTAGACTCACAGCTAATTATGAACACTTGGTGTCTCCATCCACTAAGGGCAAACAATACTGGCTCCATAGATGGCCCAGAGCAAACAGATCTTCTCACCCTAAGGGATAAGGCCCTGAAAGTGGACTATCCCAAGTTTCCTGGGGATGGCTAAAAATGGAGTAGAAGGCAAAGAGAGCATAGCATACAATTACAGCAATTCTCCGCAGCTGAGACAGGGTTCCACCTCATACTGAGGTTTCCTTGGCAATCTCCCTCATTCTCTGTTAATGCTCAAACTCAATCAGATTTGACCCGGATTGTCTCTCTATAGGTCATCTTCCAACACCACCTGTCCAGGTACAATTGGTAGAAAGTGCCTTTCTTCATAGCAATGGTTCTTCTATTCCTTTGATGCAGTCCTGTCCCTACTAAGGGCAACAAATGGTTCCAATATAAGGTCATTGTTCAGGTCATTCCCTGGAGTTATCTTGTAGAATGGTTGAGACCTAAGTCTCTCAATCCTTTGGCACAGGCCACCCTCAAGTGCAGCTTTTTGACTGAATCCAAACTTCACAGAGCAAATCCCCTTAATCAAAGGATTTGTTTTGTAAAAGTTGGACTCAGTCAAAAGGTCACACCTAAGGACCTAGAAGGCCACATGTGGCCTGGAAGCTTCAGGTTCCCCACCCCTGGACCAATAATGTTTCTTGCAACTTGCTTCAATATTTTATGTTTTCTAGAGATACCACGATTTTTTAGCAGGGTTCTCTTCCCTGATTAATTTGCTCTTCCTTTCTCGTCTAAAGCCCTGATAGGCAGTAAGTCTCTCTTAAAATGGTCAAATCAAGTCAACAAATATATATGAAGCACCTACAACAGGCAAGGTACTGTGCCAAGCACTAGGGACACAAAGAATGGCAAAAAAAAACCCAGTTCCTGGCTTCAAGGAGCTCACAATCTAATGGATTCCACCTTCCCCCAAAATTCCAAAGCACCTGTCACAAGACAGTTGTGATATGTAACAGTGTAAGGCGTATTGTACATGTTATCCACATGTTATTTGAAAAGTCAATTCCTGGGACAATTATTATAGAAATACACTTTAAAAACCACTTCTTGACTTCACAAGTCTTTCTGCTCAGGGCTCAGTCCCCTTCTGCATGTTCGGTAAGTTGTGGGTCTCCTTTAGGATGGCACATCACATTTCTAGACTACTTAATCCTACCAGGTATAAGACCTCTTCAAACGACTTGCTCTTAAACATCTTTCATCTGATTGGGATGAATTCTGTCCTGGAAACCATAGATTAATATATTCTTCTGCATACTGGACGAAATAGACTGCCATGCCCACCACTATCAACTTCCTTCCAGAGACAAGAAGTGTAGGCACACCTACTGCAAAGATTTGTTGCTGCTTGTGTTCTCCAGGTAAGCAGCTTGTGACATAGCATTGTCCTTGCTGGTCCATTGGTCATAGGTACTACCCTTCTTTTTATAGATCCGCTGCCATTCAGAGTCAGTAGAACTTGCCCACACCAGACCTAAAGTTGTCCCTTAGCCCAGGTGTCCAAGATCATCATGGACAGTATTCAGGGGCATCTTTGAGTGTCAGACAGCATCAACAACCTCCCACTGCAGGCAGGATCTTTCATAGTCTGATAGAGCATTCAATGTGAGAGTTCTAGCTTCTGTCATTCTGACGATGGAGGCAGCATGCCATAGTAGATAGAGTGTTAGACTTGAATTTAGGAAGACATGGGCTCAAATCCTGCCTCAGACTTTTATTCCCTGTAAAAACCTCACAATTCACTTCTTCTCTATGGGCCTCAGTTTCCTTATCTGTAAAAGGAGAGAGATGGTTAAATTCAATGGCCTTAAGGGTTCCATCCAGCTCCAAATCAATGATCCTTCAAAGGGCCTATATCTTATTCTTGAAGGATCACATCCCTCCCTTTCAGCCAATGTCATTACTTGTCAAACTTCTTGAAGCTGGACTCCACAACAGTTGCCCAGTTTTCAAATTGGAGAAGTAAGATTAACTTAAAGCTGAATCATTTACTTCCACTAATAGCACAGTCTCAGGGGGAAATCCTAGATGTTCTCTGAGCAAGAAGCCAAAGATAATACTGAACTTTTGAACCATTGTGACTGGAAGGACAGTAGTGCCATTCACAATAACAGGGGACTTTAGAAGAGGAAGAGGAAGGAAAGAGAAAGGGGAAAGAGATACTGAGTTCTGTTTTGGACGTGCTGAATTGGAGATGCTCATGGGTCATCCAGTCTGAAATGTCCAACAGGCAATTAGTGATATGCCATTAGAGTTCAGCAGAAAGATTAAAACTAGATAAAGAGATCTGGTAGAGCAGGTAGGTGGCACAGTGGATAGAGTGCCAGGCCTGGAGGCAGGAAGACTCACCTCCTGAGTTCAAATTTGACCTTGGACACTAATTATTAGCTGCATAAGTCACTTGACCCTTTTTGCCTCTGTTTCCTCATCTGCAAAATGAGCTGGAGAAGGAAGAGGCAAACCGCTCCAGTGTCTTTGCCAAGGAAACCCTAAATGGGGTCAGCAATAGCTGATCAGATCACCAAGCGAGAGAACATAGACAAAAGAGAAGCAGATCCAGGATAGACTTGGGGAACATGCACAATGAGCGACTTCAGGAACATTTTGCTGATTGATTCTCAATGGAGCCAGATGGTTCTGCTGATTGAGCCTCAGTTTTGTAAAGTGCCTTAAAGATTACCTAGTTCAACTTCTCACCCAATGCAGGAATCTTTTCTGTATCAAGTGGTGACAGCGAGACTCACCAGCCCTGGGTGACTAGGCTCCTCAGGAAAGTAATTCATTCTATTTAGGGGTAGTTCTAACTGTTCTAATTATTATAGGGAGTTAGGTGGCAAAGTGCATATAACACTGGGCTTGGAATCAGAAAAACTCATCCAGTCTCAGACACTTACTAGCTGTGTGACCCTGGGCAAGTCACTTAACCCCATTTGCCTCAGTTTCCCCTTCTGTAAAATGAGAAGGAAACCACTCTATTATCTTTGCCAAGAAAGACCCAAATGGGCTTACAAAGAGTTGTGTTGAGCCAGTTGAGGTCAGTTCAGTCTAAAATGACTCAACAACAACAATTAATTGTTAGGTTCTTCTTCATGTTGAGTCAAAGTCTATCTCCCTGTAATTCTATTCATTCACCTTTGTCTTGCTCCCAGGATCAACCCAGAATAAATCTACTCCATTTTCCATCAAAAAAACCTTTAGATTTTGGAAGCAGTGATCCTATCCCTCCTCACCCCAATAATTGTACCCACCAGTCTTCTGACAGTGTTCACTATAACCTAGGAGATTTTTATTTAATATATCTCTCTGATGAAGCCTATGAACCCCTTTTTAGAATCATGTTCTTAGACCATAAAATAAAACACATCAGATTACAAAAAATTATACCAAATATAGTTATCAAAATACTTTTTAGAAATTCATAGACCCTGGTTTAAGAAAACCTGTTGTAAGTTACCATCTGGAGGTCAGGGGCCAGGGGAACCTTCAAAGCCATTTCTCCCCACCCACCCACCCACCCAGAGGGTTTAGGTGAGAGATGGACTAGCAGTATCCACAACCTTCTTAGAGCTTCAGGGTTATAATGATGTTATTAGGAATTATTACAAGGTCAACATTGGTTTTATCACTTATAGAGGGCAGCAAGAGCATAGACTCCCAAGCAGACTGGTCACTAGGCCACCCAAGCCTTGGCAGATGAAGAGGAAAGAATTCAGGGGCAGCAGTGGTGAGGAAGAGAAGGAGGAGGACCATGTTTTGTGTCCCTACCTCACTAACCACCCAGATTATGCCAAAGTTCTTGATTCAATTACTATGTTCTAGACAATGTCCTTCTCTAACCCACGGTTGCTTCTGGTATTGCTACCTGTTGCTGGTACATTCTGAATACTCCAGGGAAGATGCTGAGGTTTGATTCACATATGGGAGGGACAAGAGTCAGGCAGGAAGAATTTGAGGTTGTTAAGTTCACTGGGCAACTAATTGTGTCTGCTGCTGAGAGGGAGAAAGGGAAGGACTTTATAATGCAATTAGGTAGAAGGGCCAATTCTGGGGAACTACTGTCTTTCAGAAAACTGTTCCCTAACTCTACATTTGCAAATGATCTACCCACCTTGGAGAAGCAGCTTGTGGGGTTTCCTTGAGAAATAGCACACAAAGTTTAGCTTAATGTGATCTAAATTCCCTTGGAGGACAAGTATTTTAAGGGGGAATTCAGATTTTTCCTAAAATGCTTCCATGGAAGATAACCCCTCCTCCACATACCAAATATGCACTTCCCTAATACCCCCCTGGTAATAATAATGCCTGTCCCTTCTAGGTGATGGGAGAGTCTTCCACCTGGGCTCGGGAACAAGTGAATGGAAAGCTACATCTAGAATCAGAAAAACAGGTAGGCTTGATGCCTGGTCCTGCTCCATAGGTCAAAAGGCTGTGACCAAAGATATTGCTCCCAGGCACTACACTAAAACTGCCCTCTGTATGCTTTGTGTCTGCTCCTGCCCACTGATCCCCAATTTATTTCTTCATTCATTCATTCAATAAGCATTTATTAAATACTCATGTGGAATGCACCGTACTAAGCACTCCTGGGGATGGAAAGTATATACAAAAATAAGTCAGATATGGTCTCTCAGGAAATAAAACAGGTACAAAGGTAAATAGGGGAGAAACTAGAAATGATGCAAGTAAAAAGTGCTATGAGATTAGTGAAAGAGCTAACACTTCTAGTTGGGTCAGAAAGGCTTAATGGAAGAGATGACATCTGAACTGAGCCCGAAGGATGCTAACAGGTAGAGATCAGGGTGGATGAGGGGAGAAAAAGAGAACAATTCCAGGCTTAGGAACCTATGAGGATGCAGAAGAAATCACAAAGGTTTGGAAGATTGAAAGTTTTCTGGTTTGCCTAGAACATAGATTTTTTGCTGGCTAGTAATTTCAAGATGGCGATTTAGATAAGATATTTCCTTCCAAATAAGGACAAGGGTGATGAGGGCTAGCAGGGACAGGGGAGACTATTCTTGTAAATCACATACTCCTCAGGCTGAAGGGGACTTGAGATGTCATTTAGACTAGTGTTCTGTACGTGAAGTCATTCTCCAGAGAGAAAATTTCCCATTATATTGCTGAACAACCAATTCAGAATTTCTTTCTACTTTCTAACCCAAGCCCCACATGCCTCTTCTTCAGCACTTTCCTTATTATGTGGAGTCACCCTTCTGACAATCAGTGACAACAAGGACTGAGCTAGGGAAATATAGGTGGGCTCCTAACAATGAAGACACATGGTACTGGGAGCCATAGTTTATCTCTTCCCCCTTACGCTAATCCCAAGTACTTGGCTTCAGAAAAATGGGGAACAAACTGTGGGAAGGAGGGCAATTATTTCATTCTACCTGCTTTCCATGTTATCCCCAAGTTGGTCCCTAGAGACAGAAATTCTTAGGAAAGAGACATCTTGGAGGGTTGGGTTTTTCATTTTTTGTTTTTTCTCAAAAATACCATCTGAAAACCTCCTTCACAGCATATGATTTCTTGTCTTACAACAGTGCCCCCTCGTGTCTGTTCTCATCCACTACAACACCATAGGAGTTAAGAGGAATCCTAGCTGGAAGGTAGAAAGTTGACCAGTAGACAAGGGACACTAAGCCCATTAAGGATAGAGACTGTGTGGCACTCAATTTTTGTGAATTGCCAGAGTTCCATGCACATAACTCCTAAGCAGCATGTGGTTCTGTGAGTGGATAGAGCTGGGTCTATAGTCATTAAAGGCCTGAGTTCAAATCCAGCCTCGGACATTTCTTACCTGTGTGATCCTAGGCAAGTTACTTAATATCTGTCTGTATGCTTCAGTTTAAGTATAAAAAACAAATTATGACAGCACCTGTGAGGATCAAATGAGATATTTGTAAAACACCTAGCACAACGTCTGGCACATAGTAGGCACTTAAGAAATGCCCATTCCCTCCTTCCCTCCACCTCCTCCTCCCGGATGAAGTCTCAGCCAAAACCTCTCTGGTCCCCAGTCTTCACAGACAGATAGGTTCACAGGATGGTGTGGCTGGAAGGTTCCTCTAGTCCAGATATTTCATTTTACAGGTGGGGAAGTTGACTTCATCTCTAAAGCAAGGGGGTTGGACAAGGTGGTTTGGAAAGTCCGTGCTCTGAACCCTCCCTAATTGTCACACTCTGTGATTCTACAGAAACAGCATAGCTGAGATATTACCACATGAGCTGGCTCCTCTGTGTGATCCCATAGGAAGGAATAAGGATTTGTTAAGCACCTACTATGTGCTGGGCACTGTGCTTTACAAATAGTATATCCTTTCATCCTCCCAATAACCCTGGAAGGTAGGTGCTATTAAGATCCCCATTTTACAACTGAGGAAACTGAGACAGACAAAGGTTAAGTGTCTTATCCAGGGTCACACAGTGTATAAGTGTCTGAAGGTATATTTGAACTCAAGTCTTTCTGACTTCAGACCTCGAGCTCTAACCACTGGGTCACCCACCTCTCTGGTGCCTATGTGAAAAGGTCAGAGATAGTTTCCCTCCCAGATTGATCCTCCTGGCTTGGTATTCAGGAGTTATTCTAACTCAGGAAGTCATGACCAGTCAGGGGGAGAAGTGACAAGCAGTGGTAGCCGGTGACTCCATGCAGAGGCAACTAAGAGGGGGTACTGCTACCTTCCCAAGACATGTATCTAAGACATTCCGGGGAACACCTGGAGACGTGTTAGACCGAATCACTACTTCCCATCCCTAGTGATTCATCTGGGCTTAAATGACGATTCCAGAAGAAACCTAAAAGTATGACTAGCGATTATAAATCCCTAGGAAAAGAGGCACAAATTGCATTTTTATCTCTGCTGCCAATTTCAGAAGATAAAGGTTGGCTAAGGTGGTATCTGGAAATGGGACCTGATTTCTGTATCATGGCTTAAAACTTAAGAGTCATAGACTCTTGGCTAGAAATGGAGTATGCCTTAACAAGGACTGGTAAAAATATATTTATCTAGAATCTTGTTGATCTGATCAGGAGGACTTTAAAAGGGGGTTAAAGAGGGAGATGGGAGAGGAAAATTGTCAAATTCTGTCTGTCAGGCCAGAAGCCATAAAGAGGAGTAAGTATGACATAGAAAGAATAGTAATAAATTGCATGGTTTTAGCACACGCATGCTTTGATTTGTGATTGTTTGGGTAGAGCAGGTCTCTAGAAAAAGACTACTATTCCCCCTCAAGTGTCTAGGATTAATCCTGATAGGTTGTGGAATTATGTTTCTAATACTATAGCTAGTGAATCCTCATCTGGTGAATTTCCCCCAATGCCATTTGGCCACTTAATATTTCCCTAATAACAATAACAATTCCCTAATAAAATAACAATTATTATTTTCACATAGCCGATTAACACCAATAAGTTTATACAAAGGAATATTTTCTAAGAACATATTCAAGATCAGAAGTACAAACACCACCCCCACCCCCCCCAAAAAAACCCTGGAGTACCTTTTCATCTATATACCCACTTGGTTCCCATGAGAGTGCGGTAGGTGGTGTGAGGTATTCCCCCCCTTAACTTGGGCACACTCTCTCCTTTCTCCACTACTCAATCCCTGGGGAGAGTGGATTAACTCAAACTTAAAGTCATACCCACCATTTACCCCACCAAGTTTCCTTCTGGGTCATGGATGAGTCACTGTCTTGTTTTTAGGACACCCTATCTCAGCTGCTGTTAGACTGGGTCAACACTGGTTATTTCTCCTGACTGGCTCCTCATCTTGTTTATCTGCCAAGGCTACTGACAAATTCTGTTGTGGTGGCCTCTAGTTGCTGGACTTCAGGTGTCTTTTTAACCTATTTTGCAATTCATAGGGTTGTATTCTGGTCCTATCCATCTCTGATACTAATTTATCCAACATGGGGGAAAGACCACAACAGGGACAGAAGAAACCTAAGAGCCAAGCATTCATGGCCATGCAGTGGCCTGGATGGGGAGAAAAACAGCTGGCAGTGGGAAGATGTTTTTTCACCTCAAAAACAACCAGGAAACAGATATTTTGTCCATGCCTTTCGTGTGCACATTAAGATCCAGCTCAACAGCCAATTAAAAGGTTTTTATTATCACACAGTCAACTAACAGGAAACAATAATCAATACCTGCACATAGCCTGAATCAGGGAAATAAAGGCCTCTATCATACGCTTCCAGAAGCAGACTCACCAAGCTTCCATGCAGACTGATACCAGGCAAAGTATATTGCCCATGCCCTAAAGACTGAAGCCCATTGACCAGTCCCCCATTACATAAAAAACAATATCTAGGAAGAGAACCAGCCCCTGGTCTTAGATATCTATACACAAATGCACAAAATATGAAAGCTTTAATTCAAGGAGGCAAATTCTGCCTTCAAGTTTTCACTGAGGCTTGGTGGAATGGAACACATGACTGAAATGTTGCTATGAAAGGATATGCCTTTTTTCAAAAGAAACGGGATAGAAAAAGGAGGTGATATAATAACATTATGTATCAAGAAGAAATACACACATATGAGGAAATCCAGTCCCTATTATAGGGAGAATGAATAGTAGAAAGTATTTCAGTGAAGTTAAACAGAGAGAAACTGAAGCAGTCTTATCTTAAGAGAATACTGCAGACCATTTGAAGAGAAAAAAATCAATGAGGAATTAAGAGAACAAAGCATAAACTTGGCATAATATTGATTAGGGTTGCTAATTATCTGAACATTGCCTAGAGCACTTTTTCTGTCCAAAACAGGAGAACTGCTAAATTCTTGAAGTATTTTAATGATGGGCTTCATTCTTTAAAAGGTGGAGGAATTAAAAGGGGGAATGGCTATTCTGTACTTGATTCTGACCAACAAAGAGAAACCAATTACTGAAATAGAAATGGTGGGAACTTCGGGAAAGAAGACCACTCCATCTTAAAATTCATTATAGTAAAAGGGAAGAAAATGGAGTGTAGTCTAGCTGCATATGAGATTTGGTGAGACTAGATTTTAAAGAGTTCAGAGAAAAGATTCTAAGGGTCCTTTCTATAGGGAAACCCTTAATCCAGAGAGAATGGGGGAACTCTCAAGAATGAAATTCTAAAGACACAAAACATAAACTATTCTTTTTTGTTTTTTGGAAGGCAGTTGGGGTTGTGACTTGCCCGGGGTCCATGGCTAATAAGTATTAAGTGTCTGAATCCAGATTTGAACTCAGGTCCTCCTGACTCCAGGGCTGGTGCTCTATTCACTGTGCCACCTAGCCACCCCAACATAAACTCTTCTAATGAGAAGAAAAAGGGAAAGTTGTCAGATGAAGCTAATGTATATGTACAGGAGGTTAATTGATCATTTTAGATTCTTAAGACATATAGAAGACTGAGACAAAGATAGATAACAGGATAGATAAAGCAAAAGTATAATATGGTCTGATAAGAATAATATTAAGGGCAAGAAAACTCAAACTGTGCAGACCCTGTCTGCTAACAACAATGAAAAGTGCTTTACTTGCTATGTCGGGTGCAAGATGAAACCTAAAGTATGGCACTACTACTTAGAGTGAATCCTTTTTTTGAAGGATTACAAAAATAAGGCAAAATTCCTCAACTCTTAATTTAATTCTGTCTTTTCTGCTGAGGAGGATGATCTCAGCCTGAGAAGAGAATTTAAATGGTTATTAGAGATTTAAAACCAACCATCAAATAGGGTGAAGTGGGAAGTAAACGATCAAGTAATATAGAGGGGGAAAAGTTAAAATATCAAAGATTTCAAGAAGAAAATTCAATTTAAAAACCTGAAACAACATAAACCAAGAAGATCCTAAAACTGGAAGGAAAAAGGATTACTAAATTCTTGAAGAGAATATAACTCTCTTAACAAATATAACAAGACCAAAAAAAAGTGATTCAATACCTGATGAAATGTAGAAGCCAGTGGATCAAAAATAAATTCTAGAATAGTCCAAAAGAGAAATTAAATTCTTTAAGAAAATAATTTAGATTGGAACATAGGTCAAAATGTATTTCTTTCACATGAGATAAAAATAACAGATTAGAAAAAAGTGAATCCATATTGATGTTCCTCCAACATAGCAAAAGAGAGAATAGATCTGGGATGCTAAAATAATAAATTAGAGGAAAAGTTGATAGAAAAGAGGCAAAGAGGGGCAGATGGGGGCGCAGTGAATAGAGCATTGGCCCTGGAGTCAGGAGGACCTAAGTTCAAATCTGGCTTCAGACACTTAACACAAAAACTAGCCATGTGACCTTAGGCAAGTATTGCTCTACCCCCCCCAGAAAAAGAAAAGAGGCAAAGGCAATAATATCAAAAGCACATATGATCTCTATACAAGCCAAAACCATTGACCTCAAAGGCAAGATGCATAGAAACAACTTAATGATCATAGATCTTTCAGATTTGCAAATTAAGAAAAAACCTTGAAACATCTAATTCAGGAAATAGTATATGAGAGATGTTCTGAATTTTAAAAAAACAAAAACAAAATAACAATAAAAAAAAAATCCATAGGTCACACCCAGGAAAAAAAAAAGTCCTACGCTTCAGACTCCAAGGCATGTAATGGTTAAACTTAACAACTCTAATGATAAGCAACAGATTCTACAGGAGACAAGGAGAAAGATCTTCAAATGCAAAGGAAAAAAATTAAAATATTACAAGACTATTCCACACCCTCTAGAAATTGCTGGAGGAAATAGAATTCTGAAAAGGAATAGCATTCTGAAAAGAAAAAAGACTCCTAATGCACCCAAAATGACACAACCTGCAAATAAATATAAGTCCAATCATCAGTGAAAAAAGATGAAGATTTTGCAAAAGTGAGACATTTAAGACATTTTTTTGTTTGTTTTTTTTTTGGAGGGGGAAAAGCAGGGTAATTGGGGTTAAGTGACTTGCCTAAGGTCACACAGCTAGTAAGTGTCTGAGGCCAGATTTGAACTCAGGTCCTCCTGACTCCAGGGCCAGTGCTCTATTCACTACACCACCTGGCTGCCCCTATGGCATTTTTTAAAAAGGTGAACTGAATATCCAACTTTCAAATACCCCCAAAACACAAATGCAAGAAAAGTATAAACACATGCAATTACCAATGAAAGAATAAGTAATGAAATAAGTTACCCATGTCTAGAAAGAAAAAAGAGGACTGATCTTTTAAAATGGAAGAATCATAATAAAATTTTAAAAGAGGGAATTTTTTTGTTTGTTTTAAGTACACAAGAGATTCCTCCCCAAGCAGTGTTACTTGTCCCCTTTCTGATTATTAGTTAAAGTAGCTCTGTGGGCAGGTTTGTCCTTTATCTGTTATTTTCATTTACTAATCTTTTTTTTTAAACCCTGTTTGCTAGCAGGGGGAAAAGGCATACAAAAGTACATACAGGCATAAGCAGCATGTAAAGAATTAAGGGAAGTGTAGATGAATGAGCAAAACTGAAGATCCATGATCTAGACCAAACAACCTCCCTATGGGTGAATAAATATATTTTGTGGGACAAAATTTCAGAGTGGTAGGATGCATAAATGAGGCACAGAGGAGGTAGAGAGTGTGGGGAACCATGATGTCCACTTATCAATAGTTTTCAATTGGTGTCTCCAAAGGGATGATGACTCTTAGGGTCTTTTAGTTAGAAAAGGAGTGTCGGGGGGGCGGAACCAAGATGGCAGAGTAGAAACAGCATTTCCAAGGTGCTCTCCCACCAGACCTCTTCCAAACCAGTAAAAGGGGACTCTGAACAACTTCTGGAGCCCCAGCACCCACAGAGCAACACAGAGAAGCTGACCACTGGCTGAGGACAGCCCTGCAGGGAGGACCAGCTCAGTGCTCTGGGAGCCGACAGCCCAGCATGTGGAGAGCTGAGCCCAGGTCCACGAGAGCCCCAGTTTTAGCCCCAGGGCGGCTGGGCCAGCAGCCGGCTGGAGGGACCCCAGAACACCAGCAGCTGTGACAATTCCAGAATTATCAACACAGATATGCCTAGGACAAAGTGAGAGGTTAGTGTCCTATGGACTCTGGGACCAGTATTTGGGGAACGCCTCGGCTTCCTCCCCTGGGGGCTAGAAGCCACTGAGGATTCGAGGCACACTCGACATTTTGCAGCTTCAGTGGCAGCATCAGCTCCTGGCCTGTGAACTGTAGGGAGATCCAGCGATCAGTCTTGGAGGTTAATCGCTCTTGCTTTAACCTGCTTAGATCTGGATTTCGATCTGGGGGGGCGGTCTGCAGTGGGCATCCAACTTGCCAGAACCAGAAGTTGTGAAGACCCCAGTGTTTGTGAGGGAAGCTCCCCTGTCTGGCGGCAGAGTCCTACTGTGGCAACAAGCCCAAAAGTCAAGTAATTAGGTGGCAACATGCCTAGGCAAAGGAAACAAAATAAACAGAAAAATGCAACATTAGACTCCTATTTTGGGGGCAAAGAGGATCAAAGCAGGGAACATGAAGAGAACTGTGAGGTCAGAAATCCTGCTCCAAAAGCCACAAAGGAAAATATGAGCGGGTTACAGGCCATAGAGGACCTTAAGAAGCAGATAAGAGAAGTGGAGGAAAAATTGGGAAGAGAAATGAGAAGGATGCAGGAAAAGTATGAAATGAGAGTCAACAGTCTGACTGAGGAAAATAACACCCTAAAAAATAGACTAACTCAAATGGCAAAGGAGGCCCAAAAGGGCAATGAGGAGAAGAATGCCTTAAAAAGCCAAATTTTCCAGATAGAAAAAGAATCTGAAAAGCTAACTAAGGAGATTCATTCCTTCAGAGTTAGACTGGAGCAAATGGAAGCTAATGACTTTATGAGAAATCAAGATGCTGTTAAACAGATCCAAACAAATGAAAGAATAGAAGTCAATGTGAAATTAGATCCAGGAGAGATAATTTTAAAATTATTGGACTACCTGAAAGCCATGATCAAAGAAAGAACCTAGAAATCACCCTTCAAGAAATTCTCAAGGAAAATTGCCCTGATGTTTTAGACCCAGAGGGCAAAATAGTGGTTGAAAGAATCCACAGATCACCTCCTGAAAAAGATCCCAAAAAGAAAACTCCCAGGAATATTATAGCCAGGTTCCAGAATCCCCAGACCAAGGAGAAAATACTACAAGCAGCCAGGAAGAAACAATTTCAATAGTGTGGAAACACAATCAGAATAGCACAGGACCTGGCAGCTTCTACACTGAGGGATTGAAGGGCATGGAATATGATATTCCAGAGGGCAAAAGAGCTGGGACTGAACCCAAGGGTCACCTACCCAGCAAAACTGAGTATTTTGTTTCAGGGGAAAAGATGGTCATTCAGTGGAATAGAGGACTTTCAAGCATTCTTGAGGAAAAAACCAGAATTGAATAGAAAATTTGACATCCAGACACAAGAAGCAAGAGATGCCTGAGAAGGTAATCAGGGAAAAGAAATCAAAAGGAACTTATCAAAGTTGAACTATTTACATTCCTACATGGAAAAACAATAACTGTGACTGGTGAAATCTTTCTCAGTATGAAAATAATTGAAGAAGAGTATATGGGCATATGAATACATATGTGAATGTGTGTATATATGTTTACAGTTATACATGGATAGAGGGCACAGGTTGAATTTGGTAGGAAGGGATGATACTTAAGGGGTGAAGTTATGAGGTGAGAGAGGAAAGTGGCAAGAGGAGATGGGGAGAGATGAGGGCGGGGGTAAACTATCTCATGTAGAAGAGGCAAGGGGAAGTAGTCACAGAGGAGGGGAAGAACAGGAAGGCAAAAAGGCAAAACCACATTCTCATTAAATCTGGCTCAGGGAGAGAATAACATACATATTAAATGGGATATCTCACCCTGCAGGAGAGGAGGGGGAAGGGGGATGAGAGGAGGGATGATGGATGGGAGGGCATTCTGGGGGGAAGGGAGGTTGGAAGTACCCACTATCGAAGAGAGACAGGATCAAAGTAGGGAATGGACCAGGTGGGGGGTGGGATGGGTGGGAGGGAATTATAAGCAGCCTTTTACAATATATCTACTATGGTAATGTTTTGAATAGCTATACATGTACAACACATACTGAATTGCTTATCTTCCCAGAGGGAGTGGGTGACAAGGGAGGAAGGGAATGGATCTGAAATTCGAGGTTTTAAAATTAAATGTCTCAAATATATATGAAAACTATTATTAATACTAAAAAAAAAGAAGAAGAGGGGTGTCGGGTAAATGAGAGAAGAACTAAGCTAAATAACAAGGGGAGGTCTCAACACAAAAGGGAGATCTCCCATTGAAAGCATTGCTGTGGGGGAAGAGTGCCAATGATTAGAGACAGGGACCTTATGATGGGCTTAAATGGGGGAAGTTGGCATACTTGGGGATCACCTTCCCTGAGAAAGTGTTGTGCTTCCATTAATATCCTAGCTCAGGATGGAAGAAAAATGCTCACTCTTAGAGACTTTAAGGCACAACCAGCAGAAAGGAGATTGATCATGGGGAGATCAAGTATAGGACTAGACTACATGTTTTCATATACGTGATCATTTCTACCACCAAACACTTTCTATCCACATATCTCATGAATCCATTCTTCTTTTAGAGTGAAGGACAACAGAAAAAAAGGAATGATGAGGCAAGATCTATTAAGGTCAGCAACTATATCATATTTCTTTATATAAAAATTGGTTAGGGGTGGCTTTGTGGCTCAGTGAATAGAGCACCGACCCTGGAGTCAGGAGGACCCGAGTTCAAATCCAACCTCAGACACAATGCAAAACTAGCTATGTGACCTTGGGCAAGTCACTTAACCCCAGTTGCCTCTCCAAAAGGCAAAAAAAAAATATTAATTCCTCCATTAACCTACCCTTCTTTATATTCTCCCCTCTTCCTTTCTCACTTTCCCTCCTTTTACCCCCATTAATATATTTCTGCATCTGATTGTGTGTATGAGCATTTGTGTTTGTGTGTTTGTGTGTGTGTGTGTGTGTGTGTGTGTGTGTGTGTGTGTGTGTGTGTGTGTATTCTCTCCTTTAACAAGTTCAGAGGAAAGGGAGGTTCAAGTGTTGGCCACTTCCCCCACTATTTCGTCTGTGTTTTGTATAGTTTTCTATATGCATGATTAAATTATGTGAAATAATTTTCCCATCATTCCTCTCCCTATCCCTCTCTCCCAATCCATTCCTTTTCTTCTATTTTTACTTTCTTCTTTTAAGATAATCAGAGTAAAATTTAAGACCCATTTTTAGATTAGTTCTAAATTTGTTGAAGTGGGAAGGAAAACAGAATGCTACATTGAGCACATAAGCCAACAGTCAACACACTGAAATTGCATTTTAAGATAGATCAAATGGATTCTTTAGAGAATTCATTTTAACAAGAGATACTTCATATCTAATCATAGCTGATTTGACACTAAGGCCTAATGGAATACTTTTAATGAGATTAATTCAAGAAATTCCTTGAATACATTCTAGGCTTTACTGCTTCCTTACTATTATGACAGCATCAAACATCATGAGTATAGGCTCATGACATTCTTTCCATCTGAAACAGAATGATTTAGGTCACTCATCTTTCTCAAAATCCACCAGAATTTCA
Source organism: Gymnobelideus leadbeateri (assembly GCA_011680675.1). Lineage (NCBI taxonomy): Eukaryota > Metazoa > Chordata > Mammalia > Diprotodontia > Petauridae > Gymnobelideus > Gymnobelideus leadbeateri. The sequence goes on from WOXC01005003.1 coordinate 1,349,060, forward strand.
ATTCATTAAAATTTTGAATGTCTACTAAAAAAAAAGATAATCAGAATGTATCAAAATCACTTTCAGGTGCTTTGTCTTATTAGTCTCCTTCTATGATTCTTGATGATAGTAAGGTTCTGGAGGGACACATGTATCATCTCCCCATGTTATTAAAATGTAAAAAGTTTATCCTTGTTTAGTCCCTTATGATTATTTGTTCAAGTTTAATTTTTTATGTTTCTCTTGATTCCTGTGTTTGCATTTCAAAGTTCCTACACAACTTTGGTCTTTTCATGAGAAATGCCTGGAAGTTCTTTATTTCATTTTCCCTGTGAAGTTATACTTAGTTTTATCCGGTAACTTATTCTTTATTGTAAGCCTGTATTTTTTGCCTTCTAGAATGTCATATTCCAAGCTCTCTGCTCCTTTAAGTAGTGGCTACTAAATTTTCTATGATCCCATCTGTGGTTTCTTGGCACTTGAATTCTGCCCTTCTGGATGTTTGCAGCATTTTCCCTTAGACCTGGAAACTCTTATTTTTTGCTATACTCTTCCTGGTAGTTTTTATTTTGGGATTTCTTTCAGGAGATAATTGATGGATTCTTTATATGTCCACTTTGTCCTCTGGTTCTAAGAAATTTAGGCAGTTTTTTAAATGATTTCTTGATATATAATAATGTCAAAGCTTTTTTATCATGACTTTCTGCTTGCCTAGTGATTTTTATATGATCTTTGCTCAATCTGTTTTCTAGGTCACTTGGTTTAGCTATGCAATAACTTACATTTTCTACTTTTTTTCAGTCTTTGGACTTTGTTTTATGTTTCCTGTTGCTTCATGGAGTCATTAAGTTCTATTTAGCCCATCATAATTTTCAGGGAGTCTGTTGCTTGGGTAAGATTTTGTTATCTCATGCCAAGATGTTAATTCTTTTTCTTATTCTTTACTCCATAACTCTCATTTCTTTTCCATTTTTCACTTTATTTATAAACACTTTTAATTCTTTTTTTTTAATCTTTCTTTATCTCTTTGAGGACTCTTAAGCCATCCAAGTTTCTTTTTCTTTGAGGCTTTGCTTATAGATGTTTTGGGATCATTCTCTTCTTTTGGGTTCATGTCTTAAGTGTCCTTGTCATGAGGGTAGCTCTTTATAGTGAGCTCTTTTTTGTTTATTTGCTCATTCTTCTTGCCTAGTTCATGATTTCAGACTTTATATGAGGTTACACATTTTTGGATGAAATGTGTGGTCTGTACTTCTGTCCTCCTGGGTGCTGCTGCTGCTTTCTTGGGTACAGATTTTTGTGTTGTTCCAGGATTTTAGAGACAGCTCAGGTTGAGGCCTCAAAGCTTTCAGTATTCCCAAAGTGATCTGATCCAGGGTTAAGTCTGAGCACAAGCTTCTGATCTGTGCCCTGCAAGTTCCTGACTTGGGTTTGGATTCAAGGAATAGACCTGCTGGCTTGCCTCTGATTAGAGTTCTAATGGACCTCTATTGAAATCAACCACTATCAGCTGACCAGAATGTTGTGCAGGTTCAGAGTGACAGAAATGAAGGGCCCACTTTGGTCTGGGATTCTTACCCTGGTTATTCTTCTGCTGGCTTCAGAGTGGGCTGGAGGCTTTAACTAAGACTCCATTCCCAGAACCAGAACCTTGCAGCTGCTACTTGTTTCTGCACTCACTCCTTGCACCATCTAGGGTTCTCAATCACACCTTGACCTGAACACCATCCTTACACACAAGTACCTTCCTCAAAGTACCCTGGATCTTTGACCCTAGCATTGGGTGGTAAGTGAGAGCATCCATTTAGCGTGTGTTTCTGCTCCCTGCATAAGGTCAGACCCCTCTATATGCCTCGGCTACTCTCTCTGCCCTGGTGTACAGCCCTCAGCAGGCTCTGATTCAGTCCACATGTTGGAAGATGGCCACTCCTGGCTACATCTATCCCCAGTATCAGCAGATTTCTCTCTATATCTCCTGATGCTGACCTGGGATGGGAAAATAGTGATTTCCCTTCAGGACTCAGTCTGGTATGTTTCCCAGATCTTTGTGGCTGTACTTCTTTCTTCTATTCTGCCATCTTGGCTAGCTTTCCTCAAGTCTCCATCATTTTCTCTCCACTCTCAATGTTTCTCTGTCGGTCAGACTTAAGCATAAAGCAGCATTTCCCTTCATTTCTTCCTTTATTTTCTGAGTAATAAAATTCTCCACAATAAAGGTCAAGGATTCATTAGGTATCTGTTTTCAGTGGAAAAATGCTTCAGGGAATGTCCAAATAGCTGAAATCTCCCATCACTTCAATAGTTTACCTTTGCATCAGTTTTGGGTAAAGAGGGAATTGTATTATTGAAGCCTCCACATCTCTACTCTCACCGTAGTGCTACTATATCCCACAACAGTATCACTTCTATTTCTCTATTTTTTAAATCTTTACTCAAATGATCTTTGCCTCAGGGCATAGGTAAACATACTTTTGTCAATCAGTGCTACCCCTCCTTTGATTAGATTTGTTTCTTTTGAATAAGGCACACATAGATCTTTCCATTGCTTTATTCCAGTCCTCAATCCCATTTTACCAAGGCTCAGTAATAACTCATATTTATCTCCTTGTGTTAACGTTTAACTTAATTACTCACATGCTATGCTTTGTAATTGGCTATCTAAGGCCATAGAATTGTTCTTACCCCTCTTTCCTGCTATTTCCGCCTAAAAATTATTAGGCAATTCTGCAACCGTTATTTTTCTTTCTGTTGTAACCATTGTTCTCCAAAATATGTGGACTGAGTTTTATCTGGTCATCTCTCTTCACCCCGCCCCCTTCTCAAATTTCTTGTCTTCCTGATACCCCATCCACTCTGTGTGATGCTATCACTTCCTTGCCACAAATATTTTAAGTCATGGTCCAAAAGTTCCAATGCTTTGTTTGACACCATCTACATAGCCAGATCTTTACTTTATATAAGTTCATTTATTTTCCAAAGCTATCACTTCAACTGGAAGAAGAGATGAAAATGCTCCCATCCATCATAAATCTTTCATCTAGGACTCTAAAGAGTAATACTATTGATGCACTTCAAGTTTCATTTGTTTTCACATGAACTGACAGAAGTTGATAGTGATCAGTTGATTTTTTTTATCGGTTTTTATAAGCCTGCCAGTCTCAGATACCGGTTTCAGATGAAAACATGGCTCTAAATAAAATGGTATTATCACATTAGGCTGTCTGAGCTGGTCCTCAAAGTATGGGTAGGACATAGGTAGAGAGAAGAGGTCATTCCATATGGGATTTTGCTTCGTAGCAAAATTTGCAAAGGCAAGAATGAATATGATTATAACTAATTATCTATGATTTCATTTGTTGTTATAGATCATAGCCTCTTGTCCCTTTAGAAGATGGTCATCATGAAATGCTATGGCTGAAATAGTAAGGTCAGCCATGAACCTCTCTACACTTAGCTAAACTGAGCCTTGGATACCAAGACACAGAGTCCACAGCTGGATATACTCTACACTGTGGAGTCATCATCAAAAGGATCTTGGGTACCTTGCGGCTTACCTTATAGAAATTAGTGAGTTTAATAGAAATTCAAAGCCTTTACAGCTTGGCAGCACCTGCTCATGTTCTAGTGGAACATCTTTCAAAAACTCAAGGTCATATCTATATTATGGTAAGATATTCAAGTAGGACTCTAACAGAATATTATTATGAATTATGTGATCTTAGGAGCACAGACTTAGATATGGGAGGTATCTCAAAGGTTATACAATTTGACCATACATTTTGAAAATAAGGAAACTGAGGCCCAGAGAGAACTTCAGATCAATATCATAGACTTAGAACTAGAAGGAGCCTCAAAGAACACCTATTCCAGCCCCTTCATTTTACGCATGAGAAAACTGATACCTGAGGAAGTTACATGACTCACCCAAGATCACACAGGTAGTAAACCTCAGAGCTAGGATTTGAGCCTATGTCTTTGAAATCCAAATCCAAATTTTTACACCATACCATGCTGCCCTTATGATATCTTCCAACTTCTGCATATGGGTGTTTGGTGTTTTAAAAAACAAACAAACAAAAACACATTTTTTCCAAAATGCTTTCACATCTGTTTTCTCATTTCAAAGATCAATGAACCTGGAGTCAGGGCACTTAGATCTATCTGTGGGCAAAAAACTTCCTGGCTCAGAGCCTCTATTTCTTTTTCTCTAAAATAGTAATAATAATACTTTCATTACTTACCTTTCTGGATTGTTGCAAGAAAAAGACTTCTTAACCTATAAAGCACTAGGGAAATATGCGTCCTATCATCACCATCCTCACAACTTTACTATTTGATACTTAAAGAATTATCATCATTTCCATTTTACAAATGAGTCAACTAAGGTCCAGGGAGATGTTATTCATTATTCACTAAATTTTTTTTTTTGCTTTTTGGAGGGCAGTTGGGGTTAAGTAACTTGCCCAAGGTCACACTGCTAGGTTTTTGTTTGTGTGTGTGTTGTCTGTGGCTGAATCTGAACTCAGGTCCTTCTGACTACAGGGCCGATGCTCTACTCACTGCGCCATCTAGCCTCCCCATTCACTAAATATTTATTGATTAAATGCTATGTGAACAATACTGTGTTAAGGTTCAGGGTTGGGGAGGGATGGGCAGATAATTCAGTAGATATTTAAAATGCAATCCCTGTCCATTCTAAAACCTAACCCTACCTTTTATGGATGTAGGAGGTTGGAGGCTGTTCCAGGTCCTGGGACCTTTGAGGAGGAAGGCAAATTCTGTCTTCTTTGTGGAACGAGCACAGAGCATTGGAACGTGGCAATGAGAAGCTATTCTGATTTCCAAGTGGAATGTATTGAAATCCTCCTCTGGAAAGCATATCTAAATATACCCACCCTGCCACCCATCCCATCAACACACACGATCCCTTTCTATGCCTTTCTTACCCCATGGTCTTCCCCTCCTCAGTGGTTTCTCATAGAAGCTTTCAAATCTGATACTTCTTCCTTTTACTATCCATTTACAATGTCCATCCAGTATTTTTGTACTCACAGACCAACTCAGTGAACTGTCCATCTAATTGAAAATCATATAGTCTAGACTATAGGCAAGCAAGCAACAAGTATTTATTAAGTATCTTCGGTGTGCCTGTCACTGTCCTAAGCACTGGGGATAGAAAGAAAGGCAAAAAACAGTCCCTATTTTCAAGGAGCTCACAGATGAGAGAGACAATGTGCAAACTACTATGTATAAACAAGATATAAGTTAAATTTCAGGTAATCAACAGATGGACAGCAGTGGTATTAAGAGAGAGTGAGAAAGGTCTCCTATAGAAGGTGGAGTTTTAGCTAGGACTTGAAGGAATCTAGGAAAGGTAGGAGGTAGAGAATTCCAGACACTGGGGGAAGCCTAAGAAAATGTGCAGAGTTGGGCTGAAATAGCTTATGTGAAGAATAACAAAGAAGCACTTTTCACCCACTTGATTAGGCTGAACTGGATTGGGTGGTTGTGCATCTCATAGAGGAAACTTCAGGATTGCTTATTAGTTTGAAGGATTCAATGTTTGTTGTTTGTCATTAGCATCACTCACATTGATAGGCAACTTTATGATGTACAAAGCACTGAAGTTCTTTGGGGTTTGGGGTTGTATTTTAGAGGCCTAAAAGAGGCACTTCTTAATCTGGTGACCATCATGCTTACATGGCAGTGATCACCCTGGAATACCATTGAGTCACAGCCTGGCCTCTAATTACCCTGTAGGTGGAGGAGGGAAGTTAGGAGGATGGAAGGGGGAGCACGGATGTCATGATCCTTTTGGGCTTCAGACTGAAACAAAGCCCTGTACTCAGGTACCACAGGTATCATTTGGTCAGATTCTCACAGAACTGGGCTTTTGAAGACTTGAAGGAAACAAACATTTGACTCTAGGAAGGAGCAGAGGTGGCTGCTCTGCTCTACTCTAGGAAGGAGTAAAGTAGCCCAGTGAATCCCCTAGAATTTTTAGCATCCTCAAGATTGGTTCACCAGGTGGAGGATCTCCAAGGTTTTCTGGATCACTGCACACTATTTCTGAACAGGTGAGCGTGGGGAGTTGGGGAAGCCCCACAGCCTACACCAAGAAGCCCTTTCCTGTATCCTACATGACTGGACAAACTGTACTCTGGGCCACCAGTCTTGTACTCAGAAGATATGGGTTCAAGTCCCATAACTTACTAGTTATGTGCCTTAAGCAACATACTTAGCTCCTCGGAGTCTCAGTTTCTTCACCTGTACAAGGAGGCTAACCATACTTGTGCTACCTTCCAAACAGGCTTATTGTGGGGAAAACTCTTTGTAAACTTTAAAGGGCCATGTAAACTTGAACAATCAGTATTACATAGAAATAGACCCATATTGGACAATGTAGATGGGTTCCTGCAGGAATTTATAGAGACCTTTGACACTCATCTACTGCACCCATAGAAAATTGTCAATTATTAAATTCAATGAAGTTCAATCAATTCAATTCAACATTAACACCACATCATCATCATCATCATCATCATCATCATCAGACTGGTACCCCTTGCCATTGATATCTACTGGACCACCTAGCAAAGGGTATAATTATTCACTAATTTGAACCTTCAGAGGGCATAAAATTTGATCCAGACACGAGAAGGTAACAATGGAAGATGGTCTCCCAGACCTGATATGACTTATAGGGATGCTAGGTAAGGGCTTTTTTTAGTTTATACAATCCTCCTGTAGTTTTCAGAGGCTCATGAATTCAGTCTTTCAAAACTGTCTATACAGGGGTGGGGAGGGAGGGTGATGGTTTAGCCCAGTGATTTCAATAGAAAATAGTATGGACCAATAGAAGATGAAGTCATACAGTAGTAGGTACCCAAGTGGCAAAAGTGGGGGACATCACATTGACCAAAGAACTACATTGATTCTTTGATTTTATAAGGGGTACATCCTCTGGAGGGTGAACTGAGTTGTCCTAACCATTTTCTGGGAAACATGGTCACCTATAAAAGACATTGCTTTTGGATGATATAATTTTGTCACAGCTTGCCCACACACCAATTTAGCTGTCACAGAGTGAAGGACAAGGGACTAGTCAGAGTTTGTTTTGTTATCTCAAAGTGACAAATCCTTCAGAGGTGAAAACATATATGTTTGGGCCAATTCATGGATAAAACCCGTTACATGAAATACTGTTGGTATATCTCACAAATCCTTTCTGGTGGGGGGCTAGAAGGGAGAGAAAAAGCCAGGGAGAAGAAATTGTTGAGAATGGAAGGATCAGGTTGCAAAGAGGAAGAGGAGAAGCTGGAGGTAAATTTTCGTTGTTTTGTGGTGTTTTATATATAGGTACTAACAAGTAAGGTTATTTGGTAGCTTTTCAAATAAGTAATAATTTGTTGCTGGGTAACATCAATAAAGCACAAAACTAAGTGGTCTTTTTTTTTTAAACAAATACTTTATTAACTTCTGCTTTACATCATTCATTTCCGCCAGATTTTGAGTTACAATCATTTTCCCCCCATTATTCCCCTACCCAACCTCCCAGAATAGCAGTCCCACAAGATATCGCTTCCTCCAATCTGCTCTCTCCCATACCTTCTCCCATACCCCCATCGACTTTTCCATTAGAGGAAGGTGAATCTTTGCGTCCCAATGCCTGCACATCTTATCTCCCTATTACAAGCAAAAGAGTATTAATAATAGTATTTATATATATTTGAAACATTTAATGTTAAGACCTCGAATTTCAGATCCATTTCCTTCCTCCCTTGTCACCCATTCCCTCTTGGGAGATAAGTAATTCAGTATATGTTGTACATGTCTAGCAATGCAAAACATTATCATAGTAGATATATTGTACAAGGCTGCTTATAATTCCTCCCACTCATCCCACCCCCCACCTGGTCCATTCCCTACATGATCCTGTCCCTCTTCTATTGTGGGTACTTCCAACCTCCCCTCACCCCAAGGATGCCCTCCCATCCATCATCCCTCCTCTCGTCCCCCTTCCCCCTATCCTGCTGCAGGTTGAGATATCCCATTTAGTATGTATGTCATTTTCTCCCTGAACCAAATTCAATGTGAATGTGGTTTTGCCTTTTTAGCCTTCCTTATTTTCCCCCTCCTTTGCACCCACTTCCCCTACATGAGATAGTTTACCCTACCATGTCTCTCCCCATCTCCTCTTGCCACTTTCCTCTCTCACCTCATAATTTCATCCCTCGAGTACTCTCCCTTCCCAACAAAATCAACCTATGCCCTCTATCCATATATAACTGTAACCATATACACACACATTCACATATGTATTCGTATGACCACACCCCCTTCTTCCATTATTTTCATAGTGGGAAAGATATCATCAGTCACAGATATTGCTTTTCCATATAGGAATGTAAATAGTTCAACTTTGATAAGTTCCTTTTGATTTCTTTTTCCTGATTACCTTCTCAGGCATCTCTTACTTCTTTCGTCTGGATGTCAAATTTTCTATTCAATTCTGGTTTTTTCCTCAAGAATGCTTGAAAGTCCTCTATTCCACTGAATGACCATATTTTCCCCTGAAACAAAATACTCAGTTTTGCTGGGTAGGTGACCCTTGGGTTCATTCCCAGTTCTTTTGCCCTCTGGAATATCATATTCCACGCCCTTCAATCCCTCAGTGTAGAAGCTGCCAGGTCCTGGGCTATTCTGATTGTGTTTCCACAATATTGAAATTGTTTCTTCCTGGCTGCTTGTAGTATTTTCTCCTTGATCTGGGGATTCTGGAACCTGGCTATAATATTCCTGGGAGTTTTCTTTTGGGGATCTTTTCAGGAGGTGATCTGTGGATTCTTTCAACCTCTATTTTGCCCTCTGGATCTAAAACATCAGGGCAGTTTTCCTTGAGAATTTCTTGAAGGGTGATTTCTAGGTTCTTTCTTGATCATGGCTTTCAGGTAGTCCAATAATTTTTAAATTGTCTCTCCTGGATCTATTCTCCAGGTCAGTGGTTTTTCCCATGAGATATTTCACATTGCCTTCTAATCTTTCATTTGTTTGGATCTGCTTAACAGCATTTTGATTTCTCATAAAGTCATTAGCTTCCATTTGCTCCAGTCTAACTCTGAAGGAATGAATCTTCTCAGTGAACTTTTGAGACTCTTTTTCCATCTGGCAAATTCGACTTTTTAAGGCATTCTTCTCCTCATTGCCCTTTTGCTCCTCCTTTGCCATTTGAGTTAGTCTATTTTTTAAGGTGTTGTTTTCCTCAGTCAGGCTGTTGACCCTCATTTCATACTTTTCCTGCATCCTTCTCATTTCTCTTTCCAATTTTTCCTCCACTTCTCTTATTTGATTTTTAAGTCCTTCTTAAGGTCCTCTATGGCCTGCAACCTGCTCATGTTTTCCCCTGGGGCTTTTGGAGCAGGACTTCTGACCTCACAGTCCTTTTCCTGCTCTATGCCCCCAAAATAGGAGTCTAGGGTTGCATTTTTCTGTTTCCTTTGCCTTGGCATGTTGCCACTTGATTGCTTGACTTTTGGGCTTGTTGCCACACTATGACTTTAAGGCCAGCTAGAGGAATTTTCGTCCCGAATGTGTGGGGGGCAACTTCCGTTTCTGGCAAGCTGTAAACCCACCCAAAACTTCCACCCTAGATCACAATCCAGATCCAGGGAGGTTAAAGCAAGAGCGATTACCCCCCAAGACTGATCGCTGGATCTCCCCACGATTTGTAGGCTGGGAGCCGGAAATGCCTATGAAAACTACAAAATGGCGTGTCTCCTCAGCGGCTTCTAGCCCCCAGGGAGGGAGCTGACGCATTCCCCAAATACAGGTCCCAAAGTCCATAGGACACTAACCTCTTACTTTGTCCTAGGCATGTCTATGTTGATAATTCTGGAGTCGCCACAGCTCCTGGTGTTCTGGGGTTCCTCCAGACGGCTGCTGGCCCTGCCGCCCTGGGGCTAAAACCTCGGCTCACGTGGACCTGGGCTCGGCTCGGCTCCTGCGCTCTGCGCGCTGCCGGCTCCCAGACCATTGCGCTGGTCCTTCCTGCAGGGTGCTGGGCTGTCCTCAGCGGGAAGTTAGCTTCTCTGTGTCGTTCTGTGGGTGCTGGGGCTCCAGAAGTTTTTCAGAGTCCTTTTTTACATAGTTTGTGGAGAATCTGGGGGCAGAGAGGCTTGGACGAGCTGTTTCTACTCCGCCATCTTGGCTCCGCCCCCAAACTAAGTGGTCTTTTAAAATCCCAGGTCTGGTGTTTGGTGTAACTGTTGCCCACAATGCTTTGCACATAGTACAAACTCTAATCTTGGTTGGTTGGTTGGTTGGTTCACTGCTTGTCTTGTGCCTCGGCTGGGCATTGACTTTAATTTCTACCCTGTCTCTTGGGGCTCCTTAGGCTTTGTATTATGGTACAGAGGTGTTCCTTCTCCAAGCTACCTCTGATTTTTTTTTTTCGTGTTAATGGCCTTCAGTTCACCAAGACTTTCTATCTTGCTTTCCTCTACTATCCTCACCTTGTTCTCATTTTAAAGCTCATCTAGTACCATCCCTCCCCTTCTCCTGATAGTTATGAGCTTTTTCTGGTTGTGCAAGACAAAATGGACTTCCCAGACCACCCTGCTTAGATCTCAGAAGGAGACTAGAGCAGAAGTATATACATGTGTAATATGACTCTCTGAAAATCATATGGGTTACATATTACCCTCCCCCAGAGTTCCCTGGTACCTTTAAGGGGGCTCAGGGTCTCTTGTCTCTTGAGCTATTGGCTAAAGTTCCTACCAATTATGTTACCCCAGTTTTAGGTGTCTAAACACCCAAGTTCATTTAACCACTTAACAGATAAGCTTTTTATTTTTATTTTTTTTTAAGCAATTGGGGTTAAGTAACTTGCCCAAGGTTACACGGCTAGGTTTTTGTTTGTGTGGATTAAGTGTCGGAGGCCGGCTCCGAACTCAGGTCCTTCTGATTCCAGGGCCGGTGCTCTATTCACTGCGCCACCTAGCCGCCCCTCAGATAAGCTTTTTAAAAGATATATTTACTTCAAACGCATAGACAGAACAAACATACAAATATCCCTTCTTCCCCATACCTGGCAGGGGGAGGCATAATCCCCCCCTAGACTTCCTTGGTTCCTAGGGAGCAGAGGAAGATTAGGCTCATGGCTTAACTCACTTCCTACATAGTATTAATTCCATAAAACTCCAAGTCCAAAATCCTCTTGAACTTGAGTCCTGGGATCTGGCTTTTCAAGGCTTCTCTGCTAGGTTGATTACAATATCTAGTCTGAAATCCTGAGTTCAAAGTCACCATGGCTCAACTTCCTGGATCTAGAACTTCATACCCTATACTTAGAACCTAAAAGGAGAAACAGGAGTGGGTGTGTCCCTTCCCCTCCACCCAGCTTACTGTGTGGTACCCATGCTGTGGGTGAATGAGATCCTACCCCTGGGATGCCAACTGAAATAAAGAATAAGACGGTCCCAGTCTAGTAGTTTTAAGGATACCTCCAACTCTGACTATGCAACTGATGGAAAGTCCATTCCAGCTCTCAAGTTCCAAGTTTTAACAATTATTTCCTTGTGTTTTGTGGTCTACATTAGAGGTTCCTTACTCATCCAAAGGGTATTTTTTAAAGCCTAACAATTAGCCTTGGAGCTAAAGAAGTAAATACATGCTCGTTTTATACTCTGTGAGGTTAGTCACACATCCTTTGGATGTGGTAAGAGCTTCTGATAAGGAGCACTGAACACCCAACTGTGGCATCCAGCTTTTAAGGGTGTTTCTGGCCATTCTGATTCAGAGCTGTGATTTAATTGTGGTGCCAGAGAGGACCTCCTTAGTAAGGAAAATACTCCCTTTACCAATACAGAATAGCAACTGTTCTAACACATGAAAATTAGGGTCTCCTGGGTCACTACACACACTCCCCCCATAAGCCTTTGTTGCTAATACTAGCCAAAGCTACTGAAGGCAGTCAGTGTGATGCTGACTGGGTCTACTAGGAGTTTGTTATCTAACCTCAATTTGGCCCTCACTGCTACAAAGTGCCTTTTTATTCTTCCCTTACTTTATTTACTCCCCACAAATGCTGTTCAGACCACTTACCTCCAAAAGTCTCCTCTCCTCTCCTTCTTTCCTCTCTCTCATTGGAGGCTCTTGTTTCATACTTTTCTGAGACAATAGAGGCTGTCATCTTCCCTTTTCTATACCTGAAAACTCATTTATGTCTTCTCATAGCCTCTCCTCCTTTGTTCCAATTTCTTGAGAAGAGGCGACTCTCTCTCTCTCTCCCTCTCTCTCTCTCTCTCACATACATACACACGTGTGCACACACACACACACACACACACACACCCCTATACACACTCACATATCTTCAATTTCACCCTATATACTGGCTTCTTCTTGACCAGTTATAAATATGCAGGTCTTCCCTGTCTTTAAAAAAAAAACCCTCACTTCACCTTTCTTCCCCTTCCCAAGTTTTACCCTTTTTCTCTTTTCCCTTTCACCACCCAAATCCTAGAAAAATCCATCTATATTCATTGCTATACTTCCTCACCTCTGCTTTACTCCTATTGGACCTCACCTGGATGTCCTATTGATAGTTCAAACTCAGAGTGTCAAAAATGGTACCATTCCTAAACCCATTCCTCTTCCAAACTTCCCTATTTCTGTTGAAGTTACCACCACTATTCATAACCTTAATCATCATTGACTATTCATTCACTCTTTTCCTTCAGTAAATAAGCATTTACAAAACTCTTATTATGTTCCAGGTACTGTGCTAAGTACTAGGGTTACCAAAAAAAAAAAAAAAAAGGTAAAAACACAGTCCCTGCCCTCAAGAAACTCACATTCTAATGGAGAAATAATATGCAAACAACTATCTACATACAATATACAGAGAGATATCTATATATACAAATATGTCTATACATACACCCACTCATTTGCCAAGCATTTTCAATTCTCCCTCCTCCTTCCAACATCTCACTTATCTATTCCCTTTTTTCCATTCCCATGGTCAGCACCCTAATGGTGCCCTTCATCACCACAACTATTATAGTAACCTTCTAATTGGATTCCCTGCTTATAGGGTCTTCTCTCTCCAATCTATCCTCCATCCAACTTTCAAAATAATCCAAAAACATAGATCTGACCTCTCAGATGAAGCTCTCAGATGAAGAATCTTCAGTTTAGCTCAGGCCAGTACATGTACACAAAACTAGGTTATAATTTCTCGTGGACTTTTTCTTCATTGTTCCTTTTAAGAAGCAGCATATTAGAACAGAAAAAAAAAAGAGGATTGACCTTGAGCAAATGATTTAACTTTTCTGTGCCTTAGTTTCCTCCTCTATAAAAGAAAGATAATGATACTTATGAAGCCTTATCTATTTCTCTTTCCTGGCTACTTATAAATGTTTTATGAAGCTTGGTAATTTCCCTAAAATGAACGAAAGTGAGTTTGGTTTTTGTTTGTTTATTTTGCTTTTTGGAGGGGGGTAAAGTAGGGTAATTGGGGTTAAGTGACTTGCCTAACGTCATATGGCCAGTTTCTGTGTTAAGTGTCTGAAGCTGGATTTGAACTCAGGTCCTGACTCCAAGGACAATGCATCACCTAGAATTTAAATATTAAGGTAAGCTTTTTAACTTAAAAAAAAATCCCAGAAATTACAGACTTTGAGTTAGGAAAAAACTTTGGAGACATCTAGTCAACATCTTATACAAATCAGGAAACTGAGACCTGGAGATGTTTAATGACTTTTCCAACATCACACAGATATATGCCAGTGGTGAGAGCTGAACCCAAGTTGAATTCCAAAGCTTGAACTCCATTATACCACACCACCTCTCCCATTCAAGCCTCTATTTTATAGGTGAAAAGGCCCAGAGAGATGATGGCCAGAGGAGGAAAAACATTGTGTGTGATACAGGGGGAAAAACATTGACTCTAGAGTCAAAAAACCAAGTTCAAACCCCAGTTCTACCACTTAATACATGTGTGGCCTCAGGCAAATTGACAAACTGTTCTGAACCTCTGTTAGTGTATTTGTAAAGTAAGGGTTTTGAACCAGATGCCCTTAATGGTCCACTCTAGTTCTGCAGTTATGATTTTATGCCCTCCCAGTATGCCATTTGCTGTCTATGTAACTCTAGGCAAGTCACTTAACTTTCAGTCTCACTCTCCTTATCTGTAAAATGAAGGGGTTTGACTAAATGACCTGTAAGGTCCCTTTCTGACTCTATAGCTATGACCCTATGGTCTTAGGACAGGGGCTCAAAACCATTGCTGCTACTTATTTAATACCTATATGACCTTGGATAGATCACTCAAGCTCAGTCCATGCATCTATAAAAATGGAGACGTTGGGCCCCTTATAGCCATGTGATCTGCCTATGATGACAGAGTAAAGTGGGGAAAGAGCCAGGACCCCACCCCAGGCCTCTTCCTACCATGCTGTGTTGCATGAAAGCTTCTATACAGCTTTGCAGACACCTATTACAAAGGCAGCTCTGTGTCCTGTGCCAGGAATTCAAATTAAGCCAGACTCAGGAGCCCAGCATGCAGCAAAGAGCCAAATACCCAGGTCCTCAAAGGGAAGTCGTTAGTTGTTTAGGGGATCACAGAAGCTATGTGGAGGCAGTCTCTCAATTAGTTAGCTAATTGAGGAGCACAGCCCCTTACCCAAGGCCAGCAGCCCAGAATTCCCCGCAGCAGGGACAGAATACAGAAGCCAGCCATTCCTTCTTACTCTCATAGTGAAGTTGAATGGTCTTTCCTTTACATCTACAATGTAATTAGAGATTTAATTTATAGTTTGGGGATCGTTTCCCCAAAGGACCATGTGCCAGTGCTTTGAGTATTGAAACTATTTTGAAAAATAAATCTAATACAAAGCAGGAATTTTTAAAAAGGCTTTCATTAAAACTGCTACTGCAGAGAATACCTGCTTTTTTTTTCCAGTGGGCAGAGGAAAAATACTGACAACATGGAGGATTAAGGCATACCATAGTATTATTAAAAGAGTGCCAGGGCTCCTGGATTCAAAGGAGACACTAACACACATTAATGTGCACATTACTCAACTGGCTCCATTTGTGGATTATGTTCTGGGAGCCCTGATCTAGGCACAAGCAAAGTGTTGCAGTCTGCAATGATGAGAGTAGGTTCCAAGAGTCAGGAATGAAACACATGCTGTGCATGGCAGATTGTTAAATCAACCGCCTTATCTGCATTCCAGATTAGGGAGAAAAAAAACACCCACAGACATGTACATACACACACATAAGCATGTACACATAGTTTTAACTGAGAGAGAAATCCCTGGAGGAGGCAGCTAGGATAGAGACAGAGCAAAAAATTGCTGTAATAAGGGGATGACTCCCCCCAGCTTGGAAGAAGGGGGTGCAGAGTATTGAGGGGGTTCTCTCCCAATCCATGAGTACCTAATTCCCACCCCCCCCCCCATATCGAGATGGAAAATGGAAAGGGTAGGGTAACCACAACAACCTCTACGTCCCACCTCATTCTCCCTCTGGTTGAGGTTGGCCATCCATTGTGCTGGGTGGGGACAAGACTGAGTTGTGCCTGCCCCAGGATTCATCGGTATGGCAGGAGTTCAATAGACCTGCAGTCACTAGAGAACAACACAGACAACACTCTCCTTATTAACAAAGGCTGGTATTCAAATGAGGCTGGCATCAGTCCAAGTTGCAGCAGCTTATGAGGGGTGAGGAGGGGGCATTAAATATTCATTGAAATCTTGGCATTTCATTTGCACTGCAGGTCCCCCCATCTGTATCCCTCCCTCCTTTTCTCCTTTCATTCTTCCTTTTCTTCCTTCTTTTTCCTCCTTCTCTCTTCCTTCCTCTCTCCCTTCTTCCTTCCATCCTTCCTATCTATTAGCTGGTTCCATGTAGATACCAGCCTCCTGCAGAAATCAGCCCAGTGTTAGGCAGACATCAATGAGGATGGGTGGGTTGGGGGGGAGCAGGGAGGGTAGACACTAAGTTTGCAGGGCTTCGGTTCAAGGATGCTTGGTGGTACTTGATCAGGTCTGTCTCATCACATGATGGGTGACCTTGATCATGTGATGACTCTGGCTGATGCTGAAGGCAACATGTGACTCCATCCTACGTGGGCTCCAAAAAAAAAATTAAACACAAAAATATAAGCAGGTCTGTGTCCTTCTCTTACCTGCCCTTCTAGAGCATACTCCCCATCTTTCAGGCTGGTGAGAGTCTGGATATAGGACGTACCTTGCTTCAGATAGCCTGCCAGGGCTGGGTACCAGTAGACGTGGCCCCCCTCCCCTTGAAGTGTGCTGAGAAACCCTGCCCTATAATTTTGCATCACGGCTCCCAATTTGGTAAGTTAACAGATACTTTGAGCAATTAATTTGCGGCAGCTTTCCTGGAGTAACTCATTAGCATGCATGGTGCAGCGCCATCTGTAAACTACATCCCGCCTCAGCTCCTACATTGGAAGATGCCCGCTCAGTAAGAGCGACTGTCAAGCCATGCCGGGTGTAAGCAGGCTCTCGTCTGCAGATGCTCCCATTGCTG
This sequence comes from Gymnobelideus leadbeateri, assembly GCA_011680675.1. NCBI lineage: Eukaryota > Metazoa > Chordata > Mammalia > Diprotodontia > Petauridae > Gymnobelideus > Gymnobelideus leadbeateri. The sequence continues at coordinate 1,365,605 of WOXC01005003.1, forward strand.
TAAATTACCCTGGAAAGAGCCAGCATTCTTGTTTGTTCTTGTGCTCTCTCTCTCTCTCTCTCTCTCTCTCTCTCTCTCTCTCTCTCTCTCTCTCTCTCTCTCTCCCCTCTCTTTTTCTTTCTTATTACTCTTTCCTCTTTTCTTATGTGACCCTTTCACCCTCTCTTCTTTATTATTTTTTTTTTTACTGCATTTTATGTTCTTTCTCTCTCGGAGCCTCAGTGACACCATTCTAATGACTGAATGAATGAAAATTTTGTGACAATCTGTTCTGGAATGTTTTCAGCTGAGTGCTAATAGTGAGACAGACTGTGTCAAATTTTGGGATGGGCTGCAATTGTGTGGGGTGCAATTTCTTTATCCCATGCTGCAATTCAAAATTGCTTTTCTGCCAATGGTCCCGGTGGACATCTGTTGGCACCGGAGCTAGGTTGGACTGCTGGGTTCCATGGGTGACCGGGTTCCACTCCCCTTCTTGCACATGTCAGTCAGCCTGTATAGGCTGACTGCTCTCCAACAAAGACTCTGGTTTTCTATGGAGAGAATAAGCTTTTCCAGTGGTACCCAGAGCCAAATGTGATCTGGCTGGAGAGCATCTCATGCTGAGTTTGCAGAGAGCCTCAGGAAAGAGATGGGCTATTCCTTGGTTTAGACAGACTTGTCATCTTTATAGATAAGTGTCCAGCCAAGCAAGAACACTTGGCCAAAAGTAAAGAAATGGGGGTGGGGGAGAGAACTGGTTACATATTTAATTACGCAAGTATCATTAGCCACCCGGGATCAGTTTGGTTGGTGTTTCAAAGCAATTCAAGAGGACCTGCATCCTCAGTCATGCTGGTTCAAGGCAAAATCCCCTCTGCCTCTTCATTAGGATGCAAGTATCATGTCATCTCTGTGGAGACCATGGGAATGAGTGCCAGGCTGAATTAGTGTCTGCTGTGGCTGGCAGCCATGCTGAGCTAAGGGCAGCTGTGTGCAGGCTGTGACGGGTGGAGATGAATTACTGCCCCCAGTTGAGTAGCAGCCTTTGTTCCTTGCTTATTGTCAGCAGGAGAATCAAAGAGAAAGGTAAAATTAACCCAATATTATTTGGGATAGGAGAATGACAATAGCCCATGATTTACCCCCATGAAACCGGGAGGAAGGTTAGGACCTGCTGGGTGCCCTTCAAGTAATCATGGTTTAGTTTGTTTGTTTGTTTTTCTCCTTGTGCTAATTATACAGAGAAAGTAAAAATAGAAAACAGAATTATTCTTCTGAGAAGATACAGGAATCAATGTACTCCCAAATGTAAGTTTAGATAGTTCTGATCAGAATCTGCCCCTTGAGACACCTTCTTGCTTTTGGGGATATAAAAAGTACCCTACAGGATCCTGAAGCCCTTATGAAGTTGGGGGTCTGGGTGTGGGGCGGGGGAGAGGGGAATGTTACCCTTTCAACAATCATATATTAATCAGTGCAATACACTATACAAGGCACTGGAGAAGAGAAGAACATAAGTGAGGCACTACCCTAAAATAGCTTACAATCTAGATAAACATTATACAGATGAGACCGTGATGTGTGATAACATAAGAAAATTGCAAACTGCTAGGAGATCAGATAAAGAAGAAATCACTTTCAGCTTGGGCTGGCTAGAATATGGAAGACAACAGACTTCAGTAAGGAGGGAGCATCGTGCTAAGCCTTAAAGGACCCACAAGGTATCAGTGGGCAGGGATTGGGCCAAAGATTTCCTCCTGCCATCACTGACTGCCTATGAATGGATTTCCTCTCTAGAGACTGTCTTGGTTCATTACCTTTTATTTGGGCTTCTGATATCACAATAATGAATAGACACACCTTTGAATCCACAAAGCAAATATTGTGTACATAGGGGTGTGTCCATACTCACCTGCATGTGTAAATATGCATGTGTGTGTATATATATACATATGTCCAAAAATATGCATAGATGTATGTGTGTGCATATCTGTCCATGTATGTATTGTATGCATACATTTGCATAATTCACAGTAATACACAACTCATGCAACATTAAGAAGCTGCCCAGGTTATGAGGGTGGACTATAGAAAGGCATGCTACCCATGCAGTAGGAAACTCCATAAGTAGTACTGTAACATGTGTGTGTGCTCTCATTCAGGCTATTATCTAAAGGATTCCTACATAGGATTCCCAAACTTCAGTTTGCCTGCCTGTGAAGATGAAGCTTTGGGTCAGTCAGGATTTAAAGTCAGGCATCCCACAGGCTGCTACAACTTCACTGGGCAATGTGAAACTGAGTTTTTATGGTTCTCCTGGAGACCATAGCAACACTTAGATGGTCCTTTCAAACTTCTTTCTTGACTCTGTCACTGTAGTATATAAATAGGGTGATATCAGTCAGTCAGTTGATGGAATTCTCAGTGGTATCATAGGTCCTGATGAATCAAGAAGGAATAAAGGCAGGAAATTAATGCCTAGGCTCAATTTCCCCCATTGGACAAACTGTATATTTAAAGATTATAAGGAATAGAAAGTATGTGGAAAGATGAGTTACAGCAAACCCAGTTAGTTTACTTACTCTATACTAAGGTTTGGGACTATATTTAGAATGTGGATTGGCCTGAAGGTCAGTTGGACTGTATGGCAGGATCAAGGCTCTCTACATTGAGCCTATGAGTCACATGCTATAAAATTGGTATCATATCGTCTATAAATTTGGAATGTCCTTATATCCCAACTTCCACTCTCACAGACAAGTTGGGTCTCTGAGAAAGATGACATCTTCCCATTAGGGCTCTAAAGGTAACCTAGAAGAGCAGTGAGGTTTTCTTTTTCTAATGCTATCAACTCAAGCCCCCAGTCCACTGTGTTCTGTCCAGTACTGGTAGTGAATGATCAGCACCTCTGTATCATTTAATTGGGGCAGCTAGATGGCACAGTAGATAATGGACTAGACATGAAGTCAGAAAGATCAGAGTTCAAATATGACCTCAGACACTTAGTAGCTGTGTGACCCTGGGCAAGTAACTTAACCCCTGCCTACATAAAACTGAAGAAGGAAATGGCAAACCACTTCAGTATCTTTGCCAAGAAAACTCCATGGATAGTTGGTTTGCTGAGTCACAAAGAGTCTGACTCTGACTAAACAACAATCACTTAACCAATTAACATCAATTAGTCTTTACAAAAGGACATTTACTGAGAATAAGTCAAGGGAACAGATGTACAAACATTTCCTTCTAACACCTAGGGACACATTCTCCCCTATACCACTTCAGTCCCTGGGGAAATGGGTTCAAGCTTAAAGCAATTTCTACAAAAATTATTCCTCAGTTCATTTCTGAATGCAGAATAGTAAAACAATGAGCTCCTTGCTCTTGCAGGATCATTTTCTTGGGTTCAGGGTCAGTCTGCTGCTGGGCTAGGTTTCTTCATATTAATTATTCCTAGACTACCCACAGGTCTTTGCAGTGATGTCACTCCTTCTGAAAGCACAACAAAATAAGTCAGACCTAGGATCCTAATTCCTAAGCCTGTTTGTCCTTCCAAATTCATTGTTTTGGTCTGTGGTTCCACCCCTGTCTCATTTCTCAACCTTGGTGTTATCTTTGACTCTTCCTCCTTCCTAATCCCTCATATTTTGTTGGCTACCAAGTCCTGTCAATTCTTCCTCTGAAATATTTCAATCAATCAATAAATATTTATTAAGCACCTACTATGTTTCAGGCACTGTACTAAGTGCTGGGGACACAAAAAGAGGCAAAAATCAGTCCCTGACCTCAAAGAGTTCACAACCCAATGGGAGAGACAACAGGCAAACAAATATGTGCAAACAAGCTATATACATTTCCTCCCTCCTCTATTCCCATTGCTACCACCCTAGTATAGGCTTTGATTAACATCTCCCTGGATAAACGTCCCTATTACGCCTCCTCAACTCCCCAACTTTTAGGCAGTTGGAAGGTATTTAAAAAGCAGAAACAGCATTTATTGGCTTAAGTGGCACCTTCCTTAAGCTTATAGAAAGGAAAAGAGAGAGGAACTCAATTCTGGATACTGGCATTCCAATCTCCTTGTCATTATCCAGGGAGGGGATGTAATATTTGAGTTGTCCATCAGGTGGCACTATACTCTAGACACCATAGCTTCATCAGAGTCTCTGACGCACTTGTACAAGAGCCTACCTACCATAGTGTCCAAGTTGTACGTCAGCTTGTGTCTGGGCAGGTTCTGAACTTTGTCGGAGGAAATAACACTAAACATTGCTCAGAATTCTTTAAAAAGAGGAAATCCATTTCTCATGTTTGGACTTTCCTCTCTCTGTTGAACAATCCTCCACATTCAACCAATCTACTGTGGCCACATAGCTTATCAGTCAGTAAAAATGGAAGAGAAATTGTCGCCTATCCCCTTCATGGAGCCCTCCACCCAAGGGTCTCTCACAACTCTTTCTGATCACCCTCCCTACCCTAAAGTGTGGCCAGGGATTTCTGAATCGATTCTGCTTGTAGCTCCAAGAGACAGAACAAAACCGATGTGTGTGCACATCCAGAGCCCCAGTCCTGACCCTCAGAGTTTCGGGTTCCAGCACATTGGGTGGACACACCCTCCCCACCACCGCCACCACCCTGGCATATTTTGGAGATGACACAGACAAGGGTCACACAGGATAAGCAGTTATAGATGGGTTGAAATTGGCATCATTTAGACAATAATTAAAATGAGATATATTTGTAAAGCTGTAAAAATATATTTACAAATATATTTGTAAAAATAAATATATTTTTGTATATATTTGTAAATTATAAAGATATATTTGTAAAGATATACTTTGCAAACCTTACAACACTCTGTATGGTGGCTATTGTTGTTGTTACTGTTATTATTATTTACCCTTACTGATGAGATGACATTTTCATCCGTGCACTGATTAGGATATACATTGTACTTACTTGGTTTCCCTGCTGGTTTATGTAGCAGCAGAGGAGTCAGCGAGGGGCTCCCAGGTGCAGGGTGTGGTGGGGTGTTGAGCTCTGTCATTGTGTGGCTCCAAGGGAGGCAGAATAGACATACATCTCCAGCCTCTTCTGTCTCAACCCTTCTCCAAGGGAGGCTTTCATTCCTGCCATGAGAGGAAGTAGGAGGTTGAGGTCAGACATCACTAGTCTGCTTTCCTCAGAGAGAGGGGTACAAGGTTAGATATGTATCTATCTTCTCCCCTAAATATTTTTAGTCTAGCAAACATGATCAGGTTTGAACTAACTTTTGATTGCTTTATCATTTGGGGGGCAAGGGAACTCTAAGGTTTATATCTAAGGCTTGACCTCTTCCTCACCAAATACACACTCCATAATGAATATGCATAGAGAATAATAAAGAAACCCATTTAGCCAAAGCATAGCAAAACAAAAACTAGAAAAGGTATACATAGGAAAATATAGGCCAGACAATACGGAGTAAAGGAGCTCTCCATTGGGAGCGAAGTAACTTAGCTTGACCAAGAGAAAGGGTCCTGGATCTTATCCAAGGGGAAACTCCCAGAATTCTCTAGTGTAGCAAGCTAGGTATAGGGACATGATGGACACTGTCCACTCCTCTCATGTCTTCCCAGAGTCTTTTCCTTCAGCAACCTAAAGTGGGGTTGGTCTCTTCTATCTTCTCTCTCACTCAACCAGCTCTGCTCCACCCCTCATGCAAGGCAGGTCTTTATCTCCGCCAGAAAGAAAAGAGTCCCATGCCAATGGCCTCTGGGACAGGGGTTCCATTTAAAACCCAAGTGTAGTCTACAGTAGGTATTGTTTTTCATTGTATAAAGATGTCTTTCCCTTCAAAGGGAATGGACTATATTAAGAAACGATCTACCATTTGACATTAGATCCACAAATAAAAATTGATCCTATACTATTATATGTAAACATAAATGTACATTTAGATGTTCTAGATCTAAAAACAAGAACTGAAAGACAGCAAAGCAGAAAGAATCCTAGGCCTGAAGGTAAGAGGATTAAAGGATTAAAGATCTAGCCGTGAAACTTCCTAGCATGATCACTTCTTTGTACCTCCATTTTTTTATCTGAAAAATGAGAAAAAAAACAATACATACGACTCCTTCATTAGCCTTTTTTGGTAAACTGTAAAGCATTATTGAAATATGGATATTATTAGTTTAATTGGTGTTTCCTGTTCAGAATACTAATACTAGGTAATACTGTAGTAATACTACTATTATTAGTAAGACCTTTTCTATTCACTCCAACAGATATTAATAAATAGATCTGACTAATAAGAATTTGGATAAAAGTCAAAGAACATGTGTAAATCAGAGGAGTTCAGTTAGTAGTTGAAGGAAAATCATTGTGATTTTTTGATGCCCTTATAAAGGATCTCAAGAAGTAAAAATGCAAACCATCTTAAGGGAGATAACTCCAACTATGTTATATTTCATCTCATTCCATTCAAAATAGGGCAGCAAGATGTTTATGCACTGGGTTGGGGGCACAATAGGAAGACTGGTTTATTTTTAGGGCTCTAATATAGGGACTAGAAATTGATGTTTGCCATTCATTCATAGCTTCTCCACAGACTCATGTGAAAGTGATTGGGTCTGTCTTCTTATTATATTTGGAAAATAATGACAGGATTTTTTTTTATCGTGAATTCTTTGCAATTATAGTGGATTGTTGTATTGAGCAGACTAGTTAAGTCTTTCATGGTTGATTATCATTACAATAGTGCCGTTCCTGTGTACAATGTTATGGTTCTGCTCACTTGACTTTGCATCAGTTCATACAGATCTTCCTATGTTTTTCTGAAACCATTCACTCTGTCATTTTTTACAACACAAGAGTTTTCCATCACAATCATATATTACAATTTATTTAGCCATATCCCAATTGCTGGACATTCCCTCAGTTTCCAATTCTTTGCCACCACAAAGTTTTTTGAGTCATTAAACGGGAACCACTGAACTAAATAATCCTTTTTAACTCTAATTCTGTGATTCAATCATCTTTGCTGAAGGAAGTAACTAGAAAGTTTGGTCAAAAATTCTAGTAGCTAAAGACTGACACCTTGTTCTGCTTCCTGAGATTCTCCATTCAAGTCAGCTTAACAGATATTTACACTTCTTAGGCAGAGCATTATGACAAAGATGGATAAGACAAGAGTCCCTACCTAATGGAATGCAATCTCATTAGGGAGTTTCAGTAGGGAGGATATGACCCATATGTAAATAACTAGAGTACAAAATTAGCAGGGCATTATCATGACAGAAGATGTAAGATCTGAAAGGGGAAAGGTCATTAATGTCTAAAGGAGAGATCAGGGAACTTCTTGGGAATGATAGCATTTGATAGCCTTGAAGTTCAGATAGGATCAGGTATGTGCTAGATAGAGCCTAGGTTGAACCAGCTTACAAGAGACACCAATTGTTAAATTTTCAGTATGAACATTTATACCTCAGAAGTTGGCAAATACTACAACTCAGGACTTGGTGTATTGTTTTGTTCTTGCCTAGATTTAAGAAAGTGATGAATAAAAGGTTAATAATGCAGGTTAAACTTCAAAGTGTGTCCTGCATATGTTGGCTTTTTTCCCCCAAGAGACAGTTTTAACATTTACCAGCACACCCTTGGATAGAATTTAAGTGGGTGGAGGATATGTGGGAGGTGAGGATGGATGGGAAGGAAACAGAATTGATTAATGTGTGCAAAGGAACATAAACAGAAAAATAGGAATGGTGAGCAAATCAGTGTAGTTGAAACATGGTACATGGGGTAAGAAGTAGCATGAGCTAAGAGTAGAAAGGTAGGTGCTGCCAGACTGTGGAAGGCCTTGAATGCTCTTTCTAAGATCAAATAAAAGTCAGATGCAAACAGAAAATTGCTCTTGTGAAAAAGTCTTCAGATGAGCTTATCTAGGACAGGGAGTGAAAGTAGCCAGATATGAACAAGGGAGACAACGTCTGTACATATTACAAAATACCCCAGAAAACTCTTACCTAAACTGTTCATCAGCTCTCAGCTAAAAAGGGATATACCAGCATAGGATCAGAATTGTTCAGTGGACAGCACTGGACTTGAAGGCTAAGAAATCCACAACTTTTTAGCTAGCTATGACCTGGAGCAATTCACCTGACTTCCCCTGGGTTCATGTCCTAATCTGTAAAATTAAGAAAATAACACTTGCCCACCCTACCTCACAGCTGAGTCAAATGAGATAGAGTATATAAAAAGGACTTTGTAAACCAGAAGGGGCATTATAATACCAACATAGGAAGCCTATACTGGAGCCAATACAGGAACAGCCATAGAGATTCACACATTTCTGCCAGCAGCCTAGGACAGTGCTACAGTGGGTGCTACTTAATGTTACTAACCTGAAAAATGGGAAGTAGGCAAGCACAACAGTTGGCAAGGTGGCTACGAATATGCATGAAGCTCATCTCTGCTTTTCTCAATGTTTTCCCCCTTGTGGAACATACTTCTAACTACCACCCAGATATTAAAGTGAGTTTGGTTTATGGAATTCCATTTTATAGCTAACTTTGCACGTAAGCTTCATTCTCACCTAATGAGTCCTTCAATGAAACAACACATGTAAAGTGCTTGGAAAACCTTCAAGTATTAGCTAAATGCTCTCATCATCACTATTACTGTTATAACTGTAGAGTCTGTGCCATGGTCTCTTCAGAGTAGTCTCCACTAAACGTATTGAGAAAAGGTCTAATCCCTGACATACGCTGAGGAAGGAGCCCCCAGTGTTAGACTGGCCAGCCAAGGCAATAAGTGCCCAAATTACAAGGTGTTAGAAGTGACTTACGTGAGACTTACACATCTATTGAAGGGTCAGGTAGAGTCCATCCCCACCAGCGTTGCTGTGGCATCCCTATTCAACACAGCTGACCCTAAGCATCAGCTTCCTGCACTATTCGGTATGCTGGAGAACCAATTAATATCAAACGCATAAGGCAACAAGCAGAACATTTCTCCAACACTGAGTCAGCCCCATACCTCCCTTAAGGGGAAAGGATTTTCTCCTCTCCAGGGGCTAGAGAGGAGTTCTACACAAGTGAAGTATCCTCTGAGGCCACAGTGATAAGGAAATTCCCAGAATGGAAAGAGGAGAACCAGACCTCCTGAACTCAACTGGGGATTTATGGCTATCTTCCAAAAAGTGATTTCCTCCCCAGCTTTGGCCTTACAGAGTATCTCCAAGGAGGGTCCACAAGTCAGGAACTAGAGAGAAGAAATGTGTGTCTGCTTTATCTCAGAGATGAGGTGGTGGGAGAGGGCAAGGAGAAGGCAGGTTGGAAAGGAAAGGAGCTAAGGGGAGACTGGTTCCTGAGAAACAGAAACCAGAGGAGAAGAACAAGGCTTAAGTCATACCAAAATCATTTAACACATAATACGTAAAGAGACTCAATACAGCATTTGGCCTTCCAAGCTGATTCATGGGACAATAACACAGTTACTTCCACATAGCCTACAAATTTACACTGTTTTCCAAATTATGACCTGAAGTTGGTGAGCTCCTTGAGAGCAAGGATTTACTTTTGCTTTTCTTTGTATCCTCACAATGCCTAGCACATAGGCTTACTGACTCACTGACTGGATGATTATTTAGATCATAAATCATAGATTTGGGGCTAGAAAGGACATTAGAGGTAATTTAATCTAGCCTCCCTCATTTTATAGATGAGAAAACAGAAAGGTAAAATTATCTTCCTATGGACAAAACCCAATGGACAATGAATGACTCAAGACTGGGTCTTCTGATTCCAAGTCAACTTCTCTTTCTATTAGACAGAATTACTCTTCTGATTATTGTCAAGGTTCATTTAATTGGTCACTAAACACTTGCCCAAACAAACCAACGTTGTAAAGGAAATTTAAAGTAGGTATAATCATTTATACATTTATATATATAAATAATATGATATATAATATAAATATATATAATGCAACTTTACACATGACTAGTAAAGTGTCACTGCTGGAGCATGCTACACATGCTCAGGGCTTCCTATTTGCAGGTCAGGCATTGAACACTGGGCTCTTTCAGGAATCAGTAAGACTCATTTTCATGAGTTCAAATCTGGCCTCAGACACTTACTAGCTGTGTGGCCCTAGGCAAGTCATTTAACCCTATTTGCCTTAGTTTCCTCATCTGTAAAATGAGTTGGTGGAGAAGGAAATGGCAAACCACTCCAGTATCTTTGCCAAGAAAATCCCAAATGAGGTCACAAAGAGTTGGATATTACTGAACAACAACAACAATAACATTTGTAGGTCATTCTCTCAAAAAACCTAAATAGATTGCCTCTCTATCCCATATACTCCCTTGCTTCAGGAGATATCACATAAAAGAACAGTTCCTTTCCCTCAGCTCTCAAAACATTTCCATCCTCATCCACTCCTATATCAGCTCAGTAGAGTTCACTGGTAAGAAGTGCTGAGATTGTAGGACATTGTAATCTGTTTAAAATACAGACTGTGCCCTCAGTTCCACCCACACCATCATTTCCCCTTGAAGATAAACATTTAAGTAACCATGATGTTAACAGCCAGAATTCGGGGGAGTGATGCCTGCTTGTTCTCTTCAGGGCCAGGACCCATTGGGGAAATATAGCCTTGCTAGTCTTTTCAGGACTTCTACCAGCTGTCAGGGACTGGCATAATAACAGCCCTTTAATAATCTGGAGGGACAGACAGAACCTCTAACATTTGCAAGGGTGACCCTTTCTGGTCTGAAATTGTCCTCTGACTTGCAACCCATTCACCCTTTTAATAGCTATCTGTGCCTATCCCTTTCCAACCAACTGCTACATCTATAATTCCCCCAGCTTGTGCCTTGGCTTCTCTCTGGTCTGTCCTATTACCTTCCTCATTTTAGTATTCTGCTCCTTTCCCCACTCCAATTGAATCCCTAGCACTTGACCTATTCATTTGTTCTCTCTCTTTTCTCACTTTCCCCTGTCCCTCTCATTGGTCAGTGCAAAGCAAGGTATTTTCCACCATTTCCTGGCATCAGTGAAACCTATAGACCTCAGACTCCTCTGCAAGGCATCTGTTAACTCTGTCAATGCCAAGCTACTCCTTGGACTCCAACACTATCCCTGTTCTGTTTCTTGAACATGCTTGTGTAATGTGGGCAAACAGGCGAGCCCTTCTCCTTTCCCACCCCCAGCTGCAGGGCCCAGAGCCAATTCTGATGACTTGGAACACTGGAATGACACAGCAATCTCTCTCTCCCTCTCTCTGTCTCTCTGTCTCTTTGTGTCTCTGTCACTCTCTCTCTCTGTCTCTGTCTCTCTCTGTCTCTCTCTTTGTCTGTCTGTCTGTCTGTCTGTCTCTCTCTCTCTCTCTCTCTCTGTCTCTCTCTCTCTGTGTCTCTATCTCTCCCCACAGTAGAGGGAGGAAAATGCATTCATGAGGATTAGTCACTGAGCCAGAAAGAGTCTGATGCCTCTCTTTCAAAAAGAGCCCCCCTCCCGGCCTGGTCCCCAAACATGAGAACTAGGAGTCCCTTAATGGGAGAAGGCAAGCACAGCAGCCCCTCTCCCTACCCAGGCCCCAGAACCATTGCATTTTTATGCTAGAAATCTTTTCTTTCTTCTCTGACAAAAGTCTCTGCCTCAGGAAAATATAAATGCTCTCAGTTCTCAGAGGTGATGGGAAGAACTGAACATGTTCCCTTTTACCAAATGTTCAGGCATTCAGAATTTCCTATGGGAAAACAAGAATATATTTCCACTTCTGTGACAATATCAGCATAGAGATCAAATCAATACCAGACAAAGATTTAAGGCAAATACCATTTACATGTAGATCTGCCATTTAAACTTAGGATCTTTACATTGCAGCTGTCCTTCCCCTACTCAACAAACACCAATGGCTCACTATTACCTCCATAATCAAATATAAACTCTTCTATTTGGCATTTACAACCCCCCCACAACCCAGGGCCAATGTCCCTACCTGCCTAGCCTTCTTTCAGGTTACTCCCCTTAAGGCAGCTCCAGCCAAACTGACTTTCTTGCTGTTTCTCATACATAGTACTCCATCTCCTCTCTCCATGCCTTTGTACTGACTATCTGTCATACCTGAAATGCACTCCATCTTCCTCTCTGTCTCTCACAATCCCTAATTTCCCTTAAGGTTCAACTCAAGAACTACCTTCTAATCTTCCAGTTTCCAGTGCCTTCCCTCTCAAAATCACCTTGTATCTATTTTATTTCTACTGCTACATAAACACGATGTCTTCCTCCATCTAGACTAAACTCCTTAAGGGTAAGGATTGTATCATTTTTGTCCAGCACCTAGCACTATGACTGGTGGGAAGCTAGGTGGTACAGTGGATAGAGTGCTAGGCCTGGAGTCAGGAAGAGTTCAAACCTAGCCTCAGACATTTACTAACTGTGTGAACCTGGGCAAGTCACTTAACGCAGTTCCTCATCTATAAAATGCACTGGAGAAAGAAATGACAAACCACATCAGTATCTTTGCCAAGAAACCCCCAAATGGGGTCATGAAGAGCTGGACATGACTGAAAACAACTGAACCATGGCTGACACAGAGAAGGCACTTAATAAGCCCTTGTTGATTGATTAGTCAATTGCTGATGCAGGGAGTTTGCTCACATCCTGGGTATTTAATACCCAGATGCTAGCTTTGCTAGTAACTTTTAAGACTGGCCCAGGGCTCTGCTGGGGTGCATGCTGGTCATACCAGTTTGAATAGGAGCAAGAATGAGGGGTAGTCCTCAGGATTACCGAAGAACCCTGAGTCCTAAGCCTTTCTTGTGAGCTTCTGTTTGCTCTCTCAGGGTTAGGTTGGTTCAATGGACTATTTCTTAAGGGCATCCTGAAATCCATATTCCCTAGGAAAAATGGCTTCTGGGAGTTTCAGTAATAACTTCTGCTCAGGTCTGTGGTGAAGTAGAAATCAGGACAAGCTTTAAAACCTGGGAAAATTCCATTGATGAAAGAACTGCATCACCATGTTCAGTTGCTAGGCACATTCTGAAGTATCTGTATTGAGGCATTCTCTTTCCTCTCAGGCAGTAATCATAGCAGAGTTATGTAACCTCTGATAATGCACGGGCCCTACCTACTGTCCTCAGCAGATAGAACATCTATTTAACCGTATTGTTTGCCTCCAGGGTAGCTTCTTAAATCACTGTGCAAGGTAATTTCCTACCTGTTAGTCATAATAATAGCTGGCATTTGTATATTATTTGAAGGTTTACATATATATTATACATATATAATATATGTATGCTAACATTTATATATTACTTGAAGCCATATGTGCAAAATCTTATTTGACACAATATTCCTATGAGAGGTGGGTGCTGCTATTATTATTATTCCCATTTTAAAGAGGAGCAAACTGAGGTTGACAGAGGTTAAGTGACTTACCCAGGGCCACATAAATATTAAGTGTCTAAAGCAAGATTTGAACTCAGATCTTTCTGACTTTCAAGTTCCATTTGCTATACCACCTAGCTGCTGAATCTATTAGAGATTCACATTCATGGTCTATCATCCTCAAACCAAAGGCCATACCAGGAGGTGAACCAAATGCACCAGCATTATCTCATGTGCTTCCCCAAGTAACAGAAAGATGATCAACCTTTGAAAGAATCACAAAAAAATAATGCTACCTCCCACTAGCAAAAACAGAATTTAACCCTAGCCCCTTCTACCCAGTTGTGCTTTCTACTTTGACCCACACCTCTTGCCACCAAGGTTTCTCATCTGTCCCTGCTGTCACCAATTATGATGGCAATCTGCACACGTGATACACATCAACCTGTTGCCCAAAAGCTTAAGAAGGCTTCAGGGGCTCACAAAGACTAAGTCATCCTCTACTATTGAGCAAGAAATTTTTCCTCTGTTGGACACATGTCCAACTCCCCAACAGCCACCAATTTATTCTCCACAAAACTGGACCCTAATACCATAGCCCCTCTTCCATTTTTCAGAAGTTTTCTTTCACAGGCTTTCACTCCTTAGTATTGCATAGCTTCTTTCTCAAACAACACTAGAACAACCCCTTCAATAGACCACATTATTGTTCATCTTCTACCTCTGGTGTCCTATTCAGCATGTTCTTGACTCCAAATCAGTTTGGAGACACTTCTATAATCTGAAGGACTGAGAGCAGTTTATAAAATGACCCTGGAAGCCCATATGTGAATTCATATTTTCACAATAGTCTGAAATTCCCCCCACAGGTATCCTAACCAGCTGGGCCAAAAAAAGGAGTGAGGAGGGGAAGACCCTCAGCTCAGCATCTCTGCCCCTGTCACAATCAGAAGCAGGATTCATCTGCAGACTGCTGACCGTCTTCGAGTCATGATCAATACCTATGGCTCTAATTCTTCCCATGTTCAGCAGGGAGCATAAAACAGGGCAGAAATCACCAGCCCTTTTCTAGGACTATAGTTTATCTCTGTGCTGCCTGCTCATTATATCTGGCCTCCTAGGCTCTACATCCAGTGTTCCTCCCTTAACTGACTTCTCCAGCTACCCCTGATGGCACATGCCAATCTCTTGCTTTTAGCCAAACTTGTCCTTGGGGTACCTTTTCCCCTTTTATCTCTTCTTCCAATAATTCTCACTATTAGCAGTCATATGGTAAGGGGTAGATGGGAGTAATAATCACCCTTTCAAATAAGAGTCTATTCAGACAAATCTCTAACTGGTTCTTATCAGTAGTCCTTGACTCTGGGAATCTGAGTAACTTGGTCTAATCTTCTGACTCCTTTCTGCCACCTCCCCCCCAACACAAACAGGTACACAAACCAGGTCATCAAAAAGATATAATGAGGGGTGGCTAGGTGGCACTGGCCCGGCAGACACTTAATCCTTACTAACCATGTGACCTTGGGCAAGTCATTTAACCCCAATTGCCCTGCCTTCCCTCCTCCAAAAAGCAAAAAAAAAAAAAAGATACAGTGACTTGGCCAGAGTCACACAGCCAGTAACTGGCAGGGACAGGGAAAAGAACACCAACTCTGGAGTTAAAGGGCCTAGGTTTAAATCTTACCTCCAAGGCTTACTACCAGCATGACCTTGGTCAATTTACTTCACTTGTCTAGGCCTCAGTGTCCTTCTCTGTAAAATGAGAGGCATGGAGCAAATGTCCTCTGAGGTACCTTCCAGTTCATCTTGGCCTGTGGAGGCCAGGAAACAATCCAATGGAAAGAGCACCGCTTCTGTTGTCAGAGGGCTGGGGTTCCGACCCTCACCTCTGATACTTTCTACATATCTGACCTTGGGCAACACACTCAAATCCTCTGGCCCTCCCCACATCCAGTGCTCTTCCCATACAGCAATAGGGGCTAGTGGCAGGACTGCTTGAGAGGGGAAGGAAAGGGAACCTATTCTCCCCACCACCACGGCCATCTTTGAATGCCCCCCCAGACAAAACCCAACAGAACCTAAGTGGGGGGGATCTGACGTCCCTTTCCCTCATCAGAGGGTCCAGGGCTTCCTGGGCTACGGCCCATAAGACTGCTGGACCCTGAAGCAGGAGTTAACTGCTAACTGTGGGAACCCACAGGAGCCCGACAGGTTGGCGATTAGCACCAAGAATTAGGAATTAATTTGTCAAGGGCAAGTTAACAAATAGCCAGCAATTAAGTAGGCAGCCAGGGAATAGAGTGTTTGCTCTAGTCGGCTTCCTCCTGGCTGTTAGTGGATCTATTAGTTTGCAGTTAGTGAGAAGCCTGGGGCTGCAGAGGACAGTTTAGTCATTTTACACACACCCCCTCCCATTTTGTGGCAGGGGGAGGGAGATTACATGCATTCGTACACACATACACATACGCACCTATATATACAAACATGCATGCGTACATATGTACGTGTATGCAAAAATATATACATATACACATATTCTTCATAGAAGCAGAAACTGTCCATGGCCCTGTTGCCCCACTCCCCAGCCCCCATGCAGCACTTGAGGGGGAGGAGAGGATTGGAGAGGAGACTGAGCCGCAGACAGGAGGAGCAAGCAGCCTTTGGCTCATTCTTCCCGTCACCATGGGGACAGACAGGCGGGGAGGGCCTGAGGGCTTGTGCCAAGCATTCGGGCAGCTCGGGTCTAGCCCTGAGAGAATATTCAGATGCTTAGAGCAGCCCAGTAAATGAAGAGAGATCCACTCACCTCCACAGCTTGGGGAATTAGGCCTACTGGCTGGACCATCACCAGAAAGTACTAAAGAAATGTCAATTAGTATTACTGATATTCGTCATTTTTTGGGTCTCCCCTAATGCCTAGCATGGTGCATTCCATCCAAGAGTTATTAAATAAACACATGCTGAATGAATGACTAAATGAAAAGTGGCCTAATAAATGCGTGGCCTTTCAGCATCTTTGAAATTCCTCTCCATATCTTACTTAAAGAATGTGGGGCTGTCTCTTCTATTGTTTTTTTTTTTTCCTTTGAAGCCCAAGGTCTCTGAATAGATCTTAGGTGAGAGTTCAGGAGGGATAGAATATCACAGAAGGAAAAGAAAATGTATGTCGAAGAGAGGTAGGAGAGGGTAATGGATAGGACCCTACAAGGAGGACCAAAAGTTCTGAGTTCAAGTCTTGCTTTGTGTCATACCAGTCACATGGATCATGTTGCAGCAGCTCAAAGCACTCTTGCCTATCTTAGAGAAATAGTGGTACAAGAAAAAGAGCATTGACTCTGGAGCCAGAGACCCTGGGTTCAAATTCCTCTTTGATATCTTTGTGACCCTGAGTCATAGATTTAGAACAAGAAGGGACCTTAGAAGCTATCCAGTCCAACTCCTCCATTTTTCAGACTGGGAAACTGAGGTCCAGAGAGATTAAGTCCCAAGTCACATGGCTAGTAAGTATCCAAGACAGGATCTGAATTCAGGTCTTATTTCTTTGAGTATCAGTGTCTATACAATGGAGGGATCTGAACCAGAGAGCCTCTGAGGGGCCTTCCTATTCCAGAACTATGATTCTGATTCTTCCATTTACTTATTGTATAATGGTGGGCAAATCGTTTCATTTCTTCACTTATAAAATGGGGCCAGACAGAGAACAAGATTCATCCTACATTTGTATAATGTAAGGCGATATAGAAGTTTAGCTGGTTCCTGTGAGGTATAAGGGGGGCAAACTCACCCCCACTGAAGGAAGAAGCTTCCCTCTCACCATGTGAGGGTGAATGCAGCAGAGTGTGGCAGTGAGACTCCCGTGGGACTCCCAGAGGCTCATCCACAGCCTTCAGGTGACTCATCATCCTAGCACATGACAACTCCATAAGAAGAGGCGGGAGACCCAGCCTCCCTGAGGAAAAGGCAAATGACTTGCCAAAAAGACATTTCTGGAGCTGAAGAACATAAATGAGGGAGATTAAGATACTTGCACTGGCCTATTGCACCTTCTCCATCTTTCCCCATCTTGACAGACAGAAATAAATACCCCCTTTCTCCAAAGTCCTATTCCTCTCTCCCTCCCCTGTCCACTGTAACCGCAGGGTATCCGTATGATAACAGGCCATTCATATTCCAGATTTGCTGCTTTATCATTTTCAGCAGAGATGCTCAGAGAGTTCATCAAGCATTTCCACTTTCCCTTAAAAGGCAGATAGAGATTCTGATGGGAAGAGTGGAAAATTTCGACAGTTTGAAGTGTCTCCATAAATTAAAGGCCTGCAGTATATACTCTCCTTTGTTTTCCCCTTTCCAGGAAAGAAAGGGGGCGGGGAGGGGGGTAACAGGAGGAAGGGAGAAAAAAACAGAAAATTAAATAAAAGATTTTATATTTTTTAAAAACAGGAAGGAAGAAAGAGCAAGGACAGATCTCAGAAAGATGTTCTTTTTGAATGAACTAAGACAAATAAAATAATGGGGGTTTTGTCCCTTATTCTGTCCTACATACAGAATAAGAAGCAGCATGGTATAACAGGAAAAACTGGGCTTGAACCTGGGACATCTGGGTCTGAGTTAACGAGTTAACTCCCTGTGAGATCAAGGACAAATCGTTTCCCTTTTCTGGTCTCGTTCTACTCAATTATAAAATGAGACAGTTGGATTATATATCCCGACTATCTATCAGGGCTCTGTAATAAGATAAAGGATGGAAAGAATTTTGCAAGCTCTAAAATACTAGGTAGATTTGGGCTAACAACGGCAGCAGTTGTAATAGCAATAGCAATATCCCTAAAATCTTAGTCATTCCCTCAATACTGGCATTAGGACCCAGGAGACACTCGTTCTCACTGTGTAGATGCACAGGATTACACCCCTGCCCCCTTCCTGCCTCTTCACTGCCTTCATTTTGACTCCCCTCCCCCCAACTCCCCCCCCCTTCCCAAAATTGAAGTGTACTCTAGGGGGAAAGTCAAATCCTCCCAGGATCTGCATCTAAAGGCCAGAAACACACCCACAGATTGCCTGGAGAGTGTTCTAACACATGCCCACTCACTCACTACAGACGACATTCCTTCTCACCCTCGGAGGAGCTCCACCCCCAGCATCTTCTTAATCACTCAAACCAAATACAACATTGAGACGTGGTGGGAAGAGGGTTGGATTTGAAGTCAGAGGACCCTGGTTTGAGTTCCAGTCCCATTGTTTATTATATGTTAAATTATATTTATTATATCTTGGGAAAGTCACAATTTGGTGTTGGCCTCAGTTTCCTGTGTCAAGTTGGGGGGGTAGTGGGGGGGAGGGGGGAGAGATGCAGTGCTTCAAGCACAATTTCCCTAATACATCCAGCCTCCTCATTTTACTACTAAGGAAGATAGGACCCATGGGGTCACATTCGGAGTCACATAGGTAGCAAGTGGTCAAATTGATATTCAAACCCAGGTCCTCTGACTTCAAAACCAGAACTGTTTCCACTACACCATGGACTAGATTAGGGCAGCTGGGTGGTAAGGTGGAAAGAATATCAGGCCTGGAGTCAGGAAGACTCATCTTCCTCAAGTCAAATCTGGCCTCAGACACTTACTAGCTGTGTGACCCTGGGTAAGTCACTTAATCCTGAGTGCCTCAGTTTCCTCATCTGTAAAGGAAGCTAGACAAGGAAATGACAAAGTATTCCAGTATCTTTGCCAAGAAAATCCCAGATGAGGTCACAAAGAGTCAAACATGAGAACACAGAAATTCCAGTTATTACTATAGGCAGGAAATTAGAGCAAGAATATCTGGGGGTTTGGGAGAGGGGGGAGAGTGGAAGGGACCAAGAGTGTGACAGAAGGAGAAGAAGGTTGGAGAGGATAGAAAGAAAGCAAGAGTGGTGGCAGAAACACAATGGGAGGAATCCAGAAGAGAGATACATAGAGGGAGAAAGGTTCAGGTTCTGAGGTAAAACTTGGGCCATCACACCCTGGTGTTTATTGGGCCTGTGGAGAACAGAGCCAAGTATTACTTATTGTCACTGCCCCTTTACATTCTAATGACCTCTCTAGTCCTTTGGAACAGGATTAGACTTACCTGCTTTCATTCTCAAACTTCAAAGTGCATCGTTAAAACAAAGGGGTTTTTCCAGCCTCAGACACTTAACACTTACTAGCCATGTGACCTTGGGCAAATCACTTAGCCCCAATTGCCCCTCCAAAAAAAAAAAAAAAGCAAAAATTTAGGGGCGGCTAGGTGGCGCAGTGAATAGAGAGTCGGCCCTGGAGTCAGAAGGACCTGAGTTCGGATCTGGCCTCAGACACTTAACCCACACAAACAAAAACCTAGCCATGTGATCTTGGGCAAGTTACTTAACCCCAATTGCCCTAAAGGGGCAGCTAGGTGGCGCAGTGAGTAAGAGCCCCGGAGTTGGGATGACCCGAGATCAAATCCGGCCTCAGAAAATGAGCACCCACACATAAATAATGACTAGCCGTGTAACCTTGAGCAAGTTACTTAACCCCAATTGCTTAAAAACAAAACAAAACAAAACAAAACAAAAAAAACAAAGGGGTTTTGTCCCATGGAATTTTCTGATTTAGGTTTTAATCATTTACTTTAGAACCTTGGAAAGGTCCCTGAATTTTTTAGTTACGTTTGAAGGTCTTGGCATTGCAAATCAAACTGATTACCTTAAATATTCGGTGAGACATTAGGAAGAAACTGCCTGTGAAGTCAGACAGCCCCAAGTTCCAATCCTGTCTCTGATACTCACTACCTGTATATCCTTACACAATCGATCAATGAGCAATGATTAAGCAATCCCTGTCCACAGAGTTCTGAGACAGTCACTAAACCTTACAAGGCCTCAATTTCCTCATCTGTAAAAGGATTGGATTAGATAGCTAGGTGGCACAATAAAGTGCCCAACTGGGAGTTAGGAAGGACTGAGTGTGAATTCTGCCTTAGACACGCAAATCACTTAACCTTTCTGTCTCAGTTTCCTTATCTGAAAACAGGAATAATAATCGCACCTACCTCACAGAGTTATTGTGAGGAGCCAATGAGATAATATATGTAAAGCACTTTGGGAAACACAAAGTATTATATAATAATAATAATAATAATAACAATAATAATTGCTATTATTGGATGACCTCTGAGGTCCCTTCCCACTCCAGATGAATGATCCCATTTCTTCCTAATTTAATGATGTTGGGAATGATTTCTAGAACCAGCAATTATTTTGATGTTTTGAGTTTTGAATTTGTGGGTTTTTTTGTTTGTTTGTTTGTTTGTTTGCTTTTTGGAGAGCAATTAGGGTTAAGTGACTTGCCTAAGGTCACATGGCTAGTTTTTGTGTTAAGTGTCTGAGGCTGCTTTTGACCTCAGGTGCCCCTGACTTCAGGGCCAGTGCTCTATTCACTACACCACCTAGCTGCCTCACATATATGATTCTTAAAAGTCCTTACTAGCCCTTACTAGTATACCATGAATAATGAAAACCAAAAGCCTCTTAGGAATAAAGGCCTTCAGGGAAAGCTCTAGCTTGACACTCTTTAGTTACCTTCATCAAGCCTTCAGCATCTCCACTCTAAATGGAACAGCCACAGCAACCCACAAAGGTGAGAACAGGATGGTCTGGTTTGAGGCCTGTGGTCTCTGTAACTATAATGGCAGACCCTGACCAGAACTCACTGACCTCTGGTTCACGGGAAGGAAAATGCTTCAATTCAATAAATATTTGTTATCCATCGGTTGTGTGTAGGGCACTGTGCTAAAAATGCTGAGGGAGGGGCACAATTTATCTCAAGTTTGGTCCCTGTCCAGGTGGTCCTCATTCCAGAATGGATACACAAATCATTGTAATAGAAAATGACAGATGGGGGCAGCTAAGTGGAGCAGTGAATAGAACACCTGCCCTGGAGTCAGGAAGACCTGTTCAAATCCAGCTTCAGACACTTGACACACCTACTAGCTGTGTGACCTTGGGCAAGTCACTTAACCCCAATTGCCTTGCCTTTCCCCCTCCAAAAAAAAAAGACAAACAAAAAAATAAAATGATAGATGATAAGTATATAAGAGAAGGTCTGAAGTGGGAAAGGCCATTTATCAACTGAGGGGATCAGGGAATATTTGCTGAGGAATATTTGCAATAATCAATACTGAGTGCTCACCAGAGTGGATTTCTCAGCCCTCTGCCTTCTTTTCTGCCTACAATCTTTCCCTATGACTCATAAGCTTTCAATTCTCTATCATTAAGATATTCCTCCTCTCACCTAATCTCTACTCTCATGTTGTCCATTGTTTTCTGAGTATCACCACTTGGAAATCCCACTGCAACTTAGATGTCCATCTAGATGTTATATGAACTGCACTTCAAAGGACAGGTAGGAATTCAACTGGCAGAGGGAGTGGGGATGGCATTCCAGAGCTAGGGAGACACAAATCTTTAACTGATTGGGGACAGTAAAGCACAGGGCATATATAAGGGAGAATAGGAAGTCCACATTTGGGTGGAACATGGAAGTACTTATCAATAAGAATGGAAAGAGAGGGAGGGCCATAAACATTAGATCTGGGAGAGACCTTAAAGTCTTAATAAAAAGATTTGTTTTGTAAAACTTGGACTGAGACAAAAGGCCACACGCAAGGACCTAGAAGGCCACATGTGGTCTCAAGGCCACAGGTTCCCCACTTCTGACCTAGAAAACAGCCATTCTTGATACACTTTATTTCTCTCATGGAGATTGTCTTCACTTTGTAACAAGAAAACAGGTTCAAATTGGTTAGTGATCTGCCTGAGACCAGATAACAAGCCTGTGCCAGGGAAGGGACCGCCAGCCCAGGGCTCCTTTCACTGTATCCAGTGCCTTCCTGCTGCCCCTTTCCTTCAGTGAAGCCATTCTTACACAGAATGAGGTATTGCCTACCTTAGCTCACCCCTCTTCATTCACCTGTGGAGGCCCCTGATGGCCAGGTCCTTTATGGAAGAGTTAGAGTGGTTTGATTGGCCTAAGCATCAGGAGAAATATCTGAGCCCCAATGGACTTCCATGATACTATCAGACACATCTCATCTGATTAAAGCAGGTGTGGATTAGAGATCAGCAAAATGCTTCTCCTTTGGCTGAGGTTGTAGGCACCAGTGGATCCTGTAAAAGGACAGAATCCACCCAATACTGAGTGCTCACCAGAGTGGATTTCTCAGCCCTCTGCCTTTCTTTCTGCCTACACTCTCTCCCTATGACTCAAGCTTTCAATTCTCTATCATTAAGATATTCTTCCTCTCACCTAATCTCTACTCTCATGTTGTCCATTGTTTTCTGAATATCACCACTTGGAAATCCCACTGCCACCTAGATGTCCAACCTTATGCTCAATACATATAAAAGAACTCATTTTTAGACACTAACCAGTTCCCTATCTTCATAGTCCTCTCTGAAGAAGCTGTACATGGAGGTCTCATAGGTTTGTAGAAATGTAATTGTAGCTTGGGAGGGCAGGATACCTAGATTCTGTTCAATGATACAGCCATTCTCCTCTTCACACAAGATCAGAACTTTGAAATTCACATTCATCCTCAAATAAATGCATGAAAAAGCATTTGTTAAATGCTTACCATGTGTCAAGCACTCTGCTAAGTGCTAAGGACACAAAGAGAAAAAGCAAGAGACTTGTTTCTCTCAAGGAACTAAGTCTAATAGAGGAGAGAGAAGACAAAAAAGAGTCTGTGTGCAGGGCACATGGAAAGGACTGAAGTCTCAAAGTGTTCAGTGCTAGGGCCAATGGCAAGGCCTCATCAGTATATAAATCCTATCACTGGTCCAGGTGACAGTGCCCAAGGGTCCGGAGGACCAAATGGTAAGACCAGGAGGACCTTGGTTGCAATAGTGGAGCAAATGGTAAGGCCAGATGCACCTCCATCTCATTAGAAGGGTTGGAGGTGGTGACTCCTGCCCTGCTGCCCCATGGATCTGGGAAGCCCTGGGGAAGGGGGAAGGGCATACAGGATATATATATATATATATAGTCAAAAAGGAAGTTCATCCCTTGTCCTTCCTTCCACCTACCCAGAGGGGTCTGGGCAGCCTGGGGGCTGAAAGAGAGGATGAAGGGAAGATAAGAGGGAAGGACCCTTCTTCCTGTGTATGCCAGGATGCCCTGGATAACCTCTCCTTCATCCATCACATCGACTCTGGTGATTTTTTCTTTCAAGGCAAATCATGTCCATTGCATCTTCCTTGTTTCCGTTTTGCTCTCCTTAGTCCAAGTTGTCATTACCACAATTGCCACAAGGTCTCATTATCTTTTCCCCAGTTATCCATGTGGTATGCCACCCTCAGACTACTCTAACAGGAGAACTGGGGTGGGGGTGGGGGCCTCTGTACACCTTCTTTGGCTTTCATTTCTCTTAAGAAGGGAAGTATCTATGACTGCATTAGTATAAGAGTGCAGAATGAATCTAAGGATGATAGTCAGTCACTCCAGTGGCCAGGCAATCACCCTGCCAGGGCCAATTCTGTCCCTGGATAGTGTCTCACTTTACCAAATGTCCCATGTGGGGGAGAGTAGATCATATACTTGCAAAGTGACCAGAAATCACTGCCCAGAGAAGAACTCTCTGTCCCTCTCTACCTGCTTTCAGCCCAAATACAAGAGTCCTTGATGCCATTAAATAACACTAATACCTAGTGTGTATATGGTACTTGACTGCATACAAAGTACTTTACAAACATTATCCCATTTTATCCTCACAACAGCCCTTAGAGGTTGGTGCTATTATTATTCTCATTTTCCAGATGAGGAAACTCTGGCAAACAGAGGTTGTGATTTGCAAAAGGTCACATAGCCAGTAAGTGTCAGAGGCCACATTTGAACTCAGGTCTTCCTGACTCTTGGTCTAGCACCGCATCCACTGGGCCACCAGCTGCCCAAATGATCAGCTCATTCCAGATATTCACTTAAACTGCTAACATTGCCAGTCAGAGTCAAAAAAATAATAAAAATAAAAAGGGAAGGGTCAGAATGAAGGCAAGTGGTTGAGATAACAAGGCAGAATAATTGCTCATCTTCCTGGGAAGGGATGTCCTCCCCTCTGCAGAGCACAAGGGGAATGAAGGAAAGCTAGTTCTCAGGGCTCCAGTTCAGAACCAACATCTCTAGACCATTGTCTAGATTTATAGATCTCATACTTGCAGCCAAATGATTAGATTCGTTAAATTTTAGTTTTGGAAAAAAACCCAGAAATCATTGTCCAGTCCTGACCTGAACAGGAATTCAATCACACAGATATTTTATTGAGTCCATACTCTGCAGCACTATGTATAGTATATTATGTATACTGAGAAAGATACTGTCTTATTTATGTGACCTCAGATCTCTAGAATTTAAAGTCTAGTATGGGACGCATAGATTAGTATAATGTAAAGTTACTAACAACTTCCTTTGAGGAGTGACCCCCAACAGAGGTCAATGAAGGAAAAGCTGTTTCTGACTGAAATATTCAGGGAAGGCTTTATGATGGAAGTGACTTTTGAAGTGGGTTTTCATTCAACAGGCAGAGGATAGATAAGAAAGGACATCTGACACATAACGAAAGAAAACAAAGGCATAGCTATGGAAAAGGTGCAGAGGTTGTTTGAAGGACAGAGAGTAATATGGATTGACTGAAGTACAGAGTACATGGATGGCAGAAGTGTTAGATCAGTTTGAAAAGGGAAAATGGCACCAGTTCAGGAAGGGCCTTGCATGCCAGGCAAAGGATCAGGCCGCTAGAGATACTGAAAGCTTCTAAGGATAGGAATCAGGTCAGGATATCTAAGCAGAAGAAAGATTAATCTATTTGCAGTATGAAGAATGGATGGGAGGAGCGAAAGCAGAGGTGGGAAACCCTGTTAGGAAGGTATTCTAATAGACCAGATGTGTGGTGATAACAGGATAAAGTGGTGGTTATTAGAACAAAGGAATGGAATCAACAGGGGTTCATAACAAATTGCATATAAACAAGGGAAATGGAGGATTAAGAGATAGTAATAAAATTTCAAATGGGGACAGCTAGGTGGCACAGTGAATAGAGCACCAGCCCTGGAGTCAGGAGGACCTTGAGTTCAAATCTGGCCTCAGAAACTTAACACAAAAACTAGCCGTGTGACCTTGGGTAAGTCACTTAATTCCAATTGCCCTCCAAAAAGCAAAAAAGAAAAAATTTCAAACATGGGTGACTGAGTAAATATTGATGCCATTGACAAAAATAAGTTGTCATGTATAGGTTTAGGGAGAAAAGATAATGAGGTAAACAAGACCAAGAAGCTACCAAGCATATAGTAGCATGTTGCCATTCTGTCATTTTTCAGACATGTCTGACTCTTCATGACCCCATTTGGAGTTTTCTTGGCAAAGATACTGGAGTGGTTTGCTGTTTCTTTCTCCAGCTTATTTTACAGACGAGGAAACTGAGGCAAAGAGGTTTAAGTGACTTATCCAGGGTCACACAGCTAGTAAGTGTCTGAGGTCATATTTGAATTCAGGTCTTCCTGACTCCAGGCCTGGCTGCTCTAACTTAACTAGATACCGTTCTTCAATTTATTCAGCCCAAGTCAGGCCTGTAACAATATCTACAATAATTCTCATTTACATACTGCTTGAAGATTTATAGAGTTTCTGTCATGACAGTATGAAGGCGGGCAGCATAAACATTATTGTACCCCTTTGGTGTGTGCTCTAGACCCCATCTCCTGCCTCAAGTCTCTCTATATGACTCCATACTTCTGGCCCCTACCAGAACAGGGGCCATTCCCTGATGCCTACCTTGAAAAGCCTTAGCCTGGGCCTTAGGGAACTCCCAGCCCTTGACCATGGAAGAACTTTATATTGTTACTGGTACTGTGAGAGTTAACTTGAGGTCCAATGGGGGGGTGGGGTAAGGGGAGAAGGGGCAGTGTTCCATTTGACCACATGGCGGCAGCAGAGAGCCAGGCACTGGACGAAGGGAAAGCCAGGCTCTTAGGACCCCAGGGCAAGGAAGGGGGTCAGGTAGAGTTACTTTCCATCAAAGCCTGAGGGAAATACAAGAAAAGATCAAGAAGGTAGCTTCCAGATGAGCACATTTTGGGAGACCTCTAGACTCAGGGGCTTCAGCAGGGAGTCAACTTGCTGGGGTGGAATCAGGGAATATTCAACACATAGCTTTCAGAACTAATCATATTAGGACTGGATTCAAGAGCTTACCAAGGCCAGGTCAAAGCCAGAATCAAGAAGAACCAGAATCAGCATCTAATTCAGAGCCAAGGTCAAATACTAGTGTGTTAGAGTCAGGAATCATGGACTCCCTTCTCTCCTCTGACCACCCAGATGCAAGTCCTCATCAGTTCACAACGGGACTAGAGGATAGCTGGCAAGTTGGCCTCTCTGACTCAAGTCTCTCTACTCCACTTTGTCCTTAATTCAGCCGTCAAACTTATCTTCTTAAAGCACAGGTCTGACCATGTCACCCTGCTATTCAGTAAATTCTAGTGGCTCCCTTGGGCAGCTAGGTAGCACAGTGGGTAGAACACCTGACCTGGAGTCAGGAAGATCAAATCTAGCCTCAGACACTTACTTTTGCCTTAAAAACTATTTTATGGAGAACTCACACAAGTGCCCACATAGAGGTCAGGAGAAATGATACAAGGTCACCCTCAAGCTCTCTCTGAAGAACTTTGGAATTGATGGCATGAGAAACACTGGCATAGGACTGCCCAGCATGGTGTGCCAGCACAAAAAAAGGTGCTGGTGCTCTATTAGCTAAGCAGAATTGTAGTAGCTCAAAAGAAATGCAAGATGCACACAGAGTCATCTCCACTGCAAATGTGGGGACTATTTGTGCCTGACCTAAGCTGCTATTAGGCTGATCAGCCACAGTCGCACATACTGTACCTTGACTCCACTGTAGTGACATCATTTTGGTCTTCTTTGAGAATAAAGAACAACAACCATCCAGTGTTTCCCTATTGCCTTAGCTTACATTTCTATAGCATCTTATGGCTACGTTCATGTTTTCTTATTTGACCTTCATAACAACTTGTGGGTCAGATGATGGAGCTGATTTTACAGAGGATCACTTTACAGATGAGCAATCAGAGACCCGGAGCAGGAAAATAGCTGGCGGAAGGTCCCATAGCTAGTGTTAGTGAGCCAGAACTCAATGCTAGGCCTTTTCACTCCTAGTCCAGCACAATTTGATGATATACTCTGATACCTCTCATTCTAAGTCACTCATTTTACAGGTAAAGAAACTGAATTTCCACTGCACCGTGTAATTCTTGGCAATAAGCCACAGGCACAAAGTATAAAAGGAAATGGCTCAAATGTAAACTAAAAATTAGGAGGAAGACACAAAATGCAGAGGAGGCCTGAGTTCCAGGAGGAACAAAGCCCTGGACAGTGGGTAACTGAGAGGGAATGTAGTGGATAAGTGTGTTTGCCCACCAAATTAGATCACCATATTCTGGGTAATTCCAAAATATGTCAGAGAATCAAATACAATTTGTATCTGTGGTCATGTACCCAATCCTAGGTCCCCACACTATACTTAAAGTGGGTGAATTAAGAACATTTTGTATCAAGTGAGGACCTGACATAATTGGCCTCTTAAGGACTTGGAGTTCAGAAGCCATCCAATAAGACAAGGACCTCCAAAGTCAACAAGAAAAATAGGAATTAGGGGAAGAAGGGAGGGGAGAGGGAGTAGCATTGTCCAGGGCAGCCAACACAGACTAGCACTTGAGGCAAAAACTACTACAAAAAGGAACAGAGAATTGACCAAGGTAGAGATGATGGAATAAGATGCTTATATAATAATGCCAATATTTTATATTGAATGGAATCATAAACAGAATTAGAAATGACCTTAGAACTGGAAGTGACTTCGGAGGTCATCTAGACCAACCTCTCTTATTTTATAGGGAACGTAAACCCAGGGAGGCAAGCTGGTTTGCCAGAGGTCTTACAGATAGTCTGTGACAAGAGCCAAGACTTAAACCCAATTGTCTTACTTCTAAATTGTGGAAGAAAACAATCTAAACTTTGTGCTTTAGCCAAAATCTGCCAGAGACAATTTATTCATACACAAGCATTTCTGCATGGAAGTTGAGGCTGGCAGGGTTTGTTTTGCTAATTGGAATTCCCTCTCTGCCCAAGTAACTTCCAAATTATGTTTTATCAAAATCCCAAAACACACAAAAAAACAATATTCCATAGTAAAATAAAATGAAGATTAGTTTAAGTTTAGGGTTTTTTTATCATGAAAAAGAACAATAAAGATATATTAAATATTTCCCAAATAACTAAAGCACTCTCTCTTTTGGTCAGTTTACAGTAAACAAAAGGGTCGCCTCTCTCTGAGTAGCTAGGTGGGAACAGTAGATAGAGTAGTCAGGCTTGGAATCAGGAAGACATCTTCCTAAATTCAAATCTGGCCTCAGACCCTTAATAGCTATGTGACCCTGGGCAAGTCACTTAACACTGTTCATCTCAGTTTCCTCATCTGTAAAATGATCTAGAAAAGGAAATAGCAGACCACTCCAGTATTTTTGCCTACAAAACCCCAGGATTACAAAGAGTCAGAAAGGACTGAAATGACTCAACAAACACATCTCTTTGTTTGGTCCTTGGTCAACTACAAGACTTGCTTTGTTTAACAAGGGACATTCCCTCTATCTAATCAATACTTATTTCTTTGGAGAGCTAAGTACACATAGGACCTCAATATGGTCTGTTTCTAGGAGGTTGAGGGAGGTTAAGGATGCCAGACCAGAAACAACACTACAACATTGATTCTAAATTTTGTATAACCCAACTGAGGTCTTAGTGCTAATGCTTTCACAAAATCCAATGTCCTTTATACCATACTATTATTTCTCAAAGTCAGATTGACACTTTTCATGGTGCTTTAAGGTTGCAAAGCATTCATTACTTTATGTCATAAAAAATAACAAGATCTCTTAGTCTATCTAATAAAAGGAGGGAAAGTCTAAATAAAATTGGAGGAGAGGACCTTGAACATCCCAATACAAAGTGTCAGAGTGTTTCATGGGAATGCTAAGTGGAGGTATGGGGTTAGATGGGGATAACTCTTGCTTCATAGAACAAAGAGTCTTAGACTTTACAAGGAATTTGCCATCCTAATGAGAAATGGAAACCAAAGAAATCCATCCAATTCCATTTTAATAGCTTACATCGATTTACTGCTTTATTAGATTTGCAAGCTATTTCACATCCTTTCATTTGATTTTCACAAAGCACTTGTGAGATATTTAATGGTGTGATATATACTGGAGTGTGTGGGTAAATGTTTAACAACTGGCTCTGTGGGGGGAGGAGAGTGTATGTATGAAATGCTTTTAAATTTAATCTGCATTAGTAACATTTCCCTCATTACTTTCTTAAGTCTAGACTATAAACAAAACAACAAATCAAGCCCTGATTTGTAGCATTTGCAATTTCAAAGGTGTAAATGCCCAAACTGAAAATTTAACAATCAGCTCTCTCCCATTTCAGCTGTCTCCCAATGCACCCCTGAATGCATATAAAATAACAAGATAGTGATATTCCCTCTGTGAAGTGGGGGGTTAACCCAAAGAAGTGAATCACTTAAAATCTTGTCCAAAAAAACCCAAAACCTAAGTTCAAAATAAGAGTGCACCATGGATCAAAACATGGAAACTGTCAAGCCTAGGCAGTGGATTTTGTTTGCACCAGGGTTAAATAGGTAGAAATGTTTTGTTCTTAAAGTCATCATCCCCAATTGGTGGGGCCTGGAAACAGCTCCTCAGAAAAGTGACCCATTGTTACTCATGAGTTTTCATAATAGCAATGGTACGTGTTTCTGTTGAGTATAAACCCCTTGAAAGAAGGGGTCATTTCACTTTTGACCTCGCATCTTCCAATACCTAACATAGTGTCTGACACATTGTTGGCTCTTAATATTGAGTAACTGGCTGAATGGATGGACAAACAGGACAGGAATAGGAACAGTTTACTAAATATTTTCCTCACAGCAACCCTGTAAGATACATAGTACAAGCATATTATCCATATTTTACCTTAAAGAAATAGACCAAGTCCAGAGAGGGGAAGTGATTTGCCCAGGGATTACACAGCCAATAAATAATGGAGTGGGGAACTTGAACCCAGAGCTTCTGAGAGAAAGGGTTTCAAAATTGGAAAGAAAGAATTCCCTTGAGGGATAACAGAAAGAGAAGCTAGCCAAATTCTAGGAGCTTCAGATCAGTAGAATCTCACTTCCATGTTGGGCAAACTGTTGGGATCTACAACAAATTATAGGCTCATTAAACATATCAGCAAAGAGCCTATTAGAGAAAAAGCACTGTGGTCTCTCTAAGGGAAAATGGTGATAATAATTGCTGACAGTTATCTAACCCTTTTAAGTGTGCCTTAAATGTAGGTACTGATGTAGGTAATAGAAGTTTGGTTCATATTCAGACCATCTAAAATGGAGGCACCCACCTGGGAGACACCAGGATGCTTCCTCTGGGAGAAAAGAAGATTGATGCAGGCCTGGACATTCTGAATGAAGTCTGCAAGGTGGGTGGGAACAGCCTCTTTCCATTGGCTGCCTAGCTAAACTGTCTGAATCTTTAAGTCTACTTGATGGAGGTACTGTTGCTCTCTCTTTCCAGAGGAATCTAAGAGTGAAGGCTTTGTTCACTCAGGCATAGCAGACACAGCATGGACACTATTCAACTCTACCTCACTTAAATCCAATTCATGCATAAGTTAAGACATCACCCAGTGATGTCATTGGTTCTCTTTGAAAGGAACGATGAACAACAACATGCAATAAGCAGGGAGGAGCCTGCAGGTCACCTTCCCCTTGCCTGGTATCAGAGGAATAGAAAGATTGACTGAGGTAGATGCTCAACTCTCCCTTGACAATCTTATCCATTTGTGGAAGGTCAATAAAGGGTACAGACCAATGACCATTGCTTTGGATAGAAAAACAGTAGGGTTTTTCAGAAATCTGTATTAAAGTCAGTCTTTTTAATTATGATCAAGAGGAGATTTTATGCCTCTCCAACATTATAGGCAACAGTATAATCTTCAAGATAGTGAAAATTTCTATTAATGAGGATATAGTCTAATATAATGTGAAATCTAGAGGGCATGATGCTGTCTAACTAGCTATTAAACCCTTAGGTTTTGGGAGTACAGATTTCAAAGGGTTCTAAGAAAGAATAAATAGAACCCCACATCCCAGAAGAGATAGGAAGCTCTCAAGGATGAACTTCTAAAGACACAA
The DNA here is from genome assembly GCA_011680675.1 of Gymnobelideus leadbeateri. Taxonomy (NCBI): domain Eukaryota; kingdom Metazoa; phylum Chordata; class Mammalia; order Diprotodontia; family Petauridae; genus Gymnobelideus; species Gymnobelideus leadbeateri. Next base: position 1,397,269 of record WOXC01005003.1, read on the forward strand.
ATTGAAACAATTATATTGAGGAGGAAAATGAGGGCTTGTTTAAAGAGACCAATGTGAATGAGCAGGGAACTTATTGGCCAACTTAAATTTTTAAAGTAGATGTACAGGAGAAAGAAGTAAGGGCAGGTAACCAAAAATGAATACCAGTAAGTGGCGTGGTCCTCTGAATTCTAAAGCTCAGAATGAGCAAGAGTTGTTTGGGAAAGCTGAGGACAACCAAAAGTTGAGATTTTTTAAAAAACTCTATTGGTAAAAAGAGGGGGGGTGAAAAAAGGGAGTGGATGGAATGATGATAGTGGACATCAGAGAAAACGCAGAAATTCTCACTTTTTCTTTTACTTCTGCTTTCTCTGCAAAAAAAAAAATGATCTATAGACTAGAAAAGATAGAACAAAAGTGACTAATAGGATAGGGATAGAGAAAACAAGTCAGCAGATAGAAAGAGAGTGCTGAGCTGTCATTGATGAGTTCAAGTCACCAGGTCTAGACAGACCGTACCAAAACAACTGGCAAGTATGAGCCACTATCAGAAATCTTTGGAAAAATTGGGGGAAATAATAGAGATGAACCAGAAATGGAAAAGAGTAAGTTTCCTGATGTTAAAAGGGAGGGAGGGGAGTTGAGACAAAATGGATTGATGGGTTTATGGGTTTTCCAAGCTATAGGGCAACGCACTTGACCGATTCCCTGTAAAACTCTAGAATATATTATTAAATTTCAGGGGCTGGCTAGGTGGCACAGTGAGTAGAGCGTCAGCCCTGGAATCAGAAGGACCTGAGTTTGGATACAGCCTCAGACACTTAATGCACACACAAATAAAAAACCTAGCCATGTGACCTTGGGCAAGTTACTTAACCCCAATTGCCCTCCAAAAGGCAAAAATAAAAAAAATAAAAAATAAATTTCCATATTGAAATGTGGAAAAGGAAGATTGAACTAATCTTCTAAACTAAGAACTAATGAGACATCATCAAGAGTAGGTCAAGCCAGGCTGATTTATTACTTTTTTTTTTTAAGTTACTGGACTGGTAGGTCAGGAAAATGCTATAGAGATAGCTTAACACAATTTTTAGCAAAAAATCTAACAAACTCTGCCAAGTTATTATTGTGATAGTCATGGAGGTGGAGTGGACAAGGGCTTAGTTATAATAAGAATTCAGCCCTGATTGAGTGGCTAAACTGAAAGTTTAGTTGTTGTAGTTCAGTTGTTCATTTACATCTGACTCTTCGTGATCCCACATAGGGTTTTCTTGGCAAAGATATTGGAATGGTTTGTCATTTCCTTCTCCTGTGGATTAGGCAGAGGTTAAGTGACTTGCCCAGGGTCACATAACTGGTGAGTGTCTGATGCTGGATTTGAACTCAGGTTTTTCTGACCCTAACCTAATCATTCTATCTACTCAGCTATTGAGCTACCTCTTAGACTAAAAGAGGAGCTATTAATGGTTCCATGTCAACTTGGAAGAAAGTTTCCAGGGATATGGGTTTGGACTTGTGCTGTTTAACATCCTTTATTAAAGACATAGATTTAAATATGACCAAAAGCCAGGAAAGATGGCTAATGTACTGAATGACAGAATTATGGTTCAAAAAGATTTTGGCGGGCTATAGTATTGCACCAAATTAAATAACATGAAATATAATAAGGATAAATGAAAATTTTTACAGTTGGATTCAAAACAGTAGCTTCACAAGTTCAAGATGGGAGACATGGCTAGAGAGTAGTTTGTCTGAAGAACATTTAGGGGTAGTTATAGACTACAGTTCAATATAAGTAAAGTGTCATATGGCAATCAAAAAAGCTCACAATAAGGGCAACTAGGTGGTCCAATGGATAGAGCACTGGCCCTGAAGTCGGGAGGACCTGAGTTCAAATCTAACACTTACTAGTAGTGTTACCCTGGGCAAGTCACTTAACCCTGATTTAAAAAAAAAAAGCTCATTGCTTTTTGGCTCCAAATTGCTTTCCAAAATAATTGGGCTAATTCGTTGTCTCATCATCACTGTATGATAGTCTCTACCTTCCTTTGGCTCTACCATCAATTATCATTTTCCTTTTAGTCATCTCAGAATTATTTTAACTTGAAATTATCTTATTACTGGAGGTTTGGAGTGCTTTTTCATACGATCTTTGATGGCTTGAACTTCTTTTGAAATCTGCCTATTCATATCCTTTGACCATTTGTCTATTGTAAAATGGCTCTTATTCATGCATATTTGTATCATTTGTCTATATGTGTTGGATAATAGGCATTTATCAAAGAAGAAAACGAAGAATTTAAGTGATTTATTTAAATAAAAATCTAAATAAAACAGCTAGCTAGCTGCCTCTATTGTGAGCTTTTTTTGATTGCCATATGACACTTTATTTATATTTAACTGTAGTCTATTACTACCCATAGATGTTCTTCAGACAAGCTACTCTCTAGCCATGTCTCCCATCTTGTACTTGTGAAGCTAATGTTTTGAATCCAACTATAAAAATTTTCATTTATCCTTATTATGCTTCATGTTATTTAATTTGGTGTAATACTATAGCCTGCCAAATTCAAGTGTTCTGAAACCCAGCCCATTGTTCTCTCTACTCTCACCCAGGCTGGTCAGCTTGTTCTGGGAGGAGAATATTACAAATTCTACGGTCCCAGCTCCTGAGTTGAGCTACTTAGGCAAGGGACAAGGGGGAGAAATCTATGGGGCAGCTAGGTGGTGCAATAGATGGACCATCACTCCTGGAGTCAGGAGGACCTGAGTTCAAATCCAGTCTTAGATACCAGTTGTATGACCTTGGGCAAGTCACTTAACCCTGATTGCCTCCCAAAAAAAAAGAGAGAAAACCCATCTTTACTCATTATCTCCAATTCCTCGCCTCCCACCCACCTCTCAACCCTTTGCAATCTGATTTTCTCTTCTACCACTCCATTGAAGCACTCTCCAAGATCACCAGCAATCTCTTAATTACTAAATTCAGTGACTTTTTTTCAGTACCCTTCCTTCTTGACCTCTCTGCCAAGTCCATTGCCTCCACCTGAATATTTTCTTCTTCTAGGTTTTTATGAAACTTTTCTCTTGGTTTTTGTTTTCCTCCTACATGTCTGACTGTCTCAGTCCCTTTGGCTGGATTCATGTCCCATGTCCTATGAATGGGTATGTCCCAGATTTGTGTCCAAGCCCACTTCTCTTGGAACAGAATAGAAAATGCATTAAGTGCTTGCTACATGTAAAGCATTGAGAACACAAATAGAAAATCAAGATAGTCTCTGATCTCAAGGTACTTACATTCTAATTTGAGGGAGAGAATACATAACGGAGGCTTCATGTTCATGTTCAGTTCATGGCAGATGAAAAGACCAAGTAGTATTTAGGCAGGAAGCATTGCAGAACAAAAGGGGAGCCTCAGAGGAGCTTAGGGAGTAAAAGTAGAACAGATGGTATCCTATCAAAAACATGGTGGGGAATGAGGCTTTCTAGAAGTAGGAGTATGGGGATTAGCATTCAGCTGATAGTATGTGACCTGTACCTATGAGACCTGAGGCAATAAGGGTTAGTTGGGAGCAAATCTTCTAGCTGGCTTTTGATGGGCTGAAGCAGGAGAGGGGAAGGTACTTGGCATGCCCAGTTGAAGATAGCTGATCCTGATTACCAGGCTGCCAGTTGATGGGTTGAGGTAGTTGAAGGGAAGGTATTCCATCTTCCACCTTTGTGTCTGCATAGGTGGCTGTCCCCCATGCCCAGAATGTTCTTCTTCCTTGTTTCTACCTCTTGGAATTCTTAATTCCCTTCAGGGCTCCAATTAGATTCCAGAACACTGAACCAAATAAAAAACATGAAGTATATTATAGAGATAAATTTTTAAAATTTACAGTTGGGGGGCGGAGCCAAGATGGTGGAGTAGAAACAGCATTTCCAATGTGCTCTGCCCCACACAAATTTCAAATAATGTGAAAGGGAGCTCCGAACAACTTCTGGAGCCACAGCACCCACAGAACGGCACAGAGAAGCTAACCTCCTCCTGAGGACAGCCCAGCAGCCCTGCAGGGAGCCGCCAGGGCAGCACTCTGAGAGCAGGCAGCACAGCATGCTGGGAACCAACCGACAGCGCAGCAGCAGAGCCGAGCCCAGGTCCGTGGTTTTAGCCCCAGGGCGGCCAGACCTTCAGCCGGCTGCAAGGACCCCAGAACAACAGCAATTGTGGCAATTCCAGAATTATCAGCACAGATATGCCTAGGACAAAGTGAGAGGTTAGTGCCCTATGGACTTTGGGACCAGTATTTGGGGAACGCACTGCTGCCTCCCCTGGGGGCGAAAAGCTGCTGAAGAAATGCAGCACAGAAGCCATTTTGCAGTGTCAGTAGTGGCTCTAGCTCCTGGTCTGCGAACTGTAGGGAGATCCAGCAATCAGTCTGGGAGTTAATCGCTCTTCCCTTAAACTGCCTGGATCTGGATTGTGGTCTGGGGGGGAAGTGTGGGGTGGGTATCCAACTTGCCAGAGTGGGTGGAGGCTTTACAGAGGCCACACAACTGGCGGAAGTTGTGAAGACCCCATGTTTGGGCGGAAGCTCCCCTGTCTGGTGGCAGAGTCCTACTGTGGCAACAAGCCCAAAAAATCAAGTAATTAAGTGGCAACATGCCTAGGCAAATGAAACAAAATAAACAGAAAAGTTCAACATTGGACTCCTATTTTAGGGGCAAAGAGGCTCAAAGCATGGAGGAGGACTGTGAGGTCAGAACTCCTGCACCAAAAGCCCCAAATGAAAATACAAGCTGGCTATAGGCCATAGAGGACCTTAAGAAGCAGATAAGAGAAGTGGGGGAAAATTTGGGAAGAGAAATGAAAAAGATGCAAGAAAAGTATGAAATGACAGTCAACAGCCTGACTGAGGAAAATAACACCTTAAAAAATAGACTAACTCAAATGGCAAAAGAGGCTCAGAAAGGCAATGAGGAGAAGAATGCCTTAAAAAGTCGAATTTGCCAGATGGAAAAAGAATCTCAAAAGCTCACTGAGGAGATTCATTCCTTCAGAGTTAGACTGGAGCAAATGGAAGCTAGTGACTTTATGAGAAATCAAGATACTATTAAACAGATCCAAACAAATGAAAGAATAGAAGGCAATGTGAAATATCTCATGGGAAAAACCACTGACCTGGAAAATAGATCCAGGAGAGATAATTTAAAAATTATTGGACTACCTGAAAGCCATGATCAAAGAAAGAACCTAGAAATCACCCTTCAAGAAATTCTCAAGGAAAATTGCCCTGATGTTTTAGACCCAGAGGGCAAAATAGAGGTTGAAAGAATCCACCGATCACCTCCTGAAAAAGATCCCAAAAAGAAAACTCCCAGGAATATTATAGCCAGGTTCCAGAATCCCCAGATCAAGGAGAAAATACTACAAGCAGCCAGGAAGAAACAATTTCAATATTGTGGAAACACAATCAGAATAGCCCAGGACCTGGCAGCTTCTACACTGAGGGATCGAAGGGCATGGAATATGATATTCCAGAGGGCAAAAGAGCTGGGATTGAAGCCAAGGGTCACCTACCCAGCAAAACTGAGTATCTTGTTTCAGGGGAAAATATGGTCATTCAGTGGAATAGAGGACTTTCAAGCATTCTTGAGGAAAAAACCAGAGTTGAATAGAAAATTTGACATTCAGACACAAGAAGCAAGAGATGCTTGAGAAGGTAATCAAGGAAAAGAAATCAAAAGGAACTTATCAAAGTTGGACTATTTACAGTCCTACATGGAAAAACAATAACTGTGTTTGATGAAACCTCTCTCATTATGAAAATAATTGAAGAAGGGTACATGGCATATGTTCACAGGTATACATGGATAGAGGGCACAGGTTGAATTTGATGGGAAGGAATGATTCTTTTTTTTTTTTGGAGGGCAATTGGGGTTGGGTGACTTGCCCGGGGTCACGCGGCTGGGTTTTTGTTTGTGTGTTGGGTGTCTGGGGCCGGATCCGAGCTCGGGTCCTTCTGACTCCAGGCCCAGCGCTCTGCTCGCTGTGCCACCTAGCCGCCCCAAGGAAGGGATGATTCTTAAGGGGTGAAGTCAAGAGGTGAGAGAGGAAAGTGGCAAGAGGAGATGGAGAGAGACAGGGTAGGGCAAACTATCTCATGTAGAAGAGGCAAGGGGAAGTAGTTGCAGGGGAGGGGAAGAACAGGAAGGCAAAAAGGCAAAAGCATATTCTCATTGAAGTTGGCTCAAGGAGAGAATCACATACACACTAAATGGAATATCTTACCCTCACTCACTCTCCTGAGTAGGGGAAAGGAGGATGAGAGGGGGGATGATGGAGGGGAGGGCATTCTGGGGGGAGGGGAGATTGGAAGTACCCACTATCAAAGAGGGACAGGATCAAAGTAGGGAATGGACCAGTTGGGAGGTGAGATGGGTGGGAGGGAAATATAAGCAGTCTTTTACAATATATCTACTATGGTAATGTTTTGCATAGATATACATGTACAACACATACTGAATTGCTTATCTTCTCAGAGGGAGTGGGTGACAAGGGAGAAAGGGAATGGATCTGAAAATCGAAGTTTTAAAATTAAATGTTTCATAAGATGTACAGGCAGTGGGGCTCAGAGATTCACCTTGCCCTAATGGCAAAGTCGAAGGGGGTATGGGAGAAGATATGGGAGAGAGCAGATTGGATGAGGGGATATCTAGTGGGACTGCTGTTCTGGGGTGGTGGGTAGGGAAAAATGGGGGGAAAATGTAACTCATAATCTGGTGGAAATGAATGATGTAAACCAGAAGTTAATAAAGCATTTGTTTAATTTTAAAAAAATAAAAAATAAATTAAAATTTACAGTTGGCTTCAAAACATTAGCTTCACAAGTAAAAGATGTGAGAGACATGACTAGAGAGTAGTTTGTCTGAAGAACATCTAGAGAGAGTAATGGACAGTGTTATATGGCAATCAAAAAAGCTAATAATGTTTGGCTCCAAATTGCTTTCCAGAATAGTTGGCCAATTTACTGTTCCATCATCAATGTATTATACTTGAGGTCTTTGTTGATTCCCACTCCTCCCAAAGTGGTCAGCGTTTTCCCCACCTCTCCTAGGTTTACATTATATATCTTTCTTTTTTTTTTTTGCATACACCTTGTTTCTCCCCAACACAATGTAAGCTCCTTGAGGGCTGGGGCTGCTTTGTTTTTGTCATTATAGCCTCAGCTCCTGGAACAGAGTACACATTTCACAATGCTTGTTGAGTTGAATTGACTGTCAAATAAAGGGGTTCTAGATGAAAGCACTAAATCTATGATCCTACGATTCTGTGAAATGACCCTATTTTTTGGAAGTTATAATATGGTCCTTGGTCACCCAAAGCAGGTACTGAAAATAGAACTTTGGCTACCTTCATGTTCTGCCCTAGCGCAGACCTCCACCTTAGGAGAAGCATCAGGGCCTTCCCAGAGTGCATGGTGGACAGGAAGCCATGCACCAGGTTTTATAGCTAGAAAACTGACATGTCACCCCTAGGCAATGAAAAAGTCCTGAAAGGCTGGATTGTAGAAAGGTCAAGGATATCTCAGCACTGGCAATGCGAGACCGTGGTGGCAGGTGCTAGTCATGACCAGGGGACCTACTGGGTAGTTCCCAAGTCAGTAATGCTGAACCCCCTTCCTTGGGAAAGTTCCCCCAGCAGTCCTTCATGGGGTAGTGGTCATAGGGAGCCCCCATCCTGACAGAGTATGAGCCAGAGCCTGGCAGGAGAAAGCTAACGACAGCTGCCTGACATTCTAGGAGCTGTTTGTGATAATGACATGGTGAATTAAGTCCAATTGCTTTAAAGCAATTAAGTCCAACCTTAGTCATTTTACACCTAATGCACCAAGGACTGGACCCAGCAGATGCTCCAAACAAGCCTCTTCAGGACTGTGTGAGGGTCCCTTGGTGGTTGAACTGCTTCTTCTAGAAATTCTGTCTGTTAACTGAGACCCTGCCTTCCCCAGCCCCAGACAGGGCGCTCCAGTAGAGGCGATGGGCATTGAAAGCCAGCCAGAGCATCTGGGGAGCTGGCTCAGCCAGCTGAGACAGCCCTCATTCTGTTGGATAACCTCACTGCGGCAGTGAGCCCTTCTTCGTCTTCCCTCCCTCTTTCCCTCCCTCCTCTTTTCCCTCCCTCCCTCCCGAACCAGAGCTCCAAGCAAGAGCTGGTAGAACGGCCACTGACCAGCGTTGGTTCTGTCCGTCTCTGTGCATTCTCCTCCCCCTCCTCGATACCCTCCCCCCCAGAGACTCTGCCAGGTCTCTGCAGGATGCCTGCCTCACAGGACTGCTGCTTCTCTCCTGCTTTTGGAGCTAAGCCCAGTGGAGGCCAGTAGCCTGCTCACCCTCCTCCCTACCCCCCTCTTCCCCCCAGTCCTCTGCCCGCCCGCCTGGCCGCCCCAGGAGGAATCAGCCAGCTCTAAGGGGGATGGTTCTCCTTAGTCCCAAAGCCAGCCACTGGAGTCCATGCCAACATGCCCCCCTGCCAGGTGCTTCGGGCCAGCCCCTCGGCCACCTCACCTCCTAATACCAAGGATGCGAGTGCAACTTTCCTTGTCTGAGGTGGGGGGCTGCTTTGAGACCTCCCTCTCTCCTCAGAAAAGCGGTGTTTTTCCAGCCACTGGAGAGACATTCATCTGCAAATCCCTTATCTCAGCCTGACAGGTAAGGACTACATCCTGGGAATGATCTGGGAACACTGCAGGGAACTGGGGAATTGGAGGGGTGGGGTGGGAGGGTCAGGGAGACAGAAACTAGGATCTTCTGCTGTACACCAGGTCATTTCAGCCCCTCAAAGAATAGGATGTAGTGGAGAGAGAGCAGAGCAAAGGATTTTAGCTTGGGCTCCTTGTGCTGAAGCCTTTGACCACTGTCCTGGCTCAAGGGCCAGGGAATTCACCTGGGAGAAGAATCTGGTTGGAGGGAGTAAAGGAAACGCTCATGTTCCCTTCCACTAGGTTAGTGTAATGGGGGTGAGGGGAAGACTTCACACTAGTGCAGCCTTTCATTGTGTGTATGTTTGTGAATGCATTTTTTCCATTTTGGCATAAAAATGCATCCCTCGCCCGAGCTTCATTTGTTTGCTTCAGAAAGCTCTCCCAGGGTATAGAATGCAGAGTGGAATTCAGTGGAGGATTTGGTCATCAGTAAGAAATCCTTCTGGAAGCAACTACTGGCTCTCAAGCAGAGAACAGAGATCCAAGACCACCAGGGTGAATCCCAGGACCCTTCCACTGGTCATAAGGTGCATTTAGGGATGCAGGACAGCAGCTATGACCCCAAACATTCTTTGCTGCTGATTTAAAAATTTTTTAACGTCAGGCTCAGAGCTACTAAATGACTGATCACGCAGCATTTTTAGGATCATAACATTTCTAGAGCTGGAAGAAACCTTCGAACACAAATAGGATCATAGCTATCAAGTTGGAAGTGATCTCAGTGCATCCCCCCCCCCCCCAATTTTATGGAGGAGGAAACTAAATCTCAGAGAGGAAGTGACTTGCCCAAAGTCACACATTGGCAGAACAGGGAATCCATTCTAACCCAGGTCCTCTGACCCCCAATGGGCTGTTCTTCCTACCCCACCCCCTAGCCATGTTCTTGTAAACAATGATATAAAAGGACAAATTGTACCTTCCTTCTGCAAATCACTGCAACCAACATATTACTGAAATATCTCCAGGCAGAAATGTCCAACTTCTGAATGCTGCTTCATTTTCTTACTTAGAAATGTCCTTTTGTTTCTTACCCTGCCACCCCTGGCCTCCTCCCCACAAAGAGCAACAAAGAACTGATCATTTAACTAGCTACAGAACAGCCCAGGAATGGGGTTAATATTGAGGGGATGCAGTGAGTAGAGCACAGGACTTGCTTGACTTCTGTCCTAAGCATCTGGCTCAGTTCCTTGGACATAATACGTGATCAATTAATGTTTATTGAATTGACCAAGAGGGAGAAGATCTGTGTTCTAGTCCTGGTTCTGTCACTAATACACTTTGAACAAGTCACTTCCCTCTCTGAGCTTCAAATTCCTTATCTGCAAAATGAAGGGTTTGGACTGTAATATTCTGGGTTTTGTCAGATTTCTTCCAGTTCCAATGCTCTGCATTCTAAGGTCCTTTCCATTTCGAGTGGTCTGGACTCTAAGGTTCCTTCTAGGTCTAAGAGTCATAGAATCACATTATTTTAGAAAGAAGGAAGGAAAAATGCTAAATAAATGCTGGTGAATGCCAGTAATGAAAAGCAAGTATTGTAGTCTTAAAAAAATTTGAATGTGGATATTTTTTTCTGACCTAGTCTTTTTCTGTACAAGCTGTCTGTGTTATAGCCACACCCCTTACTCCTGAATGATACCCCCCTCCCTTCTGTCCTGTCCCTCCTCTGGAAACCCCCATATCTGGATTTTCTGTGCCTAGAAGCTTCTAGGCTAGAAACTTCCAGTTTCCTAGCTGATTGGCATCTCCTTGCCTATGACCTCAGAGGTAGGAAGCCAATCGGAAGCTTGAGTGAAACCTCAACCCCGCCTCCATATAAAATACCTGTGCTACCCAAATCTTGAGCTGCCCTGATGCATAGAATACTGATTGTTATATCTCTGTTGAAAATATTCCATCACTAGGCCCAGATCGTTCCCCTTCCCCACCTCAGCCTTGGAATTCCTAGCTCCCGTCAAGGCTCATTCAGTTGAGATCTCACCTTGGACACAAGGCATTTCCTGATTTCTTTCAGTTGTTGATATAATACAGAAAAAAGATTGCTAACACTTGGGAGTCATGCAATCTGGGTTCGAATCCTCCTTCTGATGCTTACCACTTGTGGACTAGCGGCAAATGGTTGGACCTTTCTGGGTTTCAGTTTCCTCATCTGTAAAATTAATGGGGAGACCTGTGAGGTTCCTTTCAACTGTAAATCTCTGGTCCTATGATTCCACCACCCCATGTCCTTAGAAATTACTTCGTGTGTGTTTTGTTTTTACTTGTCCTGGGTATGTTTTGTATTTTCCCAGTAGGATGTGAGCACCTTAAAGGCAGGGTTTGTTTTAGTCTGATTCCCAAAGCATGTCAAGTAGGCACTTAATAGATGCTTATTGAATTTAACTGAATTTTATATTTTATAGAGGAGAAAACCAAGGCTCTAAGAGAAGTGATTTACTGTCTCATAGGAAATTAGTAGGCCTAGGACTAAGATTTCTGGACTTGGTTCAGTTCTCTGTCCCCCCAGAACCGAGTGCCAGGAAGTGGCACAAAGCCTTTGGTTCAAACCCCAGTTCTGCCACATCATTAACCTCTCTCAGCCTCAGGGTTTTGTTTGTTTGTTTTTGTTTTGCTTTTTGGAGGAGGGAAGGCAGGGCAATTGGGGTTAAGTGACTTGCCCAAGGTCACATGGCTAGTTGTGGGTTAAATGTCTGAGGCCAGATTTGAACTCGGGTCCTCCTGAGTCCAGGACCAGTGCCCTATTCACTGCACCACCTAGCCGCCCCTCAGCCTCAGTTTTATTATGAAGGAGTAAGAACCTGGGCTCTTCTACTTCCTATCTATGTGTCCTCAGTCAAACTCATTTGACTTCCCTGGGCCTCAGTTTCCTCATCTATAAAATAAGGGGATTGCATTAAACAACCTCTGAAGTCTCTTGCATCTCCAGACCTATGATCCTTTTTGCAATGTCTTCTTTCTCCCATTTATAAAAGATTTTCACCTAGGGAGAAATATTATAAGAGAGGAACAGCAGGGAGAGTCATATAACATGATTTCCTCAGGGCCTCTCACCACCTAGGGCCAATAGTCCAGATAAAAGAGGATCAAGGATTGGCCCTGGGTTGGCTAGGTAATTAAACATATTTTTATTTGACTGGCGCAGAAGCTATGTAAAGGAAAAAAGCAGGAAATAAGTCTGGAAAGGTAGTTTATAGTATTATTATAGAGGACCTGAATGCCAAGCTAATAATAAGTTTGACCTTTATCTCACAGGCATCAGGGAACTGTTGAGATTTTTTGGATAGGGTTATAGATGTATGACCTTGTGAGAGTGACATTACCTCTCTGAGTCTTAACTTTCTTCTCTGTAAAGTGAGGGGGTGACATGAGATAATCTCTGGGGTGCTTTCCAGTTCTGATCTAGGAGTCAATATTGTTAAGTACTTTCCAGTTCTAACATTATTATTTTCTTTATTCTCAGGTTCTTTCTAGGGCTATCTGTGTCCTATTTTCTAAGGTCCCTTCCACCTCTAACATTCTATATAAGGAAAATCTTCCCAACAATGAACAAGTATATAAAGCTTTAAGGTTTTACAAAGTGTGTTAATATCATCTCTTTTGATCCTCATAACAACTTTGGGACACAGGTGTTACTATTATTCCCATTTTACAATTGGGGAAACTGAGGCTGAAAGAGGTTAAGTAGCTTGCTCTGCTTCATAAGTTAGTGTCTGAGGCAGGATTTGAACTCAGAACTTACTCCAATTAGTATGGACCAGCCACCCATCAAGTCTTTGTAGAGTATTAGGGTACTGTATACATGAAAAGTGCTTGACAAATATTTGTTGAATGAACAAATGAATAAGTGAATTTCAAATCTTATACCTTTCTTTGGAAAAGAGTTGGAAAGGGCTAGAAAATTCACCCTCAAATGGCATGAAAGAAAGGATTTCAATTTTATCAAATGTGGAAATATACCTGCTGATAAAAAATATTCCTTTGACTCCACTACCCTTTCAAGGTTTCACACTTCATTGCCAAGGGTTTATTGGCAATTCTACCTAAAGGGTAAGACCCTTTAGGAACTTATAATACATAATATATAATAAGACAGATATGTAAAGTTAATGTATATAAAGATATAATATATAAATAATAAAATAATAAAAATATAAACAAACAAAATATAAATAAAGATGTAATAAGACAGATATGTAAAGGTAACCTAGAGTCAGAAAGACCAGTTCTAATTCATACTCAGATATTTCCTAGCTGAGTGACCCTGGACAAGACACTTCTGCCTGCCTCAGTTTCCTCAGATGTAAGGGTCAACCTTAAAGGGTTCATTTCTTCTACACTTCATTTGCCAGTCTACACTCACTGCCTTCACTTGTTCAACCACCCACCCAAGTCCTCAACCCCTTGCAATCTGGCTTCCCGGCCTTCTACTCTGCTAAAACTACTTAAAATATGGGGTGGCTAGGTGGTACATCGAATAGAACACCAGCCCTGGTGTCAGGAGGACCCAAGTTCAAATCTGGCCTCAGATACTTAACACAAAAAACTAGCTATGTGACCTTGGGCAAGTCATTTAACACCAATTGCCCTACCTTCCCCCCTCCAAAAAGCAAAAAACAAACAAAAATTTTAAAAATAAGTAAAATAAAACCACCTAAATGGCCTTTTCTCCTTTCCTTAATCTCCTTGGCCTCTGCAGAATTTTCTGTTGTGGCCCATCCCCTCTTTGTTGATAGTTTATGTTCCCTTCATTGATACTGTAATTTCATGGTTGTCCTCCTAACTCTTTGACCACTGGCACCCTAAAATCAAAATGTCCACAACCAATTTCATAATCTTCTTCCTAAAACTTTCTCTTCCCTCCAATTTCATTATTTTTCTTGATAGTCTCATTGTCTTTCAAATTGGAGTCAGTTTCATATTCTTCCCATTCTCTCACTCTGTTAATCCAATCTCCACATTGTCTTTTGAATCTTCTCTTCGATTATGCACATCCTTGTCTAGGGAGTCATCCTTCCTCACCTAACCTATGATAGGCTTCTAACTGGTCTACTTCTCTCTATTCCACCCTCTTCCCAATCCATTCTTCACACCACTGTCCATATAATCTTCTAAATATATTGCTATGGTCATTAGAATCAATCCATCAACAAACATTTATTAACCATACACTATGTGACAGGGATTACACTAGGTGCTTAGGGATGCAAAGACAAAAAAAAAATGTTAGCAGTGCCTGCCCACAAGTTGCTTAAATTCTATCAGGGAAGATTACAAGTATACATGAAAATATATACAAAATAAATACAAGGTAATTTGGGTGAGGACTCTGGAGGCTGGGGGAAAGAAGAGTTCAGAAAAGACCTCATGAAGGACATGGTGCCTGAGCCGAGCTTTAGAGAAACTAGAAATTGTAAGAGGTGGAGGAGGGAGGGAGTACATTATAGACAGTGGAAGGAGAAAAGGTGGCAAATTCATGGAGAAAGGAGGTAGAGTATTGTGTATGAGCAAAAGAGGACCAGTTTGGCTGAACAATACAATGTGAAGGGGAGTAATATCTTAAGACAGATAGGTGATCTAGATGGACTTGGAGTCAGGAAGACTAGTTCAAATTCACACTCAGATATGTCTTAGCTGTGTGACTGGGCAAGTCATTTAACTTCTACCTGCCTCAATTTCCTCATCTGTAAAATGGGCATAATAATGGTACCTACCTCCAAGGGTTGTTGTAAAGGTAAAATGGGCTAGTATTTGTAAAGCATTTCGAAAATCTTAAAGTGCTATAAAAATGCCAGCTAAGAATAAAGCTTGAAAGGTAACTGAGGCCAGGTTGTAAAGGGCTTCGAACACCAAATGGAAGAGTTTCATTTTGATCATAGAGGTAATAGGGAACCACTAGAATTGATGAGGAAGGACATGGTCAGATCTGTGCTTCAGGAAAATCTCTGGCAGCTCTATGAAGAATGGATTGAAGATGAAGAGATTGTATCAGGGAAACTAAGTAAGACACTATGGCAAAGGTCCGGACAAGAAGTGATAGGGGCCTGAGCTAGGACAGTAACTACATGAGGAAAGGGAAGGAGATGGGTGCAAAAGGTAGAATCAACAAGGCTTGGCAACTGTGTACAGTGAAGGAGTGAGGAACTGAGGGTAATTCTGAGAGTGAAAACCTGGTTGGCTTAAAGGATGGCAGAGTCCTTGACAGAAATAGGGAAGTTAAGAGGGGGAAGAGATAATGAATAAATCTTCGAACCCATAGGAGCTGATGAGGTCATCAAGGGAGAGTATGTAGAAAGAGAAGAGTGCCCAGAAAACAGAGGCATCATAATTATGATCAAAACCAAGCAATTATTAAGCAACTGCTCTATGCCAGGCACTCTGCTAAGTACTGGGGACACAAAAACAAAACAATCCCTGCCTTCAAGGAGCTTACATTCCAAAGAGGGAGACAACATGCACATACATAGGACACATACAAAACAGATGCAATAGACCTTGTAAGGAAAGCAATCGCAGCTGAGAACACACAACAACCAATTAATTAATTAACAAGCATTTATTAAGTGCATACCATGAGCCAAGTACTATGCTAAATACTGGGGCTACAAATACAAAATATGAACAAACACCTACAAGACACAAATCCATTTATGAATATATACAGACACACACACACACACACACACACACACACACACACTCCAAAGGTCCTTATCACAACTCCCATTTGAAATGGCAAAGCTAGGGTGTCTACATCCCTATAGGGGTCTAAGGTTAGTCCTGAGGAGTTTGATACCAATGAGAAAATACAAAATACAAAATCTTCCAGTTATCCTCCAACACAGGGTTGAGATATAGAGGAGATCTAGGATGAAGCCAAAACATTCTCTTTTCCCTGAAGCATTTCCTTCTCAAGGGCATATTTCTCTCCTCTCCATTACCAAACACTTGAATCTTGTGGGTTCTAAACTAGCTCTGGTATTAAATGGGCCCCAAAGGCCATGACTGAGATTCTCATTCAATCTGAAGACTACCTTTCATGCCTAGGGAAGTTTCCAGGGCTTGTTCACAACTAGTGAAAAATTAAGATGAGGTCTTACTTGATAAACGTACCAAAGGATATGTGGTGAGATGAGTTTTACCCTTTCCTGGAAAGTAAAATACAATAGTTTCAGAGGGTAGGCATTAGAAGTTGGGGTTATTGGGAAAGGCTTCATGTAGAAGTCAGTGGTTGAGTTGAACCCTATAGAAAGAAAGGGACTCTATGAGGCAAAAGTGAGAAGGGAGTATATTCTAGGCATGAGGAGTAACTCATTAAAGGCATAGGGATGGGAAAGAGTCATTTATGAGAAACATAGAGAAGACCAGTTTAGCTGCATCACAGAGTAAAGGAGGGGTAGTAGTGTCCAATGAAGCCTGAAAGACAGATTGGGGCCAAGTTGTAAAAGTCTAAAAACTAAACAGAAGAGTTTACATTTTATCCTAAAGGCAATCAAGGAGTTGATTGAGTAGGGGAATAACATTGTTAGATCTGGATTTAAGGAATATCACTTTGGCAGCAGTGTATAGGATGAAGGGATTGGTAAGAGACTTCAGACAGAAAGACCTATTAGAGGCTATCTCTATAATCTAAGTGAGGAGTGATAAGGACCTGAATCAAGGTGGTTATTGTGTGAGCAGAGAAAAGGAGTTAGATGTGAAAGATACTGTGAAGGGAGAAATGGTCAGTCAGATTTGCTAAATGACTGTATATGTAGGGCAAGGAAGAAGGAAGATAATGCTGAGGTTACAAACCTGGGAGACTGAAAGGATGATTGTTAGGGAAATTTGGAAGAAAGTAGCATTTGGGAGAAAAGATAATATGTTCAATTTTGAATATGTTAAGTTTGAGACATCACCGAGACATCCAGACTAAAATTTTCAATAGGCAACTGGTGGTTCAGGATTGAAGCTCAGGAGAGAGCTTGGAACTGGATATATAAATCTTTGAGTCATCTATGTAGAGATGATAGTTAAATCCATGGAATCTGATGAGGTTACCAAGAGAAAGAGCATAGAGAGAAAAGAGATTTTATTACATCTCCATTAAAATTAAAAACAAAGGACAGAAAAGATAAAAGAAAGAACTGATAAACTGAAGTATGTATAGAATAATCTTATATATCTATTTGTATCTAATGGTAGCCATCTCTAGGCGGGGGGGGGGGGGGGAGAAAAAGGGGGGGAAAGAAAGAGAAAAAAGGAGAAAAAAGAAATGTACATGGTAACTTTGTTGTATATTTGGAGGGAATAGCAAATTGTACATAGTAGATTTGTAGTTTCATGTACAATCATCCTTTTTATTGTAATGTGCTTGTTTTATTTCATGAATTGAAAATAAATTTTTTTTAAAAAGAGAGAAAGAAAGGGGCCTAAGGTACAAACTCGGAACACGCATGATTAGGGGCATGATATGGATGATGAATCAACAAAGGAGGCAGAGAAACAGATGGGTAAGGAGAACCAGCAGAGAGAAGTTTCACAAAAACCGAGAGAAGAGAGAGCACCCAGAAGGAAAGGGGGGCCATCAGTGTTGTACAAAGGTCAAGAAAGATGAGGATTAAAAAAAAATAGCATCAGATTTGGCAATTAAGAGATTCCTAAATAATTTGGAGAAAGAAATTTCCAGTGAAAGATGAAGTGGGAAGCCAGATTGGAAAAGGGTGAGAAGTGAGTAAAAGGTAATAAAGTGGAGGCAATGAATATAGACAGCTTTTTCCAGGAGTTTGTCTGTGAAAGAGAAGAGAGATATAGGGGGCAACTAGATGGCAAAGTGGATAGAGCATCGGGTCTTGGAGTCAGGAGGACCTGAGTTCAAAACCAGCCTCAGACACTAGTTGTGTGACCCTGGGCAAGTCATTTAACCCTGACTACCTCCAAAAAGAAAAGAAGCAAAGAGAGATATAGAATATCATAATTCAATCTATGTTCACTAAATTCTTACTATATACAAGGCACTGTGCTAGGTATAAGAAAATAAAGACAAAAATGTAAACTAGAATATTAGCTTCTAGAGGTCAAAGATTTTTTCATTGTTGTTTTTATAGCCCCAGTATCCAGCCCATTGCCTGGCACAGAATAAGCACTTAAAATGTTCATAGAAATGAATCTGAGCTGAGCTGAATGGAATTAATACAGTCCCTCTTCTCAAATGTCTTACAACACAAAAAAGATACAAAAGCATCTGGGGTGTTTGGGGAGCAGAAGATGGAGCCAGACTAAATGCTCTGGGAATATTTGAGAAGGGCAGTGAAGGCAGACTACCCATAGGAGGTACAGCCTGAGGAGAGTGTTAAAGGGACTCTTAAGTACTCTTAAACAGAGGTGATTAGGTCAGTTATGGTTACTTTTCTGCAGGAAAACCTCCTGGGGCTCTCCATTGACTATCTAAAAAAAGTACTACCTTATATTATTCTGGCCTTGAAGGCCTCACACAGTCTGGTTCCCTTTCTGGCCTTACTGTTCTTGGTCACATTGTATGGGCCCCATTCTAGAGAAACTCTCTGTACCTTATTCCAATCTTGCCTTCTGTTTTCTCCAAGCCCCTGGTCAGCCTTTCCTTTATTTCCCCAGATGGCCTTTTTTGTTAGACACTGTCTTATTTTGACTACTGTGACCTTGTGAGTCAAGAGACCACTGACCTATGAATTTCTTTCTGTAGTAGTGAAGCTATTTAGGCTGCATCAAGTTAGTATTATTTCTGTTGCTTTTATTGTTATCAGTACTTACTATACAGTAAAACTCCAAAGGCATTCCCCATTTGGGGGAACTCCTTTCCTAAACGGAAGAAACATTTGTATTAAATATGGTTTGTGTTGATCCTTTTAGTTTTCATGTTAAGAGTTGATGTATTGGGGTGGCTAGGTGGTGCAGTGAGTAGAGCGTCAGCCCTGGAGTCAGAAGGACCTGAGTTCGGATCTGGCCTCAGACACTTAAGGCACACACAAACAAAAACCTAGCCGTGTGACCTTGGGCAAGTTACTTAATCCCAATTGCCCTCCAAAAAAAAGAAAAAAAAGAGTTGATGTATTGTTTCTTGTAGTTCCATAAATTTGCATGTCAAAAATACATTTTTTTTCTTTTTTTCTTAATTCTGCTAAAGGTTTTACACCCTGAGGTCCAGCCAACAGTAGCTTCTGTCAAGGTCATTCTCAGGATATTAGTAGCCATGCTGAGTAGGCTGCCTATTCTGAGATAACCTGGACCTTCTGATGTCACTATCTATATATTATCTTAGGTTAATTATGAGAACTAGCCCATGTTAGGTTTTTCCCCCAAGACATTAGGAGCTATATCTAAGGCCACTAAGGATCTTGAATATATGCCAAGGCCAAGTTGCAGCAAAGACCAACCAATGAGGAGTACAGAAAAGACTGTGCATAAGTTAGGGACATATGCCCCCGGTCAATCAGAAAAGACTGTTTAATTTCACTTCTATCATCACCTGGCCAGGTAATGCTTTTAAACCTTTAAGTAAATCTGAACACTGAAGGCCTTACTGATAAAGAATGACACCAGAAGTAGATCCACATAAGCAAGAACGATTCCGTCTCAAATTGCATTGTTGCCAAAGATCTGACCTTTGACCCTGACACAGATAGCAGTGCTTATATCAGCAGAGAAGAGACTAAAGCAGAAATGAAAAGAGAATGTCCCTCAAGCTGGAAGTGCCTGCTGAGGGGCCCTTTGGTAGCTTTCATGCTCCCTGTACTTATATCCATCTGAGATATGTCCAACTGAATTCATCTCTTTCAATGGCTAATATCCTTTGATAAACCCCTATGAAGTATACATGAGTTGAACATTAGGTTTTGCTTAAATCCTTTTGGGGGACAAAGGTAATCTTTACCACACAACTCTCCACTTACAGAGCATTTGCTTCCAAATGTTAGAGGAATGGACAGAAGAGGCTGTTCACGTCCCCAGCCCTTGGAATTAGCCCCAGGAACCTAGAACATTTATGCCTGAAATGGATATCCCCTCACCCAGCTCAAATGCCACTTCCTCTAAAAAGTCTTTCCTTGTTCTATCCCTACCTCCCAACAGGAAGTCATCTCTCCCTCCTAAAATTTTTTTATTATACTTTACCAAGGCCTCTCTTTCACATTTGCCACACATCCCTTCCTGTATCATAGTTGCATCCATGTGTGTTTTCCTCCCTTGAGAACATGAACTATGCCATATATTTTTATATCCCTAATGCCTAACATAATGCTTTGTATCTGATGAGCACTTAAATATTTGTTTAATTGAATTGTACTCAGCCTTGTTTCCAGTTCTGTGCTGAACTACAGAGGAAACAGTCAGTCCTTCAACAAATTTATTCAAAGGATGTTTATCAAATTTACAGCCTAGTTGGGGAGACAATACTAACACAAGACATTATATGGTTTAATGCCAAAGTGTATAGTATAGATCATCAGTCAGTCAAAAAAAAGCATTTATTAAGTACTTACTATGTATAAGGTGCTGTACTAAGTACAAGGGATAAAAAGAAAGGCAAAAAATAGGTCCTGTCCTCAAGGAACTCACAAGATGATGGGGAAGAGGCCAGAACTCAAACAATTAAATATGTAAGATAATGATATAAATAGGAGATCTTCTGGAGGGAAAACATTAGCAAATGGCAAGATCTGAATTGAATCTTGAAATAAGAAGTAGAAGTGAGGAAAATAAGCACTCTAGGTTTGAGGGTCAGCTAGTAAAAAGACATGGAGCAGAGAGATGGAGTGTTATGTAAGAGAAACAGCAAGAAGGCCATGAATCTGGATCATAAGAGTACATAAGGGGAGTAAAGTGTAAGGAAACTGGAAATGTAGGAAGGGGCCAGGTTGTGAAGTGAGTGCTGTAAAAGCCAAACAGAAGATTTTTATATTGGATCCTAGACGGAATAAGGATCCACTGGAGCTTATTGAGTGGAAGTAGGAAGTGATATATTCAGAACTGTGCTGTAGGAAGATCACTTTGGCAGCTGAGTGGAGGATGAACTGAAGTTGGGAGAGACTTGAGACAGGGACACTAACGAGAAGGCTATTTATTGCAATAGTCTAGGAGAAAGGAAATGAGAAGTCTCACTAGGGTGGCAGTTGTATGAGTGGAGAGTAGGAGGACATATACAAGGGACATAATAGACGAGACTTGGTAACAGATTGGATATGTAAACAAGGAGTCAAGGATAACACAGAGGTTGTAAGCCTGAGAGATTGAAAAGATGGCAGTGCCCTTGACAATAAGAGATAGTTTTAAAAGAGGAAAGGGTTTGGGAGGAGTTCTGTTCTGGACATACTGAGTTTGAGGTAACTACAGGACGGACATCCACTTCTAGATGTCTAAGAGGCAGCTGATGTTAGATCAGAACTCAGAAGAAAGGGCAGGGTTGAATCTATTTAAGATCTGAAAATCATCGGTATAAAGACGATAATTGAACCCATGGAAGCTGATGAGATCACTAAGGGAAAAAGTATAGAAAGAAAAGAGAGGAAGGCCCAGGCACAGACCCTGCAGAAACAAATAATACCATTGAGTCACAGAATCTTATTAGTGTTCGAAGTGATATCAAAGGCCCTCTGGTCTGGAGTATAGATGAACAAGAATCCCCTCTATAATAGAATCAATAAGTAATCATCTGACCTCTGCTCAAAGACCTCTAGGTTGTTTGCCTTGGGGAAACAAGAGAAAATAGGAAAACGGGAAAATAAGGCTGAGGAACAATCTGTCAGCTCACTTTTATAATCTGCCACAGAAGGACTCTTTCAACATGAGTCTGTCTTTCCTAGAGTCCTAGGAAGCCAAATCATGTCAGGGGAGTCCAGTCACTGAAACTTATCCTTAAGGAAGGACCAAAGGGAGACTCAAAGCCAGTTAATTCATCACAAGACAACCCCTAAACACAACCCTATTCAAGCCTTTGTCCTCTTAACAAGGTACCAATGGGAATGTCCATACTCTGAAGGGAGAAAGGTAAGTTCATGAAATTGATCTAAGGACTTCTCTGATCAGCTCCCGCTTATACTCTCTTCCAGTTAATATTCACTGTCCCAGTAAGTCAAACTGGGGTACCTCTGGGCACCATTTTTGGCATTATCCTAGATACCTCACTCTCCCTCACCCCATATAAATGACTATTTGTGAAATATTGCCATTTCTACTTCCATGACATCTTTTACATATGTCTCCTTCCCTTCACTCACACAGCCCCACTTATGGCCTAAGTCTGTCCTGGTTCAATATCCCCTCAAATGATCTCTCTGCCATAAGTCTCTCCTGTCTCTAATTCATCCTACACATAAACTCAACAGTGATTTTCCTAAAGTACAGATCTGATGGTATCACACCCATCTTCAACAAATTCCAATGGCTCCTTAAAGCCTCTAAGATAAAAATATAAACTTTTCTATTTAAAATGTAAACTTTTTTTTTAGAGCCCTTCAGCACCTGGTCCCAATCTACCTTTCCAATATCATTATGTATTACTGTGCTTCTTATGTTATGTGAACAAGCCTTCTTGTTGCTCTTCGAATATGGTATTCCATCTTCTGTCTATATGCCTTTGCCCTGACTGTACCCCACACTTGGAACACACTTTTTCACCCCCTCAAAAAATTTACCTTGTATTTACTTTGTATATTTACATATTATTGTACCTCTTCCCTGATAGAATGTAAGCCCCTTGAAGATAGGGACTGTTTCATTGCTGCCTTTATATACCACAGTGGGATAGCCTGTTTTGGGGAGGAAGTAAGGCAGGAAGAAAAGGAGGGAAAGATGCCCTTGGTGGTGGTGGGTCTTCCTACTGCTAAACCAGGGAGACTCCAGATTTTTCCTTTTCTAAATTGCCCCAAATATGCATCAGTCCAGAAGCAGTTAGTACCTAGTATGTGCCAGGCACTGTCTGTGATGCAGTTATTAGGTATCTCCAAAATCAAATTAACAATCTTTCTTCCATAGTGGACCTGGAACTTATACCCAACTCTAGATACAAAACTGTACAAATGCAGCAAAGTTCAACAAAGTTCTCCTATACCAGTAGTTTCCAAACTTTAAATAGCAATCTCCCCACTTTTAATTTTTAAAAATTGTCCTACTTTCCTTCTTTCTACAAAGTTATTTATATAAAGATTTTCTCATATGGTATCTTATTCTAATAAAATTAGAAATGTACTACATTTTATAACAAGAAACCATAAAATATAATAAAATATGAATGTGGTGGTGATATTTACTAATAAAATCCTTTGGGTTTTTCATATTTATAACTTATAAAATAATAATAATTATATATGCCATTATAAATGTGAGTGGGCTTATTTTTGGCATGAAATTTCTGTCATTTATGATATACCTACCCATAATTCTTTTTCAACTACTAATCAAGATCAATATTTTGTTTTTATAACAGCTATGGCAAAAAATTCCATTTCACACAAATAAGATGTCAAAAAGTATAGGCAAATTTTTATTGCTTCATTTAGATAAATTAGAGAATTCTTTATTCCCCTGTAGCCAAAACAAAATAAGATTTTCAGGTTCAAATGTTTGTCTAAAATACTATCATAAGGCAAGTCTATAAAATGTTCTTGCTCAGATTTAATAAGACCAATGTATCATATTTGTTCATGACAAAGGAATTCTTTATTCATTCATATTTAGAAATATCTAGATATCTAAAAACAAAATTATAATTACTTCTGTAGAATGATCAAACAATTAATAAGCAACTTTTGTAGGGCAAGTACTTTTTTAAATTGGAGAATATATTAAAATATTATTTTATACATGGTAGCCCTAACTTTTTCATAACTATAGACACTTTATCTTTCTGGATCAGAGTATGAACCTGAATACCTAGAATTTACTTATGGTATTCTTTTTCTTTTTAAGCCACAAGCTCAAGGAGTAAAATTTTTGTTGTAAAATGAATTTAATTCATCTTTATATGACTAAGAATAATAGTCATTTACTCTTTTAGCTCAAATATTTCTCAAAGCATTTTGGCATAAGAAACCCAGTGTGCTTTGCAAGAATATAGAAGTGTTCTATGTTCTGCCCCCATATTGTCACAATTTTGCCAAAAACCTTAATTTCTTCTAACAGACTATTTTCTTTTAAATAAAGTTGATTACTCATAACAATTTGAAGCTTCTATGTAGCTCCTCATTTATATTTCTTTTTTTTATCTTTTTGGAGGGGGGAAGGCAGGGCAATTGAGGTTAAGTGACTTGCCCAAGATCTCACAGCTAGTTGTCAAGTGTCTGAGGCTGGATTGAAACTCAGGTACTCCTGACTCCAGGGCTAATGCTCTATTCACTGCACCACTGAGCTGCTCCTATATTTCTTGATATAAGTGATTATCTGTAAAACCTACAATGTGTTCAGATTGCACAAAGGGCCACACTTTCAATTAGGATTTATAGGCTTTCATTTCATTCTGACTTTTAGTTCAGTTAGTGTAAAGTCCAATACAATATTCCCATATTATATGTTTTCATTTAAAAATCCACAGTCACATTGAAAATTTCTCTGAATGTGGCATTGCCATCAGTAGGTTTGCAAGGCAACAAATCTTCCTTAACATCAGTTTCAACAACATATTGCACATATATAACCAAATGTCCACCTTTACATTTGGCACTTCGTCAGCTTCCAATACAAAACAAGATTTTTCAGTAAATTCATCTCAAAGGTCTACAGACATATGGGCAATTTCCCTTCACATCTTAAACCTGCAAGAACTATTCAAAGCTTTCTTGCATGTGATTTACCCAACCTCATTTCAACCATATCTCTAGCTGCAGGTACCATTAATATTTATCCTAACAAATGAGACTTTTTACACATAGGAATTCTGTAAGCAATTTTATATGATACAAGCACTCCTTCTAATGTCCCAGATAGGGTTTTTGAAAAAGTTTGATTTTGCTCATTGAAAATCTCTCTTTTCCTTTAGAAAAAAATCTTACTTTGCCAACATATTTCACACATACATTTTTAAGATGTTTCAATTCATTAGGTTTCATGTTATCTATAGTTAAAGCATTCATAGAAGACAAGCTCAGTGATCTTTCTTCTCAATTAACAGTACTTGTGAATCCAAATTATAAATACAGCAGATCTCATTTTCTAGATTTGGGCTTTTTACTTTGCATTTCTGTATTTTTGCTATTTAAACTGTCTCCATGGTCTTTGATTATACTACTTTCAGCTGCCTCAGTGAATTTTCCTTTCAGATCAGTTAAGTATTTACAAGGCTGTTAGCTAGTAAAGTACTACAAATTATTGGGGAATTTGGGTAGGGAGATTTTAAATCCTATTTTTCTTCCCAGAAATAGAAAATTTTAACATAACTGACTGAAAGATTTATAGGAAATATGCTGAAGGTAAGGCAAGCTACATTCATCTGACCTAATAAAGCATACAGAATTTAACGTTATTTAATGTTTTTTTTTTTAATCAATTGTTTCAATTGCAAATATGTTAGGATATGGAATTGTATATAGAGTTGTTTTAGTATCCTGGAATTTTCACGTGAAAGATAAACTGAGGCTGCTAGGCATAGCCTACTATCTTACTGATTTATAAGCTGATTTGGAGAGGATATTATTTCACTTTTGAAAAATAGAGGGGGGGGGCTAGGTGGCGCAGTGAGTAGAGCATCGGCCCTGGAGTCAGAAGGACCTGAGTTCAGATCCGGCCTCAGACACTTAACGCACACACAAACAAAAACCTAGCCATGTGACCTTGGGCAAGTTACTTAACCCCAATTGCCCTCCAAAAAAAAAAAATAGAGACAATAAATTGACAATTTAATTTTTTTTAGGTTATGGGGTTTTTAGAAAAACTAACTTACTTTATTATCTTTACAAAGACAATCTATGTAGATGACTTTCAGATATGTATGTCCAGCCCTGCTCCCCCTGGCAAACTCAATTTCCATATCACCAACCTCCTATTGATTATCTTAACACTTTTGTTTTTTTATTTTTTTTTTTTTGCTTTTTGGAGGGCAATTGGGGTTAAGTGACTTGCCCAAGGTCACATGGCTAGTAAATGTGTCAAGTGTCTGAGGTCGGATTTGAACTCAGATCCTCCTGACTCCAGAGCCAGTGCTCTATTCACCATGCCACCTAGCTGTCCCAAACTTAACACTTTCAAAACAGAAATCATTGACTTTTGCTGATCCCCCCTCCCTCCACACTCTCATCTCTCTTTCATACTTTCCTTTTCTGCAAAGACCACCACCATCCTTCCAGTCACAGGTTTGAAACCTTAGACTTAGCTTACACTCCACTCCTCATTCTCCCTCCCTGCACATATCTTATGATCCCACACTTCCACACCTCTCCCCATACACACATAGCCCCCATTCCTAGTTCAGGCCCTCATCTCGTGTCACTTGAACTACTACAGTAATCTCATAATTAATCCCCCCTACCCTAGTCTACAATCCTCAAAGCTGCCAAAGCAATTTTCCTAAAGCACAGGTCTGCCCATGTCTCCCTTCCTCAGCAAACCTTAGTAGCTCCCTATTATCTTTAGGATAAAAAGCAAGCTCCTCTGTTCGGCATTTAAAACCCTTCGCAGCCTGGTTCCAACCTACCTTTTTGGCCCTATTATAGGTTCCTCCATTATATACACTCTACTAGTCAGCCAAACTGGCCTTTTTGCTATTCCTGTCACACTACACTCCATCTCACAGCCCTGTGCATCTGGATGGGTTGTCTTTCATGCCTGCAATGCACTCCTTCCTCACCTCTAATTCTTAAAATCTCTGGTTTTCTTCTGACCTGGGGTGTTACCTCACATCTGAGGCCTTTCCTCATCTTCCCTTCCATACTAGTTCATATTTATTTTATATAAATTTATACGTGTGTATGTTGTCTTGGCTAATAAGAGGATAAACTCCATTAAGTCAAAGATTGTTTCATTTTTGTGTTTGTATGCCCAGAATCTATCACAGTCTGTCCCCTTTATATCTAAAATATATACCCATCTCTCTCTAATCTGCAATCTTCATTCCATAATTAAATTTCCCTTCATTTCAGACTCCTTCCCCTTATGTCCCTTCCATTTTCTGGCATTCAAAAAGATCTGGCTACCCCCAGATGACTGGATCCTGGCCATCTTTTTCAATTCTGTATTTATGTTTTCTCTAACACTCTGACACACTAGGGATGGCTAGGTGGTACAGTGAATAGAGCACCAGCCCTGGAGTCAGGAGGACTTGAGTTCAAATCCAACCTCAGACACTTGACACATTTACTAGCCATGTGGCCTTGGGCAGAGTCACTTAACCCCAACTGCCCAGCCTTTCCCCCCTCCAAAATGCAAAACAGAGACAAAAACTGACACTCTAGTCATGGTTGAAGTTAGTGGAAATCCTCCTTGCTCCCCATTGCCATTTCTACAGTCTTCACTTCTTTTGAGGTTTAATCTATCTAAATTGATCACCCAGCCTAGATCTCATGGTTATCCCTACGACCACTACCAGCAATCTCTAGGTCATTCTCCCTCCTTTCTCAAGGAAATCAGCACCTGAATTACACTCTTCCTCTTTACCCCAGCTTCTGTTCTTATACTAGAGATTCCTGCAAATACTCCACCACCACCCCCTATTCCCCAGGCCATTTAATTTTCAGGGCCCAACACTCCTCTCCACTGCAACTACATCACAACTATACACTGGGATTTTCACACCCTTGATCTTGCTCCTCTCACAAATATTCCTTACATGATCAAGAACTCTGAAATGCCTTTATCTGACCATATCCTATTTTTCTATCTCTTCTATGCCTTACTTCTCCTCAACCTTTTCTTCATTCTCACTGTGACTACTTGTCCCTCTACTCAGTATTTTCTGGAGTCATCACCCCAGAGCTAATTTCATTTTCCTCTTGAAAAAAGACCATTAGACTTTTCAACCCTCTGCAATGACACAAATCATCCTAAAATAAAACTGCTTTCTTCTGAGGTCTAATGATCTTTTTTCAATCCTCTTATTGACTTATTGACTCATTTCAGCATTTGACACTATTGACCACCCTTTCTTTCTTCCTGGATAAATTCTTCTCTCTGCTCTGCCTTGGTTCCCCTCTTGTCAGTCTGTTTCTTCTTACTCGAAGTCCATATTCTGCTGCCTAACCGCAGCTCTGCCCCAAAGCTCCGCTCTGAGACCTCTTTTGTCTCTTACATATTCTCTCTTGGTGATCCCATCACTTTCCATAGTTTTCATTATTATCTTTAGACAGATGACTCCCAGTGCTATAGATCCACCACTCCTGAGCTTCTGTACCATATCACCAAATGCTGAATGAACTTTTCATATTGGATGTCTCCTAGGCATTTCAAAATCAACATGTCCAAAATGGGTTTTAAAAAAAGAATAAGTTTATTGATATCTTTGGGAGTTTTGCTGGGGGTTTTTACATCACCATAGTTGCCCCTGTGATTCCCACCCAATCTCTCTGGAGATTTTCCATATAACAAATAGCAGTTTTCCAAAGATAAAAAGAAACAAAAGAGGAAACAAACTAGTATAACTGATCAATATATCAAAAAAAAAAAAGCCTAAACATAAGTGCAATGTACAACATTTGTGGACAGGGGTGTGCTTTAACAACTGGCTCTCCAGGGGGTGGAAAATGTATATATGATATACTTTTCAGTTTAATCTGCATTATTAACATTTTTCCATCACTTTTTAAAGTCTAGGCAATCAGCAAAACAATAAATCAAGCCTTGATTTGGAGCATTTGCTGAATTCCAAGGTGTCAATACTCATGATAAAATTTTAACAACTTTTTTTTTGGTCGTTGTTCTTTCCACTTACACTGATGTAGTTGTTGTTTTCTTGGCTCTGCTTACTTCATCAGGCATCAGTTCATGTAGCTCCTTCCAGGCTTCTTTGTATTTATTTGTTGAGAAAGTGAGGCTGGTGACTTTGCACAGCCCTCCCCTCACTTAAATCCAATTCACTTGTATGTCATGGCATCACCTCCCTAAAGCCATGGTGCTCTTCAAGAACAAAGGACAAACAACAACATTATAGCACAAAAATATCCCCTCGTGTTCATGGATGACAATTTGCTTAGTAATGCCTCAATCAAAAACCATCTACTTCGTTTCTGATTCTTAACTACCACAAAAAGTGCTACTAGAAATGTTTTGGCATATAAAAGGGACTTTCTTCTTTGGCCTCCTGAGCTTTCAGACTCTTAAGGCCAGCTTTTAGGTTAATTTCCTTCACCTAAAACAAAAGAACAAACATTAGAATAATGTACTAACTCATTTTCACAAGGCCACATATTAGCCTCAACACTGTCTCGAGCCAGGAACCTTCTTTGAAAGGAGACAAACTGTGAGAAAAGCCCTAACCTACAGAGAAAAATCCAGGCTTTTTGAAGGCACCTCTAGTTCCAGATCCTCCTAAAAAAGAGGTTGCCCTTCCCTGGGGTTAGCAGACTATACCTAGTCACAAAGTATCTACAAGTGATCCAAGGTCTCTACTAGGCACGTCCTAGTGTCATGTCATGTGGGCTTTTCCAAATGGGAAATTCTATCAGCCTAGCACACTGATAAACAGGCTTATAAGGATTGGGCTTATTGGCCAGTCCTCATAACACCTTTATTGATACATTCTAGAGTTTTGACAGGAATCAAAGTCAAAATCATTGGCCTATTGTTTACAAATCCTACTATCTTCTCTTTTATGAAAAATGAGATACTTGTTCTTCTCCAGTCCTGTCTCACCCATTCCCCAGTGGTCTTTCAAAGGTCACTCACAGTGGTATAGAAGTCGAGTTCATCAATTCTTCCATGTAGCTCATTTGGATCTGATGACTAGAATTTAGCAATGGCAACTATATGCTTTCTTGATATATCCCAATTTATCTTGGATTTCAACTTTCTATTAGCCAATTTTGTTCTATTCTTTTCAGTTCAAACACTAGACTCCTTGTCAGGAGAAAAAATAGCAAAATATGAATTGAGCAGTTCTGCCTTCTGACTGTCATCCTCCATCACTGTCCCATCCACCCCCAGCAAGTATTTTCCTTTGTATTCTTGGCCTTTTTTCCCCCAATATAGCTTTAAAAAAAAAAACAAACCAAACCCTCCCTGTCCTTAGAATTCCTTGCCAGCTCCAAATCATTCTGAGTTTTCGCATTTATGACTTGGTTTTTACAGGACCATGCCCCGATAGAATAGAATTCAATTGCCTCTGAGGAGCTTTCAAACATGCCCTCAGGGAGTGAGAAGGATTCCTTCAGCTCTTACTCCAATCCATAGCCTGAAGCTGAATGTGAATTGTCTCAACCAAGTCATTCTTACAGTTTGCTTAACCAGGTCCCAAGACCAGACACTGAACCCTGAGATGCCTAAAGGGAAAGGGGGACTCAGACGACACAGGGATGACCTGTCACTGCCCCAGGGGGTCAGTCCAGCAGCATGGCACACACAGCTCAAAAACAGAAGAAAAAGCTCTGCATCACCCTGAGAACAAGAAACTGTTTTTCAGGTATATACTGTATTCTTAAGTGTGCCTGTCTCTCTTTCCTAATCCCCAAATGCCCAAAGGCAACAACATTTGTGGCCCAACCTAAACAATGTTTTTTGATTTCTACCCTTCATAGTTCGTAGACAGAAGTAGTCCTCTCCTCGATCTACTGGGAATGACAATGTGAACATGGCCACGTAGCCTCATGTTCTCCTTTGTAGAAAGCTGGGCTGCCTTCATTACCAGCTTGTCAAGGAAGGGCCCAGATGCTCAAGCAAACTGATCCTCTACTAGGTAGTGTAGTGCATAGAGTGCCAGGCCTGGAGTCAAGAAGACCTGAGTTCAAATTTGACCTCAGACACATACTAGCAAGTATGTGTCTGAGAAACTACTCAATTTCCTCATCTGCAAAATGAGGTGGAGAAAGGAAATGGCAAATCACTCCATTGTCTTTGCCCAGAAAAGCCCAAATGGATTCACAAAGAGTCAGACCGACCAATTGAACAACAAATCTTACTGCATTTAGGGGATCTCAAGAAGGACAAGGCTTAGCCCAGGGCATATGAAAGGGAGGGCAGAAATCTAGCAGCAGCACCAGAAGAGCAGATCAAGGTGTTACAATGGAAAGAGCAATAGATTTGGAGTCAGGGGACTTGGGTCCTAATCCCACCCATTGCTAAAACCTCTTAACTATGGGCAAATCATTTCAACTCTCCGACCTCAACAGTCTTATCTAAACTTGTGCCTGTGGGTGTGGTAGGATAATAAATGATCAATTGATGTTGATTTCATAATACTAAGCAGAAGGTTGATAAGGAGATATTAAACTAACAGCCATACCCTTAATGATCCTTAAAAATGGTGGAACACATAGAGAGAGTTAGAAGCATCCTTGAGAACGTGGAAACACTGATACAGAGAGGAGCAGAACCAGTCTCCTATATCTGGACAGAAATATATGAATATACAATCAATGTAATCAATCAACGCATGTGTGGATTGCTCTGTGTCAAGTTCTATACAAGGATCTGGGATACAAATCCAGAAATTCGGCATTCCTTGCCTTCTTGTTCTACCCCATAGTCTGTTCCCTTCTTCCTATCCACTTTCACTCCCAATATCCCATACTAGATCTGTCTTTATTCTCCAGAAGCCTTCCTCTACAATAAGCAAACTTCCTTTCATCTTAAATGGTTTCTTTTCACACTTCTATCTTCTAGCACTGACACCTGCTCCCTTCTGAAGACACTGCTTCCTTCCCTCACCATCCTGACGATGACTATACTTTCTTTCATACTCCCTGACTTGCTGGTCATGGAGGAGGAATTAGAACACTCCATGATTCCTCACCAGCTCTTCTAGACTCTTCCTCTAATACTATCAACCTCTCCTCCTTTCTAATTTATGCTATGCAAACTTGGCACCCAATCCTGATCCTGATGGTCTTTATCTATCAGTTCCCCAGACCATTCTCCCTTCTTGGTAATGAATTTCAGTGCCAGGCTCACATTCTTCCTTTCCACCCCAACTCCTGCTCTCATACCCAGAAATTTCAAGGTAGAGCTTCAATGCTCCCTGAAACACTCTCACTTCCTAGTTGCTCAGTCTAAGGGGTTCCCATGATTTATTATCCACTCCTCCACAATCCCATACAGAGATGATCATATATCCTTGATCTCACCATTTCCCACAAATGTTCCACTTCCATGTTCATGAACTCAGAATTTCCTTGGTCTGATCATAATCTTTTATCGTTCCAAATGAGATAATGTGCGTAAAATACTTTGGAAACTTTAAAGCGTCATATAAATGTCAGTTATTATTATTATTATCAAAGCCCCAAATTGGAAGATCTGCTGAAAAGGATTAAAGCTGACTAAATTTGACAGCTTTTGGCACTATGGTTTCCTCAATTTCTGACTGCCCAAAGGGGCCCTTTTGAGCTGCTGACCTCCATGCCAGTCACACATCCTCTAATGCTGGATAAGCTACAATTGCTGCTTCAAGCAATGGTGGACAACCTATTCATTGCAATCCAGAAATGTGTCCAAAGACCAAAAGGTTGGATTGTTTGATGCTGAAAGCTTTCAGGGCCTCCTGTTATAAAAGCATTGCAGTATTTCTTCCTTCACCAAACCAGAACTGATTTGCATTCTGAATTAACAGGAACATAGCTCTTTCCAGTCCTGTTAAAATACTGAAGAAATATCCCTGAAAGGAGATGGGAGGGTGTTGGGAAGAGGGAGGAGAATTAACCATTTTATGCTATATTGGAAGTGACTAATGGAACATTATTGCTGTCCATCTTGTTTTTGTTTAATTAGTACTGGGGTATTGTGCTTGCCTCCTGAGGCTCACTCTGGTGAGAATGAACTTGATGGATCATGTATAAAATCCAGGTCAACATATCCAAGGATTATTGCCTCATAATTTGCTATGCCATGGAGGGTAATATAGATGCCTCCTGTTATTAATTATATCAATATATTTTCTTGAGTAATGTGATTAATTAGGAGGGGAAGCATTACAATTGCAGGCCTATTCTGTCCAAATGTTGGTTCATGATTGGAATGTGGAAGGAAGACCACATTTCTTCCCTGCTAGGTGGCCCCTAAATAGGTCCTTAGACAGGGCTCTGGAGCTCTCATGCAAGCACAACCTAAGAGAAACCCTTCTCATAGGGTCTCTCAAAACAATTGCTTATCAGAGAAGCCACCCACTATCCTTTGTGTGTTCAATAAAGATAAATTATCACCATTAAAGTCATTAATTCAAATAAAATTCCCTGTCACTGTAATTGACACCACTTGAGCTACAGAGAGAACCATGGCATTTCGGAGCTGGAAAGGACCCTAGAGAGCATCTCAACCAACTTCCACAATTATGGCAGGGGAGATAGTGTAGTTGAAAGCACATTGGGGTGAGAGACAGATCCTAATTCATGTTCTGTTACTAACTATAATCTTGCTTCACCTCTCTGGGTTAGTTGTAAAATGAGGGAGCTGAATTATATGATCCCTCCCAGCTTTAAAGCACCCTGATTCTATTTTGTAGTGGAAAATATGCTAGGTTTGGAGGAAGAAGACTGATTTGAGTGTGTCCCTCCCCGCTACTCCAGCCCCTTAATAGCTGCATGATTTGGGGCATGTCAAATAATCTCTTTAGTCTCAGTTTCCTTACCTATGAAATACTAGCTGCTCTATCTACTTCAAAGGATAGTTGTGAAGCTCAAATGAGAATGTGTATGAAAAATTCAGTCCAACAACCCAGCGTTGATTAAGCACTTCCTGTGTACAAAGCATCATATTAGCTGCTAGGGGTACAGAAGGTAAAATAAAATAGTCCCTACCTTTAAGGAGTCTACATTCTACTGCGGGTGGAGGTAGGGTGATAAAAAATATACATTTATAAATAAATGCAAAGTAATATTTTTTGGTCTTTTTGAAGGGGGAAAAGCAGGGCAATTGGGGTTAAGTGACTGCAAAGTAATTTATAAAGTGAGAGAGCACTGATAAATAACTGAGGGGAACAGGAAAGTCTTCATGGAAATTCACCTGGGCTTATCCTTGAAAGAAGAAAACCATTCTAAATGGCAGAGGTAAGAAAGGAGAATAGTGAAGGATTTCAAGTCCATGCCATATAAAGGTTAGTTAAAGGAACTGGGTAAATTTAACCTGGAGAAGAGAATAATTACAGGACTACATCATAGATGTCTTCACAAATGTGATAGACAGGTGCAGTGGACAGAGGCCCAGGCCTGGAGTCACAAGTTCTGAGTTTAAATTCAGACAGATACTTCCTAGTTGTGTGACCCTGGGCAAGTTACGTCAACTCTGTTTGCCTCATGTTCCTCATCTGAAAAAATGGAGATACAATAATAGTGTTGTTGTAAGGATCCCGTGAGATTTTGTAAAATGCTTAGCACAGCACATGGCACATAGTAAGTGCTTGATAGATAATGAGGAGGAGGGAGAGGAGGAGGACTGATGATGAAGAAACAGATTTGCAGTGCTTGGCCCCAGAGGACAGAACCAGGAAACAACAGATAAAGGTGGCAAAAAGGAAAATTGGAGCTTGACGTCAGAGAAAACTACCCGACAATCAAGGCTTTCTAAATTGGCCTGACTCAGGAGATAGCGGGTTGCTGTACCACTACCACCCTCCATGTCTTCAAACAAAAGCTAAAGGACCACTTGTTGGGTATGTTGTAGGAGGGATTGTTTTTCTTGTGTGAAATGGACCAGATGGCCTCCGAGATCTCTTCCAACTCTTGAAAGTCTGTGATTGTGTGGATTGTGTGACTCAATAAGCTGGAGTGAGGAGTGAGGAGGAGGAGAAGGCGGCAACAGCAGAGGCAAGTTGGATGTAAAGTGGAGAAGAGGTGCATTTTGACCTGTAGGATGAGTGAATAACATGGTCAAATGAGAAAAAAACCATGGCTCAGTTTGAAACAATATGAACAAAATGTCAGAGCTAGGAAAAGGCAGGGAATAAATGTTCTGTGTTAGCATAAAAAGTTGGAGCTCTGAGGAGCCAAACTGTATAAAACTGTGCTTCCAGTACCTCATCCTATATAAATGTCTGTAGTATTTCCACTTCCCTCTCAGTCCCTTGAGATGCAGGTATTCCTAAGAAATCCTGGCTTCTGACCCTCCCTGACCTCTGGTTACACTTTGCTTGGATCCTGATCCCTAGGAAGGGGGGCTTGCCTTAAGTCCCACTGCTCAACTTAACCACTAATATTTATCGCTCCTTACTATCACCCCACCAGCACAAATAATTGACAGTAGACACCTTACCCCATTGGTACCAGTGAGAATTAAGAGTAAGAGGTGTCTCCAAGAGAAGCTTCAAAACAGAAAAAATCAACAGGATTCATTGATTGGTTGGATATAGGAAACAGAGAGGAATATAAGTCAAAGGTGATTCAAAGTTTTCCAGTTTGGAACAATGGTGGTGCCACTGGCAAAGACTAAGCATTTGAAAACAGATGTTAGTTTAGGATAGAGGAGAGAAGAATTGGAACTGGGGTGAAATGAGGAATTGAGTTTTAGAAATGTTGAATTTTGAGTCGATATTGAAGTACCCAGGTAGTGGCAGCTAGGTGAGCCAGTGCACAGAGTGCTGGACCTGGAAAACCTGAGTTCAAATCTTGCTTGCTAGTTGGTTGAGGCATTTAATCAGATTCCTCATCTGTAAAGTGGAAATAATCAGAGCAAATGCACCCCAGGGTTGTTGTGACAATTAAATGAGATAACAAATGCAAAATGTTCTGTAAGCCTTCAAGGAAGGTAGAAATGCAAGAGATGGGGAGGGTGCAGGTGGACAGCCAGATCTTGCATTCAGTCTACTCCACAAGGACTCCCTGCTACCTCTAGGATCAAGTAGGAAATCTTCTGGTTGGTATCTGAAGCTCCTTTGAAATCTAAGTCTGTCCTCTTCCTATCTTTCCAGTCTTCTGATTGGAAATACCCTCCACAGACTCCCTGATCCAGCATCACTGACTCCCTTGCCACTCCTTACATGACACACCATCTCCCAACTTCGTGATTTTCTTTGCACTTACTATTCACTGTGCCTGGAACGCTCTCCCTTTTCACCTCTATCTCCTAGATTCCTTTAGGATGCAGCTGAAATCTTCCCTTCTGCAAGAGGCCTTTCCTGGTTGTGCCAGTTCCTCAGGCTTTTACTCAGATATTACCTTTTTTACACTGTAGACATCATGGTTATACATAATTATTTACATACTGTCTCTTCCATTAGAACATGAGCTCCTTGGTTTCACCTCACACCCTGCAAACTGGCAAAGATGACAAAAGATGATCCCATTCCATCCCATATCCTCCAACAGGTTGCACCCTCTGTCATCCTCACACTATCAATTATTTTCAATCTGTCTCTGTCTACAAACATCTGTCTCCCCTATTCTGAAAAAAAACTTCGCTTGATCCTTACATGCCCTCCAAGTATTGTCCTATATCTCATCTGCCCTTTGTAGCTAAATTCCTAAAAAAAGAAAAAGTCACCTACAATAGATGCCTCCACTTTCTCTCCTTTCACTTTTTTTTAAGCCCTTACAAGGCAGCTTCCTACCTCATCACTCCACTGAAACTGGTCTCTCCAAAGACCTTTTCTCTATCTTCAACTGTCCTTGACCTCTCTGCAGCCTTTGACACTGCTGATTACTTTCTCCTCCTTAATATTCTCTTCTCTCTAGGTTTTCAGGCTATAACTGTCTCCTGGTTCTCTTCCTCCCTATCTTCTGACTGTCTCCTTTGCTGGATCCTCCTCCAGATCATGCCCTCTAACCTTAGGTGTATCCCTCTGGGTTCTGTCCTAAGCCCACTTCTCTTTGCCTTCTATATTACTTCACTTGGTGATATCATCAGCTCCTATAGATTTAACTGATGAGGGGGGCATCTAGGTGTCACAGTGAATAGAGCACCTGCCCTGGAGTCAGGAAGACCTGAGTTCAAATCCGGCCTCAGACACTTAACACAAAACAAGCTGAGTGACCCAATTGCCCTACCTTCCCCCCTCCAAAAAGATAAAAAAAGCACCTAGATGGCTCAGTGGATAGAACTCCTGGTGTGGAGGCAGAAAGACCTGAGTTCAAATCCAGCCTCACATACTTATTAGCTGTGTGGCCCTGGGCAAGTCATTTAACCCCCTTTGCCTCAATTTCCTCATTTCTGAAATAAGTGGGAGTATCTTTGCCAAGAAAACCCCAAATGGGGTCATGAGTGACTGAAAAATGACTAAACAACCATGCTAATGTCTCAGTTCTACCTATCCTACTGATCTTGTCTCCAATCTCTACTCCAACTTCCAACTGCCTTTTAGACATCTTGAGCTGTCTATCCAGTAGACATCTTAAACTCAACATGTCTAAAACAGAACTTATCTTTTCCCCTAAACCCTCCCTCCATCCTACCTTCCCTATTACTGGAGGGGGCAATAGTCCCTTAGACTCAATACTTAGGAGTCTGACTGTACTCCTCACTATGTCGCACCCCTCATATCCAAGCCATTTTGCCAGGCCTGTCAATTTCACCTTTGCAATATCTCTGGAATATATCCCCTTCTTTCCTCTGACCTTGGTGGAAGCCCCCTTTACCTCACACAGGGATTACTTCAATAGCCTGCTGGTGGGTCTGCCTACTTCAAATCTCTCTCCACTCCAAATGGTCCTCCTTTCAGCCACTAAAGTGATTTTCCCAAAGCACAGTTCTGATCATGTCACACATACATTCTCTCTCCCTCCCTCTCTCCCTCCTTCCCTCTCTAAATTTCAGTGACTCCCCTTTGCCTCCAGGATCAAATACAAAGTTCCTCTTTTTGGCATTCAAAACCCATTATAACCTAGCCCCTTCCCTCTTCCCAGTCTTCTTACTCCTTACTTCCCAATACATACTCTTCAGTCCAATGATCCTGGTCTCCCAGATGTTCCATGACATTTTCTGTCCCCTGTACCTAGAATGTTTTCCTTATTTAGCTTCTCTAGCTTCCTAAAGTCCCAACTAAAATCCCATCTTTTCCTAGAAGCCTTTCCCAACCCCTCTTAATTCTAATGTCTTCCCTCTGTTAATTACTTCCTATTTATCCTAGTATAGCTCACTTTGTATATATTTATTTATGTATTTTCTGCCTCTATTAAAATTGTAAGTAGGGAGGGACTGCCTTTTGATTTTTTTTTTATCCTTTGCATTTAGCAGTACCTGACATATAGTAGGCCCTTACTAAATGTTTATTAATTGATTACAATCAGTGTTGGAGGGGTTATGGGAAAATAGACACACTGGTGCATTATTAGTTGTGAATACAAAAAAAAAACATTTTGGAAAGCAATTTGAAATTATGCAAATAAATTATTTTTAAAATCCATACCCTTTAACCCAGAGATTACATTACTAGATTTATACCTCAAGGGGTCCAATGATAAGAAAGTCTCCATATATACCAAAATAGTTACAGCGGCATATTTTGTGAATTAGAAACAAAGTTGATACTCATTGGTTGGGGAATAACTAAACAAATTGTGGTATGTGGGTATTATTGTATTATAAGAAATGATGAATGCAATGAATACAGAGAAGCATGGAAAGATCTACATGAACTGATGCAGAGTAAAGTGAATAGCATCAAGAAAACTATATACATAATGACCACAATAATATAAATGGAAGGAAAAACCACACATATCAAAAAGGAATGTCACAAAGATGTAAAGAATAAGCATGGCTCAAAAGAGATGAGAAAACACTTCCACCCTACCCCTTGCGAGGTAGAATGTCCAAAAGTGTTTCACGTTGCACATATGTTTAGACTTTTTTGATCTGTTGGTCAGTTATATTGACTCCTTATTTTTGTCTTTAAAAATACTATTTGTTATTTGGAATGGCTTTCTGAGAGGAGAAAAGGAAGGGGTCTTGCAGGAAACTATGGTGATATAAAAACATGATATCAATAAAAACTAATTTTTAAATAAATGTGAGTTGCTTGAGGGGAGGGGCCATGTTTTTCTTTCTTTGTATCCCTGGCATTTAGTACTATGCATGGCACATAGTTCTTAATAAATGCTTAATGACTGATTTAGCAGACAGTTTTCATGGTGTCCATGGTGGATTGTAAGATCATTTACATGGCCTCCAATTCTTCCAGCTATTGGTTGACTATGGTGCAATGGACTGGGGCATGAATATTCTAAGGGTAGAAACTATTTTTCAGAATAAAAGATGTGTTCTGGGTAAACATGTACACCTAATTATTGAAACAAAATTCAGTGGTGAGTATCCACAAGAGCTTCTTGAACTGTTGTTAGAGTTTTGTCCTCTTGGTCTATCTACCCAATGGTCTTCTAGGCAGTGTCCTATTAAGAAGTATATCTTATCCTGCAGATAGTATGGCCAAGAAGTAGGAAATAAGCTGGTCTACAGTCTGATATAATATATTCAGGTAGTATATGGAAGAGAGTACCAAGGAAAAAACATTGGTTTTAGAGACAGAGGACCTTGATTTAAATCCTTCCTCTAACCTTGGACAATTTCCTCACCTATAAAATGAAGACATTGGATTGAACATCCTCTGAAATTCCTTCTTGCTCTATATAGATAATCCTATCTTCAGAAGGGATATTTCAGGTGGCCTGCATCACAGTGAGTTGTAACTGGGTGGGGTAGCTAGGGATCAAGTGTGTCATTTTAGTGAAGGTTTTTACCAATATAATCATTATAAACCAATACAATTTACATAATATAATCCTGGTCCTAAGACAAAGGTAGATGAGTAATGAAGTTCAGAGAAATTACTTCCCAGGGTTATGAAAGTGTAAAGAATAGACTCTAGGAATTCAGGGGGTTTCCTGATCGTCCCCTTCATCTAGGCATAGACCTCAGACTTCTAGGCATACTGGTGGCATCACAATAGACCTGAGGCTGCTAGAAATCACCAGTTAAATGACATTCCCTATTTTTTAGTGCCCTGCTATTAGTCCATCAAGGCAGGTAGCAGAACCCCTGCTGGTCCTTACCCAAAGGACATGTATGTAGGAGTGACCCTATCCATGATGAATTTTCCACTTGGAGTGCTGTCAAGTCATTCCTGCAGAGGGCAGTACTGCATTCTCATTGACAGATGTTCATCATACTTTCCAACTTGGGCAACAATTCAACAACATTTATTTAGCACCTATAATGTACAAGGTGCTAATGCTGGGCACTAAGGTAGGGTGGTTAAAAAGTTTCTGTGTACTAGATGATATTCTTAGGATTTGAGGACTCTGATTTTTGTGATAGTCTATCTGCCCTGCTGTTCTGCTGACGGGGAACACATTCAAGGCAAAAGTCAAATCACTGGCCTTGGACACTTAAGACTTACTAGTGTGTGACCTTCGGCAAGTCACTTAACCCCAATTGCCCTGCCTTCCCCCCCTCCAAAAAAAAAAGACAAAAGTCACATCATCTTCTGGACTGATTTTACATGTTCTGGGTTTAGAATTCTGCCAACATGATAATGCTTTCTCTGGATCATGGTACCAAGTTACAGGTATTCTCTCCTTATGCTAGTTTGCTTACAAGAGAAGTGCTAATCTCTGGGTTCTCAAACTCACCCTTAGGTTTAATGGGGGCAGAGTCTCAGAAGGTGGTATTATCAGAAATACAGACTGAGAAATCACTGAATAACTTTATCATCATGGACAATATACCCTTGCCAGAAAAAATGGCTCCCAGGTACTGCCAGCACTACTATGTGACATACAGTGAAGAGGTATGTTTTGCCCTGCAGAATGGCAGATAGTAAGTATGTTCCAGAAATAGGAAATAAACTGACCTGCAGTCCAAATTAATATGTTCAGGTCATATATGGAGATAGTATATCTTCTGAGGTAATAAGCAGGTCTTCATTACCATCTCACAAAGACACCCAGGAAAAGGACATACAGAGAGCACTCTTCACCCTGTGGCTTCTCCATTAGTCAGGAAAAGATACAGAGACATTCCCACCCATTAGGGAAACTTCTTGAGGACCCTAGTCAATGCAAATATACTCTCCTCTACTAGGAGTATGAACCATACTGATTTAAAAAAAATCTCACATCTTCCAGGGAATGCTGATTTAATTAAATTCTAATAGGGACTGGTAGAGACTGAGAGGTATACAATCTCTTGGTTATCGCTACAGTCAGGAGATGCAAGCATCTGCCTGACTCTAAAAGACCTTATGTCCCCAGATTTCAAGTCACTTATTCAGTCTGAACACAAAATTACACTTTTAGGGTCTCCACTCAGATGATCCTTCTCCCTAATATTCCACTGTAGATACCCTGGCATCTGTTAGCCCTCATACTGATTCCCTGATGATTCCTGCTCCACACAGTCAATAATTGCCCCACTCTCTTTTTTCTTTATATCTCCAACACCCCCTTTCTTTTTTACTCACTTAATGGCCATTTCATAACTCCATCACCAATTTACTCAAAGTAGTATTAACTGCCTGGAAATGGTGTGGATATGGAGTGGGAAGATCACTGTAATCACCAGGAATGCTAGAGAAGAATGCCAGACTACTCCAGTTTAAAAAGAAAAAAGAAAAAAAAGGTCTTGATCCTATTTTCCTGAGGGGTAGTAATTACCTGAGGGTAATTAACAATTGCAAACAGTTGTATGAACACTGAATCTTCCCGACACAGCTGTCCCTTTAGCCCTAGCAAAACCCCAAGAACTGTTGGAAATCCTCAATGTTGCTGTTGGTTGGTGCTCTCTACCTTCCAAGGTGCAAATCTACACTAAACCCTCACCTCCCCACAATGTATATAGCACAGGAAATCAAACTCACAAGAAGTTTTCCAGTTTAACATTGCCCTAAATAAATGGATAATTCCCTACTCAAAGATGACATTCAAGTGTTGCTGGCCAACACTGCACGTAGGTCTGAGGAGCCTGTCTGCGTTCAAACCAAGGGTGGAACGCTGTCTACTTCCCACAGCATTCAATTAGTAGAGAGGAACTAGATAAAACCTCAGTCCTCTGATCAAGCCCAGTTCTCCACTCTCCAGAGGCAGCGCCATGGAACTATGGATGGAACGCTGGACCTGGACTCAGGAAGACCTGAGTTCAGATCTGATTTTGTGACCTGGGCAAGTCACTTAAGCACTATTTGCCTCAGTTTCCTCAATTGTAAAACAGGGCTGATGATAATAATAGTTCCTACCTTACAGGATTATCATGAAGATCCAATGAGATATTACTTGTAAAGCACCAACAATTGTCAGCAATACAATGATCCAAGACAATCCCAAAGGACTAATGATGAAGCATACTATCTGCCTCCAGAGGAAGACCTGCTGGAGTCTGAATAAAGATCAAATCTTACTATTTTTCACTCTCTTTATCTTTTTGTGGATTTTTTTGGGGGGATCCTGTGTTTTCTCTCACAACATGACTAATATGGAAATATGTCTTGCATGATTGTACATGTATAACCTATATCCAATTCTTTACAACCTCAGGGAGGGGAAAGGGAGAGAATTTGGAACTTAATTTTTTAAAAGAATATTAATTGTTTTTACATGTAATTGGAAAAAATAAAATATTATTCAAAAACCTTTGTGAAGCACTTAGCACAGCGCATAAATATAGTAGGTGCTTGCTCACTTCCTTAATGTACCACATAGCACCAATCACCTTAGATAGAGCCTGAAACATAGCAGGCACTATATTAATGTTAGTTATTATTATTGCCCAGTGACCGCATCACTAAGAACTGTTGCATCTTTTGTTATATTAAAGGTCAAAGACGAGTTCTAC
Source organism: Gymnobelideus leadbeateri (assembly GCA_011680675.1). Taxonomy (NCBI): domain Eukaryota; kingdom Metazoa; phylum Chordata; class Mammalia; order Diprotodontia; family Petauridae; genus Gymnobelideus; species Gymnobelideus leadbeateri. Next base: position 1,439,823 of record WOXC01005003.1, read on the forward strand.
TCCTTTAAGTGCCAAGAAGAGGTCTTCTCCTGTCCTGTGCCAGAAGACACTGAACGGTAAGGTTTCTGCCTTTTCTGAGCCTGCCGGCTTTATGAAGGATCCTCCCCAGCGCTCCTGTAGCTCTGGTGGTGATGGTGAACATCTCTCCCTGCCCCTGACACCCCCTCACTTATTTCCAGGCAGTTTTTACACTACACCACAGTTGATGAACTGTGATGTTGATTAACATACTAGCAATTGCTAGTATGAACTAGTCATCCTCGAGGCAACATCACTCCATGGAAAGGTCAGAAGACCTGGGTTTCAATCCTGACTTAGGCAATTACTACCTTTGGGATCTTGGTGGGTCTCAGTTTCCTCATCTGAAAAATAAGAGTATTAGACTAGATGGCCTCTGAAGTCCCTTCCAGCTCTAAATCTGTGGTCCTTCCATAAGCATTTATTAAGTATTTGCTAAGTGCAAACCACTATAGGAGAGCTACACAGCTAAAATAAGGCAGGGCTTGCCCTCAAGGAGCTTATGGTCTAGCAAGAAAAATATAAGTTATATACAGAAATATAATGCAAATCGAAGTAAAAAATATATAAGAGAAGTATCGAGTGCTTTGAGATCACAAGAAGACCACGTCCGGCTGGCATGAACCATAAAAAAAGGATTTGTTCCGTGAAATTTATATTCAGTGAGAGGGCCACACTTGAGGACCTAGAGGACCATATGTGACCTCAAGGCTGCAGGCTCCCCACCCATAGTAGATTATAGAGGGAATATGGTTCTGTCCTAAGTCAACTTTCATGCACAGAATACTTTTGTTTATTTTTTTTTATTGATTGAATAGAATTCATCTGGAACTTGGGAGTTTCTTCCTTTATTTGTCTGATAGTATTATTGGTTTCACATAGCATCTATGAGGTAGATTTCTTCTGTGAAATTTAGATTCAGTCAAAGAGCTGCACTTGAGGACCTAGAGGGTCACATGTGACCTTCAGGGCACAGATTCCCCACCCCTGAGCTAGATACTCTACAATGCATAGAATTCAATTTTATGTTTTCCCTCTGGATTTGGCATAGCAGCCCAGGACAGGTGGCTTAGGATTCAAGAACATTTAGTAATGTTGAATTGATTAATGTTGTGCTTCAGTATCTAACCAGGGAAAGGGAACCTTAGGAAAGAATCTGAAAAGTGCCAGAGAGAAGAAAAGTTTACTGGCCAGGCTGGAGAAGGTAATTAATTACAGGCATGGGAACTCAGACTCAAATATTAGATCTGGAAGAAACTTTAAGAACCTAGTATATCAGAACTGACATTAATTAGAACCTAAAACGTTAGAGCTGGGTGACACCTTTGAAAACATTTTGCACAACAACTCCTGCTTAATTTATAATTGAGGAGACTAAGACGTAAAAGAGGTCAAGGGATTTGCCCAGCTGATAAATGACAGAGCCCAGACCCAAATTCAGGTCTTTTGACTCCTGGCTTTATATACTTTCTACTGTATTCCTCTTGGGAGTTAGAGAATAGAAGAATTTGGAAGTATAAAAAGAGATGGAAATGAAATTAATAATCATGTTAGCTGAAGTGACAGAGATATGTAGGGTAAGAAAAGAGGAAATATAAGCAGTTTAAGTTTTCTTCTCAAAAAAATGTGAATGGAACGGCAAAGAGCAGAGAAAGGAGAAGAGTGAGGGCACCAGGGACAATTTAGGTGAGGGGAGTGGAAAGGATTTTAGACTTGTCTCCTTTCTTCCTCATTTGACAGAGGAGGAATCTGAGACTCCAAGGAGAGACTTGCTCAAGGTCACCCAGCTAAGGAAGCAGCAGACTCAGGATTAAAACCCAGGTTAGCTGACTCTCTATACAGTCCTCTTCCTACAATTTACTAGCTCATCACTTTAAACTGAAGATGTCCAGAAAAGCCTCATGAAGGAAGTAGGATCTTGAAGATGAGTAGATACCTGCCCTCAGGGAGCTTCTAGTCTAGAAGAGAAGATATTGATGAGGATTCAAGCCCATAAGCTGAGTAGAGGGTGCTGTGAGATTAAATGGGGAGATCACTTCCAACTGGGAAGACCACAACAAGGAAGGCTTTATACAGGAAGTGGTATTTGTGCTACATCTTAAAGGATGGGTAGAATGTGAACAGATATTGAGGAGGGAGGGTGGCTGAAAGACTGGGGACTGAGGAGTGTGGGGACAACATCTTCTATGGTGTAGACCAGTGGTGTCAAATTCAAATAGAAATGGCAATCACTAAACCATACACAAAGATGCCTGCATATTGACTTAGAAAACCACATATTAGCATTATCTATGTTCTATTATATTTTTATTTAATTAAAATTTTCCTAAATACATTTTAATCTGGTTCAGGCCACACTAGGGAGTGGGCCACACTCAGGATTGTTGCAAGACCACATGAGCCACATGGTTGACACCTCTAGTGTAGGCTACACAGACAAGAAAAGTGAAAGATATCTTAGGACCAAATTGAACAGGTGGAAGGCAGCTGACACCGGGGAGGTAGTAGGAGTCATTTGATCCGGGAGGGCGGGACAAAAGAAAAGAAAAAGTGGTAACAGAAAGAGAACCCTGCCTGTGTTAGCCCTCAGGGTACCATTTTCTAGCTCTCCCCATCCTCACCAATCCCCATTGGAATTCCAGATCGATAAAAATAATAACAACCTTTCTATAACACTTAAGATTTACAAAGCATTTTCCTCATTTGCTTAGCTGAGTGCTACAAGTATTATTCTCATCTTAAAAGTAAGTTAACAGACATCTCAGGTTAAATGAGTCACCCTCAGACACATAGTGAGAAATGGGCAAGGTCAGGAGCAAACCCAATTCTGACTCTCAAGTCTTGAGTGTTTTCCACTGCGCCAAGATGTATTCTCTACTGCACAAGCTTTTCCTCTCTTGGATGTCTCTTGAGTCCTGGAATCATGCACTATGCTGGGAGTGAAGTTCCCTATACACAGACCCTCCTCCCCACTCCTCCAGCAACACAGTTTACAAAAGCCTGTTATTATCCCCCATCCACATCCTCCAGCTCCATAATTAGACGCTTAGACTGATGATTAGTGGCATTGTCCTCTGGATGGGTTTAATCACTCTTTTCTCCTACAGTGGCAATTTTGTTCCAATTAATTATTTCAGTCCGAACAGCAATAGCTAGTTGTGTTTAGAGAGGAATTAGAAAGGGTCGGGCTGGCTAATGAAGACAGAACTCAGTAGAGATGGGCTGCCCTTAGACAAGGCTAAAGCAAACTCCCCTCACCACTACACCTTTCTTCCTCGTAGGTAGTATTTACACTGGGCATCCCAGAAAGGTCATGGACAAGTTTAGGCCCTAGAACCTGGCAAGTCCAAGGAAAGAAGTCAAGATTCTTCTTCAGTCTGCTTGTCTAGCTAGGTGAGGGTAGATACCACAATTAGTGGAAGGGTAAATAGTATAGTGAGTAGCAACAGCAGTAGATTCAATGTCAGGGTTAGTGAAAAGGAAAAGCTAGTTTAGTTTTCAACATCTGTTGACACAGTGGGCAAGGGTATTTGGTTCCCATATTGGCCATAGGTTTCGGCTATGATCTAGGACCTCTAGTGGCCCCAAAACAAAAGAAAAAACACAGCATTTTGCCTGGACACTGGGAAGAAAAAAACAAAATGGATGAGGAGGAGGGTAAGAGGAAGAGTGAGATGAATTGAGAGCTAGAGTACCTTAGATTTATAGATGTAAGAAACCTTAGAAGTCATCTAGCCCAACAGGTTCATATTAGTGACAAGGATGCTGAGTCCCAGGGAGGCTAAGTGCCTCAAAGATGAACTAAGGGCAAGGTAGAAATGAGTTTAAGTGCTTCAGGTAGAAATGGGAGTGAGATGGGGCAGAGGAAGAGAAGATTAAAGAGAAGGAAAAGGGAAGGGAAGTAAGAAAAGGATCATAGGATCATAGAACTAAAATAAGTAAAGACCTCAGAGGTAATTTAGTCCACTACCACCCCCCCTATTTTTATAAATGGAGAAACTGAGGTCCAGAGAGATTAATTGGATTTGACTAGAGTCATAAAGATAGCAACTATCAGAGAAGATCAGAATTGAAGAGAGGGTAAGGGAGGGGAGGAAAGAGGAAATAGGAAATAGAAGGAGAGAACTTGGCAGAGAGACCAAGACCAAGTGAAGAGAGTTGATTAGACATTGAAGAAGAGTTTGGAGGGAGTAAATAGGGGGTAGAAGTAGAATGAGAGGAAGGGGAGGAAGGGAAAAGTGAGATGGAACATAGTGAGGGGAGAGTAAATGAAAAGGATTTAGTGGAAGAAATGGTATGGGGTGAGATGACCGGCAGGAGAATTTAGGGAAGAATTGGTATGAGGCAGACATTAGAAAAGAAGACAAACAAAAGAAAATGGGGGCAGGTGAGAGCAGGTGAGACAAAAAGGGTAAAATGGATTCCAGTAAACTGAAGGCGTAGTGAGTAAAGAGAGGGTTAGAGTTTTGAGGTGCCTAGGTTTGGGTTGTTTTTTTTTTTTTCAAAGCCTCTCGGAATTAGAATGAATCTCAGAAACCATTTGGTCTAACCTATACCTGCACAAGAATTTCCTTGTACAACACACCTAACTAATGATCATTTGGCCTTCCCTTGAAAATTTCTTATGAAGGGGAAACCTCCATTAATAATAAGGATGATGATGATGACTGTAATAATAACTAGCATATAGACAGGGTTTTAACGTTTTACAAAATGCTTTACGTATAATTATTTCATTTGATCCCCACAACAACGTGGGGAGGTAGGTACTGTTTTATCACCTCCATTTTACAGATAAGGAAACTGAAGCTGAGGTTAAATGACTTGCCCAGGGTCATACTGCTAGTGTCTGAGGCTAGAATTGAACTCAGGTCTTCCTGACCCTTAACTGAAGAACTCTATAGACTGTAGCACCTAGCTGCCTACATTCCCACTATTCATTTTTATAGTGAATATTTGGTTTTCTTCTTTCTTTCTTTCTTTTTTTTTTATCAAATTAACCAATGACCTGGGTTGTTTTTTGTTTGTTTCTTTGTTTGTTTTTCATAAAGCCAGCCCCTAGTTTTATTTATTAGGTCAATAATTTTCTTTGGGTTTGTTTTGGTTTTTTTGTGGGTTTTTTTTTTGGTTTTTTACTTTCAGTTTTATTAATCTTACCTTTGATTTTTAGGATTTCCAATTTAGTGCTCAATTGGGGATTTTTAAATTTGTTCTTAGTTTTGTTTTTTTAAGTTCTATGTTTTAAGTTCTAAGTCTAAGTTTTTTTAAGTTCTATGCCCAATTCATTGATCTGCTCTTTCTCTATTTTGTTGGTGTAAGAATTTAGAAATATAAATGTCCCCTTAAGTACTGCTTTGGCTGAATCCCATAAATTTTGGGATGTTGTCTCATTGCTGTCATTCTCTTTAATGAAATTATTGATTGTTTCTATGGTTTGTTCTTTGAGTCACTTATTCTTTAGGATTAGATTATTTACTTTCCAATTTTTACCTTTTTTTTTTTTTTTTTGGAGGGCAGTTGGGGTTAAGTGACTTGACCAAAGTTACATGGCTAGTTAGTGTGTCAAGTGTCTGAGGCCAAATTTGAACTCAGGTCTTTCTGACTCCAGGGCCAGTGCTCTATTCACTGTGCCACCTAGCTGCCCCTCCAATTAATTTTTAACCTCTCTTTCCACTTCTCTTTGTTGAATGTAATTTTTATTGCATTATGATCTAAAAAGAATACATTTAATATTTCTGCCTTTCTACATTTGATTTTGACCATGCCTAATACATATTCAATTTTTGTATAGGTGCCATGTGTTACTGAGAAAAGATATATTCCTTTCTGTTCCCATTCAATCTTCTCCAAAGCTCTGTCATATCTAACTTTTCTAATATTCTATTCACCTCCTTAGTTTCTTTTTTATTTTTTTAAACATTTATTTGTTCCTTACTACATTTGAGACACTGAAAACACAAAATGGAAATAATGAAGGCCTTTATCTCTCTCTCTTTTTTTTTTGGCTTTTTGAGGGGGAGAAGGTAAGGCAATTGGGGTTAAGTGACTTGCCCAAGGTTACAGGGCTAATTTTTCGTGTTAAGTGTCTGAGGCTGGATTTGAACTCAAGTCCTCCTGACTATAGGGCCAGTGCTCTATTCACTGCACCACCTAGCCACACTCAAATAGTAGTTTTTTAGAGAAAGAAAAAACATCAGCACCACTGATCAACTGAAAAAAAATCTAAAAAACATATTCAATGTATAACAATTATGGACCTCTGTTCCAACAAATGTGTAGGTTGGAGGGTATCTTCTCATTTGAGTCCTATTTGATCTTTATAATTTTGTTACATTTACTTTTGATTTTTTGATGTGTCATTTATTTTTATTTATTTATTTTTTTTAAAAGCAATTGGGGTTAAGTAACTTGCTCAAGGTTACACGGCTAGTCATTATTTATGTGTGGGTGCTCATTTTCTGAGGCCGGATTTGATCTCGGGTCATCCCAACTCCGAGGCCGGAGCTCTTACTCATTGCGCCACCTAGCCGCCCCTTTAGGGCAACTGGGGTTAAGTAACTTGCCCATGGTTACACGGCTAGGTTTTTGTTTGTGTGGATTAAGTGTCTGAGGCCAGCTCCGAACTCAGGTCCTTCTGACTCCAGGGCCGGCACTCTATTCACTTCGCCACCTAGCCGCCCCACGATGTGTCATTATTTATATCATTGTAATTATTACATGTATATTATTTTCTTGGTTCTGCTTACGTCACTCTGCATCAGTTCATATAGATCTTCCCATGCTTTTCTGTTTCATCACCTACATCATTTCTTATAGCACAGTCTTAATCCATTATATTTATGTACCACATTCTGTTTAGCCATTTTTTCAATTGTTGAGCATCTACTTTGATTCTTAGCTATAACAAAAAAAAAATGATACCATAAATATTTTGGAGCATATAGGGACTTTTTTTTTATTGATGGCTTCCTTAGGGTATGAGCCCAATAATAGAATCTCTGGTTCAAAGGGATGGACATTTTAATCACCTTATTTACATAATTCTAAATTGCTTTCTGAAATGGTACCATTTCACAGCTCCAAAAACAATGTATTAGTGTTCCTATCATTCTACAACCTCTCCAACATTGACTATTGCCATTTTTTGTCATTTTTGCAGGGTATAAGTTGAAACCTCAGGGTTGTTTTAATTTTTATTTCTCTGTTTATTAGTGATTTGAAACATTTTTTTAATGTGGTTGTGAATACTTTGCGATTTTTCTGAGAATTGTTTGTTTATATTCTTTGACAATTTATCTATTGGGAAATGGCTATTAGTCTTACACACACACACACACACACACACACACACACACACACACACACATACACACACACACACATTATATATCTTGAATACCAAACTCTTATCAGAGAAATTGGATACAAAGACTTTTTTTCCCATTTGATCACTTCCCTTCTTATCCTAGATACATTAATGTTGTCTGTGTAGAAACTTTTAGTTTTCAGGTAATCAAAATTATGTTTTATTTTTTATAATTACCTTTATATCTTGTTTGGTTGAGAATACATCTCTTACCTTTAGCTGTGAGAGGTATATAATCTGTTTCTATTCTAATTTTTTTATAGTATAATCTTTAATATTAAGGTTGTATATCCATTCAGAATGTATTGTAGAGTTTGGTGTAAGGTGTTGATCAAAGCTTAACTTCTGTCAGGCTGCTTTCCAGTTTTCCCAGTATTTTTGATCAAATAAGGAGTTCTTCCTTAGATAATTCACGTTTTCCACTTTATCAAACACTGGACTATTGAGTTCTATTGTTTCTGATTTTCCCTTGTCTATTCTGTTCCCCTGATCCAGCTCACTAGTCTTTAACCAATGTCAGATGATTTTGATGACTCCTACTTTATAATACAATCTAAAAGTGCTATTCTTCTTTTGTCTTCTTTTCATCATTTCTCTTGATATTCTAGGTTTTTCAGCTTACTGAATGGTGTCATACTTTTATCAAGTTGTATAAAGAATTTCTTTGATTTTAAAAGTGGAGCTTATATTCTAATAGCAGAGAAAGAGTTGAAAAGGGAAGGAGTACTTAGAGCTGATTAAGAAATATCATGGTTGGTCTAGGACTAGTTAAGATAAGGCTCACCAATCAGAGCCTAGTGTCTTGGGATGGGACTAATAGCTCCTACTAGTAGGAAGAAGCCAAGGAGGAAGCCACAGTGCAAGCAAAATAGCTAGGAGGTAGCTCAGAAGTAGCAGAAAATGGCTCTGAAACGCCCCCTCTAATTTTATAGGTACCACCACACTTTAACCCAGTTTTCCTCCTTTCCTCCTTCCTTTTACCTTTCTTCCTTTCCTCCTTCCCCTTCCTTTAACCCTTCTTTCCTCCTTTCCACCTTCCCACCTTCCCCAGGAAAGGTTGAAAAGTCAGAAAGTCTTCTTAGAGGGAAGGTAAAGGTCCTTAGGATTAAGTAGGCAGAGTGGTTTCCAAGAAGATTTGACCCTTTACCTGGCTTTCCTCCACTGAAAGGACCTTCCTTTCCCTAAGCCAAGTATAGGTGGGGGCCCACCGCTGGGAGTCATGGCAACAGCACCATTTCTTTCCATGGCAGTACTAAGGTAGCACCTGCAACGCCACTGATGTCAACTCTGAAAGGAACCAGTTGGTTGGTCTAGAGCCATAACTTAATCCCAGCAGCTATGACTTCTCCTTCCTCTACACTCTCCATGAGAAATCCCAGAGACAGCTGAACTACTCCTCAAAAAAGTTCTTGATTCTGACCACCACCACCACCCACTTTCCAATCCTAGGTCTTCTGGGCATGCTACAGCTCTGCTCTCCAACTTTCCTCCTTAGAAGAAGAGGAATATTTGTCACTAGGGCTTTAAACTTCCCATCTTTGGGCAAATTTCCCAAGACTTGGGCAAATCTCCACCCTGGGACAAAGTCCAGATCTCCCCACCCTACTTAATTCTGGATATTGGAAGGCAGATTTTTCCACCCACTCTCTTCCTTTTTCGTTTAAAGCTCTCTAGATTATTTGCAAGGCTCAAGGCAAATCCATTCTTGCCAGAATTTCAAACATATGCTCAAATATCATCTTCTCAATTAATCAATAAGACTTTATTTGACCTACTATGTGCTGATGACAGTAATAGGATCTGGGAAATAAGTACAAAGACAATAGTCTCAGCCCTCAGAAAGTCTATATTCTAAAGGAATATGTCTGGAATGAAAACAAAGGGCTTAGTGAAGTGAGGAGAATGGAAAGCAGAAAAGATGGCCTAAAGTGAGAGAAGAGATGGGTGAGGTTAAGAGAAGAAGAAAGGAGGAAAGATGAGGAGGAGGAGGAGGAGGAGGAGGAGGAAAGGAGAGGAAAGGAAAAGAGAGGAGAGTCAAGTTAAGTAGAAAAAGGGCAGGGTGGATAGGGTAGGGTAAAGTGAGGCTAAGGAAAGGGAGTGAGAGAAAGAGTGATCAGATGAAAAGGGAATGAGGTAAAGGTTGGTGAAGGGGAAGTGAAGAGAGATAAGGGAGGAAAGCAGAGTCAAATTCTCCACCTGAAGCACAAAGCTGGGAGCTGGGACATCAGTCAGTTTTGTTAAGAGACTGTTGGGAGAAGTCAGATTGTTTTTTGTTCTTCTTTCTCAAAGAGGACCGTGGCATCAGGAAGATGATGTCATGACTTGCAAGTGAATTGCATTTTTGCCAGTGTGAATAAGGGTAGAAGATTAGGAGGAGGAGGGGAAATTATGAGCAGGAAGTACCACATTGCACCACCAGGGGCTGTATACCTTTGATTTAGCACTGCCTCACCTAGCTCACCTTAGCAAATAACTTTTGATACCTACCAACAGTCATCAGTGGCCCCAGGCTATAGCTTCCTAGTAGTATTTCTGATTTTCCTCCTTCTGTGGCCTTTGTCAGGAATTAGGAAAGGGTGGACAAGGTAGGAAGCAGTGCCATGCTATGTCCACAGCAAATGGCCGTAATTCTTATTTATGATTCTCTTGTTATCTTTGGCCTTTGCCAGTGAAGACAATGCTGCATATGTTCTCTGAAGAAGGGGAGCAGAAGTTCTCAATGCCTGGGCCCTGGCTGTATTCTTAAGTTTGGTTACATAAATTAAATTTCATTAACTGAAGCTGATGTAGTGATCATACTGAAGTTTTAGCCCTTCTTCCTATTCCATCTTCTGTCCTCTGTATATTCTCTGGGAAGTGAACAAATAAAGATGCTACCCTGGATAGTAACAGAATTCTTTTAGGCCTTTCAGACCAGGACCTTGAAAGAGGTACATGAGGGAGAATATTTGGATGGAAGATCAATGGAGGAAGAAAATGAAGCAATTTTGTTGTCAGAATATGCTCCAGACCATTTGGATAGAAAGAGGAAATGGATGAGGAGTTTGGGAAACATCACAATCCTGGAACAGAGTAATTATATAGTAGTGGTGAAAAGCTTTGATTAGTCAGACATTTGTTGGAACCTTTTTTTCTGCCAAAAGAAGAGTAATAACTTCTTGACTTGTCTTAATGATCATTTCAACTTTCTAGAGGTATAGGAAGCAAGAGAACATATTATGAATATTCTCAGGGAGGAACTTGTTGCTGGGGTGGAACTAATGGGAATCCTAAGGGGAAGTGACCACTCCTAGAGTTTGTGATAAATAAGGAAAGAAGGGACAAACATAACTTGACATGCATCTTAGATTCTGCAGAACAGATTTTTATGGGTTCATAGAAAGACTAGATAGGAACCTATAGATTAAAATTCTTTGTGGGACATCTGCTGAGAAGAAAGTCTCAAGCATGAAAGTCTCAAGATACAAAGGAAAATGATTCTTTTGAGGAAAAAATGGGCACTTTCTGAAGAAATAGATGTGAATATGCAGAGAACTTGCCAACTGACAGTTAAAAAAAAGAAAGATGTGTACTGAAGAAGAAAGCAAGGGCAGCTCACAGAGAATTAATACAAAAAACACGGCATAGGTCTGTACAAATAGTCTTAGGAGAATCAAAGACCAGGATTATTTGAGGCTGATGGGGAAAGCTAAGGACAATCAAAATGGAATTTTTTAACTCTACTGAGTGAAAAAGAAGGATCAGAAGAGGGCTGGACTACAATAACTGCCAGTGGAGAATGCAGATCTTAATTTTTATTTTGCTTCCTTTATCTGAAAGTCTGTAGAGAAGGGAAGTAGTATTATAGAATTGGAGATGGGCAAATGTTCTCAAAAAGAAAAGAGGATAGAGCCTTCAAACCATAAGCCAGTAAGAATGAATTCTGACTACTGGCAAAATTCTAGAATGTTTTATTAAAGAGATGGTTAGTAAGAGAAAGAAATCACAGAATGTCTGAGTTGAAGTCCCAACCATCCATACCTGAACAATAAATCGCTTTCCAATATATTCAAGAAGTATTCATCGTAAAACACGAAGGATAGAAACTGGTGGATGAGGAGAATGTTGTAGGTATAGATCTTAGCAAATATCTTACACTGTTCTTATGGGGAAAATGAAGAGGTGTGGGCTACAGGATTGTACAAGAAGGACTTAGAGAATAATTAACCCAACCCTTTCATTTTGCAGATGAGGAAACTGATGTCTAGAGAAGAGAAATTATTTTGACCTAGGTTATCCAGCTAGTAACTAGCAGAGCTGGGACCAAACTCAAATCTCTTGATTCCCAGCCCAGCATTTATACCACCCTGCCTCCTTTGTTCAGTCTCTTGGAGTTTTTTTATAATGGGATTTGACCTGGCTGCCTGAATAGACTATTTGTGGCACCAAGCCACTATTAATACTAGAAGCAAATTTGCAAAGTAGGGAATGTTTTTGTCTTTTGACACCCTCCCTGCTGCTAAGTGTCCAGTGCCTACTTATTGCCCTCTGAGGTCTGCAACTTAGCATTTCTACTTTTGGAAAACTATTGATTCTTTATAAAATACCTAGCATATCAGAAACAAATATGTAGTTTATTTTCCTTACTATGCAAAGGAAAACCCCAAAAGGAAAACTGCAAATATACATGAAGTCCAACTTTCCTTTGTGCATATATTGGCTGGTGTTACCTAAATTATTCAAGTTAAGGATATAGGATTATACTAAAAATATTCCACAATTCATTTGTTCAACTTGAAGCACTGAAAACATTGGCAACCATCAAAAAGAGCCAGCATGACTTTAGCAAGAACAGGTCAGGCCAGACTAACCTTGTTTCCATTTTTTAATAGAGAATTAAATTGGCATACCTGGAGGATGTTTTAGTCATAGGTTACCCATATTTCATAAAATGTGTTTAACAAAATATCTCATAGCATTCTTGTGAAAAAGATGGAGGGATATGGGCTATTCACTGGCATTATAAGAGATGGTGTCAGAACTTAGTTGGATAGCCAGTGGCCATAATCATCCAATGTCAGCTTCTAAAGAAGTCTCCATTGGAGTGCCTCAGGAATCTGTGTTTGGTCCTGAGCAATTTAACATTTTTTATCAATGACTTGGAAAAAAGGCATTTACAAATTTTCAGGTAAGGCAAAGCTACAAGGAATAGCTAAGATAATGGACAACACAGTCAGGATCTGAAAAGGCTTTAATAGGCTTGAACATTGAGGATATGTCTAATGAGATTAAATTTCATAAATATAAAGTGTTACATTTAAATTTTTTAAATTAATTTTATCACTACAATGGGAGGTAGAAGAGGATGACAATAGCTCAGTTCATCTGAAAAAGATCTGAGAATTTTAGTGGATTGCTATTTCAGTCTGAGTTGGAAACAATCTAATAGGGCAGTCTAAAAAGCTAATGGGATCTTGAACTACATTAAGAGAGGCATTATCTTCTAGGAGTAAAGAGATGATGGTGCTATAGTACTCTGGGCTAGGTAGACCACATTTGAAGTCTTCTGTTTGGTTCTAGATACCACAATTTAGAACTATGTTGGAGGATGTTCAGAAGATGGCAACCAGAATGGAGAAGAATTGAATTGAATTCATATTATATGATAATCAGTTGAAGGAATTGGGGATTTTTAGTTTGTAAGAAATCAAAAAGGACATGATACTTATCTTCAAGTATTTGAAAGACTATCATGTGAAAGAAGGAATATACTTGTGCTATTTGGCTTCAGGAAAGAGAGAATAAAAGTTACAAAGATCAAAGAGATTAAATTTAAGCTTGATTAACAGGGAAAAAGCAATCTGAAAGTGGAATGGAATGCCTCAAGAAGTTGTGGGTTCTCCCTTGTTAGAGGTCTTCGGACAGAAAGTAGATGCCCATTTGTCAAGTATGTTGTAATGGGGATTATTTAGGGGGGTTGGTCTAGATGATCATCAAGGTCCCTCTCCAACCCTAAAATTTTGCAGTTCTGTAATTTTATAAGTGAATATGAATCCTGGCTCTGGAATTACTTACTGCCTTTGTAAGTTTGGACAAGTCCCTCTTCCTTTCAAAGTCTCACTTTCCTCAACTGCAAAATAAGAGGGTGATAATAGATGACCTTCTAGCCCTAAACCTATAATCCTATTATCCTATAAGATAAGAGATAACAAATCAAATAGAGACCATGAACTCCATTTGATTCCATGGAGTGTCTAGAGAGACATTTATTGGTTTTTATTCTGGTGTTAGATTTGTTGTTTTTGCTGGCATTAGTGTTACTGTGAACACTCCTGTTGGGGGTCTAGTATTAGTGCCAGTGTTAGTGATGATATTGATGCTAGTGTTGGTACTAATGCCCATATTATTACCAATGGTGATGGTCATGCTGGTGCTGGTGTTGGTGTTAGTGCTGGTGGTAGTGTTAGTGCAAATATTAGTGCCATTGTTCATGGTGATGTTGATGCTGGTGTGGGTGTCAGTGCTATTATTATTGCTGCTAGTGATGCTGAAGTCAATGTTAGCACTGCTGCTGGTATTAATATTAGTGCTGATGTTAATGATGCTGCTGGTATTTGTGCTGGTGTTAGTTTTACTTTGGTGTCCATGTTGGTGGTAATGCTGCTATGTTATTTGTGCCAATGTTAGCACTTTTGTTGGTAGTAGTTATATTAGTGCTTTGTACTAATGTTACTGTGAGTATAAGTGTTGGTATCAGTGTTGCTAGTGCTATTTGTAGCAATGTTAGTGCTGTTGTTGGTATTGGTATGGGTGTTGATGTTGGTGTTATAGCTGCTGGTAGTGTTTATGCCATTATTTGTGTGGTTGTTATTTTGGTGTTGGTCCTGGTGCTGGTGGTGGTTTTAGAACTTGTTTTGGTGTTGGTTCTGGAATTAATGGCATTGTTGGTATTGCTGGTGCTAGTCTTAATGCTATTGTTGATCTGAGCTCAGCCTAGTAGAAGAACTCATCAGAGAATGGCAGGCATAAAAAGAGAAGCAAAAGTCTAAGAATGCACTGCCTAAGGAGTGGGCCAGATACTGATTTTGACATGTTGGGATGGGATGGGATTGTTTATAGTGTATCAAGTCAACCTAGGGTCAGGTAGAAGCAGGTAGAGGAAGAAAAAGGAGGAAAATCCAGGCATTCCCTGCTTGTGTGTATCTTCCCCTCAATCCCAGCCTGTCTGGGAAAACTGTGCCTATCAGGGTGGCAGCAATAGCATCAATAGATGATGAGGGAGTGTTTATAAAGAACATTAATCACACTCTGGCAGGATTTTTCCAGTTGAATTCAATTTCTTCAGAGTAATAAAATGCAGTGGGAAGAGGAGGCTATGGCTGTGGCCTTCAGGGGAAGGGGGGTGGATTGGAGTGGGAGTTGGTGGGGAAGGACACTGGGGAGCAGAATGTCTTGGGGGCTTAGATTGAGGAGATGCAGATTTCTCCATTACTTTGATCATACATAATTTAAATATTCAAACTGCTTCAGAATTCACTGAATTATACATGAATTGCCCAAGCGGCATTTCTATAACTTTCAAAAATGCATAAAAGATTACTTTACAAAAACCTAGCACTGTGGGCTTTTTTTTTTTTTTGGTGGTGGTGGGGGAAATCTTTCCCCATAACACTCAAAGGATAACACAAAGTAGTTTTACATGATAACAACTCACATGTATGTAGCACTTTATAGCTTATACAGTACATTATACTGACAGTTTATGAATGCTTTCCTCACAACAACTCTGTAAGGCTGGTGATGATGATGACGTTGATGATAAAATTATAGTTGCCATTTATATAGCACTTTAAGGTTTGCAAAGCATTTTACATATAAGATCTCATTAAATCTTCACAACTCTGTGCAATGGGTGATCCTTATCTTACAGATGAGGAAACTAAGATTAAATGGTTTTCAGAGTGGCCAAGTGACTTGGTCTAGAGTCACACAGCTAATAAGTATGTAAGGTAGGAATTAAATTCACTTCTTCCTGACTTTAAGTTCAGCACTCTCTCCCCTATATAGATATTATTATCCCATTTTATAGATAAGGAAACGGAGGCCCAAAGAGGTTAAGTGAATTCCCTAGGATCACACTGAAATATGTTAGAGGGGGCACTTGAACCCAGTCTCCTACTGTCTCACTGTCTGACTAGATTGAAGGATACCTCTAGAAAAATACTGGAAATGGGAATGATCAGATTCTTCATACAAAGTCTGAATGCAGGTACAGTGTGGTGGAGCTAACTCAAACCAGTCTATAAGAGCCAATTGTTAGATTGTCAGTGTGAGCATTTACACCTCAGAAATTGGCAAATATTACAAATCAGAGCTTGATTGATTAATTAATTTTGTCATTTGTCTAGACTTAAGAGAGTGATAGAAGAAATGTTAATAATGCTGGTTAAGCTCAAAAGTTTGTTGTACATCCTTTTTTCCCCCCAGAGAGCAAGGTGTTAAACATTTACCAACACATCTTTGTAATAAAGGGAATAGGCAGGGTAGAGCCAGCTTCAAAAAGTCACATAAAAGTTAAACTTCACAACATAGGGTGCTGGAGGTTTTTTGTTGTTGTTGTTGTTGTTGTTGTTGTTGTTTTAAAGCAATTGGGGTTAAGTAATTTGCTCAAGGTTACACGGCTAGTCATTATTTATGTGTGGGTGCTAAGTAACTGAGGCCTGAACCGATCCCGGGTCCTCCTAACTCCTGGGCCAGCGCTCTTACTCACTGCGCCAGGTTTTAAGCAAAGGAATGATATGATGCAAATGTTGTATCAAGAAGATTATTCTGTTAATCTTCAGTATAGTCCTCCTCTGATACTTCATTATGAAATGGAAGGGCTTCACACTTTGCAAAGACTATGCCAAAGGAATATTAGTTCTGACAGGTCTTACATGGGAGCTTGGAAAGACTTTGAATATGGACCCACTGAAACATTTGAAATCAGGATATCTTACAAGTTGTGTGACCCTGAATAAGTCACTTAATCTCTCTATAGTTCAGTTTCCTCATCTATCAAATGATGGGAAAGGTGGTGGGAAAAGAGAGTGGACTCAACGGTTCCATCAGTCCCTTCCAGCTCTGTTCTTGTTACTGTGAAGATACTATCCAAGGACTATCCTTGCCAACTTCAAGGGGATCATCCCCAAAAGGACCACTACCATGCGATCAATTTCTTTGGTCATAGCAAATTGTAAAGATGAGCTACTAAGACAAAGATCTACTCTCTTCATTGGTGGAGAGAGTGCCCACACTCATGACATTGTGTACCTTGCAGAGTAATGCATGAGACATTCTGGCAATGTCATGTAGGATGAATTTGAGAGAGATTGACTGTGTGTGCTCAGAGAAAATGGCAAGAGAAGGCTTATTCAGTTATAAAGGTATACAGTGATAAGGGTCTGGACTGGGAAACAGCATTAGGAATGAATTAGGTGGGTGCCCATGGGTATGAAGAAAAAGGAAGAACAAAAAATAAAATATGAAATGAGAAATTGACTAACTGTGGAAGATTAAAAAGGGAGAGTCACAGATAAAATGGCTCCCATGCTTGAAGCCTAAGAAACTGAAACAGTGGTAGTTTCACTAATGGAGACAAGGAACCTAATGGTGAGAACTGCTTTTACAGAGGGGAAATGATAAGTTCTGATTTATACATACTGAATTTGAGATGCCCATGGGACTCTTGGGTAAAAAAGTCCAGTAGGAAGCTAGAAATGTAGGATTATAGCTCAGAGGAGAAAAGAGCTCTGGGAATCTATAGAAATAACATGATTCCATAAAAATATATCCAGTCTCTGATTCTACTATCTATGTTCATTAGGGTCAGAGAGCTTCTAGGGATTTTAGTGGTAAGTGGAACTGAAATACTTTGGTCAAAGATTGGAGGATTTAAGGATGGAGGTCATTAAGTGAATTGATTAATTATGCCATTATGCTTAAAGTAAGTGATAAGATGCTTAATTGATAATTTAACCAGGGGAAAATCAAAGACCAAGTACAAAAAGTCCATGAAAGCCATTAGACAAACCAGAGTGAAGTTTTACAGGAAGTCTGTTCAGATTGTTTGAGAGACTTGGTCATGCCCTGTCAGTCTTCTACAAAATAGCTGACAAATTCAGAACTCAAGGATTTAAGTGACTCATGATCCAGGAAGAGCAGTTTCCAAGTCCCTAAGGAGTCACTAAGCAGTGAGGAAAATACCTTAGCCTTGGTTTTAGCCTCTTCATTTGCCCCTGAGGAAGAGAACCTCAAAAGTTTCAAAAGGTACAGAGGATTTTGGATTTTCCACCATTGGCATCCTAGCATTGTCCTGAGGACAGCAGCACTTCATTTCGCTGTCTGCACCAAGAGCAAAGAATAGACTGGATTTGATGAAGGCAAATTCAAGGCTGTATAAGGAGCCCAGAAGAAAAGCTACAATATGTCCAATGGGAGTACCCCCGACAAAGGGAAATAAAGGATGTTCAACAACCAAGAACTGTGTTACCCCTCTGACACATGTGCTCTCTAAAGCTTGAATCTACTTTACCTGGACTCTACATGTACTTATAGGAGAGTGTCAGGGACTTGGGGGGAGGGGTGGGGTAAAGAAGGAATGTTTTATACCAACTATTCTTACTATGCCACCTTAGTAAATGCCCCTTTTCTAAAAGCTAATTAAGTCTGACTGACTAATATAAAATGATAATCATAGGAGGAGAATGCCAGTGGGGCTCATGTTCTATAGAATTAGAAAGACACCCTCAACCCCACAGGGCTACTCCTAGACTCTGAAGGGAGTGCTTAGTAAAGTGCCTGATTCATAGTAGGTACTTAATAAATGTTTATTGACTGACTACCCTTACTCTGAGCACTGGATTGGCCATTAAGAGTGGGAGGTTGAGAGAGGACCTCCAGACTCCAGTCTCATAGTACCACTCTGTGGTTTAGACTCTCCATATGACAGAAGTTAGCTTGGATTTGCTCAAGAGGCAACATTCCAGTGAGTCTCTTTTACTCCAGTCATACAGTCATCTATACAGTTTTATGATACCACACTTTCATTTGAATTTCTACACATTTATTTGGGATTGCTAAACTGGCAAACCCCCAACATTTTCATCCAGCCTTGTGGTATTACTTGTGAGGGCATGGACTCCTCCCCCTAAGGAAATAAATTTAATAAACTTATCATTGCTAGCAGGGCAACCTTCAAAACCTGGTAAGCCCTACTTTCATGCCCAAGAACTGATATAAGCATCCAGCCATATGATACTACCCTAAGAGAC
Organism: Gymnobelideus leadbeateri; assembly: GCA_011680675.1. Classification (NCBI taxonomy): domain Eukaryota; kingdom Metazoa; phylum Chordata; class Mammalia; order Diprotodontia; family Petauridae; genus Gymnobelideus; species Gymnobelideus leadbeateri. Next base: position 1,458,498 of record WOXC01005003.1, read on the forward strand.
TTCAGGTCCCTCTGAAAAGAAATGAACTTGAAGTCGATAAAAGGACAACCCACCCCACCCCTGCTTTTCACTGGACCTCCACTGTCCAAATAACTAACCCATGGTAATAATGAAGGGCAAAGGCAAGGTATTTTCCCCTCCCATATTATGGCTTATAATCCATAGATTCCCAAAGCGGGCAATACTACCCCCTGGGAGGACACTGGAACAGTGGAGGGCGGGAAGGAGGATGTTGAATAAAAATAAGGGGGTGATAGAAGCATAAGGAGGGAAAAGATAAGAACATTTTGAAAAACCATTTGTCCATGTTTCATCTGTTGTGTAACAGAGTTAAAATCAGAGTGATTACATTATTTTCCAAATAAATGCACAAAATGCAAGTTATAACTCATCAGTGGTCAAGTCCGCTGATAGATCTTAACAAGCAAGTGTTGGTGGGCAAGGGTGTCAGCATTGTCGGGAAGTCCAGCATGCATTGGTAGGAATATGTGCATGAAATGACTTGTTTACAATATGATACTGTATGGTTTCATGACACAATATTGTATCATCAAAATTTCAATGCAGGAAAAAATCATAAATTTATTATAAATTACTAAATTTAAGATGCATCATTTTAAAAAATATTTTCTATTTTTTGAAATGATGTGAATTTCAAAAAAAACCATTAGATTTCCAGGGGGCCATTGAGTAATTTGTTTTAAAGGGGGTGGTTGGGCAAATATGTTTGGGAACCTAGACTCTACTATTGTTCCTCCAGCCTCAAAAGCCACATGTGAGATCCACTTCTCTATCTGAGAAGCCAGCACTGCTTAGAAACTTCCCTTCTCTCTATAAAAGGGCAGACCCCCAAATTCCTGACATTGAAACTGCTAGACAGGCAATCCCTCAAGGGTGGGATTGCCTCGTAAATCCTTTAATCTTACTATAAAACTGAATTCTGGGGTTGCACTGTCCAATAATTTCCACTCACTTCTACCCAGGAGGCCAGGGATCAGGAAGTCAACTTTGTCCAAGAAGTCTCCCCACTCCCCTCCCAAGTGCCCCCTCTACTATCCAGCTAGGATAGGGTTTGGAAACTTGGGCCATGTGATTCCATTCTCCATGGCCACTATCCCTGGGGCTGACAGGTTACAACAGAGATTCTCCTCCTGGGCTACATGGGCAAGGGTCCTACATCCATCCAGGTGTCCCTAACCCAATACAGCCATTAGCATCTCTGATTGCTCTTAGCTTTATTATGCTCTGGTCCATCTTTTTTTTTTTTTTACTTTTAGTTTACAACATTCAGTTCCACAAGCTTTTGAGTTCCAAATTTTACCCCCCTCTCTCTCCCCCTCCCTTCCTTTCCCCTCCCCCCATGGCAGCATGCAACCTGATATGGGTTCTACAAATACCTTCACATTAAAATTTTGTCAAGTTGTAAAGAATTATAACCAATGGAATGAACAAAGAGAAAGAAGAAACAAAACAAAAAGGAGAAAGAGCTAGTAGTTTCCTTCCATCTGCATTCAGACTCTGTAATTCTTTCTCTGGATGCAGATAGCCCTTTCCATCATTAGTCTCTTGGAGTTGTCTTACAGCTTTGCATTGCTGAGAGGAGCCCAGTCTATCAAAGTCAGTCAGCACAGATACCATGTATCTGTAATTGTGTACAATGTTCTCCTGGTTCTGCTCCCCTCACTCAGCATCAGTTTATAGAAGACTCTCCAGGTTATTATGATATTACATATATATATATATATATATATATATATATATATATATATATATATATAATATCTGCTACTCATTTCTTATAGCACAATAGTATTCCATTGTATTTATATACCACAACTTGTTTACCCATTCCCCCATTGATGGGCATCCCCTTGATTTCTAATTCTTTGCTTTTGGTCTGTCTTTTTAAAAATGGAAGACCTGTCTGTAATTGAAGACTCTTTTTTTATAGGACAGTACAATGAGGTAGTTCAAGCCAATCAAATTGTTCCCATTCAATGACAAGACTGTCCTATGCTATGTCCTCTTTTTCAAAGACTAAGATTGTCCCAGTAGAATTTCTCCTAATCCTCTCACTCTCAATTGGACTATGCAATCAATTCCAAAGGTTTATCACCTTCTAAGACCCAGATCAATTCCCTACACTTAGGCCCAGAGAAAGTGAGTGTCCCAGATTACATACAGAATATGGACAGAGCCAGGATCTTTCCATTATACTGTACACCTTCTTTATGAAAAGATCTGTTTTTTGTCAGTCCCATACTTAAAACCCTCCCATGGCTCCCTATTGCTTAGTAAATAGTTTAAACTCCTTAGCCTAGCATTCAAGACCTTCCACAAACTGGCATTCTCTTGCTTTTCCAGCCTTTTCTTTCAGTGGGCTCCAGCCAGAATGGATTTGTCATCCCCTATATATGCTGCTCAATCTCCTGCCTCCCCTACATTACTTATGTTTTTCCGTATACCTGGAATGTCACCTTTCCACTTCTCTACCTTTTGGTACCCTACCCATTCAGAAGGTACAGCTCAAATGTCATCTCCTCAAGGAAAGTTTCCCGTATTGGATTGTTCCCAGCTGAAAATAGTCTCTCCCTTATTAGATCCTATAATTTGATGTACTCACTCACTTATATTCTAATTTAGGCTCTGTATGTATTTTATCCAAGGTGTGCTGGTTAATGTTTAACAACAGGCTCTCTGGAAATAGTATACACAAAACACACGTTTAAATTTAATCTGTTTAGATTAAATTTAAAGAGTTTAGATCTGTTAGATATAGACTAAAAAAATAGATCTGTTGACCAATTTTTTTCTTCAACATTTTCTAAAATCTATACAGTCATTAAAACAAGGAATTAAGTCCTGATTTGTAGTGTTTGCCTATTTCTGAGGTGTATTCACACTGAATTCACTCTGAATGTTATTTCGATTCATACTGAAAATTTAACAATTGGATCTTGGAACCAATACTAACTGACTTCAGTACACCCCTGCTTGTAACCCCTTTAATCAGCCTGTAAGCTCCTGGAAGGCAGGAACTAGCTCTTATTTTTCATCATATCACAATCTCCCTCATGCCAGCACCCAGCCCAGGGGTTCTACATATTGTACATGCTTAATAACTGCAGAATGAATTTGTCAGGTGCTTCACTTAGTCCACAAACCAAGCTTCTTTTCCAGTTGCTTCATCCTCCTTGTTCCTACCTGGCAACAGGGAAGCAACATGATCTGAACACAAATTAGCGAAATGGAAGAGAAGGCTGACTCATCCTGCACCTTGAGACCGCCTCAGAATGAGGAGTTTTTCCTGTTGCACTCTGAGTCATTTAAACCGAAGGGCTTGATCCAGCTGGATGGTGCAGAGAGGATGGGCAGTATGGAGACCCCTGCCAATACCAAATTGGTGCTCCCACATACAGGAATGGGGAGGGGAGAATGAGAAATGAGAGAATGAGGGGAAAAAGAGGAGAAAGAAAGGAGAAAGGGAAATGGAGGAGAGGAAGAAAGAAAAAAAGGAGAGAAGTCAGGCAGAGGAGAAAGAAGAAGGAAGGAGCAGAGAAAGAAAATGAAGAGGGAGAGAGAAGGAGAGAGAGGAGAAAATAGGAGATGGGTGGGGGGGAAGTGTCTGTCCATTGCTGTATGCAGGATTAACAGCCATCTAGGGTTTGGGGAAGTCAATAATATGCCTTTCTTTCTGCCATTCTAGGCCTGCATTGAGTGTGGAAAATGCCAGTTTCCAATTTCTGCAAGAGCACTGTGGTACAAAGAAAAGAAAGCTGGGTTAGTTATCAAGAGACCCAGAATTCTAGTTTGAGCTCTGCCAGTAACTAGCTGGGTGACCTTGGGCAAGTCACTCCCTCTCTGGACCTCAGTTTCCTCATTTGTAAAACAAAACTCCCCTAGGCAAGTCTCTAAGGCCCCTTCCGACTCCACCAGCCTATGATCTACAACAGGGCTCTTGTCCCAAAGGTGCATTCCTGTCATCATCTGCTGCCAGCAGGGAAAGCTATTTCCCTCTAGAGAAAGAAAGCGATCAGAATGTAGTTTGAAATTGGGAGTTACGACATGCCAGTGAATCTGACAACTGAGTGAATAAAAAATGAAGGTGTAAATTATTGAACAGTGGGAGGAGATGGTGCATGCAGATGGAATTAACATTGAACGAGGGAGCTCTCAGGGTAGGGCCATGAGATGTTTGGTTTTTTTTTTTTGAAATGTAATTATTTCTCAGTGTGCCTGCATCTGAAGTGAAAGCCAGCAGATACAGCCAATGTTCCTTTCTGAAGCTTCCCTTTCAAGCTTCTCTTTCAAGACCGCTACTTCATTCTGATTGAGAGCTTTCTCCTGTAAGGAAGGGAGGGAGAATGGGAGGGAGCTGACTATGGACTGAGGCTTAATGAATGGGAGGCTCTCCTCCTATAAGCCCTCTACATTCCAGCCAAACTGGGCCCCTGCCTGTTTCCTGATTTTTTTTCCTGTTCTCTCCTGCTTCTTCTTTTCTTTCAAGGCCAACCCAGTTACTGCCTCCTACTGTATGAAGTTTTGGCTCCTGGCCTAAATCACTTACCCTCTCTGGGCCTCAGTTTCCTCATCTATGAAATAAGAGTTTTGGCCTAGCAGAGTTCTCAGGCTCCTTCCATCTCTGAATCTGTGCTCCTGTGATATCCCATAGCCCTTCGGGCATACAGTCCTGAAAGGCAGGCCTTCTTTATTTCTGTCTCTCTGAAGCCTTATCTTCCTTCAGTGAATGGATGAATGAATGACAGAATAAAAAGGTATTTATTAAGCACATGCCTTGTGTCAATAACTGTACTAAGCCCTGGAGATACAAATAGAAAAGTGAGGACAATCTCTGCTCTCAAGGGTCACATAACCAAATTAAGAAAGACACACATGGGAAGGTTTGGAACAGGGAAGACAGTTAGGTCCAAGAGTCCTTAGGATGCTCCTTCAGGTCAGATAGCAATGCCAGGAGATATGGAGACAAAAGTGGCAGAAAGACTATAGTTAGTGACTCCTTCCTCTTTCCAGATCAAGCAATGTGAAGAGCTATAGCCACAAGCAGAGTTTGGGATCGGGGAGAGGGGAGAATGTGGAAGGAGCCTGGTCCACCACAGTGAGTTGGCTCAGAGTGGAACAGAGGCTCTGGGTTTCCTCTTGTGTGGATAAGGTAAGGTTGGGGGGTGGGGAAAAGGAGGGATCTAGTATCTAAGCAGTAGGAGGCATTTGAAAGACTCTTCGAGGTTCACTTCGGGTTCCCCATCTACAAGAAGCATTCCAGACCATCCCTTCCAGATGTTGGAGTCATCTATCATATTTCCTTCTTCCATCCCCCCAGGAGAATAGAAACTCCATAAGGGTGGGAACTGTATTGTCACTTGTATCTTGAAAGCCTAGCCTTGTGTCATGGACATAGAGAGATACCTAGCAGATTGTGAGTTTCTTGAAAGCAGAGACTTTCATCTGTATTCCCACCTCTGAGCACAGCTCTTAGCACCTAAGTATTAATGAATTCTTGGTTGATTGACACTATCCCCCCAAACAAAAGTAACTTTTCTTCCTCTTAGAGTAGGAGTTCTTAACCTTTAGGTCATGGGCCCTGGTGGCAGTCTGGTGAATTCTCAGAATTACGTTTTGTAGATGCTTAAAATAAACTATACAGGACTAAGAAGGAAACCAATTAAAATACAGTTATTAAAAAAAACAAAGCTCATGGACTCTAGATTAAGAATTCCTACCTCAGAGCATTTGCTTAGATTTTTCTTCTCAGTCCTTTTCAGATTCTGCTTATTGTCATGTTATTGGTATACATGCCATAGACCATCTACTAGATGATAAACTCAATGAAGGCAGGGATTGTGTTTTGTATTTGTTGGGGTTTTCTTCACCCAAATTCCCAGAGCTTAATGAACCAGAACTGAGAAAGACTAGATTGCTTCCATGGAGGAAATGAAATGAATGCTTAGTTTTCAGACCTGGCCTCACATTAGGAAGGCAGCCCAATGGTGCTCCTTAATCGACTGGATGGGAAAATGTATCCTGTCTTCTTAACTCCAGCAGTCACCTGGAGGACATCTACTCTCAGTCTGGCACTACTGCTGATTGAACGGATTTCTGAAGCAAAGATCTATTTGTTGCAGCTTCAGTCTTCCACAGGGATTTACAGTCTCCTGCTTGGTTCATTTATTTACCCTTTAGGCCTTTTGGTCTTGGTTAAAATCAGCTCTTTCTAGAGACTTCCTTCAGGCTGCGTAGGAAGAAGATTTGTGAAGTACTTAGAAAAAAGGTAGGAAAAATAGGGGAGTGGTAGAATTACCCAGGCCTCGGAATTTTCTGTTGCTGAGTTTTTGTTTTGTTGTGCTGTGGGGTTTATTTTTTTTTTTTTTTAGGGTTACTAGATTTGCAGTAAAGATACCATAAAAAGAGTCAGACAGACCTGGATTCAGATTTTACCTCTGAAACCACCAGCTGTATGACCTCAGGTAACTCACTTAACCTCTCTGAGATTTACTCACTAAGTTAAAGTCTGATGATGGGTCTACTGTTGGTAGACAGAGTTCTCATGCCAATGAAATCACAGATCTTTGACATATAGACTAGACTTGTAGATCTGGGGGATGCCAGAAACATAGGGAACCTGAGAAGGTATTTCGGCAAGGATTTGGGAAGTTTCTGTTATATCCAAGTAAGGTATTAGAGTTCCAGAAACTGAGCCAAAAAAGACTCTCTTCAAGTTGCCCCTTCAGGAGCTTACACTGGAAACGTGGGAGGGTGGTAACAGGGAGATATACTGTTAAAAAATAAGTGTATTTACAGTCATTTGGGGAGAAAAAGCATAGACAAAAGTCTTTCTCTCCTGTGCATGATCTTTCTCTCTCTCTCTCTCTCTCTCTCTCTCTCTCTCTCTCTCTCTCTCTCTCTCTCTCTCTCTCTCTTTCTCTCTCTCCTCAGACACTTACTAGCTGTGTGATCCTGGCCAAGTCACTTAACAGCTGTCTGCCTCAGTTTCCCCATCTGTAAAATGCAAATAATAATAGTACCTACTTCTTGTTGTAATGATAAAATATTTATAAAGCACTTTGCAAACCTTAAAGCAATAAGTAAATGCTATCCATTATAATTATATCTTCACAAAGATGGAGAAATGTGGGCTAAAGAACAGTAGAATCTCTGCGTCTCAGGTTCCTCATCTATAAAATGAGAAGGCAGTAGACACAAAAAGTAATGTCTACTGAGCACTGGTTTTGAAGAGATGTTGTTTAGTCGCTTTTCAGTCTTTTCATGACCCCGTTTAGGGTTTTCTTGGTAAAGATACTGGGATGATTTGCCATTTCCTTTTCCAATGTGTTCCCATTTTACAGCTGAACTGAGACAGAGTTGTGATTTGCTCAGGGTCACACAGCAAGTCTGAGGGTGGATTCAAACTCATGTCTTCTTGATTCCAGGCCCAGAGCTCTATTCACTGTGCCATCTATCTGCCCTTTGAAGAAATGCTTCTTTTGTAGCTGTGTGATCTTAAGCCTCACCTCACCCCCAAGGGGGCTCAGTTTTCTCATTTATAAAATGAGAAGGGTTTGGGTTAGATTAGAGGTTCTTAACCTTTTGTATCTGTGTGGTATAGTCTGGTGAAACCTAGATACCTTTTCTCAGAATCATGTTTTAAAATGCATAGCATTACAAAGAAAACCAATTATGTTGAAATACACTTATCAAAATATTTTTTCCTAAGTTCCCAGACCTCCAGATAATCTCAAAGGTCTTTTTCAAGTTTGGGTCCTAAAGTCTAACATTCTCTGTCCTATGCCCTAAAGTCTTTTCCAGGTTTTGAGTTCTTAAATCCTTTCCAGCTTTTAACAGTGTATGAGCTAACAGTCTATAAGCACAGCCAGAGTGTTGATTAAAAAATTGATGTCAACACTCAAGGAGATCTGATCTCTCATGGAGGGCTACAGAGAGTTCTATGCTGTTCAACATCCTTGTCAGTGAGCAGGATGAAGGTGATGCTTAGTCAATTTACAGATGGCAGAAATCTGGTACGTTTGGGTAGCACTGGCTAGAAATTAGAAAAGATCTTGGTTGCCTGGAATAATGTACTAACAAGATGAAATTTAATGGGGATAAATGTAAGGCCTTCATTTAAGTTTTTTAAAAAATGAGCTACACAAGTACAGGGCGGAGGAGACCTGGCTTGGCAGAAGTTCATGTGTGGGGGTGTTTAAATTGACTGCCAGCTCAGTATGAGTCACCACTGTGATGAAGCAGCCAAAAGAGCTAAGCGATGCTGGGCTGAACTAACAGAAGCGTTGTGTCCAAAATGAGGGAGGTTATAATCCCGCTATACACTGCCCTGCTGAGACTATATCTGGAACATTCAGTTCTGAGCTCTACATTTTAGGAGGGACATTGGTAAACTGAAGAAATCCAGATCAGGAATTCTTAATCATTTTGTGTGTGTGTCCTGGACCCCTTTGGCAGTCTGGTGAAGCCAACAGACCCCTTCTCAGAATAAAGTTTTTAAATACATAAAATAAAATGTGCAGGGAATACAAAGGAAGCCAAAGTTATAAAAATAATTTTTAGAAAATAAGTTCTCAGATCCCAGGATGAGTCCCTTATTAGAATAAGGCAACCAGGAAGGGAAAAAGTCTGGAAATCATGTCATATGAGATGGAAGTAGGGAAAAAAAAGAGAATGTTTAGCCTAGAGAGCAAAATTATTTCCTTCAAAGAGACAGAACTATAATGATATAGGAGCCTCAATACTTACTAATTGTGTGACAAAGGGCAAGTCACTTAACTCCTCTGATTCTGTTTCTTCATCTATAAAATGGGGATAATACCCAGAGCTTCTACTTCACAGAATTGTGGGCCTCAAATGAGATAATGTTTGAAAAGTGCTTTCAGACCTTAAAGTACTATATCAGTGTCAACTATTATTAAACATATGAAGAGTTATCATATAGAAAATGGATTAATCTTACTCTATTTGACTCCTACCCCAGTCCATTGTAGTTGGTTTGGGGGAGACTTAGAGATTTCCACAGACATGACAGACCATCCAGCAAATGTTGAAAGCAAAAAATCTATTTGGCATGTTTTGACTCACATAAGGAAGTGCACTTAAGACCCCCATCAGAAAGGGGGTACAGGGGCGGCTAGGTGGCGCAGTGAGTAGAGCGCTGGCCCTGGAGTCAGAAGGACCTGAGTTTGGATCCGACCTCAGACACTTACCACACACACACACAAACAAAAACCTAGCCGTGTGACCTTGGGCAAGTTACTTAACCTCAATTGCCCTCCAAAAAGAAAAAAAGGGGGGGAGGGTACACTCATATGATACTCATTAGTAAAGAAATGCTACTACTATCAGGTATCCAAGGGAGCAGGTTATATCTGTGATTCAGTCAATGGGGGTGGGAGTGGCAGTTGGGGGATCAGGAAGGAGGTATCCAGGACTCAGATGAAATGATCTTCTGTCAGCAAGAGAAAAGGAATCACTGAGGTGAGTAAGAATCCCTCTCTGCACTGAACACTCAGGTTATGCCAGGTTATCTCTTCCACTGGCATACTTGGGTTGTCTCATACAACAAACCTGCTTAGGCATGTGGAGCGGGGCCAGGTGATTTTTTAAAATAAATTTGTATTAATATCTTTTGCTTTTATATCGCATTTCTCACTGTATCCCTCCCCCAGCCCTTCCTATAGAGTCATCCTTCATAATAAAGAATTTTTAAAGTTTCCAGCAAAACCAACCAAAATGCTCATAAAAGTCAACATTATATAGTGTTCCACCCTTGTGATCCACCACCACTGCAAAGAAGCAAGGTGGGGAGAAGTGGAACGGTAGCATCTCTTATTTCTTCTTTGAGGCCAAGCCTGGTGATTATTATTTCACAGTATTTGGCTTCAATTGCTTTGTGGTCATCATTCTTTCTACTTACATGGTTATAGTCGCTGTGTATATTGTAATCCTGGTTCTACTTACTTCACTTTAAATCAATTCATAAAAATCTTCCCATACTTCTCTAGGTTCATTACAGTGATCATGTCATATGGCAGAGGAATGTTTCATTGCATTTATGTATCATAATTTGTTTATGATCAGATGTTCCACAGGGAGGGGCAGGATCTTCCTCAGACCAGTCTGATTGGTCTCCCACCTCTAATCCAATATACAGAGAAATTCCAATTAGCAAGACTTCAAGGGGTTCAAATGATTTTAGCAGCTTAGAGTTTCCAGAAAAAATGGGAGGGGTTTACTAAGCAGCTAGGTGACTCAGTGAATAGAGCACTGAGCCTGGAGTCAGAAAGACCTGAGTTCAAATCCAGCCTCAGATACTTACTCTATATAACCCTGGACAAGACACGTAACCTCTGCCTTAATCCACCAGAGAAGGAAATAGCAAGCCACTCCAGCATCTTTGCCAAGAAAATCCCATGAACAGTATTGGCATGCTATGGTCCAGAGGGTCACAAAGAGTTGCACACAATACTAGACAGGAGGAGAAGGTCTCACAGGAATGGTTAGCCAACCACAGATTTATCCAACTACCACAGCTTTGGAAAGCAGAAGTAGGGCCTTCTGGTGGAAGTTACAAGGAATAGTAGATTCTAGTTCAGCATAATTCAGAATTTCCTAAAAGTTAAAGTTAAAGTAAGTCAACAATGAAATAAATGGGTCACCTTGTTAGGTAGTAAGGTTCTTATCACTGCAAGTATTCAGGCAAAGCTGTGTGACCATCTGCAAGAATGCTATAGAGAATATTCCTGGGATGACTAGGTAGCACAGTGAATAGAGCACTGGCCCTGGAGTCAGGAGGACCTGAGTTCAAATCCAGCCTCAGACACAATTACTAGCTATGTGACTTTGGGCAAGTCACTTAACTCTAATTGCCCTACAAAAACAAAGAGAGAGAGAGAGAGAGAGAGAGAGAGAGAGAGAGAGAGAGAGAGAGAGAGAATATTACTTCATGAGTTAGGAAGTTGCACCTGATGATCTTTAAGTTCCTCTCTAACTCCTGAAATTTTACAATCCATTTTTCTATATGTATGACATTAGATATCTAACCCTTTTTCCCGTTCCTTCACCCCAGCAATGTTGTGAGGAAGGGTCAGATATTTTCCACCTAACTCTTTTGAGTTCCTTGGAGAACTGAACAGTATAATAATGGTGTGGCATTAGCCAGGCCTGAATATTTCAAGTCAGAGAGTTTTCTCCTCAGCTCAAGCTTTGAAATGACTTCTGTTTTCCCTAGGTAAAATTCAGCCAAGAATTTATTAGAAGCTCAAGAGCTGACAGGATATTTAACCCCAACTCTGTTTTCATCAGCCTGGCTGCTATTTCTTAATGGTGATGCTGGGTAGATTCTTTGCAATATACCTGAATGAAGTTGCTGTTCCTTCAGTCATTTCAGTATTCTTTCCAGCTAGAGTAGAAAGATGATTTTTTCCCTGAAGAATTCATAGCCTGGGAGAGGTGGGGGAGGGGCTAGAAAAGGATAAGAGGGAGGTGAGAGCAGAGTGAAGTGGACTGAGATGAATGGATCTATCAGCAATGCATAAATAACATGCTCCTAATGCAGATGGCAAACAATAAACAAAACTATACTCTCCCTTTTCTTTCCCCCTTCCCCTAATATATGTCAAACAATGGGTTGGGGGGGAGGGGGAAAAGGGCAGGTTTAGGATGAGGAAAGAAAATCATTTGGACAGACTTGTATCAGCTGCTACTTCCTCCAAACAGGAAAGACAGTTATCAGGCAGCTAGGTGGGATGGTGGTCCTGGAGTCAGGGGAACCTGAGTTCAAATCTAGCCTCAGACACATGCTAGCTATGTGACCGTGGGCAAGTCACTTACTCCCAACTGCCTCTAGAAAGAAGGAGAGAGAGACAGAGAGACAGAGACAGAGACAAAGAGACAGAGAGAAAGGGAAGGAGGGAGAAGAGAGAGAGAGAGAGAGAGAAAGAGAGAGAGAGAGAGAGATAAAGAGCCAGAGAGGGAAGGAAGGAGAGAGAGAGGAGAGAGGGAGAGACATAGAGAGACAGAGAGAGAGAATCAGCAATAAGTATACCCTAGTGCTGGTGATTTGGTTTGCCTGCTTGTATGCAGGTTACAAGACCTATGATTTTTATCAAGTCCTAAGGAAGATAAAATGTCTAGAAAGTGTTATCAATGATGTGATTTTCAATGGTTTTGTTACATCCATCATTCCCAAGTCCCCTTACTATTCTCTGTCTAAGATAGGGGTCCTTAAACTTTTTGGTATCATGGAATGCTTTGGGAGTCTGTTGAAGTCCATGGAGCTCTTCCCAGGATAATATTTTTTTAAGAGCAATTGGGGTTAAGTAACTTGCTCAAGGTTACATGGCCAGTTATTTATGTGTGGGTGTTAAGTATCTGAAGCCAGAACCGATCCAGGTCTTCCCAACTCTGGGCCAATGCTCTTACTCACTGCGCCATCTGGCTGCCCCTCAGGATAATATTTTTAAATGCATAAAATATAATCCATCAGATTACAAAAAAAACCCAATAATATTGAAATAAAGATGTAAATTTTTCCCATCCAAGTTCACAAATCCCTTGAAGGACCCCAGATTAAGGACCCTTGGTCTAAGACATCAGGCAGTTGAGCAATGTAGAGTATCCAAGACTTTCCTTAGAACATAAAACAATACAAGGTTCACTAGCATATAGGTAAACTCAGAAACATCCTATACCTACAGTAAACTCTCCTTCTCCACGACAAAAATCTCACTCTTATCTGGGCTCTCTCTATCTTCAAAGAACAGAGCTCTGTAAACTGAAGTTTAATTGGTCCAGGCTGCTAACATAAACAGTAGAACACTGAGTTCCTTGAAGAATGGAGATACTGGGAATAGTCTAGTCCTTCTCTATGAATAGCAGAAAGGAACTGGAAAGCTGGCCCAGGACAAACAGATTACAAATGGTAGCTCCCACTCATGAAATCTGGCTCCAAGTTGGCTCTTGACTTAAAGTATAGTTCTAAGGTATTGCCAGTGTCTATTCTTTGTATGAAACCCACAAGTAGAAGTGGGTGTCCTTGCATGGTAATAGCCCTCATGGTAACAGATCAGATTTCCTGTCCTCATCAACAACTCTTCCCAATATTTTCTCTGTCCTTAGGAGAATTTCTTGAAACCAATCTCCATGATCCCCTCCATTCTAGAACCCCTCTATCATCTTCATTGTTATTTCTTCATTGAGAACCTATAGTCTTCTCCATGCTGTATTATGAGAAATCTGCAGATGGCTCATATATCCTTTACAGAACTGGACAGGACAGAAATTACATCATCATTAAACCCAAACAGACAGGGTTTAGGCCACTTGGAATCACAATGAGTAATACCATAGTGAAATAAACACAGTAATTCATCCTACTTTGTTGAGCCAACCCATCCCAGACACAAAATTATACTGAGGTACAGCTCATAGGCCACAAAAGTGTACCTGCTTCATAGTAGATATCCATTGAAGAAATATATAGAGTGATGTCACTATCCTTTACCAGGTTCCTCCAGAATAAGTCATATTCTATGTTCCCACCCCTGTCACAGTTATTCTTCAGAGAGAATTTTTGCTTATTTCCTTCCCTATGTAATTTCTAGTAGGAGTTCAGGACTGAGTTTCAGTTATTCCTTTTTATAAGGGAAGGGAGTTTCTAACTGAAAGAGGTGGGTAAGCTAAAAATCATGATTAGACCATCTTTAGATACTCCCCACCCTCAGGGGCCCCTTAATTTAGTCAGAGAGGTTCAGCAAGTCACTGAACCTCTCTGACTCAGTTTCCTCATCTGTAAAATTAAGAATTTGGACTAGATGATCTCTTGGGGCCCTTCTGACTCTAAATATATGATCCTATGGACACTCTCAGGAAGACTGACTTTCTTTGCTATACCATCCTCTCCAAACTGGTTCTTCCTCAGGAGCAGGGACAAAGACAAGTTCATGCTGTGGAGCAGTCAGAAGGCTTCCAGAATACCATCTGAAGGGTTCAGGGCATATTACTGATGGGAGGATGGGGGAAAAGGGCTGATCTTTAATGAATCATTCAATCACAAGCAATGAGGCAATTTAACAGAGAGAATGTCATGAAATAGTCAAAAGCAAGGTAGCACTTCTCTCCTAGGTGACTGCAGATTTCTAATTGGTTTCCTTACTTCCCATTTTTCTCCCTCTCTAATCCATCCTCCACACAGCTGCCAAATTAATATTCATAAGACACAGGACTAAGCACATAACTGTCCTGCTAAAATATCTTTAGTGACTCTATATTCCTTTTAGGAGAAGATATAAACTCCTCAGTCTGGTACTTAAAACCTTCAGCAGTCTGGCTCCCACTGACCTTTCCCCTCTGTGCACTCTTCTTGTTGTTCATCCTTCATTCTGAAACAAGACCAGTGACCCAGCCAAGCTAGTCTATGTGCTACTCCCTGAAGCTGACATTCCATTTGATATTCCCTGCCTTTTGCATAGGCCATCCCTCAAACCCGGGAAAGCATTCCCCTCCTCACTTCTGCCTCTCAGAATCTATAATTTCCTTCAACATTCAGCTCACATGCCAACTCCCTTGCTGATTACCCCTTAGTGGTTAGTGACTTCTCCCTAAATTATCTTGGATTTACTTATCCATGCACCAGTTGTATACCCCCCGGGGAATATAAACCCCTTGATGGCAGGATCTATTTCATTTTGGTCTTTGTATTCCTAGCACCCAGCACAATGTTTTGCACATAGTAGGCTCCTAATAAATATTTGTTAAATTGAATTAAATTGAATTGATATGGAGGGGGTAGGTGAGAGGAAGAGAAGGATATTCCTCATTTAAAAATTAGATTTAAAAAAAATTCTGTTGAATTAAGGATGTGAGGACAGAGACAAAATCAGATTAAAGGGACAAAGGAGGAATTAGCAAAAAACTGGGAGCATGATAGGCCAAAGGAAGGGTTAGTCCAGCAATCTGTTGTGTTCTGATCTAGGAGTATCTACGGGGTTTTTAAGCTGGGCAATTCAGAGCTAGCCCCATCCTCCTAATCTCCCAGATACTTTGAGAGTTAGGTGGCACCCTGGATAAAATACTGGGTCTACAGTCAGGTGTTAGGAAGACCTGAGTTCAAATCCACCTTTAGACACTTACCCACTATGTGACCCTAGGTAACTTACTTCCACTCTGTTTCCTCAATAGAAAAATGGGAATGACAATAATAACCTACCTCCTGGATTGTTGTGAGGATCATATAAGATAATATTTGTTAAGTGTGTAGCACAGTACATAGCACCTAGTAGGTGTGATATAAATTCTGCTGCTGCTGCTGATAATTTGGGATACTCTGTAATGCAATGACACATCTTTGAACAGCCTAAATGGAAAACAGATGTTTCAGAACCAGTGGTGGCCAACGAGAATTTATTTTCGAATTTCTTTATTAATAATTTTAAAACACATTTTATTGATATTTTTACAATATGTGCATTTCTCAGAGTACTCTTCCCCCTTCCCCCTCCCATAAAGTCACTCTTTATAAAAAAGAATTAAAAAAAAAAAGAAACAAACAAAAAAAAAACAGTTTAGCAAAACAAACCACACAATGGAAATGTCTGGCATTATCTGCAGTGTTCCAAATTCATAGTCTTATGCCTCTACAAAGAAGGAGGAGAATTATTTTCTCTTATCTCTTCTTTGGAGATTAGTGGTCATTATAATTTTACAGCATTCAGTTTTGATTGTTTTGTTGTTGCTTTTTCCCTTTACATTGTTTTTATCATTGGCATATTGTTTTCCTGGTTTTTCTTTATTTTGTATTAGTTCATATGTCTGCCCAAATTTCTCTATATTCATCATCTTCATTATTTCTTGCAGTATAATAATATTCTATTCATTCATGTGCCGCTTGTTTAGCCATTCTCCAGTTGATAGGCATATACTTTGCTTCTAGTTCTTTGCTACTAAAAAAAAAAGTGCTACATAGTACCTTTTGTAGTAGCCAAAGTGTTTTGACTATTACACCAAAGTGTTTTGATACTTATGAGTTCTTTCTTTTTTATCAGTGACCTCCTTGCTTAGCAATGGAATCTTTAGGTCAAAAGGGATGGACATTTTAATCACTTTCTTTGAATAATTACAAATTGCTTTTTAGAGTGATTGGAACAATTCACAGCTCCACCAATAATGCATGAGTGTGCTCATCTTTCTTCAGTTCCTCCAGTACTGACTCTTCCCATCTTTTGGCATCTTTGCCAATTTGCTGGATATGAGATAAAACCTTAGAGCTATTCTTATTTACATGTCTTTTATTATTTATGATTTGAAGCATTTTTACATATGTTCCTTTTTCCCCCTCTTTTTTAGTTTGTGTTATAAGGAGTTATTCTTAAAGGGAAGAGGGGAAAGGTATGCTGGGAAATGGTTTGTAATTCTTTTGAGGATGATTTATCTTAAGTAATTTATTTGAAGAGTTTAATGGAGAACTGCATACTTCTATTGAATATGGTAGTCAAGTCTGGCAGTGATCAGTTCTGAAAGGTTTAAAGGAAAATGAAACTGATCAATCTTTGCATATTTTTACATTGTGGTAGGCCTATGAGTCTTCTTGTGGCTATAGCAATTTCTTCCCAAGCCCTAATATTGTTATTGTTGTTCAGTTTTGTCCAACCCCTCATGATCCCTTTTGGGATTTTCTTTGCAAAGATACTAGAGTGGTTTGCCATGTCCTTTTCCGGGTCATTTTACAGATGAGAAAACTGAGGCTAACAGGGTTAAACAACTTGCCCACGGTCACACAGCTAGTAAGAAATTATCTGAGGTCATATTTGAACTCTGGAAGATGAGTCTTCCTGATTCCAGGTTCAGCACTCTATTCACTGTGCCACCTGCCTGCCCAAGCCCTGGTGGTATATTGTCTATCTACATTACTAATTTTTGGCATAGCAGAAGGAGAGGACTTAAAGTTAGTAGATCTAGGTTTGAATCCTGCCTGTGATGATTATGACCTGTGCCACTGTGGGCAAATAACCACACTGGGCCTAAACTATAAAATGAGAATAAAAATGCTTATATTTTTCCCTTAAGAAAAGCTTTTTGTAAACCTTTAAGTGCTATATAATTGTGAATTACCATACACCTAGGCATTTTGATAGGTTGCTGACAATACATAAATGAAAAGCAACCTATTTCTTGCCCTAAAGGAGTTTATAATCTGTACTAACCTTCCTAAAACAACTGATTTCATCATGTAACTAGTTAGTCTTCTCAGAACACCTTAGCTTCCCATTGTCCAATAAAGACCAATTTCTTAGTTTAAGGCCTATAACATTCTGGCCACAATGTACCTTTCTTGCCTTACCTTTTAAGCCACTCTTCCTTCCCATGAAAGGATAGCTAAAATGTAATGGGTGGTGAGGAGTTAATGGCCAGCAGCTGCAGCTGCAGCTGGGCAGATTTGGGAGTCCCTATGAGAAGTTCCTATGTGCCAAAGACCTCAATGGGAAATCTTTCAGAATAAGGAGAGAGCTGGGGAGGGAGCCAAAAACATCAGCTCCAAAGACTGCGCAGAAGTGTAAACCAAATACTAGTTGAGTTTACCAGAGTAGGCCAGACAAACAGGAAAAACATGGAAAGCTAGAATGGAGATGCGGTTGGGGTCAGAAACACAGAAGGTTAAGGAAATCATATGAAACAAAGACATTGTACTCTACAATATAGTACTCTACAACAAGCCTTTATTAAGCACCTACTATGTGTCAGACGCTGTGCTAAGCACAAATATTATCTCATTTGCTAGATGAAGGGGAAAGAGAGTGGAGGTGGGAAGATCTGTTACTGCAGAGGTATAGCTAGGTGGTTTATGAGTTCCTGTGTGACACTGAGAAGTCATTAAGACAAGACATCAAGTGACCAGGAAGGCAAGACAATAATCTATATTTTGAGGGAGCACACTATGGTGCAGAGAAGACTATCTTTGAATCCCAGATCCTCCAGTTACTGTGTAATCTTGGGCAAGTAGCCACATTTCTCAGCCTCAGTTTCTTCATCTGTAAGATTAAGGGGTTGGCATTTTAAATTTAATGTTGACTTTTAATATAGAGTTTTTAAAAGCAAGTTATTTGTAATAGAGGTTTATAGTGTCAAATATGATTTTCTGTATCCTTTTTCTATAAGGAAATGTTTATATTTGTCAAATTCATAATAACAAGGAAAGAAAGAAAGAAAATTATTTGGATTAGGTTGGACTTTGGTTGAACTAGGTTATCTCTAAGATTCCTTCTGCCTTTAAATTCTAATCCTATTCTGTGATAATCACTCCTGACTGGGCAGGTAAGAAGATGGAATCCTGACACCATCATGAATCCAGTTTCATTACTGTCCCCTTAGCATGAAACATTTCTATGCCATTATTCTCTCCCCTCCATCTAGCCAACTCCATTGCCTCTTTTGATTGAAAACCCAGATCCAGTCCTGCCTCCTCCATGAAGTCTTACCTACCCATTCAAGCCTTCACATGGACTTTCTGAACCTTTTGTGCTATTATCTGACCTGCAATATCACCTTTCCTGATCTGCAGATCTCCTTTGCTGTTTCATGCATGTGTGGTTTATCTTCCCAATTACACTATAGCCTCCTGGAAGTTATTCATTCATGCAACCAGCACTGATTAATCATCAGTGTTTGATTAAGCACGTGCAGAGCATTGGGAGATATAGAAAGAGCTAGTTTAGGGAGGGGGGAGATACAAAGATAAGTAAGACAAAATTCCTATTTATATGGAACTCACAATTTAATACAAGTGATACAACAGGTACACAGATAGTTATCTATATATTGTGATATAAGCTATATATAAACACAGGGGTTCTTGACCTGCTATTTCAGAGAAAAAAATCTAGTCACATCTTTCCCATCCTATGCTTTGTATGATACTCCAGATGTAGTCATAACCAAAAATTAATTTTTTTAAAACTATATGTAAAACTTTAGGCATTTCTATTAAATTTAATCTCATTAGATTCAGCACATGTTATAGCTTGCCAAGATCTCTGTGTCCTGATTCTGTCATCCATTGTGTTAGCTAATAAGTTTATTTTGATATACTAGATTTCTTTTTTTATTGTGTGTATTTTATTTTATGCACCTAAAAACATGATTCTGAGAAGCCTTCACCAAACTGCCACAAAGGATCCATAACACACAAAAAGGGGGTAAGAACTCCTGGATAACAGGATAACATCAGACTGACTCTACAAATATTTGTTTAGAGCAGGGGTCCTTAATTTAGCATTTCCTTCAATTATTTAAAAATACTATTCTGAAAGGAAGAATTTGTAGACTTCACCAGGCCACCAAAGGGGTCCATAACACACCAAAAAAGGCTAGAATCTCTGGCTTAGAGTCTCACAAATCTCACCAGAAAAGAGAGAACTTCCTGTGTGTATAATCAGTCAGTTACCACAGAAAATAGGTTTTTTTTTTTAAGGCTAAGTACAAAAAGAAGATAGAAGCAAGGTCAGGCAAGAGAGGATGACTACACAAATGTTGCACAGTTCTAAATCTTAGAATGATCTAAGATTAGCTAAAGACAACAAAGAGAACGTGAGGTTTGGAGGTGGGGTGCCCTGAACTAAGGGGAAAAGAGGGGTCAAGAAGAGACAGGGCTGTGAATGGGACAAGAATACTGGACTATAGTGATGAAGCAGAACTGCTCAACCCTTGTTTCTGTTTTCTCTGCCAAGGAGATTAACTTTTGAACTGGAAAGGAAAGAACAAAGATGTGAATCGAAACCTAAGATGAGTAGGGAGATAGTTAGAGAGCACCCAGCTACCCTTAATGAGTTCAAGTCTCAAGCTCAGATAAGCTATATTAAAAAGTAATGAAAGAACTGGCAGATGTTATTGCTGAGCCAATGTCAGTGATCTCTCAAAGATTGCAGAGAACAAGAGAAATGTTGCAGAACTGCAGAATGGCATATGCTATCCCCATTTTCTAAACAGGAAGAATAGAAGAATCTACAAACTATAGGCTAGTGAGCTAGATTTCATTTCCTGGGGAAATTCTAGAATATATTCTTAAAGGTGGTTTGGGAACCTATAGAAATGGATGCAGTAATCTCAAAGGGCCAGAATGGCTTATCCAAAAAAAATAAAGCCATACTATCTTAATTTCCTTTTTTGGACAAGGTCACTAGGCTGTTCAATTATGGGAGTGCTATGGTTTCCCTATATTTTAGCAAAGCATTTGACAAAATATCTCATGCTACTTTTGCAGACAAGATAGAAATCTGGCTAGATAATAGCATTATCTAGCATAGTGACTATGATTATTATGTGACTAGCATACAGACTATGATATTATTACATATGGCTATGACCATTCAACCAGATTCACACCTGGTTGAATGGTCAGACACAAAGAGTAGTTGTCAGTGGTTCGATGTCACCTTGGAAGGTAGTCTCTGTGCTGCTGGATATATCAATGACTAGAATAAAAATATAAGTGACTTCCTTATCAAATTTTTGTATCACACAAAGCCGAGATAGCTAACATATTGGATGATAGAATCAGGACCCAAAAAGAGCTTGACAACCCATAACATTGGATTGAATTTGATGAGTATAAGTTTAGTTGCAATAACTAAAGTTTTATACGTAGGCTTTTTTAAAATAAGGTTTTGCTTGAGACTAAATCGGAAGAGTATAATATAGGAAAGATGTAAGTATATTGTTTCTCAAAAAATAAAAAAATCTACAATTCTAATGTACTGCAAGTTCAGTAAGAGTCCTTAGTGTAATAGGGCAATCAAAAAAAGCTAATGTGAGCTTAGGCTGCATTAAGAAAAGTATAGTATCCATATCCAGGGAGGGGATATTCTCCAAATGCACTGCACTCATGAGACTACATCTGGACTGTTGCATTCAGGTCTATGCACCAGGTTTTATAAAATATATCGATCACCTAGAAACCTTAAGGAATAGGATAAAAATGGTGAAGGGTCAACCCTGAGGCCATGGCAAATGAGACTGAAGCTACTGGTCTTACTTAGCTTGAAGCAATGAGGACATAGTAGATATTTTCAAGTACTTGAAAGTAGACTTGTGAAAGAGGAATTAGATTTGCTCTACATGGTCCCAAAGCATAAGACTAGGAATGAAGGTTTAGAAGTTCTAGAAAGACAGATTTAGACGTGATGAATGAAAACATTCCTAACAATTAGGACTATTCAGATGAATAGAATGAACAGATAGGTAGTATGGTAGATAGAGAAATGGGCCTGGAGTCAGGAAGACCCAAGGTCAAATCCAGGCTCAAACACTTACTAGCTATGTGAACCTGTTTGCCTCAGTTTCCTCATCTGTAAAATGAGCTGGAGAAGGAAATGGCCAACCACTCCAGTATCTTTGCCAAGAAAACCCCAAATGAGGTCACACAGAGTTGGACATGACTAAAAAACAACTGAACAACAAGAACAACAAAAATAGAATTATTTGTTTCATGAACTAATACATACCCCTTCATCTAAGCTCTTTAAGCAAAGGCCAGATGACCTCTTGTCAGATATGTTAGTTTGTTTGTTCATCAGTTCATGCTTTCATTCATATTTGGGAAATAGCAAGTAATCCAATAGGTAATATAATAGTGAAGGAGAGTAATGTGATCTTCTAGTGAAAGGTAGGTATGGAGAGCCTTGAATGCCAGACTGTGAGAAGTCTGGACTTTATTCTGGAGGCCATTGGGAGCCACTGGAAATTCCTCAACAAGGAAATGTTGTAATCAGAATTCTACATTAGAATGATTTTTCTGATACATGGGAAGGAGGAAGAGACTCAAGGCAGGAAAACCTATGTCTCTTATTTCCATGTCAGCATACTTAGCTGAGGCCTAGCTCCAACTCAAAGAATATTTGTTGAATGAATGAATTCATAAAATGATGAACAAACTAATGAAAGAATGAATAAATAATTGACTATAATGACGAATAGATGGATGGATGGATGAGCGGATGGATGAATGATTGCTCAGTCTCTTTCCCTTAAAGTCAGAAACATTAAGTGATCCAGACTACATTTTGGTAGTAAAGTTGTTTAAAGTACAGGAGTTCTTTCTATTTTTAGTTCCTAGCACCCTTACATAAACAACAGTAACTCCCTCAGTGACTTGGGGAGGGTTGGGGGCCCTGCTGACTCTTGAGAATTTGATCTGATCAGTCCACTGCCCACAAATTTTCCATTTCTGGGTCATTTGTTAGTTTGTTGGCTAATTAACTAAAGACTAAAACGTCATAAGTTGCTAACAATACTATACTTACATTGTTTTCAACCAAATAAATGGTGAAGAACTGGTCTTATTCAACACTTAATATGCTGTTCAATGTCAAACTAACACTCCTTTAAAAAGTTGCAAAGTGAATGAAAGAGCCTTTTGTTTAGAAACAGACCCAGTCGGCCTGGTGATAGGGGTTGAACTGAGAGCTAGTGGGGGTGTTCTTGGAGGACAACCATAAGACTCCAGCATTTGATTTTTTTCTCAATATTTATTTTAAAAGTATTTTTGAGCATTACAGTCACAAAAAGACATTTTAAAACATTAAACAAATTCTAAGTATCAAAGCTGGCAGTGTGATATAATCACAAACTAATGAAAAAGCACTCAGAAGGCCTGGGTTTAATTCATGCAGTAAGGATTTCAGAGCTAGGAAGGAACCTTAAAGGTCCAGCTCATTCAGTTTACATAAGGAAAGTAAGACAGTGAGAGAACATGGCTTACTCAAGGCTACAGATTTCCTGACTCTATAGTTTAGAAGTGGAAAGAACCAAAAAAAAAAGAAGAAGAAAGAAATAAAAGCAGAAATGGAAGGGACTTTGAGATCTTCAGTTCCAATTGCTTCATTTTACAAATGAGGAAACGAAATCTATTTCATCCATAGACTTGTGTCTGCTGCCTGAAGCATCCATGACAATGCTCATCACCTGGACACGTGATGCTAAATTCTTTAGCCATGGCAAAATGAATAAAACCTATGAAATAAAATTGTTCTGATAAAATACAAAGTTGTCCTCAGTTCTTTTAGGGCCCCCTTTCATTTCAACAGTGATAGTGGCAAAATGGTGGAAAGCAGGGCAGAGGGCACTTTTCAAATAGTTTATAAACATTAACTGTTGGTAGTGTAAAGCAGAGATCTTCAGCTATCATCCAATAAACTGATATATTATTGACTGAATGAATTCTTTCCATATTATCATTCTTGCCATAAATGAAACTAGATATAAAATTGTACATAAATGGAAAGATTGCTCACAGTTACTCCTCAAAGAGATGACTAAATTGTTGGTTCAGTTTTCACTGTAGATCCAAGGGTAACAAGAAATATCATTTCATGAAATGTTTGGTCATCTTTTTGGAAGTATTCACAATGGAGGCAAGGGACCTTCACGAAGATAACTGCAGTATATATATTAACAACTATTGCAGAAGATAAAGAAGTATAGAAATTCCATGAAAAGCTGGACAAAATTCTCTAAACCACAGGGTCAGTGAACTTGGATGGGGAAAAAAATATATTTTTAGTTCAATATAATTTGTTTCCTCTGTAATCTCAGGTATTTATTTTATGTATTTAAAAATGTTATTCTTAAAAAAAATGCTATTCTTAGAAAGGGTTTATAGTCTTTCACTAGATTATTTTTAAGGGGTCCATGAAATAAGATAAGGTTAAGAACCTTTGCCCTAAACCAAGTCAACATACATGGTCACTTCAATGCAAAAGAAGGCACAAAAGTAAGTAGAAAAATATGTTAGTGCATGTAGTTCAAGATTATTAAGAATTAAGAGGTATCAAAGACTTATATAGCTTACTCCAAAATGGAAATGGATAAAAGTGAAGACATTGACTCTGATTATTGCCTTTACCTAGAGAATTTTAACTGACATAAAATAATTCCACAATAAAGAAGCTAAAGGACCACAGGAACTACCTTAGTCAATAAATATGATATTTCCAGTGGAGAAAAGTAGTGGCCAAGACCAACACTCATTGAGAATACATGTTCATTTGCAAAACATTAAGGAAGACAAGAGAACAAAAGAAGTAGTAAGAGCTATAACTTCACAAAACGGCGGGGGGGGGGAAGTAATGGAAAGGAAAATGGACTTCCAGAAAACCTGGTGTAAGATGAAACAAAAACATATCATCCCAAGAACATTTATAAATGAAACTGGAAGGAAAACAAATAGATGTGAAACAGAATAGGACTGCTTGTATTTCTATAGTAATCTTACTTTTGACAGCTTTGGAACCATCACATTTGAATGCTATCATCTCATTACCCAATGTCCTATATGAGGAAGTAAAAGGTGTATTATCAAGAAAATGATGTCAGGAAGAACAAGTGGGCCTGACCAAAAACATACAAAATGATCCTTGCAGGAGATAACATGACTTTAAAGGTATTTAGGAATTTTCAAGGTTACCTTAAAGAGAAGATTCCAAAATAATGGAAAAGATCACAAATGATACTGTTAACCCCAAAAAGTGACTAAGAAAATATCAGTAACTGCTAAACCATTTATCCAGATTTTCCATCTGTAAAATTGTCTATAGACACATTGGGGAAAATGCTTGATGAAAATATGAGAACAAAATAGACAAGCTTTACTTTAGAGTTACTCATTTGACTGAGAGATACATAGGGTATAAGATCCCATGATGGTTACTGTTAGTCAGTTTCAAGAAAGCAAGTCAATAAGCATGGGATATCAAAGAATACAAGATTCCTTGTATAGTGAGTGAGTTTCTCCAGAAGTTTCTGTTTGCAGAGGACATTGTTGTCATTGTACTGAGCCCTGGAATAATTGCAGGGCCTTTCCAATGAAATTCATGAAGACTTAAAAGACATCAGCCTAGCAATCTACATAGGAAAAAATGTGAATGAAGAACACATATTGATCAGATTATAACAGGCAATTAATTAGATCAACATCCCATTGAGTTATTGCATTGGAACATAAATCTTGGTCAGGGGTTGTGTGGAGACAGTGACCTACCCAGGCCAAAAATTGACTAGAAGGAAGAAAATGGGCTGGATTGCACTTTATAAAATGTGCTGTGCTTTCAGGGATTGCAAGCTACTCCTAGGCACAAAAGCTCATCCATATTCTCCCAGTGGTTTTATATATCTATATCATAAACCACCAAAATTTCATAAGAATCAAAATCACAGGTCATCTAAAGAGCAATGGAGAAAAAAAATGGTAGATCTAAGTAGAGTTAGGCTGCTAGGTGGTACAGTGGATAGAGTGCCAGACCTGGAGTCAGGAAGACTTATCTTCATGAGTTCAAATCTGGCCTCAGACACTTACTAGCTGTGTGACCCTGGGCAAGTCACTTAACCCTGTCTGCCTCAGTTTCCTCATTTGTACAATGAGCTGAAGAAGGAAATGGCAAACCAATGTCTTTGCCAAGAAAACCCCAAAGGGGGTCATCAAGAGTCAGACAAGAATGAAACAACTGAACAACAACAACCACAAAAACCAGACTAGTATCCATGAAATATCCAAAGAGAAATGGGGAAAGGCTCCTAGAGTATGGAATAGAACTGCTATGGAGGCTAGAAGTCAGTACTTGACAGCATGAGAAGGCAAGGAAGAGTTGCTATCTGCACCAGTTGAAGAGACTACCAACATAATGTATCAGAAAGGTATATACCATATGTACACACATCTTAGAGCTCAACTGTGCCTTAGAGATCATCATTGTCTAAAGGTCTCACTTTTGTTGTTGTTATTCATTTCAGCTGTGTCTGACTCTTTGTGATCCCACTTGGAGTTTTCTTGGCAAAGATAATGGAGTTGTTTGCCATTTTCTTCTCTGGTTCATTTTATGGAGAGGAAACTAAGGCAGACAGGGTTAAGTGACTTGCCCAGGGTCACACAGCTAGTAAGTGTCTGAGGCCACATTTGAACTCAGGTCTTCCTGACTGCAGCCCAGTGCTCTATCCACTGCTACCGACCTGCCCAGTCTCACTTTACATATGAGGAAACTGACGCCCACAGAGATGAAGTAACTTTCCCAACATTAAAAATTGATGTAGTAGTTGAGAGAAGACTCATACCCAGAGCCCTTGATTCCCAGCCCTACATTTGTCTCTATATTTCATTGCCTCTCTTAATCTTAATCCATTCTCAGCCTATCCTTTATGAGGGACATTGAAAAAGGGATTGATTCATCAGGTACAGGGTTGGTGATCTAAACCAGAGGTATCAAACACAACCCACAACACTCCTGAGTGAGGCTGAACTAAATGAAAATATAATTGAGGAACATTTAAGGAGATAAATAAAAACACAATAAAGCATAGATAACATTACATTATAAAAGAAGTCAATATGCTGTCTGCAGGGCTCCCTATACATGGAGTAATGGGAGTCATTTCTATTTGAATTGGACACCATTGCTCTGGGTGGCCCCTAAAGTCTGGAGGCAAACCATTTACTGCCCCTGGCATCCTATTCCCCCTCACCCAAAGCTGTAAAAGTACTCTGTTCCCAGGGCCTTAAAGGGGAATCTTATCTTTAGATCAGCAGAAGAGTTCCAAAAAGCCCATGAGGAGGAAGGATGGCTGCTACCAGTACCTCTTCATGTTTTTATTTACTAACTGAGATTTCATTTGACTTTGATAAATGTGCAATGTTGAAGCAGTGGGGGGTGGGGGGAGATTATTTTTATTTTTAAAGAAGTAGTTTTAAAAGTTCTTTTAAAAACATTATGTATCTAAGCTCTTACGTGTGTATGTATTTCTGTGGTTTTATCTAATAAGAATTTAAGAGCAGAACAGACACAGCCAAGGACACAGGCCATGTGATAATCCCTCACCTTTATACAGCATTCTAGGTCTGTGAAGCACTTGGCATGCATGGCCTTATTTGATCCTCACCAACACCCTTAGGAGGTAAGTGCTATTATTATGTCAATTTAACAAATGAGGAAAGCAGGGTTGATGCAGAGAGACCAGAGACAGAGAGATCAAGCATTTATTAAGTGCATACTATATGCCAGCCACAGCCACAGTGCTAAACAATGAAAATACAAACACAGCAAGCAAGGAGTCCCTCCTTTCAGGAAGCTTATATTATTCTAATAGGGGGAGGACTACAGATAAAGGGTTGTTGAGGTGGAGGCAGAGAGACTAGCTCAGTGGCTTGGTGAGAAGACTGCAGGAAAGGGGTTTGAAGGTCTGAGCTTTGGGCAAGACGAGGTGAAAGGTCACCTGCCAGAGTGGGGAGACCTAAGAGCAGAGGCCAAGGGAGGAAGGGAAGGACAGTGGGCAAAGAGTAGAAGGTTTGGCATGGAAATTGCAGGGAACTGGCTGAGGGACCTGGGCCCGGGCAAGAGAAGTGAACACTTACCTACTGGGTTTACCTAGCTAGGAAGTATCTGAGGCAGGATTTTAATTGAGATCTTCCTAGGCCCAACTCCAGTTTTCTATCTGCTTACTTTCCAGGAGGTATAGTGGATAAATGGCAAGGCCTGGAGTCAGGAAGCTGTAGTTGTTTTTCAGTCATTTTCAGTCATGTCAAACTCTTCATGACCCAATTTGGGTTTGTTTCGGTTTTTTTTGGCAAAGATACTGGACTGGTTTGCCATTTCCTTCTCCAGATCATTTTACAGATGAGGAAACTGAGGTAAACAGGATTAAGTGACTTGCCCAGGGTCACACAGTTAGGAAGTGTCTGAGGCCAGATTTGAACTCAGATCTTCCTGACTCCAGGCCCAGCCCCCTATCCACCGAGCCACCTAGTTGCTGTGCTATATAGATGTTTATTGTTGTCACTATCATTATTACAGCAGCGTGGCAGAAAACTAGGGATGTCCTAGATTCAGATCCTGGTCTCATGATCCTAGGAAAGTCACAGCCTCTCAGTTTATTTCCTCAAATTTAAAATGGGGGTAATATTAGTACCTATCTCACAGAACTGTTGTGAGGATCAAATGAGATAACATATGTAAAATATTCTGAAAACTTTGAAGTGTCCCCAAAATCTTATTATAGCTTAAACCTTTATTAGCTTAAAGCTGCACTAAGATTTTTGGGACACCATGCAAAAATGATAATTATTTGCGCATATATATATATGTGTATATATATATATATATATAACCTATATCAAAATGCTTGCCTTCTCAGAAAAGAGGGAGAGAATCTGAAACTCAAAATTATAAATAGCGAATGTTAAAAATTCTTATATGCAATTAGAAAAAATAAAATATTTTTAAATGATAGTTATTACTATCTGTAAAACAGGGATAATAATCATTGAACTACCTCACAAGGTTGTTGTGGGGAAAACACACAACAAGAATTTATTAAAGTGACTACTGTGTGCCAAGCACTGTGCTAAATGGTGGAGATACAAAGAAAGAAAAAAAAAAGATAATCTCGCCTTTCAAGGAGCTCACAGTCTAAAGGGGACACCACATGCAAATGACTATGTACAAACAAGATCTATATGTAGGATAAATTGAAGATAATCACCACAGTAAGGCACTAGCATTAAGGCATTATAAAAATATGAGTTATTAAAACATACTCCCAATGTCTGTGTGTTATAGAGCAGTGGAATGAATATTAGATCTGAAAGAGAGCTTCAAGTATAGAACATAAAATGTCAGAGCTGGAACAGGGAAGGCACAGAGCTGGCAGGGACCTTCAACTGCAGTGTCAGAGCTGAAAGGCACCTTGAAGATCATCTAATTTAGTCTCCTCATTTCACAAGAGAGGAAAACGAGGCCCAGGGAGGTCACATCCTTCCTTCAAGGGCACCCATACAAATGACATATGTGTATGTGCCCTCATGGATATCACATGTAAAAAATTAACTGAGCTAATTGCATATGGCTTGCTCTACAGTAGTGCTGAATGGAAGCCACATCACAAACATCCCAAGATGCTGCATGGGGATGTGACCTGGTTGTTAATTGACAGATCTGACAGAATATAAGCTGAAGCAGCTTGTCAGGAGCTCCTGATGGGCTCCTTTCAAAGTTGCCAGGGATTCTCTCCTTAAATAAGGTCACAAGCCTGAAGTCAGTTATCCACTGCACCACTGCATTCCAGGTATAGAGCAGGGCTGGAAAAACAAAGCTCTGCCTATAGGTGGGGGCCAAAACCAATCACTGAGATGGTGGCAATAAGGGCCTCTAGGCCAGAGACAGCCTTTGGACATGCGTCATGGCTGCTCCCAGACAGGGGACAACAGCAGGAGCAGCCCTGGTAGCCTTGCTAGCCACACCCCCAGATAGAAGCCCCAGCAGCCCTCACTTCAGTGTCAAGGTGGCTGATGGTGCAGTGAACAGAACACGGGACCTGAAGTCAGGCAGACCTGAATTCAAATCTGTCCTCTGACACTTATTGGTGGTGTGATCCTGGACAGGCCTCTTAATTGTTTACCTCAGTATCCTCATCTGTACAATGGGGATAGTAATATCTCCTAAGGTTGTTGAGAAGATAAAATGAGCTATAAAGTGTAAAGTGTTTTATAAAACTTAAAGCACTACATAAATGCTAGTTATTATTAGAGTATTTAAGATTTGCAAAGCACTTTACACAAATTATCTCATTTGGTCCCCTTAACAACTCTATGAGGTAGGTGTAGATAGATAGATAGATAGATAAATAGATAGATAGATAGATAGAAAATGTATAAATATATAAAATATATGTTCCTCCTTTTCTTTTTTCTTCTTTCTTCCTTCCTCTGTATGCATGTATATTTGTATGTGTATGTACATGTGTATATAGAGATACATGTATGTCTATATGGTTTTTACATGTGATATCCATGAGGGCACATACACATATGTCATGTATATGGGTGTCCTTGAAGGAAGGATGTGACCTCCCTAGGCCTCATTTTCCTTTCTTGTGAAATAAGGAGACTAAATTAGATGATCTTCAAGGTGCCTCTCAGCTCTGACACTCTGCAGCTGAAGGTCCCCTACAGTTCTGTGCCTTCCCTGTTTCAGCTCTGACATTTTATGTTCTATACCTGAAGCTCTCTTTCAGATCTAAAATTACATGATTCTATATTAAATATGTTTTAATAACTTTTATTTTTATCATGCCTTAAGATATATCTGAAGAGAGAGAGAAAGAGAGAAGTTAGGTGAAGTGTATAGTCAGTCACATAGCTAGCTAGTATCAGGGAGAATTTGAACTCAGTTCTTCCTGATTCCACAAGTACAGCTTCTTTTCACTATACTACCTAGTCTATCACAAGTTGTCTTGACTTTTATCTTGCCACTAGACTTTCATGACTCTGGAGAAGACGGTGAGGCTGACAACTTTGCTAGATCTACCTCACTTAAATACAATTTACCACAAGTCATCACCCTTGTCATGGCCTTGGTCCTCTTTGAGAATGAAGGGCAAACAACAACCATTCTAGTAAGCTGTTAAGTACTAGCCCAATAGGAGGCTAAGCAGTTGTCATCTAAGGACCATTCAGAGCAGAGAGGCTTATTACCAAGAGCCCTGTTATAAAATTGATCAACCATAACCACTCATGATTACACTGCTAATGTAAGAAAGACAATGTTCCTCATCTCAGATGGTAGTATCTGTGTCGGTGAAGGAACATTCCACATTAATGGAATGTTCCTTAAGGTCATGGGATTTTTTTTTTCCATTTTTGTCTTTACATCCCTAAAAGCTTAGGCCCTATAGCTGTGCCTACAGGCACAGGATGTCCTTGCAGAAGATTTTAAAATTGTACCTGTGGTGCTCAGCATATAGTAAGCACTTAGAAATGCTAATTGGCTGCTTGATTGATGAAATCTCAGATCTTTTTTGCAGTATTGTAGAAAGGATATGATATATGCATTGGAGGAATATAAAATACTATGAGATCAATAAGAAAGAAATCTGAGCATGATAATCCTTGTCAGTGATCCTTCAATGAGTCAGTACAGTATGAATTGGGTCTTGAAGGATTGTTGGGATGTCAAAAGGTGAACATGGACTTAAGAGAGCAAAAAAGATAGCTATATGGAAAAGCATCCTCACAAAGGCAGTAAGTACAGCCTGAAACATATGGAAGTGACAGTGAGCTGTTTAGTGCTGCTGAAGAACAGAGTAACTATGGGGCTGGAGAATCCTATGAGGTTGGAAAGTTCACATTATTCAGGGCTTTTAAGGCCAGGACAAGCTACTTGTTCTTTTTTTTTTTTTTGCAGGGGGAAGGCAAAGCAATTGGGGTTAAGTGACTTGCCCAAGATCACAAGGCTAGTAACTATTAAGTACCTGAAGTTGAATTTGGGGTTAAGTGACTTGCCCAAGGTCACAAGGCTAGTAATTGTTAAGTACCTGAAGTTGAATTTGAACTCAGGTCCTCCTGACTCCAGGGCCCGGTGCTCTATTCACTGTACCACCTAGCCACCCCAAGCTGTTTGTTCTTTATTAGGAAATGAGGAGCTGTTGATAGTTTTCAAGCAAGGGATCAAGATATACATTAGTAAGTACATTCAGGAGAGTCTAAAAGAAGAGACTAAAGGTAGAGGCCTATGGGGAAGAAAAAGAACATTTAAATCCTCCACAAAGACATTCTATGACTTTAAGGACAGACATAGTGCCTAAGCTGTTTGTTAAACTTTCTGAAACTCAAGCTAAAAGTTAGCCAAAAGAATGTCAAGTAAAATCTAAGTGTGAGATTTGTTCTTTGTTATAATCCTGCCAAGAAGCATCATCATGGTGGGAAGGGGACTTGGAGTTTTTGAAGGCCATAAGAAGACAAGTTCTGACAGGTCCTACCAAACTGTAAGCGTCCAACATGGTCTGGTTATTCAATGACCAGCCTAAGTTCTGAGAAGCTTATCGTGAAACATTGGCCACCTAGGGATGATTTAATTTTTGGCCTGAGAAGGTCATGAAGACCAACCACTTAGCCATGGAAGGATGATTAGCTGCTGGTGGAGGGAGTCTCTAAATCAGTGAAATCCCTGACACTTGGAAGAAGTAAAGTTGCACTTGGTAAAGATCTGTGTATAAGATGGGGCATAACTCTCAACTTCATAGGCTCAAGAAAGTCACCTCTCTCCTCCCCAAATATGTAAAGGTCATCCTGCTTTAGATTGGTACAATTGGGCCTTGGAGCCTGAGGTCAATAAAGAAAAGCTAGGAAACAACTCCTATCCCCACAGAAACTGTGAGTCTTCAGGATTGGGAAACCATGGCTTGGATTGTACCCCAGGAACTCTGTTATTGGGTGGAAGTAATACAATTCAATTTCTTTTTTTTTTTTGCTACCCTATCCCTATTATTTCTTATCCTCCTAGACCCTCTCCCATTGGGAAAAAGGGAAAGGAAAAGAAAAAGAGGGTCATTGAAGCAATTTTTTTTTTTAATGCAGAGAGGAGAAGGAAGATTTAAAAGTAATGTGAACAAGCAGGATAACTTTGGAAGAGAAGTACAGTTTTTTGTTTGTTCTATTATATGTATAGAAATGCCCCTATTTAGCCTGTCATTTATTTCAGAAGAGAGAGAGAGAAAGAGAGAGAGAGAGACAGAGAGACAGAGAGAAAGAGAGAGAGAGAGAGAGAGAGAGAGAGAGAGAGAGAGAGAGAGAGAGAGAGAGAGAATTTTTTTAAATAAAAAGGAAATAGAAGAATCTGGGCCTATGTCTAGTCTGCAAATAGGCATTATCAGGAGCAATGAAACCTCATGGTATATAGAGCAGTACCAATTTCTCATCATTAAGAGAAGAGGAACAATCTCAAAATCCCCGAGTAGGAAGCAGACCTCAACCAAGTCTTACTAGTCAGTCAGTACATAAACATTTGTTAAGCATTTACTAAGTGCCAAGTACTGTGCTAAACTTGGGGAGGGAGAAGATACAAAGGCCCAAAACAGCTTCTGCCCTCAAGGAGATTCCATTATGATGATGGAGGTAGGTAAATAACTAGGAGCACAGTTCTTACCAGATAGACTTAGGACACTTGGAAAGTCCCTCATCCTCCTTTTTTCCCTTTCAAAAGCCCCATAGCTAAATGCTTATCTGCTCAGCGTTCACATTCCCAAGGAAGAAAAATGCAAAGAGAAATTATATTATGGAGTCAAAGAACTGGCAAGTCACCAAAACACCCTGCTTTACCTAGGTGGTTTTTTTCTGTCTAGTCAAGACTTGTGATTTCATCTGCACATGGAAACTCCATCCACGCAAACAGATTGTCAACTTACCTAAAATGTATAATGTGACAGTGTATGAGCAGTGTCAAGTACTTCTCTGGGAATGCATCAGATCAGGTCCAAGAAAGAAATAGGGTCTAATGCTCCTAGAAGGACTTAAAAAATTTGATTCTGGACCCTTGCATTCTCTTAAGAAGCTTATATTCTAATGGGGGAAGACAATACATGAAAGGGAGAAAGGTAGAAAAGTCCAAAAAATTGGGGGCAAAACTGGGAGAAAAGTAATCATGGATGACCTGGACATTTCCTAAAATAACGGGCTGAATAGGAATTCACCAACTGAAGGAGGGAATGACATGGTTGAGAGGAATCTCTAGGGTAAGAAGGCTGCTAATATACAGATGGAAATTTTTAGAATCAGGAGCAAAACCAGGATAGAAGTGCTTAAGGTCATTCACGCCCTCAAGGAGCTCACAGCCCAATGGTAGGATGTGACAAGTACCTGAATAATTATACTAAAAAGCAAAAGAAAAAAGCAAAAAAAAAAAAAAAAAGAATGGTCTTATCATTTCAAGTAAATATGGGATTGTGGGATCACATCCAGTTAACCACATCCCTAAGGACAGGCATCCTTAATCGTGTGTGTGCGTGTGTGTGTGTCTGTTAGACCCCTCTACATAACTTCTCTGAATGTTTTAAATGCACATGATAAAATACATGGGATCACAAAGAAAATGAATTATATTGAAATATAGTTATCAATTTAAAAAAATAAAGGTTTACAGGCCATAGGTTAAGAAGATTGTTCTGTTCTTATAAAGTTTCCTCTGACTTATAGGTGGGGGCCAGTTTTGAATAGGCAAAATCCAAGAGAGATACACAGGCTCACACACAAGTCAGAAAGAGTCAGGATCCCCAAACTCTGCAGATGGAAAATTCCTTAGGTCACATGATCTTGCCTGAGCTTTCTGCCTTCAATTTCTCAATAATTTTTGGAGCTTAGCTGAGATAAATTTCCAGGGAGCATACCACCAGTATTAGTGACATTGCCGATGCTGGCTTTTAAAAGCTAATCATTAATCTCCAGGAAAATAGGTAGGAGTTGATGAGAAGCTGCTTTTTCTGCAGTACCTAAGGGTTTTCTGCTGGGTGATGAAGGTGGCTCTGCAGAAATGGGGGTGACAGCAGCAACATCAGGAATTGGTAAACAGAATTAAAAACCAAAGAAAACCTGGGAGACTGTTGAACAAAAGGACCCTGCAGGTTTCATGGTACCCGCTCCAGGTTCTCCAAGTTTCCTCACCCTACCCTTTATGACAGACCTTCTCACATAATCTTTTGGACTGGCTTATTGACCTGAAATCCAAATACCAACCTCACAGTTTACTGTTAATGCCACTTGGACTGGTCCAGCACTGGACTCGAGCTTATGAAGCTTCCTTGCTGTTTACCTTTTCCCATAACTTGTTAAATGCTCTGTGTGATACTTTGGCTTTTATCTGTCTTTTCTTAAGATATGCCTTTTATTTTAGACTCTGCAGCCCACATGGCTCTTATCAAGTATGTATGACTTTTCTTTGCTTCCTTTCTGAAATCAGTGAACAGGCTACAAAGAACATGAGCCCTAGGAGAGCTGTCCACTAAGGAAGATGGTTAGGTTTTAACTGTGTGCATGTGTATCTAGCGTGTGCTTTGTGTTTGGGGATTTTTTTTTTTTTTAATAAATCTGTATAGGGAACTCCCAGTGTGTAAACACCTTTTACTAATGGAGCTGAGCAATTCTTCTCAAACTTACGGTCTTAAAGAATTGGCTGACCACTTAAACATTAAGTGATTTGCCCTATGTCCCAAAGCAGTATGTGTCAGAGGGTAGGACTTGAAGTCAGGGTTTCTTGATTCTAGTACTAGCCCTTCATCCACTATAATTCACTGCCTCTCAAAGAAGATATTATTAACCAACATAATTTCCATTAAGTTGAATGCCAGGGTTGCCAAACAGTACATAAACTATCCTTATACGTAGAATCTGTTGGTAAATTCCCCCAAGCTCCCCATGGTTGGCTCCCCACTCCTACCCCTTTATTTTTTATTACAGATTGAACAAATTGAGGTCGGGCAGGGATGTGATAAAAGACAGGGGATAAGTGCCTTAGTCTCTAGGAGGGCCCAGGGCAGATATGTTAAAGATCAATCATTACTATCTTCCTGTTTTAATCCCCTCTCAGCCTGCCTTGCCCCCCCCACCCCCCCAGGTTCTTAG
This sequence comes from Gymnobelideus leadbeateri, assembly GCA_011680675.1. Taxonomy (NCBI): domain Eukaryota; kingdom Metazoa; phylum Chordata; class Mammalia; order Diprotodontia; family Petauridae; genus Gymnobelideus; species Gymnobelideus leadbeateri. Next base: position 1,493,944 of record WOXC01005003.1, read on the forward strand.
GAGCTCTCTGTCTTCTAGTTGCCTTATCTCAATTCAAATCCCTGCAGAGTACCTCACCCAAGCCTACCCTGCCCCTCACTGAGTTACATGTTCCAATCCTATCTCTCATCCTGACCCCCTATCATACTTCTTTTTTCTTTAGCCCTGGGTGTTCAGAAAGCAATCTGACTTAACAACATTATTACAGTGTGCTGAAAATGTCATCCTCTTCCTATCCTGCTGCCTGGGCTTGTCCATCCCTGCCTTCTCTCTCCTTTTAGCTGCCAGCTTAAATACCTTCCAGAAGATATTCAAAATAGGTTTTCTTCTTGTAGTCAACCTTACAAAAGGGAGGCATCATCCATCACTTAAGCTTCTTAATGAGTCCTAGAACTAGCTTCCCTGGGGTAGCCACATAGTCTCTCTTGTCAGATGACTGAACAGAGAACTCCTATGGTCCACTTAGACCATAGTGTCCAGACAGACACTGAGGTCCTGGGTCTAGATGAGCTTAAAACAGATGTTAACCTTTTCTTTGTCGTGGACCCCTTTGGCAGTCTGGTGAAGGATATGGACCCCTTCTCAAACTCCAGTTTTTAAATCTATAAAATGAAACACAGAGGGTTACAAAGGAAAAAATTATACTGAAATGAAGTTATAATTTTTTTTTTAATTCATAGATGCCAGGCTAAGAACCCTTGACTTAAACAGAGATAGTGCCTTCCTCTGAGATCAGAATCAGAGAAGAGGAAAGTAGTACAGAAGCTCAATCTCCTGATAGAAGAAGGAGCTAGGGGTCACAGAATCCCTCCTACAACCTAGAGCACCCCATCCCCCAGATTATATTAGAAAAGCTTGGTGTGACTGTATAAAAATACCACAGGTTGTTTTCATTTAAGAGAATGACTTATCATTTATGCCTAATTATCAGGCAGCACAATAATGATTATACATATTATTAAATATGTATTGAATTAACATTGCCTTTTTTTGGGTACAGATTTGTGATTTAATATAAGAAGCTCCCAGTGAGAAAAAAAAAATCTCTACCAATATAAATTGATAATTGTCATTCAATCAGTAAATCAATAAGCATTTATTAAGTGCCTACTGTATGCCAGACACTGGTAGGTACTGGGAATAAAAAGATAAAAGTGAAACAACTCCTCAGGGAGCTTATAGTCTAACCAGGGGGACAACATATGCACACTTACATATGAAATAGGCATATACAAGATGAGACAAAATCCTTTGAGGGAGATAGTGCCAGCAGCTGGAGGAAAGGTTTCATGTAGAAGAATAGGGTGCTTGAGCTAAGCCTTGTAGGAAACTAGAGACTCTAAGCAGCACAGAGTGGAAGCCTTCATTTGGGTCTTTAATATTCTGTAGATACCAGTGTAATACTTGGGCTCTGCATCTGTGATGGCTTGTTCTTGCCTCATGACTGCCCCGTCTCCTTTTCCAGCAATATATGTCCTTCATAATGACCTGCATACTGCTTTTCTCATGTCAGTGATATGCAGCAACTTAGTAAATCATCCAAAAAAAGAAAAAAAGTATTTTCTATCTATTGCCCTTTGGGTCCCTTGAAATTTAGAATCTTCTGAGATGTTAGTGTCCCAAACTTCAGGCCTACTTGTATAGATAACTCACTACAGCATGGAGGTGACCTTGACTCTTCACAGGCAATGGCAGCAGATGACAAGTTCTTTCAGGTCCTACCAAGTACAAAAGTCTTCATGTGTAGCCCCAGCAAGACTGTGTGTACTGCCCAAGAGTTAGCCTAGTAAGTCTGGAGAGATTCATCCCCCAAAAGTTGGCCATTAGGTAATGAAAGTAAATATAAAATGATCCTCAGTCCTCTGTACCTTTCTACTTCCACAGCAAGAGTAGCAGAAGGGTCAGAAGGTCCCAAGACTCACATAGGTTTTAGAATATATATGTTGCACAGAGAAAGGCACAATGTAGAATATCTCCATTGCTCAAACAAGGTGTTTAATAAATGTCTAAGGCAGCAAGTTAGCATTTGTATAGAATTTTTAAGGTCTGCAAGTACTTTACATCTATCATCTCAGCTGGTCCTCACAAAAACATGGGGTAGAGACTATTATCCCCATTTTACAGAGGAGGACACTAAGGCTGAGGCAGGCATGGCAAGTGATTTGCCTGAGATCCCACAACTAGTGAATGTGAGAAGGGATTTAAATACAAGTCATTTCAACTCCAAGTCTTACATTCTCTGTTGAGCATACATACCACCTACCTACCAATACTAGATATTATGGGGGGAAAGCTCTGAACTCAAGTCAGGAAACCTATGTTCTTGTTTATCTGACATCAGAGGACTCAGCTTTAAGTCCTCACCACCTTCCCGTTTCTCCAGCTTCCTTCAAGTCTCAGCTAAATTCCTACCTTCTACAAGAAGCCTTTCTCAGTACGCCTTAAGGTTTGTGCCTCTCCTCTGAGGCCACCCCCAATTTGTTCATGACTCTATTTGTTTGTACATAGTGGTTTGCATCATCTCTCCTCCATTAAGCTGTGAGCTCCTGGAAAGTAAAGACTGGTGGTTGTTTTTTCTTTCTTTGTTTCCCCAGCACTTAGCACAGTGCCTGGCACAGAATGTTGTTGTTCAGTCATTTCTGATCTTTGTGATCCCATTTGGGTCTTGGCAGTGACACTGGAGTGCTTTGCCATTTCCTTCTCCAGGTCATTTTACAGATCAGGAAACTGGGGCAAAAAGGAGTAAGTGACTTGCCCAGGATCACACAGCTAGTAAGCGTCTGAGGGCAGATGAGTCTTACTGACTCTAGATCCAGCACTCTATCTACTGTGCTACCTGGCTGCCCTAATAAAGTCAGGTAGGAAATAGATTCTTCTTTTTCTGTCATTTCAGTTATATCCAACCTTTTATGACCCAGTTGGGGTTTTCTTGGCAAAGATGCTGCAATGGTTTGCCATTTCCTTCTCTAGAACCTTTTACATATAGTAGGTGCTTAATAAGTGCTGATTAACTGACTATCTCTTACCACTTGGGTGAAAATGGGTAAGTGACAGGGTCTTGGCTTCCTCAACTATCAAATAAGGGGGCTGGATGACATGATGTCTGGAAATTCTCTCCAACTCTAAATTTATAATAATAATAATTACTAGCAGGGGAGGCTAGGTGGCGCAGTGAGTAAGAGTGCCAGCCTCGGAGTTGGGATGACCCGAATCCGGCCTCAGAAAATGAGCACCCACACACAAATAATGACTAGCTGTGTAACCTTGAGCAAGTTACTTAATCCCAATTGCTAAGTGGTTTACAATTATTATCTCATTTGGTCCTCAAGACCACCCTGGGAGGTAGGTATTATTGTTATTATTCTTATCCCAATTTTGCAGAAGAGAAAATTGAGGCTAAGGGAAGTAAAATGCTTTATCTATGGTCACACTGCTAGTAAGTGTGAGGCTGGATTTGAACTCGGGTCTCTGTACACTACAGCATTACCCAACTGCCTTCATTTAGTGCTCTAAGATTTACTTTTTCCACAATTCAATTCTACCACGGAGTCCCAAAGTAAACTTTCAGAGCCTCCTTTTCCTCAGCTGAACAATAAAGGAGTAGGAGTAGTCTATTAGGAAGACAGCTAGATTCTCCTACTCCCACTATAAAAATCTACAAATGCCCAAGCACTGCTAACTGAATCACATTCATGCAAAATTGCTTTGTGCCCCTGCCAAACCTCAGGATGGAAACCTTGAAAAAAAAAAAGGATAACATAAAATTCAGGCCTGAGGGAACCTCAGATTGACTGAGAAAAATAAGCCTCTGGACATCCACTCCAGCACTTAATGTTCTTAGAGATTCAGACAGAGGAGAGGGGAGGGGGGAGAGAGGAAAAGGGTTGAGGAGGATTTGGGCAGCTTTCCAGGAGAAAACAAATTAGAATACCCTGTAGTTGGTTGTTGTTTTTTTTCCTTAATCTTTAATTTTCTTATTCTTGGTCTTTCATGATGATGAAAGATAAGATATTTGAAACATGTCCTTGAAACAATGTTTAAGGAGAGCCTAGGTGATTCAAATCAACAAATCTAATTTATTTAAACAAATAAATAAGATCCTCAAGCTAGTACAAAGGACTATGCTGAGCCTTGGGAATACAAACATTAAAAAAAAAAAAGCCTGCTAAACTAGTCCCTCCCAGCTCTTACGGAGTTTATTATATTCTGAACTACAGACCCCAGGGTTGGATACCAGAAATGAGGAAGACAGAGAGCCCAAGTTTTGAGGTTACAGAGCCTGAGGAAGAGGAGAGGAGGGAGCATAAAGACGTCTTATGTTCGGGCTACTGAACTTGGGAAGAAGGAGAGGAAGAAAGAAGGTCCAGGTGTGAGGCCTCCTAAACCCTGGAGCTAGGGTGGAGCTGAGTGAAAGGCTTCCAAAAAGCCCTAAATCTCTCTTCAGCCTCAGTGAGACTAAGAAAAATCTGCATTTAGACTAGAAAAAAGGAGTTTCTCTGGGCTGAAGCCTCTGCCCCAAATGGTTTGTTAGCTCTGCCCTGAGAAATCCCTTCCCACCCCTTCCCCTTCTTCCTCTAACTCCAGCCAGCCAGCCAAGCCCAGGCAGCCCAGCCAAGGATTCAGTTTTATGGCATGTGAGTTCCCGCATCCCCCTCCCCCCAAGGCCTCCCAGACCTTCAGCAGGTCCCAGGGGTGCCTCCAGGGAGGGGCCAGGTGATGGGGGACTGAGGATCTGGGAGGAGGGGATGTTGAGGGGGGCTTGTCAGATTGCCAAGTAGGAGGTTAGTTCTCAGACATAGTTTGGGGGCCTCCTGGGCTATTTCCACCTGGCGGGCCAGACTCACTTGGCTTTTGTGGGGTTAAGTCCAACAGGAACGGGGTTTGTTTTCCTGTGTGTCTGGAATAGCCTTCTTGGTCTCCATGGCAACCTGGTTTCCTGTCACCGGTTTTTCCCCTTCTCCTGAGGCATCTTGCTGGTGCTTTGCCACTTTTAAACTTTCCATTTGTATTCTGCCCCTTTATCTTCCATTACAAGCTGGCAGGAAGCCAGGCCCAGCATCCATTTCAAAGCAGTCTTTGTTTTACTGGTAAAATGGCCAGTCAGAAATGGATGTATTAGAATCAAGCCAAAGCTGCTTTGTTAGGGTTTTTTCTGTTTTTTCCTTTCTTCATAAACGTTCCTTTCCTTTTTCTAGAGTCAAAAAGAGGAAACATGCTTTAGTGGCAGTCCCAACCCTGGCTTTCTTGTGCCCTATCCAGATATAGCATTCCTGGGGAGGGTATTGCCAACTCTTCCTAGCCTTGAACAAGTGCTAGAATTGGAGGGAGCAAACAACTTACCTTGGGGGCTCCATATTGGGAACCCCACAAGGCTAAGAAGGGGGTGAGGGGGGGGCAGATAATAACTCAAATTTCCAAAGCACTTTCTTGAAACAACTCTGTGAAGCAGGTTATGCCAGTGTTGTCATCTCTGTTTTGCAGGTGAGGAAACCGAGGCTTGGCAAGGGCAAATGATTTGTCCAAAACCATAGAATGTCAAAGCTTAAAGGGGCTTTGGAAATTATCTAGTCCTGCTACCTTCTTTACTGATAATGAAAGTGAGACTAAGACCAATTAAATGACCAGTTGAAGGTCATATGCTTAGTACTTAATAGACTGTTCTCCAGACTCCAGGTGTGGTAGTGGTCTTTCCACTTATGGTGCCAGGACTAAAGCCCTTGGTTTTTTTGCTTCTAAATCTAATCCAATCCAGGCAGAGTTTCAAGGAGAGACTAACCCTGGGGCTATAGCTTTTAAGAATGTGTACAGAGCTCCTCCAGAAATCTCAATTATGCAATAGTTAAACACCCTCCAGCTCCGAGGAAGTGGGTCCAAGTTTTGCAAATGGAGAGAATTGAGGATTAGTTTGAGCCTACTCAGGAAATGAACCTCAATACTGTGTCTGGGTGCTATTGCTAGTTCGAAAGGATTGGGGAGGGCCCCTTGGGGCAAGTTATTTGCCCCTGCTGGGCCTTAGAACCCGCATCTATAAAACAGGGACGACAGTAGCACAATCTGCCACAAAGAGTTGTTTCAGAAAAGTACTTTATAAACCTTAAAGTGCATTAGAAATGTGAGCTATTACCTCCCCCCTGACCTCTACCTTAACCTCTTGATACTCCCTTTATGAAGTTTCCAAGGGCTATTATTTGCTGCCCTAATTCTAGATTATTCTTTCCTCCTTTTTAACCCTAACCACCTCCAATTCCCACCATCCTCAGTCCATTAGCAAGATTTCTGCTCACAAAGCCTTTGTCTCTTTCTGATTCCTTCCTAGGGAAGCCCCAGAGCTAGGGAAGCTGGGATGGAGGAATGGGACCCTATAAAGCCAAAACTTTCTGTCCATCTGCCAATATCTCACCAAGATGTCAAAGACAGAGTGTCAAACTCCAGTAGTAACTACTAGAGTCTTAACTTTTCTTTTCACATGAAAGGAGCCATGTAACTAGAGCAGAATGTAGGGATTTTGCTAACAGGGCCATAGAATTAGTTCTAGGTCCTAGTGGACCAGTGTTCCTTAGCACATACACCAGTCTATGTGCTCACCACCCTGAACATAATTGAAAAGATCTGTAATTTGTTAATGTGAGTTCTTTCTCCATCAATGCAGATCAAAACCACTCCATGCCTGAGCAGAGTCCTCATGAATTGCCACACATAGGGAAAAAAAAATCACTATCTGGTTGTCAAACTCTTTGGTGAGGTCCTCCACGGGAATGGGCTAACCTGGTCCCGGGATGATACTGGCCATTGTTAGGTCTGTCCATAAGCACTTGAAGTCTTTCCAGTTTGGTAGGACCTGATAGCAGCTTATTATTCACTGGCATAGCCTGCAAAGACCTCCTCCTTCATCTTTGCCTCCTCCTGTTCTCTGTCCTCTCCACCCACCCCCCCATATAGAGCAAAGACCTGTGATGGGGCCTTTCATATAGAGACCTACACATAGGTATATGAGTCTAAGCTGGGAGATCATTCTAAGGGGAAAGAATAGGCAGATTCATAGAATCTCAAGAATGACAGGCACCTCAGAAGTTAGCTAATCCCTTCCCAAATTATTGAGCCCTCCCTACAATATCTCCAATAAGTGGTCATTCAGTCTCTAACCAAAGCTCTCTGGTGATGAGAAATATAATATACTGCCTTACAAGGTAACACATTCCATTCCTTAATAGCTCTCATCATTGAAAGATCCTAAGTCTACCTTCTAGGATAAAGGAGATTATGATATAGCCAATTAGTTACTTTTAAACAGTGCCCACTATGGGCAGCTAGGTGGCACAGTGAATAGAGCATAGGACCTGAGTTCAAATCCAGCCTCAGACACTTGACACGCTTACTATCTGTGTGACTTTGGGCAAGTCACTTAACCCCAATTGCCCTCCAAAAAGCAAAAATAAATAAATAAATATAAACAGTGCCCACTAAGCAAGTGCTACACTAAACAGTCCCCTAAGTGAGTACTACAATCTAAGGAAGGAGCAGAGAACAGAATGTTAGGTCTGGGTCTAGACAGATAGGGCAGACACTAAGAGTGTCCTAGTTGAACAGTTTCAAAATCATCCTCAACCTCTTCATCTTTCTTTACCCCTACATCCAATAAGTTGCCAAATTCTATTGATTCTGCCTCCACAACATCCACCACCCATAGCTTAGGCCTTCATCATCCCTTGCTTGGATTATTGCAGTAGCTTTCTAACTATCTCCCTGCCCCAAGTTTCACCTCGCTTCCTTCTCTACACAGCTGCTAAAGTGGTATTTCTTTTTTTTTTTTTTGCACTGAATGTGGTGACTTTATTAATGGTACACAATACAGGACTCTAGGCTTCTTCCCCCTACTACAGGGGTGCTTTAGAACAAGGATGTGAATGGGACATAGGATCTCCAGTATAGAACACAGGTTAGGAATGTGGGCTCCCCAGTGGTGGGTCTCCTCTTTTGGCTGGGGATGAAGATCCATGGCTTTCCACTTTACTCCTTGGAGGCCATGTAGACCATGAGGTCTACTACACGGTTGCTATAACCATACTCATTGTCATACCAGGAAATGAGCTTGACAAAATGGTCGTTAAGGGCAATACCAGCGCCAGCATCAAAGGTAGAAGAATGAGTGTTGCTATTGAAATCACAGGATACAACCTGGTCCTCTGTGTAGCCCAAGATGCCCTTCAAGGGTCCCTCTGATGCTTGCTTCACCACTTTCTTGATATCATCATATTTGGCAGGTTTCTCCAGGCGGCAGGTCAGATCCACAACAGATACATTGGGAGTAGGAACACGGAAGGCCATGCCTGTGAGCTTCCCATTCAGCTCAGGTATAACCTTTCCTACAGCCTTAGCAGCGCCAGTGGAAGCAGGGATGATGTTTTGGGCAGCACCACGCCCATCACGCCACAGCTTACCAGAGGGGCCATCTACTGTCTTCTGGGTAGCAGTAATGGCATGGACTGTAGTCATGAGTCCTTCCACAATGCCAAAGTTGTCATGAATGACCTTGGCCAAGGGGGCCAAGCAGTTGGTGGTGCAGGAAGCATTACTGACAATCTTAAGGGAATTATCATATTTCTCATGGTTCACTCCCATCACGAACATTGGGGCATCAGCAGAAGGGGCAGAGATGATGACCCTCTTGGCTCCACCCTTCAAGTGAGCCCCAGCCTGTTCCATGGTGGTAAAGACTCCAGTGGACTCTACAACATACTCAGCTCCAGCATCTCCCCATTTAATATTGGTGGGATCCCGTTCCTGGAAGATGGTAATGGCTTTTCCATTGATCACCAGCTTCCCATTCTCAGCCTTGACAGTGCCCTTGAATTTGCCATGAGTGGAATCATATTGAAACATATAAACCATGTAGTTGAGGTCAATGAAGGGGTCATTGATGGCCACAATGTCTACTCCACCTGAGGTGAATGCAACCCTGGTCACCAGGCGCCCAATACGGCCAAATCCGTTGACTCCGACCTTCACCATCTTGTTTCAGGGATGCAACTTGAGCAGCAAAACCTGGCACCAAGCTTGGGAGAAAAGCCGAAAACTAAAGTGGTATTTCTAAAGCACAGGTCTTACCATATCACTTCCCTGCCCACCAATATCTAAAAGTTCTCCTTTTGCCTCCAGGTTAAAGTATAAACTGCTTCCTATTTGGCATTTACAGTCCTTTGCAATCTGGCTCCACCATCCAGGCATACTGTATATGACTCTCCTTCATACCCCCTATATTCCAGCCAAACTGACTTACTGACTGTTCCTCATACACAGATTCCATCTCCAGTCTCTTAGCCTTACCCCTACTCTTGGAATGTATTTCTTCTTTTGGTCCTCTGCCTCCTTTTAGAAGAAACACTTAGCTTCCTAGTGTTGAAACCTTAGCTCAGGTGCCACATCCTACATAAGGCTTTTTCCTAATCTCCCCTTTTGTCAGCCCCCCCCATATTATTTTTATTTACTTTGTATATACTTGTACTTTGCAATTACTTATTTCTGTACATGTTGCCCCCAAAAGAATGTAAGTTCCTTGAGGACAAGCATTGTTTTGTTTTAATCTTTGTAATTCCACAACTAGCATAGTACCTGATATACTCAAAAATTCTTATTGCATTGAATTGAATTGAATTAGTAAAAAATCCAAAGGCCAGATCATCAGTGTCTGGGAAATCCAGCAACAGGTTTGAGGGATCCCTGGTGTCTAGGAGACTTACAATATAAATTAGAAAAGGATCTCTAATATGACTGACACAATACTGGGTCAGACAGCTAATGGAGTATGACTTCTTATAGCCTAGGGAAGTAATCTCCAAAGTGGGAGTCTCAAAATAACCCCAAGGCCTGTATACTGAGCCCCAAGTATTCTGTGAACAACCAATCAGGGGGTAGAAAGATGGGTTAAAATCTCATCCTCTTTCCATAGCCATTCAAGGGTTTGTGCCAAAATAACTACCCTATTCCTTCTGGCATTGTTTCATCTCTGATTTTCCACTATGACCTAGGTGAGAATCCCTCAAGGAGATTATAAACCAATCATGCCCATGAACCCCCCAATAGCTGTACAGGCAAATTTTCTTGCCTCCTTCCCCGCCCTCTCATTCTCCACAATGGTGGGCTCTGAACTCTGGAAGTAGCCAGTGAATAATTTCTATCACTTTTCATTTTTCAAGATGAAAGAAAGCACAATGAGCAAGTACAGACGGGTCTTAATTGCATTACCTCCCCCTCAAACCCACTCCTCTTCCAAACTTTCCTTTTTCCCTCAAGGAAAATCCTTCTAGCCCCCCAGGTTTTCAAGCTCCTCTTTGTCTTTGCCTCTACATTCAAATGAGACAGACATTTAAAAAGTTACCAACAAAAACCTAACCATGTGACCTTGGGCAAGTTATTTAACCCCAATTGCCCTCCAAAAAGCAAAAAAAAAAAAGTTACCAACAATTTCTAAATTGTCCGATCAGATGGCCTTTCCTCAGCCCTCATTCTTCTCCACTTTTATATCATTTGACACTACTGACTACTGTCCTCTGGATATTTACTCTCTCTTCTTTGGGTTGTCATAAAACTTCTGTCTTCTTCCTACCTGTTGGACAACACCTTCTCAGACCCCTTGGTTGCCTTTTCATCTATATCATACCCTGTAATTGTGTGTGCATATCAAGACTCTCAAGGGCCCTCTCTGTCCACTCTATTACATGACTTCATCGCCTGCTGTGGGTTTAGTTATCATCTCTATGTAGGTGATCCCCAGATATATCTTTACAGCCCTAATCTCTCTCCTGATTTCTAGTTCCAAATCACCAAATGCCTATTAGACATTTTGAATTTTGAGCTCAAGCTCAACATGTCCAAAACAGAATTTGTTACCTTTCAGTTCAAACCTTCCTCTCTTCAGAATGCCATTATTTCTGAGAGCCATTATCCTTCCAGCCATCCTGGTCTGCAGTATTGGCATTATCCTTGCCTCTTCAACTTTTCTCATCCCATACATCTAATGCATTGCCAAATCTTGTTCTTTCTACCCCATAACATCTCTTATATATGTCCACTTCTTTCTACTCACATAGATCCTACCTCAGTTCAGACCTTCATCAATGCAGCCTGAGCAGCATCAGTCTCCCTACCTCCAATCTCTCCTAGCTACAATCTATCCCCTTGTAGCAGCAAGCACCCCAACATCCCCAGGGTGGCTGCCAACACAGGTTCTTAGATCTGCTTTTCAAAAGGAAAGCAACTCAAAATGGGTTAACAAGCTTACTTTAATCAAACAAACATATATTACCTAGTTCAGGGGGAAAAGGTCAGTACCCCAAACTTCAGAGTATATAGACAGATCAAACAGATCCAAACTGTCCAACCATTATATCAATACCAAATCAGTTACCAGAGAGGGAAGCATCAACATCTGGGTTTTCAAAGCTGGGGGGAGGGGGGGGTGGGGGGGTGAGGGGAAGAGGCTCTCAACAGCTTCCCAGAGTCTCATCTGGTAAAATCACACACTTCTCAAAGTGAGCCCCAAAGCAAAGCCTCATATCAGGGATATGATAGCCTTTTCCTGGGTCAGAGAATGTAACCACCTTCTTGACCCACTGCCCAATCACACAGCATCAAGGTGTGGTCATTCCTGAAAACCAAGCCCCCTACCACAGGCTCCATGTGACCACATTCAGCCTATTAGGAGGCAGAGTATATTTTCAAATCAAGGAAGGTTTTCAGAGTCTCTTAAGCCAATCAAAGGGCCTAGGGGCAGGGAAGATGTTTAAATCTGCATTTCCATTACACCCCTCCAAAGTTAATTGTCTTGAAGTATTCACCTAACCATGTCACTTCCCTACTTGTAAACTCCAAGGGCTTTCTCCAAGATCAAATATTAATTAATCTGTTTCCCATCCTTTTTTATTTTCTATTTTTGTGTTTTATAACACATAATTATTAGTAGGGGCAAGCTAAGTGATTCAGTGAATAAAGCACAAGGCCTGCAGTCAGGAAAACCTGAGTTCACATCTGACCTCAGACACTAGCAGTGTGACCCTGGGAAAGTCACTTAATGTAGAGCTCACTCTAAGTGGTTTCTTATGCCAACTCTAAAATAACACACTGGACCATGGAAGTACGGAAAATAATCATGGGCCAGGCGAGATTCATCAATGCAATCCGTTTATTGTTACCATGAGTAAGGTTTTTATAGAGTAATGAAGCAAAGAAGGTAAATATAAGTCAGTAAGTTTTCTAATACTGCTTTGTTCAGTTTCAAGATGCCAGATAGTGATGTCAAGTAGGCCTTGACAGTTACCATGTCCTTGAATTTCCAAGCCATATTAATAGTATCTAAAATGTATGGGTGAGCTAACACCTCCAGGCTAACATCCCAGAACAGGGCAGAGCCCTGGATCTCAGGATATCAGGCAAGCTCTGATTTACAGCCGCTTCTCATGGGAAAACCAGGTCTAGACAGTACAGACCGGTCATATCACTGGAAAACCCAGAGCTAACTTATGTAGGACCAGTCTGATTCCTGGATCAGGTGTTTTGGCTCCCTTCACCTTAACCCTGTTTGCTTCAGTTTCCCCATCTATAAAATGAGTTGGAGAAGGAAATGGCAAACCACTCCAGTATCTTTGTCAAGAAAAGCACAATTGGGGTCATGAAGAGTCAACACAATTTAAAGGACTGAATAGCAATAATTAGTAGTGGTACATGTACATCATTTATAAATAATTACATATGTGAAAAGGTGACACAATTTAAATGACTGAACAATTATTACTAGTACATGTATATCATTTATAATTAATTACGTATGTAGAGTTGACACAATTTTAAATGACTGAACAGTAATTACTAATAGTACATGCATATAATTTATAAATAATTACATTTGTATGTGTAAGCACAAGGATCACTTGGACATCCTACTGAGTCAACCAGTCAATCAGAGGTATGAACTAGGTATGAACAAAGTTTCTAGTTTTATGAAGTCCCATAGGGACTTCTCAAACAACCACAAGACATTTTCAAAGTGGGAGCGGTTCATCCAATGATTCAATGATTCACAAACATTCCAAATTAAGTAAAAAAGTATTCTACTCCTCCACTGATTGATTGATCAAATCTAATTTATGCCTTTGATTGATTATTTTTATTTATTTATTTATTTATTTATTTTCCTTTTTGGAGGGCAATTGGGGTTAAGTAACTTGCCCAAGGTCACACAGCTAGGTTTTTTTTGTTTTGTGTCTGAGGCCCCGGATCCAAACTCAGGTCCTTCTGACTCCAGAGCAGGCACTCTACTCACTGCCCACCTAGCCACCCTGATTGATTATTTTAACAGAGATGTCTAGCACTTGTTCATACCTAGTTCATACAGATGATTGATTGACTCAATGAGAAGTCTGAATGATTCCTCACCCTTATACATATACTGGGGATGTATGCTCAAAAAACGTTTACTGATAGGGTATGTTTTAGGCTGGGCCTGATGTGATTCAGAGATAATTAAACAGTTAACAAAAGGAGGTTGTCTTAGCCACAGCAGAAGAACATTCAACAAAGATATTCAGTGAGGATACCATATTGATTTAGTTGAGCATACCTTGTCTATGTTAATAATTCTGCTTCAGTTCTACAGCCTCAGAGACCCTTTTGTACTCAGCTGAACAGGAAACCCACACCCCACCCTCCCAGTCCCCCTCAACCTAATTCAGTCCACAAGCCATCCCCTCGCAACAAGAATTTCAATACCTCTTAAAGAAAATAATGTGTCTGATATGAGCAATAGGTAGGAGTTTAGAAAAAAGCTAGGGCCCTTGGAAATATTGCTCCTATCACAAGGTACTTGATCAAAAATGTGAATAGTTTAGAGACCACTAGCCTAAGGGGGAAAAAATGGGCCTAAGTGAATGGAATGGAGCTAAATCTCTATGTGAAAGTTAAGTAAACATAACTGCCAGGGTTTAGCTAGACTAAGCATATCCCCAGACCCAAATAAGAATTTGGAGAAGGAGGCAATTTCTGCAGCCAATACTCCAAGAGACTTCTAAATTTTTCAGTTTTCAACTGAATTCACTTCTACAAACATTTATTAAGTTCCCTACTATATGTAAGGCCCTGTGGTAGACACTAGGGATATAAAGATAAAGCACAGGTGTTATTGTTTGGTGATCTTTTCATCTGACAGGATTAACTGTACCCATAATTATATAGTGAAGAGTGAGTTAATTCAAGGAGAAATCTAGACAAGTACTAGAAAAAATGGGGATGGAAGAAATCACTTTACCTGAGGAGATCAGGGAAGAAGCTTCATGGAAGAAATAGCACCTGAGATGGATAGGATTTGAAGGAAAAGAGGGATTTTATTTGCTAGATGGAAATAAGAAAGGGAGTAGTCAAGGGCAGAGAGAGAAGAAAGTTCTGGATGAGAAAGAAGGATGGAGGGTGGTCCAATTTTGCAGGATTATGGAATATGTGAAGGGAACTTACATGCTTGTTGGAAATGTAAATCAGAAGAATAAGGTTGAGTAGGGCCCTGAATGCCAAGTAATGGGTAAGGGTGTTATAAACACACTCAGTCTAGGAATAAACAAGTCAGGAAGGTTTTCATTATCTTTACTTTACGTGTATTCTCTCCTGAATAAATGGGTAGCCTCGCAAAAGACTATAAAGAATCAGACAAAATCATTCGAATTTCCTGCCTTGTTTCTCCCCTCAGAATGGGGAATGGTCCCAGCTCTTCTGGGTTAAAATCTTTCTGACCTGCCCATTACATGTATGTTCCCTCTGCTCACCAACATGAGCTACAAGCATCGCATGATCAGATAATGAGGCTGTAATTCTATTCAGGGATGTGTCAGTTACTATGTGTAAGGTTAGTTAAGCATGTATGTTAATGAAAAGTTGGTGACCATCCCCTGACCCCCAGCTGGTCTGAGCCAGCTAAGCTCAGTTCCCTTCCAAGGGTAAACTTACAGATTTCTTCCAGCTATATGATTGGATAGGATGCTCTACCCTTCTTCCCTTATCCTGATTTACACCTTCCTGCATGTCCTATGAAGCATACATTGTTCCTATGGAAGTCAAACTACTAGCATTTCTCACAACTGTTAGAAAAGCCCTCACTTTTGTCATTTCTGCTACTCTTGTTGCCCACGTGGTTCCCTCTCAATATGTCTGAGTTTAAGGTTTTCATTTTTTGTCTTTTTAAATTAGCATATTTCCTCTGCCAGGCTTCATTTTCCTCCACTAAAGATAATTCCCAAATGCAGGACTAGGGATAGGTAAGGTAGGCAGCTATCCCAGGGTAGAAACTATAGCTAGGAAGGGGAAAATGACTTTGGATAAACATACCTGTTTTTCTTTGGTTTTTAAAAAATTTATGTACATTTTTTTAAAAAATCACCTTCATTTCTTGAAATATAACATCACCACCTAGAGAACTGTCTCTTATAAGGAAGAATTAAAAAAGAGATAAAAAGCAGTCCAACAAAACTAGCTAACACATTGAGTTCAATGCACTGTTCCAACCTCATAGTCCCCCACCTCTGCAAAGAAAGGAGGGGAGAAATAAACATATTAATGCCTCCAAAATTATGTTCTCTGTGGGGGTTTATTTTGTGATAAGTCAAGTAATATGTCACAACAAAGGCTAAAAAGCCTCTGATAGACAGCAAAGGAGTGAGGGGTGGAAGAGAGGGAGGAACAATTTGCAAACCTTGACTGAAATGCCCACAAGATTCAACCCAACTCTTCATTCTGCCTTCTCAAATGCTTCTCACGAGGAAAAGGGTGGCCCAAATCCCTCCTCCTCCTCCCCACAGCCCCCCCCCATTCATTTCACGAATCATTGTGTACAGTTTCATTAGGAGAGACATTTGCTATGAGTTTCCCCTCCCCTTTTCCCCACTCCTCCCCCCAACTCTTTAAATGACACAGCACTTGTTATGGTTAGAGGGCAAACAAAATAGTAATAATTATCTGATGTCAAATGACTATGTAGACGTTTGCTTCCTTAATAAGTCTGTATGTGTTGAGGGAATTTAATTGAACATGTTACTGTAGGATCACAGTACAGTTAACAACAACCCAGTAGACATTTCCTTTGTTTGCCTATAAATGATTTCCCTAAATAAGAGCTACACTAATTGTTTAAAGATTCTAAAGAGACTAATCCATGGAGCTCTGCTCTGTGTACTGCTGTCTGCTGTCCATGTCAGCCCCCAGTCTCTGTCTTTGGACATCCTTCCCATCCTATAAGCCCATCTCAGACACCTCATCCTGAAGGAAGCCTTCCCCGATACTTAGCTAGAAGAGATTTCTCTTATTCTTCTGTAAGGGATGTAATTAGGCCATAAACGATAGATTTAGCACCAAAAAGGATCTTAGAGGCCCCTGTGTTCAATCCTCCCTCCCTATTTTGCCAATGAGAAAACTGAGCAGTTATGGGTTGAGTGATTTGACCAGCATCCCACAGCTAAGGGTCTAAGACGGGATTTGATCTTGGATTCTCTTGACTTCACATCTAGTGCCCTATTCACTGCCATGTTGTTTGTCTGGGAGGACCCTAAACACATTGACAAGATTAAAGGGATGTGTTCTAAAAGCTATCTCCCTATGCAAGATGTAAACATCCCCATTGAACCATAGTTGCACATAATTTTTTGTATTCTAGCCTTCACTTGGGCCTTTAAAAAAAAATGGCAACCAACAGATCTGCCAGAAAGATTTGAAAACAAGAGAGAGAGAAAAGGAGAGAGAGGAGAGAGAGGAAGAGAGACAGAGAGAGAAACAGAGAGAGAGAGAGAGAGAGAGAGAGAGAGAGAGACAGAGAGACAGAGAGAGACAGAGAGGGACAGAGACAGAGAAACAGAGGAGAGAGAGAGAGAGAGAGATTATACAGAGAGCAGGTGTTAGGTCTTGGAGAAAGGAAGGAAGAAAACAAACATTTATTAAGTACCTGCTATGTGCCAGGCATTGTGCTAAGGTCTTATACCAGGAACTACCAAGTGGAGGAATTCCTGGACCCCGTATTTTGGATAGGAGAGATATTCAAATCAAGTTCCTGAACTAAGCTGACAGGAGAAGAAAGGAGGAACCAATCCAAAATGTGCAGGAGGAGATCTGGAGTCTACTCCACTATTGTACTGTTTGCTAGGAACTGGTTTGACTCTAGCAACCCCATGTACATTTTCCTCCTAGGATAACCTCAAGCATAGGACAGCACAGTCTAGGGGACTGAATAAGTTTTTGTAGGAGGTAAGGCTCTCCAGAGGGAAAGAGAATTCTCTTGGCTATTTATGGACTCAGGTAAGAGTCCTTTGTGGTTTTGCATTTTTTTGTGGGGTATGTTAAAGGCTGCCTTGTATTTGATATATTGTTGGCCCAAGTAAGTGCCGAGAAGTAACAGGCTCTTTGACTTTTTCTGTAAAGACCTAGACATAACTCAAATTCTGAGGTTCCCAAGGGAAACCCTGGGTGGGGACACATCCCAGTAGTAATTTGTGAGAAGCCCCCTAAGATCCAGCCCTTGTGAACCCAGAACTAGAGGTCTGGAGCCAAATAATACATTCCTGCCTTGCACCTAGCATGTTACATCCAGATTGGAAGGGCTATTGGAAATTGTCTAGTTCAACCCCCTCATCTCATGGATGGAGAAAATGAGTCCCAAAGATGGGAGAAAACTCATCCAAGGCTACCCAGTGAGTTCATGACAGAACTCTCGTTTGTGGATTCTATTATTCTTTTCTGATCTACTCTGCCATCTCCCCAGAATCCTCTGGATTCTTTTATTCTTCAAAGAAGTATATCCTTTAAAAACCAAATTACCATGGGAGGTGGGGGCGCGGGGGGAAGGAGGAAGTGGGTTAAGAAGATGTGCCTTCAAGTTCCAACTCTGACATGTCCTAGCTTGGTGATATTGGGCAAACTATATAACCTCTCAGTATCCCAGGCAATCCTCTAAAATTATAAGCTATAAAGACATAGTCTTTGCTGATCTACAGGGGAAGGCATGGTTTATTTACCTTCAGATAACCTACACCAAGAGAATCACAAGTCTGGCCAGAAAAAGAGATGATTCAATATTTAGGATCATAGATTTAGAATTGGAAGAGACCTTAGAGTCCATCAAGTCCAGCTCCTTCATTTTTACAGATGAGGAAACAGGTCAAAAGAATTAAGTGACTTTCCCCACACAGCTAATAAGTATCTGAGGCAAGATTTGAACTCACAAGTTCCCTACTCCAAGCCCAGAACTCTGTCCATTATGCCAGACCTAAGGGCCAAATTCCTACCATTCCTGCTTTTGTATGACCTACATCCTGAACGTCTTTGTTTTGTTTTGTTTTACATTTTAAAATACAATAACTTTATTTTAAAAAGTAAAAATCATTTGTAGCTCACAGCTGTACAAAGACAATCTATAGGCTAGATTTGACCTGCTGGTCATAATTTGTCAACTTCTGCACAGTGCCATGTCATTGCCCAAAAAATCCACAATTTCCTTGACATGGATACTCCTCCATTCATTCTCTCCCCTCCTTAGAGAACAGTTGGTCTTCCTGAGCATCCAAGGCAGCTAGGTGGTGCAGTACATAAGAATATTGGTCCCAAGTCAGGAAAACCAGTGTTCTAAGCTGGTCTCAGATATTTACTAGTTGTATGACCTTTGGCAAGTCACTGCTTGTCTCAGTTTCCTCATCTTTATAAATTAAGATAAATGGGGCAGCTAGGTGGCATAGTGAATAGAACTCTGGCCCTGAAGTCAGGAGGACCTGAGTTCAAATCCTGCCTCAGACACTTAACACTTACTAGCCGTGTGGCCTTGGGCAAGTTTCTTAACCCCAACTGCCCTCCAGAAAGCAAAAAAAAAAAAAAATTAAAAAAAAATATATATATATCTCAAGATAATAATAATATCCCTATCCCAAGGTCAATTTCAAGGATCAAATGAAATACTATTTGTAAAGAACTTAGCATGGTGCTTCCTACATAGCTGATGCAATTTAAGTATCTATTATTATTCTATCTCCAAAAAAATATCATTTTCTTCTCCTCTCCAAACTTAGCAAGGTTGGTCTTCCAGATGACAGATACACCATACAGCCTATAGTCAAAGCCAGTTTTAGCTTGTAGGACCTATGAGCCAAGTTAACAAGCATTTATTGCTTACTGTGCACAACTGCAAAGCACTAGGAATACAAATATAAGCAAAAAAGACAGCCTCTGCCCCTAGTTTACTTTCTAATGGAGAAATCCAATAAAAGAAAGCTAAAAGGGGGGCATGGGCGTGAAAGACGTCCACAGAGTCTGGAGCAGAACCCAGAGAGCAGCAAACATGGCTGGCCTGGGCACTTCCATAAATGGAAGGTCTGAGAGGAACTGGCCAATCAGAGGACACTCCAGGGTGAAAAAGCTGCTGGGAATGGTGGTGGAACAACTTCTAGGGTGAAAAGGCTTCTGGAAAATGTTGGAGAAAGAAGTCCAAAAAGTAATGGAGCCCAGAGAGCACTGGAGGAGATGTGTGTGCTTGGGCTTCAGTGACACAGCCTTTGAGAAGAAGGTCAGCTTCCATGGTATGAGGAGGCAGTGAAGTAAGACTTGAGTGGAGAAAAGTTTATATACATACGTGTACACATGTGTGTTTATGTTTATATATACACATATATGTATATATATATGTGTGAAATGTATATGAGGAAATCATTTATCTGAGAAGTAAATCAGAAAGTGACAATAAAATAGTATCTTCTTCTGATGCCAGGCCAATTTAAACACTGGAATACAAGACCTGGTGAACATAAATGTGTGTGTGTGTGTGTGTGTTTGTGTGTGTGTGTGTGTGTGTGTGTGTGTATGAAATACAAATTCAACAATGGGCTTGATTACCATCATTATTAGAATATGATATTTTTTAGCTTTGTGGAAATTTTCGGTGTTTTGATCCACTTTTTTGATCCAAATAAGAGGCAGTCTGATGCTCCTTTAAGTCTCTCACAGACCCAGCCTGTCTTGGACAGAGGCTTGTAATCCAAATGACAATTGGCCCAAGTATGTCTCTGCTTCCAGGCGAGTTCCAATAAACACTGAAAACAACCCAGATGGGCTCAACAGCGTCAGTCCTCCAATCCCAGACATGCCAGCAGGAATACAATTGAAGTCAGGTGAAGAAAGGGAGCCAGCTGGCAGAGCTATGAACAGTGTGGCCTGCCTCCTCTGGGATATCAGTCTTCAGGGGCAGAGCTTGAGGAAACCACTGCCCACGCAGCGGCCGTGACTATAGACACACACCCAAGCAGACAGCTGGGGCTGACAGTCGCAGGGTTTTGAAATCCCTATGGCTCCTCCGATTTAGTTGACTATCTAGTCAGAGAACACTAGAATTGAAAAGGCAGACTGTTTCATGAAGCAATTCAAGTCTATCTGGTGATTTTATTAAACAGTTGTGCAGTTACCAAGTAAGAGTGCCAAGATCTGCCCTTAACTTGTTGTGTGACATTGGGGCTACTAACATGATGCTAGAATAGAAACAGAAAGGGAATGGAAACTGGTGCTCCATTTGGATGCTAGTGCAGTCAGCCAGGTAGCCCATTGAGATAGTCTATCAGGATATACATCATGGAGAGGTGCTGCAGATGGATGGTGAGCCTGGCCAAAGACTGACTAGGAAGAGGAGAGAGGGATAAATCAAATCTGGGAAGCTGCACAGGACTTTTGATGATCCCCAGGTGCTCTCTGACACAAAAATCCATTTTTTAAATAATAATATTCTGGTGATTCTATAGGACTTTAATAGTACATCATGATCTTTATGACTCTCCTCACCCCAATTACAGATGACCTACGGAAAGCTATAAGCAGGGTACAACTTATTATTATTATTATTATCAAAAATGGCTTGTACAGGAGGGCGAAGCCAAGATGGCGGAGTAGAAAAATGGCTTGTACATTAGAAGTTGCATAAAAGATACAACCAAGAACAAATATAACCCATGATCCAGAACTCAATCTCTGGGCATATGTAAACCAGGGTCAATCTTGGGATCTTCCTATTCAGTAACTCTCTTCGCTGTGTACCCTCAACCTGGAATTCTCCAAAGGACATTGGGATTTGGATTGTGTTTGCCCCCACTCAGGTTTACCCCAGAAATATTTTACTTGTGCCTAGGTCTGTACAAAAAAAGAAAATGGCTCTCAGCTTCTATAAAAACACTCAGGTTTAAAAAACATTAAATATTGCATAAGTTTTATTTAATCCAATACCAGAAAATGAAGTAAGATTCATACCTAAACCTGTTAACAATAAGATAATTTTCTTTCCCTCTCCTGCCTTCCAGAGATGAGAGATGGAATATTGTTCATGGTGGACAGCAAAAACTATGCTTGACTTGAGTACAGAATCTGTGAAAGGGAAATAATGTGTAATAAGCCTAGAAAACTAGATTGGAGGTAGATTGCAATAGACTTTAAATGTGAAGCAGCAGTTTGTATTGATGATAAAGGCAACAGGGAGGCACTGAAGCCTGAGTAGGGATAGGGGAGTGTTATTGTCAGATGTGTGCTTTAGGAATGCCAACTTGACAGCCATGTGAAGATGGATTTTAGGAGGGAGAGACAGGATATAGGGAGATTAATTTAGAAGCTTTAGTAATTGTCTAGAGGAGAACTGATGAGGCCTTAAATTGGAGTGGTGATCCTGGGAGTTGAAAGAAGGGAACTAACACAGAGGATGGTGTAGAAGAAGCATCAACAAGATTAGGCGATTGATTGGATGTGGAAGAGTAAGTAGGTCAAGAAGGACTCTGATGTTGGGTAACCTGAAGAATATTACTACGTGGCAGAAATATGGAAATCAGGAGGAGCAGTGGGCTTAAGTGGAGAAATGAGTTTTGTTTTGGATATGCTGAATTTGAAATGCCTGTTGGACATCCAGGTAGATGTCCAGCAGGCAAGTGGAGATACAAGACCCAGAGCTCAGGAAAGAGAAGAGGCCTAGATGTGTAGATGTGGATTTGGGGAGGCATCTACATACAGAGGGTAATAGAATCCATAGCAGCTGATGAGCTCACTGAGAGAGAGTACACAGAAGGAAGAGAATAAGGCCCAGGATAGAACACAATGGTGTACCCACACAGATTCATTTCTTTAAAGTAGAAGTCATATTGCTAGTCTTAGCTCAGATCTCATGCTCCTGCTTTCTGCAATATTCTTTGCTTGAATTTGGATACTTGATGATAGTCAAATAGGGAGCCAACATAAGCACTCTTTTCAGTCTTAGTGAAGATGTTTGCATCCCACCATATCCTTGAATATCTACAGACCTAAAATTTTATATATATATATATGCATATACATATATCTTTATGTGTATGTATATATGCATATGTGTATGTACACACATATATACACATATAAACACTATTAGAACACTAGGGAGAGCCACACACTGCACATAGCAAGCAGTTATATATATGCACACAACTGAAAGCTCATGACATATTTATACATAAACACACATATATTATATGTAGGTATACACATATACAATGTGTACTCACTGAATTAGAGTGCTGATTTTATGATTTGAAAGAAGGGAACTGATATACAAGATGTGGGAGTAGAATAAACAAGATTAAGCAATGGATTTGATGTGGAAGAGTGAGAATGGAACATTTGCGCACACACACACACACACACACACACACACACACACACACTGTATCCAACAGAGGGCTTCACACATAGCAGACACCTAATAAAAATCTGTTTTCCAGGCCCAGAGCAATATATGCTAGGAGTAAAGTATGGGCATGGCTAACATATTAAGGAACAGGGTTTCAAGTGAGTTGCTAAGACTCATCATTTCACCTAGGCCATACTGGCTTGGGCCCATTGCTGCAAACTCCTTCCAAGTTCCACCTTTTGGATTTGGTTATTTCTTGAAATCTGGTTTGCTCTAGTATGACATTCCAGATCACCTTAATTCTGAATTGCCTTGACATCTTTACCCCCAGAGGGCTTTCTCTTAAGTCCTGCAAAGGCCCCTCTTTCTCTTACTTAATTTTAATTTCTTAGTTCTCATTCACTTTGTGGGGAGGAGATCCCACATTTGATGAGTAAATGAATGACTAGAATATTCAGGTACATATATTACATATTAAAACTGTCTTTTAACCAGTAGCTGTAGTCATGATTTATAATACCTGTTTTCCCACTGTGTTTATTTGCAGGCAAAGGTTAATTACTGAAAGCAGTGTTTCTTCACCTTAAAGATGGCTTCACACAAGCTTATTCACCTACTTTCAGTTTGATAAAGACCTGCCTTATTAACTCAAAACTGTTTTCTTGCATCTTCTACTACCACCACTACCATTACTACTAAACAAAATCATAATAACAATAAGTATCAGTGAGTATTAGTATTTTCACATCATAGTGTCATGCTGAGAGCCCAGTGCTGAGTCAGAAGACTTGAGTTCTAGCTGACACTGCTATACCAGTCGTGTTGCCTTAGGCAAGTCACTTCACATTTCGAGCTCTTCATGGCCTAATGGGAATAAGCTCCCTCAAGAAGTTGGACCAATGGTCCCTTAAAATTCCTTCTTGCTTTAAGAGCTATCCTAGTATGGATAATGCCATAGTTAATTATCTATTTTTATCCTCATTAGTATTTTATGATAATCGGTTTTTTCATAGTCAAGAAGATTTATTATTATTCAATTTCTACAGATTCTGTGGCCCTGAGAAAGTGACTTAACTTCTCAGTCCCCTGGGTCACACTCTCTTAGGCTATAAGCAATTCCATGAAGATTTGTACCAGTAGAGTTTCTTTACTGAGAGTTCCCTATTCCAGAGAAAAGGTAGATCTATTCATTTTTTTTAACATAACATACATAATTACAAATTCTTTCCCGCAAAACCAAAATTTCCAGAAAATCTACCAATATCTCACTTTCATATAAACATCAGAAACTCAAATTTCATTCCTATACTTCTTCCTTCTTTTTCTTTAAAAAACAAAACAGAACAAACCATTGTCAGAACAAACTTGGTTTGACCCGTCAGTCATTTCCCAAAGAAAATACCTGTTCCCTCACTTCCACTGGTACCATCTCTTAAATTATAAAAAATAATTTTAATAGCTATCTTCTGTTTTTACATCACATTCATTTCCCAATACATCCCTTCTCATTCCTTCCTTTTCTCAAATTAGCTTCCTAGCCAGTTCCCTTTCTACCTCCTTACAGGCTTGGACTAAAGGTTTTTGAATTTCTGTTTTCTGCCCCCAGAGAATCTTTCCCCTCCTAAATTGTCACTTTTCATTCTTTCTCTTTCTGCTTTTCTATGTAATAATTTAATTTGATCTTTATATTTTATGTAAAAGATATTTATATAGATAAACAAATATAACTGTAAATTATTGCGTTTTAATTGGCTCTTGCCTATTCTTTTGCAAACTTAACTTCAACATTTCAACTCTTTAGCTATTTGATAATTATGTACTTCTAACTACAGAGATCAAAAGCCCTGCACACTTTAAATGAAGATTTCATTCATTCAACAAAAAATTATTAAGTACTTCCTATGCTCTAGGTGCTAGGGCTACAAAAAAAATAGTCCCTACCTCTAAGGAACTTTTATTTTCTTGGGGACAAGATAAATAGACAATAATTAAAAAGGAGGTAACTTAAGGAGGGGCTAACAACTGGAGAAAGGGGGAAACTCTTTAACCAGGAGACAGTACAAGTGATGGGCTTTGAAGGAAGCTAAGGATACTCAGCAGTAGAAATGGACAGCATTCCAGACATGGTGGACAACCTTTACAAAGGCATGGAGACTGGAGATGGAATGTCAAGTTCAGGGAGCAGTGAGTAGTCTAATTTTCCTGGAACATAGCACTGGTAGAAGGCAGTTACAAGGAAAAAATCTGTAAAGACTGACTGGAGCCACATTGAGGAAGACTTCAAAATGTCAGTTTGAAGAATTGCAGTGATCCAAAGATCCTTTACTTGGAGGACAACCTCCTGGTGAAAATCCTTTCTGAACTGAGTTACACTGGTACTTAGATGTCATATTTTGCCATTGACCACACATAAAGCCTTCCCCAGCTTGGTTATATATTCCATGACCTGGACTCCCTTGAAATAGCCTCTAAGGATTCAGAATGACATCCACACTATGATGAAGCTGAATCATAGAAGCTGAATCACTGAACTGTCCTTACTAAGACGAACAATAGAGATTACTTAATCTAGCCCCTTAGATAAGGACTTTGAGAAAGGAGGATGACTTACTTGCTCAAAGTTATCAGATATCAGAGGAGGAATTTGTAAAAGTTTCCTCTTCCAAGTCTGCCAAAGTGTTTTGCACTTTGCAAGTGATTGCAAAGGTGTTTTACAATGGTGTTTTATCCCCTCCCCCTAATTTCATTCTCTTGAGCTGCTTAAACCCTCCTATTCTAGAACTTTATATTCACTTTCATTAGTAAATTAATTTCTTATGTAAGATTTTCTGTGTGACTTCAATTTTGCCCAAATCTTGCCGTTTCTTCCTAGTGTGTTAAAGATCTTTCTAGTCTTCTTACCTAATCTATCGATGCTTATTTTATAGATATGTCTCTTCTTTGGTATTTCTCTGAGCATCAGTGGCATCACCTGCAAAGTAGGGCTCATATGATCATAGCCCAGAGGTCTTTCTGGTTCAACTCCCATCTCACTTTACAAATGAGGAATATGAAGCCCAGAGAGCTTAAATGACTTGCCCAAGGTCACCCAAACTTTAAAGAAAAAGAAGTGTGTACTGTCAGTAAATAAAGATCCAGTATATGTAATGAAAGAAATAGTATTAAAATCCAAACAAGGTAAATTGCTAACTGGAGGAGTGATAGTAAAATTTGAATAAAGGAATGCAATCAATGAAAAACAGAATTCTCAGGCTTGAAGGAAAATTGTCAGACACAGCAGAAAGAATAGCAAAAGAAGATATTACCTCACAGGTTCTTAAGAGGAATTGATTTAGAAACCAAAAAGCACTACCTCATAATTACTCCAATGGATCTATGATCTCATTAGCATGGGTACTCCCTCCAATAGTATAGATCAAAACTGATTCTGTATGATTTTTATTCATTTTTTCCTATAATTTTCTACAGAGAAGGTCTACCAAATGTGATGAAGAGCAGTCTCTGCATCTTTTAACATTCCACTGGGACAAATAGAGCAATTGAATTATCTATCCATATGTTATTGGTATATGGTTTATTCTCGATATATGATTGATCCACCTCATTTTCCAATAATACATTTCCTGTATGAGAATAATAAAGACAACACTAATTTCTAAATGAGAATAATAATAATTTCCTAGTTCGTATCTTTCAGGAAACTGCTTTCATGCAATCCGTGCCTGACACTAAGATGACACTTCCTTACATTGGCAGCTCACTTACATGCCTCCTAGCTGATTCTTTGCAAATTGGGGCATTCCATGATTCTCAGGCATGCTGCATGACTAGCAGAATAACTCTGCTGAGCAGAAAGCTTGGGACAGTTAAAGTAATGCGCAATCCAGAAGGCTCCTATTCCTTCCATCCAATTCTTGGCATTGATAATGAGCAAGTTAATGGATAACGGTCCCTCTAACTGACATTTCCAGAGTGCTTCGCCATCTTCAAAGCACTTTACATGCATTATCTCAATCACACCTTACAACTAACCAGAGTAAACTCAGCATCTCCATTTTGTAGAGGAAGAAAAAGACCCTGTGACTTTTACTTGTACTGTACATGGTGATGCGGCTGGTAAGTGTCAGAGGGGAGATGTGACCCCAAGTCTTCCTGACTCAAATCTATCTATTTATATGAGAGTTATAATTATTATCCCTCCATATATGACTTTCCTCATTTTCTTTACTAAGTCCTCACCTTTATCCTTCACACTACCATCCTAACAACCGCTTCATTTTCACAGGTTGCCTTTCCCCTTTTCAAATAGCTTTTCTCTTCAACAGAAATGGACTTAAAGATAACCTAGTCTAACTTTTTCATTTTATAGAGGAGGAAATAGAAGCCTGCCTGGAGGAAATGACTTAGCCAATGTCTCCAAGCTTGTGGCAACAGAGCTGGGATTTGAACTAAGGTCTCCTCACTAATTATAATAGCCCATAATTACATAATGCTTTTTAAGGTTTACAAAAACACTTTCCCCACAAAAGTCCCATAAGGAAAAAGAACCAGAGAGGTTGAGTAACTCAGCTAGTAAGTGACAGTTAGGACTTTTTGTCAAGTATTTCAATTGCCAGTCAAGGGGATCTATCCTAGCTTCTTTCCATTATAATGTTGGTGGAAAGTTTATCTTTGATCAGCCTTCAGCCTCAATGACCCAAAATGTAATCACAAGGTATTAATGAGGTGTTAAACAAACCAAAACACTGCACCTACGCCTTGATTCATGAACATTTTTCTCTGACAAAATTAAAGGAAACAAATTCATTGGACAAGCAAAAATTAGAGTTGTCTTTGTAAGACTTTAAGCTAAGCCCTAGGGACAGCAGTTAGGGTGGAGACTTGGGAACACTTTGTAATGGAGAACCCTACAAGGGTAGATAGAGGAGGGGATTTTTCTCTCCTTTTCCATCAGTCATGGTGATAAGCAATGATTTGTCTTTAGGGAAATATTCCATCTAGCAGTTTCAGTGTTTTAGACCCAAATGAGGGAACAGAGATATATTCTAGACAGACACCAATAAGGAAAGACAATCCAAGGAGGAAGCCCCTTCAAGTAATGGGACCCTTGACAGCAGAGAAGACAGTCAGCTATGAAGAGGAGCAGATCCTGGAAAAACAGCTGACCTACTCCCATCCAATGGAGATAAAATACTTAAGGGAAACTACATGAAGACTCTACATAGAAAAAAAGGACTTATGGGCCCTATACCACCAGGATTTGTGAGGTGCCTTTGCCACATATGTATCTTACACCTGTCTTTCATCATACTCTAAGTTTGGGTCTACCCTTTCCATGAACACTATGGGTATTTGTGGGAACCAGTGTCATAGGTTTATGGAGGAATTATTTTGTAGTTGCTACTTTTACTGTATCATTTTAGTAAATGCCTTTGCCAAGAGATAATTATGTCTACAGATTGATTAATAATTGGAAGCACATCAGTGAGGATTTATGAGCCAAAGTGTTAGGAGTACAGACCCATCTACCCCTAGAAGCTGAGAGCAATTGTTCCCCCTGCAAACCTGAGAATGCAAGTAGAGGGAGTAGCCTAAGGAGGTGTCACTTGCATTTCTACCAGTCTCTCTTCAAAATGAACAGAGAGAACCTGAAGATTCGATTCAACAAACAGTTATTAAATAGTGTCAAAATACTGTGATGGACTCAGGGGGTACAAAGACAAAAATGAAATAGTCCCTACCCTCAAAGAGTTTATATTCTGCTATAGAAAACACATAGGGACAAGAAATGTTCTTTAATTGGAAATGATTGTCAATCAGTTAAAAAGAAAGGGGCCTTAGAAACAAACAGAAAAGCACCATCTTAGTGCCTTAAGTTACAAAAGTTAGAGATCTAAATGATGGTGAAGCTGACTCGTCACATCTCACTGTAGAAGGGAGTAAATTGAAATAGAGAGAAGGCTTCACCAATGTTTATAAATACTTGAGACTTTTTAGTCTTTGCTTTCTCACAGGTTTCCTGTGTATGCCATGTGCCCTGCTTTTCCTCCCAGATCTGAAGGACAGGGTCGATAAAAGTACTTAACTCCCTCTCAAGCACATTGTGAGAATGGATTGGTTTGTTTGTCAAGTGGCTTGAGGTGAGAAGCACTTTAAACTAGTAGGACACATGACTGGTAGGCTCAGGCTGCCCTTCATGTAAGTACTGCAAACCACATTGCATCTTTCTGGCATAGTGACAACATGGGGGAAAAAAATCATTCCTCTACTGGCTCCCAGAACAGTAAGTAGCCCCCTTGGGGCAATTATGAGATGAAGCATTCAACCTTGTATTAATTTCTGGCATCTGATTTAACCCATAGTGGTTATTTCAGCCCTTCTCTTCTCTCCTTACATCTCTAATTCCCTTCCCAACCACCTCCACCCCCACAGCTCTCATTCTCAGCAGATGCCTTCAGTTTCTTGTTTTATGGAGAATAATAACAATATTAGCTCATATTTATATAGTGCTTCAGGGCTTACAATGCATTTTACATACATTACTTGATTGAATAATAAGTTATATGTATAGCTCTTTATGGTTTACAGAACACTTTAAGTACATTATCTCATTTAGAAATAATAAATCACATGTATACAATGCTTTAAGGTTTAGAAAGCTCTCTCTTCATGACAACCCTGTGTTTAGAATTCCCTCAGAAAGGAGTGCAAGTGTTATCCCCATTTTATAGATGTAGAAACTGAGCCTCAGAGAGACTATGCAGTTTGCTCAGTGTCTTGAATCTAAGTCCAGTGTGCTCTTCCCACCACAAAGCCCTGCCCCACAACAGTTCTAAAAAGGAAATAACAAAAGTACTCCTAAATGAAGAAACTGAGGCTCAAGGAGGTTAAGTGTGGTTTGGCAGAGTCAATTCAATTCAATAAACATTTATTAAATACCTACCATGTGCCAGTCACAGTGCTAAGTGCTAGAGCTAGAAGTTAAACCCATATGACTCCAAATCCAATGCTCATTCCCATGCATTGAGCTGTCTCCCAGAGAAGACTGAGATCTTTCAGAATATAAGGCTAAGCCTCAATATGCTAATGATGTCCTTCTATTTCTACTCATAGCTTTTCTTGCCACCTCAGAGAAAGAGAGCCTCCTGTAGAGTAAAGCTGACCAACCTTTCATCTATTCTCTATACTCTCTATCCCTTCTCTCTTCACTTAGAACGAGAGAGAGAGAGGAGGGAGAGAGAGAGAGAGAGAGAGAGAGAGAGAGAGAGAGAGAGAGAGGGAGGGAGGAGGGGAAAGAAAAAGATAAGAAAAGAGGGAGAGAGGAAAAAAGGGAGGGAGTAATGGAGACAGAAAGCCAGAGAGGCTGGTCTGCTTCCTTTAATAGATTATGGAGAGGGACAGCTCCTCTGACAGGAGCATCATCCTGAATCTCCACCAGTCAATCATCCTGGAGGTAACCTAAGTTTCTGAAACTCTAACAGTAATCCTCTGTTTTCTCTCAGCAAGGAGCCAGATGCCTCCAAAGAAGAGGGCAAGACCTATAGATCATTAAGTTGACTGGAGAATTCATAAGATTGATCAGGGATTCTTCTGACAGACTTCTCCTTACACTTCAAAAATAATAATCATAGCTATAGCTTGCACATTTGTGGTATTGTACAGTTTATAAAGTGACACTGTGAGGTAGGCAGGTATAGTATCTCCATTTTACAGAAAAGGAAACTGAGATTCAAAGTCTCAGGGCCAGGACTCAAAAACAGACTCTTCAGACTCCCTCTCCTGGGCTCTTACTTCTATATACTGTGCAATTTCCCCTTTTTGAAAACAAATCTCCAAACCCTTTCCTGACCCCATCACTCTTTTCTAAATAATATTTTTTCTTTTCAGGGAGCCAGTTGTGCTTGAGATGCAGCACTATGTGAGGGAGTATAACTTTGGGCAGGCCATTTCCCCTTGCTAGGGAAATATTTCCTTAGTTTCTTTATCTATAAATGAGGGGTTTTTACTTTATGACTTCTCCAAGGCCTAACAAGGAAGAAAGGAAGGAAGGAAGGGAGAGAGAGAGAGAGAGAGAGAGAGAGAGAGAAGGATGGAAGAAAGGAAAGAAGGATGGAAAAGAAAGGAAGGAGGGAAAAAGAAAGAGAAATAAAGGAAGGAAGGAAGAAAGGAAGAGAGAGAAAGATGGAAGGAAGGAAAGAAAGAAAGAAAGATGGAAGGAATGAAAGAAAGAAGGAAAAGAAAGGAAAGAAAGAAGGAAGGAAAAGAAAGGAAGGAAGAAAGGAAGGAAGAAAGGAAGGAAGGAAGGAAGGAAGGAAGGAAGGAAGGAAAGAAGGAAGGAAGAAAGAAAAAGAAAGAAAGGAAGGAAGGAAGGAAGAAAGAAAGTAGCTTGGAGTAGAAAGAGCCTTCTCCTCTATAAGAAGGAGGGAGTTGAGGTAAAGGGCAGGTCTGATGAAATGGGACTGCTGCCTTGTTCTCCAGCCCAAGATAGGAGGAATGGATAGATTGGCTGCCAAGAGAAATTTGGGCTCAGCAATTTCATTTTGCAGTTGGCCGTTTTCCCAGTTGTAAGAAAGAAAAAAGACGCTTGACTGGCTTTAAAACAAGGGGAAATTTTAAAAATTTTATCACTTTTTCCCCTCTCCAATGGCTAGAATTCAATTCTCAGTTAATAACCCTAGGCTTGCTCTCCTTGCTCTGATCACGCTGGGTTAACTTGTGATAACACCAGGAGAGTATTGCTGTCTTCCAGTTCTCTGAAGGGATATCAAGTGAAAGAGGGATGAGATTTGTATTGCTGGGCCCCAGAGGGCAGAACCAGCATTAATACATTGAAGTCATAGGATGATAGACTTTAGTTCAGTCTAAGGAAGAAGTCTAATGATTTGAATTGTCCCAATAAACAAGTCTGCCCTAGGATGGGTAAGGGGTTCTTCATCCCTAGGGCTGTTCAAGAAAAGGCTTCAATTCACTTCAATTCAAAATTCAAATTCAAATGAAGAACTTTGTACATAGAACTTAGTACACAGCCCTGTGCTAGGTCCTTAAGGGAGATTAAAAATTTAAATAAGACTCCATTTCTGCCCTTATGGTACTTACAGTCTAGTAAGTCTTGC
This sequence comes from Gymnobelideus leadbeateri, assembly GCA_011680675.1. Taxonomy (NCBI): domain Eukaryota; kingdom Metazoa; phylum Chordata; class Mammalia; order Diprotodontia; family Petauridae; genus Gymnobelideus; species Gymnobelideus leadbeateri. The sequence goes on from WOXC01005003.1 coordinate 1,525,729, forward strand.
ATTGCTGAGAGGAGTCTATCAAAGTTAGTCTTTACACTTACTTGTATCTGTAATTGTGTACAAATTTCTCCTGGTTCTGCTCTTCTCACTCAGCATTAGTTTATATAAGTCTCTCCAGATTATTATGAAGTCCATCTGCTCTTCATTTTTTATAGCACAATAGTATTCCATTACATTCATATACCACAACTTATTTAGCCATTCCCCAATTGATGGGCATCTCCTTGATTTCCAATTATTTGCCCCCTACAAAAAGAGCTGCTATAAATATTTTTGTACATACAGGTCCTTTTCCCACTTCTATGATCTCTTTGGGATACAACCCTAGACATGGTATTGCTAGGTTAACTAGCTTTTTTTTAACCAAAAATATAGGGACAGGTAGGTGGTACAGTGACTAGAATACTAGCCCTGGAGTCAGGAGGACCTGAGTTCAAATTCGAACTCAGACAGTTAATTAACAATTACTAGTCGTGTGACCTTAGGCAAGTCACTTAACCCCAATTTCCCTACCTTCCCCCCTCAAAAAAAATATACACATTATACCTTTTATGTTTAATCTGCATGAGTTATATTCCTTCATTGCTTTCTTAGGACTTAAAAATCAATAAAACAACTAATTAAGCTCTAATTCATAGTGTCTGCCAATTTCTAAGGTATAAATATTCACACTGAAAATTTAACAATCAGCCCAAGAGCCAGTTTTAGCTGGCTCTAGCCTGCCCCTCCATAGGACACATACAGAAATCACTATAATACAAAATATTTATATTGTATTTTTGCCTACTGAACTACCTATCCTTGAAAAGTCCAAGTCTAATGTTATCTATTCTAAAAAAGCTTTCCCTGACTTCCTTGTCAGTAATGATCTTTTCTCCCAAATCATACTTGGCTTGTACTTTTCTTATACACTTATGTTATTTTGTATGATAGTGATTTCTGTATCAAAAATCAGGGCCAAATTTAAGGAGAGAATAAAAATGTGAATATATGACATGTAATTGAAGCAGTGTCAATTTGATCTAATTAAAACAAGCAATTAATACCATAAAATGGGACACAGATAAAAGAATATCAGCAGAGGGGACCACCCTTTACTATGGAAGTTTGACTGATGTAAATTAGTTGCCAGAATAAAAGGACCAAAAGATGCTATGAGTTACCTCGGTCAGCAAATACTTAATCTCTTTGTCAAAGAGAGAGATGTGAAAATTAATGGAAAAATTAATTTAGAATATAAACATGTTTTTAAAATATGGAAGAAGAAGATGAATGGTATTACAGACTAGCAAGAAGTGGTGGAAGGAAAAGTAAGTCTAAAGAAAGTTTGGTATGAGACCAATTAAGCCATTTCATCCTAAGGGCATTGAAGGAAGAAAGTGAAAGAACAGACAAAATGGAAAATAACTAAAAATATTTTTATAACCACTTCTATCATATTATTCTGAGAGTGGAGCCATATTTGGTCTATGAGATCATAGACCCCATGCGTTACATGAGGAAGTAGATATGGCACTAAACACAATAAAATTGGACTAGACCGAGTATACATAGAAGTCTAGAAAGGCTCTAGAGACACCATACTTTTAGGACAATGAGATATTGATTATCTAGATATTTGAAAGAAGAAGAGGTTGCTAAGTGTTTGTAAAAAACGAACAAACACATGTATACAGAAGTTATGGCTACTGAAAAAAGTGACCCCCAAAATACTAATGACATTTATGTAGTGCTTTAAAGTATAAAATTTGCTTTACATATATTATATCATTTAAGCATCGCAGCAACCTTAAGAGACAAGGATTATCAGCATCATGACCCTCATTTTGTAGATGACAAAACTGAGGCTCAAAGAAAATATCAGAATAACTTACACTAATATTGAGATTAGCCTTAGTACAGGTATGAGAAGAGAATATTCAGGTTTTCACAAACATGTGATAAAATAAGCTATTATAGGCACACCAAAAAGAGCATAATCTCATTGTGCTTATGTTTTGTTGACTTTAGAAAGCATTTGATTTGGCAGAAGAAACTGATGCCCTAAAGGCTCTCCTCCAACAAAGCATCTTCCTAGCATATCTTAAAATCATATAAGATTACAATAAATATGCCATAACAGAAATAAAACTCTGTTTGATAACCCTCTGATTGTTAATATCAAGCAGGCTACAAAACAGGGAAATGTACACTCACTGAAATCATTTGCCACTCTCATAAGGAAGGAGAAGGGGTTCCCCATTAATGATGAAGTCATTTAGATTGCCCTGTTTAGGTGACTCTATGTCTACTGGACCCATCCTTGAAACATTTCAAAGGATCCTAAATGAGAACCATAATCACTCAAAAAAAGTTCAGTGTAATTACTCACAGAGGAAAAACCAAATGAAAGGAACTGTCTAGACTATGATATGTTGCTGAATGGGTGGCCCAATGAGTTTATGTGTATGTATGTGTTTATATATATATATATATTTCTTATTGTTCAGTCGTTTTTAGTTATGTCTGACTCTTTATGACTCCTTTGGGGATTTTCTTGGCAAAGATACTAGAACAGTTTGCCATTTCCTTCTCTAGCTTATTTTACAGATGAGGAGCCCGAAGCAAACAGGGTTAAGTGACCTGCCAAGGGTCACACAGCTAGTTAGTGTCTGAGGTCAGATATGAACTCAAGAAGATGAGTTTTCCTGACTTTAGGCCCAGCACTCTATCCACTGTGCCACCTAGCTGCCACCCCATATCTATCTATATCTATATCCATATCTATACACATATATACATCTACATATGTGTGTGGCATATATAGCATTATATGTAATATTAATCTGAAAAATGTATATAATATATACATATAAATATATACCATATATACATATATTTCTCTATCCATATTGGATTGTTACTGTAAATGGACAATGAATTGGGTCCAAAATTAAATAGTTGAAAGAGACTGAGCTTGATTACATTTGGGAAATTTCACAGTGGTTTTAATGATGTCAAGCTTTTCCCCAAAACACCTTTTTTAACACTAATATTCTAGCAATTCTGTATCACCAGCAAATCATAGAATATGCAATCATTAAAGAGTTACCTTTGTGACACTCAAAGGGCAAAGCAGAAATAAACACATGGTTGACAAGGATAGATTGCAGCATGTTGCCAGCAAAGACTTGCCCACCAGAAATGATGTCAAAGACATCATCAAAGAGATATATGACTGGAAAAGGAATTATCAGTCATGCAGAAAGCCCTTTTCTCTATAATCAACTCTGCCCTCCTCTGTAGGGCTCCACAACCTGGCCCCAGCCTATCTTTGCAGGCTCATTATGTATCATTCCTCTCTCCACACTCTGCAGTCCAGTCAAACTGGCCTTCACTCTCTTTGTCATAGATAATAACCTATCTTACATCTCTATGACTTTGCATTGACTGTCTTCCAATTTTGGAATCCATTTACTCAGCCTTATAGAATCCCTTACTTCTCTCAAGACACAGAGATCACCTTCTACAGGAAATACTGCATGATTTCTCTCCAATTGCTAGGGTCTTTTTTTACTACTTTGTATTTAACTACTTCTGTACGTGCAAACAAACACATACACACACACACAGATTGTAAATTCAGGAGCAGATATTTCACTTTTGCATGTAAGTCTCCAGGGCCCAAGTGCCTAGCACAGAGCTTTGCACATAGCAGGTACCTTAAACAATGCTTGCTTGCTCAATGCACTCCCTTGGTAACCTATAGAATATCAAGAGGTCTGGAAGAAGGCCTCTACTTCAATGGGTGGCCCCCTGTGAAGCATTTATGAGAGAACATGGACAAAAGTAGCACAAGATAAAAAGACAAAAACCAATTGGATTGCCATCTTTGAAGTCAAAACCCATGCCAATAAAATCAGAGATCCAGCAAACTATCAGTCTATTGGCTAATATGAGTTTGTAATCCACTAACACCAAGAGATGTTTTTTCAGATGAATGCCATGTAGCTAAGCTTTCTCCAAGTCAATAGGTCAGGGTGACTAATTTGATACATGTGTCAATGTTGAATCTGAGGTTCTGGAACCTGGGTTACCTGGAAGATGATGTTGTCATTTTGATAAAAATAGGGAAGCTCAAAGGATGGGGAAATAGAAGAGGAAGAGGACCTGTTTTGAAGAGGAGGGAAGGTTTAGTTTTAGGTATATTGTACTTGAGTCAGACAACCAAGTGGAGATAAATGACAAGGGGCTGCAGGTATAGATCTGCAGGTCAGAGAAAAGACAGGACTAGATTTATAGATATAGGGAAAATCTATATAGAAGTGATAACTTAAGACCTTAAGACCTAAGAATGCTTAAGATTACTGAGGGTTAGAGTTGTGGAGTGGGGTGGGGGAGAGAGAAGAGGGGAAAAGAAAAGGAGGGGAGAGAGAAGAGAGAATAAGAAAGGAAAGAAGGGAAGAGAGCAGAGAACAACATCTTTGGGATGCCCTCATTTAAAAGACAATACCTCTAAGTTCCTAGGACAGAGGCTCTTTGCCCTTTGACCCTCTTTTGTTATTCCTTGTGATCAAACCAGAGGTCTCAGGACCTAGGATTGCCCATTGGCCACAGTCAGTTAAGGAAAACATGCAAAGAGCAGGAGTTGCAAACAGGCTAACAGCAATGACTCCCTCTCTCCCTGAGAATAGACCAAGAAAAAAAAATCAATTCTCTCCCTCATTACCAATTGTGATTTGTCTCAAAACAATCTTCTTGTTGAAGTAGGGTGAATGGGATTTCACATATTAGAAAATTTATTCCCAGATGCCTTTTTATAGGGAGATTGAATGGATTTAGAGCCAGAAAATCTGGGTTTGACAATAATTAGCTGAGTGAAAAAGGCAAGCGACATCCCCTCTTTAAGCCTCAGTTTCCTCCTCTTTAAGATGAGGATAATAATACATACATCATCTTCTTCAGGATATTATTTTAAAGATTGGTTAAGTCACATGTATAAAGCATCTTATAAGTTATAAAGTACTATAGAAATATGAGCTATTATTATAATACTGGCTGTCAACTTTTACCTTCTCTAGGCCCCTTCTGTTCCCACAAAGTAACCGCGAGGCCTTTTGGCTTTAGAATCTTTTAAACTGGTAAAGATCCCTGAGAAGTAAGACTCAAGATGCCATTTCTCCTCTTTCTGAGTTGGTGTAGAGCCAGAATTAGGCTCCCTAGCGCCTGGACCCTGGTCAAAGAGATCATAACAATCATGGTACCACATTCAGACTTTCAGGGGGACTTAGAGATCACCTAGAGATGAAGTGACTTCTACAAGGTGACACAGTATAGCAGAACCATGATTCAAACCCAAATCAAAATAGTTTGCTTGCTTACTTATATTAATAACCTTAATAGAGGATATATGTGTGTGTGTGTGTGTGTGTGTGTGTGTGTATTTTTTTTTTTAAAGCAATTGGAGTTAAGTAACTTGCTCAAGGTTACATGGCTAGTCATTATTTATGTGTGGGTGCTCATTTTCTGAGGCCGGATTTGATCTCGGGTCATCCCAACTCCGGCGCTCTTACTCACTGCGCCACCTAGCTGCCCCTTTAGGGCAATTGGGGTTAAGTAACTTGCCCAAGATCACATGGCTAGGTTTTTGTTTGTGTGGGTTGTCTGAGGCTGGATCCGAACTCAGGTCCTTCTGACTCCAGGGCGGTCACTCCACTCACTGCGCCACCTAGCCGCCCCTTTAGAGGATATATTAAGGCTTAAAAAGTGTTTTTCTCACAATAATCCTATAAGGTAGCAGTAGAACTGTTATTATCCAAACTTTACAGATGAAGAAACTGAAGCTCAGAGAAATTAGGTAACTTGACCATATTCATACAGCTAGAAAGTACATGATGAGGATTCAAAACCTTAGTCCAAGTTTAACATACTTTCTACTATGCCACATAGATTTTCTAATTGTGGGCAAATCATTAACCTCTCTAGGCCTGTTTCTTTTTCTGGAAAATAAGCAGGTTGGGCTACTCTCACAAAAGGAATTCCTGCAAAGCAAACACAAAAAAGGAAGAAAAGGAGATCTTGACTAAAGAAACCAATATAGATGCACAGGGAACTGATCAATTACTTTTTTTTTTTAAAGAAATGTATAGACAAAAAAAAAAAAGGAGAGAGAGCTAATAATGAATACAAAAGAATGGCACAGCCCTCAAAGAATATAGTGACACTTCAACAGATCTATGATCTCATCAATGTGGAGTCTTCTTCTAGAGTACAACCTATCCATCCCTCCTCATCCTCTGGGTCCGTGTCCTCCCATCAATTCTCCACAGAGATTCTACTGATGTTCTGGGGGCCTCCCTCTAGATTTCTTGACTTTGTGTAGATGCATACTAGTGGAATATATGGGCTGTTCATCATTTCTTCCTCACTTTCACTACGTGAGCAGCTCATATTCATTTCAGGTCATATGTCTCTCTGATAATATTCTTTATGGTACTTCTTACCATCCTTCACTGATTACATGTGTTGTAGCCTGCTCTTGCCATCATGTACTTCTCCATCATATATCCTCCTTGCTCCTTGTTTTTATCCCTAATTTGGTATTGATTTTGATATTTGCTCTAACGAGTCAGTGTCTGTACATAGATGGTTGAGTCAGAAATGATTCCTACATAAGTAAATAGTTGTTTCCTATCTGTTAAAATATAATCTTTTGGGGCGGCTAGGTGGCGCAGTGAGTAGAGTGTCGGCCCTGGAGTCAGAAGGACCTGAGTTCGGATCCGACCTCAGACGCTTAACACGCACCCACACACAAAAACCTAGCCGTGTGACCTTGGGCCAGTTACTTAACCCCAATTGCCCTCCAAAAAGAAAAAAAAAAGCAAAAACAATATATAATCTTTGTGTGTGTGTGTGCTATGTTATTTGGCACTCTCCATTTCCAGGCACCTGACTCTTTTCCTGAAGAGCCCATTCAAGACATAGAGGCGCGAAGCTTTTTCACAGTCGACAGCTTTTGGTCTGTTTTGATTCTGAATCCTAAGCCATATTTTCCAATATATTTTTCACTGTCCTCCTCTATGTCCACCTTTTCATTGAATTCCTTGGTTATTATAGTATATATGTAAAGTGTTTTGCCATATAAATGCTAGCAATAGATAATGGCACAGAAGCTGAAATTATCCTCTTTTTAAAATATTAGACTTTCTCTTTTTATGAACAAAAAGCAATTTTCTCTTCCTCCCACCTCCCCGCTTCCCCACCATTAAAAAACCATAAACAAAAGCAAAACTCTTGTAATAAATATGCATTGTCAAATAAAACAAATTTCCACAGTAGCCATGATCAAATAATATCTATATCATTTTGCCCCTTGAGTCCACCAGCTTTTTCTCAAGCTGCTGTTATTTTCATGGTCAATTTTTAGCAAAGCTTATCATCAGCCCAGCAATACAAGATGGCCAAATGACCCATAATAATAATATTAGCAATAATAGATAGAATTTTCATAGCACTATAAGGTATGCAAAGCACCTTAAAAATATCATCCACATAGCAACACTGGGAGAGTAGGTACTATTATTGTCCCCATATTACAGATGAGGAAACAAAGGCAGAAAGAGGTGAAGTGACTTGCCAGGGGTCACACAGCTAACAAGTTTCTGAGACTGGATTTGAACTCAGGTGTTCTTGACTCCAGGTCCAGCATTCTATCAGCTGTTCTACCTAGCTGCCTCTAGATATGTCACTGAATAGACATTTTTTGTTGCTTTTGGATGCTTTTAGATAAACCCAATGCCTCAACTTTTTTTCCTTCACCAAGAAGAGCTTGTGAGCCATCCTTCCATTTAACTGTAACTGTCTTTTATCTTCTAATTTCATTTGTAGTCAAAATGTCAAGACTGATAGAATTTAGTTTTTCTAGTAGTGTTTTGCCCTCATTGGTCATTGGACAAGGATCATACATTTAGAGTATCGATAGCTAAGTTAATATTTATAGACGGTCTAAAAATCATGCAATAACCTTTTCTACCACTCCGACAATATCACTACAGAAGTGCAAGGATTAGGAATAATTTTATATTTTTCTTTGTTTCCTGATTGCCATAACCAAAGATTTCATTGCTTAGTATCTAGGCTACTGGTGGTAAGCCTCTCTATTCTTAGGCCAGTTCTCAAAAATATAGTCTGTCAGGGCAGCTAGGTGGCGCAGTGAATAGAGCACCAGCCCTGGAGTTAGGAGAACCTGAGTTCAAATATGACCTCAGACACTTGACATACTTACTAGCTGTGTGACCTTGGGAAAGTCACTTAACAATTGTCTTCTAAACAACAGACTATATATATAGTCTATTGTTGTTGGGACCATACTTGAAGCCTTCCCAGCATAACAGAATCTATCAGAGTTTGTAACTAACTAGCATAGCCTTAGAGACTCTGCCACAATGAGGTATTGGAGTAGGATTTTGTGAACAAACCATGCTTCTCCCTACAGGACTGGAAGCCCAACGAATTGTATCAATACTTTAGAGGAAGAGCTAGAAGCTTCTTTCAGGGTTGTTTTGTCTAAAATGTTGAGCCAAGACTGTCAATTGTATTAATCAGGAAGAAATGCAAACTGGTATTGATCAGTGTCTTCAGAAGTTTTTGGATGTTATAAGACAGAATTCTTTTCCTGCAGAAAAGGTTATAGTCTGTGCAGAAGCCTTTAAAAATAGTGACAGGAATTCTAAAGCTCAGAAAGAGCTGGGGCTGGCAATGAATACTAAAGATAATGAAAACTAGGTTATGGTAGAGATTTTTTTTAGCTCTGTTAGAAATAAAAGGAAGATTACCCCCCCAGGGTTATTTGTATGTTGTCTCCCTCCATTAGAATGTAAGTTACCTGAGAGCTGTTCTTCCCTTTCCTTGTATTCCTAGTAGTAAGCACAAAACCTAGGGCAGAGTAAGTACTTAACAAATGCTTGTTGAATGGCTGACAGATTAAATATTGCTGGAGTGAATGGGATAATGATGACATCAGAAAGACAGAACTACTCAATTCATATTTGTATCTGTTTTCTCTATCAAAGACAAAATGAAAATGGCAAACAGAGAATTAAAAACCTATGATAAATGAAGAGAGAGTAATAAGCCACTAGGCTACCCTCAAGAAGTCTGTATGAACTAGAATGATGGTCACCATCTAATAAAATGCAATGTATAGGCATAAATGTAAAGTCCTGCCTAAAGTAAAAAAAAAATCACTTGCATGAGTACAAAATGAGGAAGATGGAACTAAACAATAGTTCATGTGAAAAAGATCCAGAGTTTTTAGTGGATTCACTAAAACATTTGAGTTAATAGTGTGACATGGTCATCAAAAAACCTGTTATCTCAGGCTCCAGTGATAGAAGCATAGTGTGCAGAACAAGGGAAGCATTTCATCAACAATTGTTGACTATGCACTGTATTCTGTTCTGGTCAGACCACCACTGGAGTATTATGTCTATCTTGGGGTACCATGTTTTAGGAGGGACTGAGAAGCTGAAGTATATCCAGAAGAGGGCAACAGACTGGTAAGTGGGCACATAATGAAGAAACTGAGGGTATTTAGCCAGGAGAAGAGATAGGGAGAACAAGGCAGTCTTTAAATATTTAAAGACGTGCTACATGGAACTGAGATTAAATTTATTCTGCTTTGCTCTGGAGAGAACTGGGGGCAAGGGGTGAAAGACATAAGGAGTTATCATTTGGTTCAATCCAGTAAGGTGAAACTTTGAGCAGTTACAGATCTCTAACAATGGGAAAGATTCAGGTAGACTCTTATTTTTAACAAATTTTCACTAAAATTTTGTTTTTACATCACCTACATTTCCCAATGGAGACTTTTCTATTCCTTCTCAAAGAACTGTTCTTTCCTATCACAGGTTAGTGGTAGAGCTAGGATTTTAATATAACTTTTCTGATTCCACAGCCATTTGTAATACACGACAACTCTTTTCCAGTTTGGTAAACACATAATACCGTCACATGCATTGGTTAAAATACATAAGGAATACAAGTGAGAATCTGGGATAGTCACCTGCCTCCTCAAGTCATAGAAAAAGCATTAGGTTTGCAGTCCAAGGACCTCATTTTGAATTTCAGTTTTGCAAACTTATTAAATCCTGTATCTGTCCTGTGAACTTAGACAAGTAATTTCCTTTCTCTGGTTTTCATCTGCAGTTGGACTAGTTGAACTCTGAGGTCCACTATAGTTTGAAATCTTTTGAACTAGGATGATAAAGAAAACATAGTGCTAAATTCATGCATGGCACTGAGACTGAAAAAACTAAGACAATCACTGCAACAGGACACACCTTACCTCTAGAATTGGTCTTTGAGAGGAAATGTGGTAGAGTGAAAAACAGCCCTGGAACTGGAGAGGGAAGCTCTGGGTTTGAATCTTAGCTCTGCTGCATACTTCCTGTGTGACTTAGATCACTATATCTCTCTTCTCCTTGGTTCCCTCATCTGTAAAATGAGGCCTTGATTATTTCTGAGGTCCATTCCAGCTTTAAATCCAATGAAGCCTTTATGCTTGGCTATGACAAGGATGTGAAGATACATTCCTATTACATGTGACCCACCAGGGTTAAATACGCTAAGAGTCAGGGCTGCTCAATCATCTCTCCATCTTTTCCTTTTTGAGACCTAGTCCTAAACCTCAGTTTTCTCACATAGCATTGGCCTTATATCCACATAAGAATGGGCCAGATCTTACTTGGAGGATTCAATAGAAATTGATTTCTAGTATCAATAATAATGGCTCATACTTATAGAGTTCTTTAAGGCCAACAACCCTCTGAGGTAGGCATACCAAATGTGATAGGGAGTATGGACTAGATGTAATCCTAGAAGTGCTACGAAGGATATGTCTATCCACACACACCTCATTGTCAAGCTTTCTACAACCTATTGAAAAATGGGCTATCAATTAGTTAACTAATTGACCAGACAAAGAATACAGCATGTTTTAGCCACTAGACCAATGGCTACATCAAAGGATGCTCACTGTGTACCCAATTTCCTAATGTTACATACCTGCTTACCAGAGGTACTTGCTTGTGAACTCTTAGACTCTTTCCCCTCTTAGTACTTGAATAATTCCCTTATTAATGTAAGGGAATGAAAATGCTCTGAAATTTGTTGAATGTTCTGAAAATTTTAAATCATGCAAATTTCAGTTTGGCTCACCCCCTCCAACCTGTGTTTGGAAGATTCCCTGTGTCTCTAGATTTCATGTTCCATAAGTAATTCACACTGTGTCAATGACCAATTTTATTGTACAAAGACAATAACATCTACTCCACTGAATGTTTGGCCTGATCACCAACTATCCACCACCCTCCTGACTGCTTCATGAAACATAAAACCTCCTCCTGCTATGCTTCCTATTTTCCCTAAGTGGTGAATAGATTTGGAGCAGAAGTTATAAAACTGGGGACACTTTTCAGAAATCAGGGGATTCAATTAACTGAGCTAAAGAAAAGGTGTGAGGGATAAGGTTTGTCCTCCCACTGTCTCACCAGTTGACTTCAGTTCTCAAAAGCTGGAACTGCAATAATGATTCTAGGTTCACATATTGTTCTGGTCTGGTCTGAAAATGTTGGTCTGAACATAGTGGCTGATCATTCTTTGTGACCAACATGGGTGAAAGGGTGTCATCATGGCTGTCTGTCTTTTGCTTTCCTGGGTTTTCCAAAACCCAGGGCAAGAAGTCTTTTTAAGAACAAAGAGATTTTCATGGTCTATCTGCTTACATAAAGCTTCCCTTTCCTTTGCCTCTCTTTCCCCTTCAACATTTCCATGAGAGCATTTGAAATAATATTATTCCTATTTTAGAGATCAGGAAACTAAGACTCAGGACTTGAACCCAAATCATAACATTTAGAATTAGGGAGTACCTTAGAAATCACTTAGCATTTTAGAAACTACTCCTTTTTACAGATGTGGAAATTAAAACCCATAGTGGCTTTGCCCAAGGTCACCCAGGTGATAAATAACAGAGCCAGGATTCAAACCAAAATTCTCTTTGACTACAAATCCAGTGTTCTTTCCATCATATTGCACTGCCTCCTCTTTGGAAAGGTTTGAAGTTACAAATGCAAGCTGTGTCAGAATCTAGAGATTTGTAAAGAGATCATAACAAATACCAAGTGATTTCTCCACAAACACCTATGGAAATCCATGAATGAAAATTACTGTGGTACAAATTGAAGGCAAAAGTCCTGAGGGCATTGTTTGGAGAATCAGATGGGTAAAGTGGCTCAATCACTGAAGGACCAGGGAAAGTAGAAGGGGAAGAGGTGGGAGAGTCAAGGAGAGGGAAAGAATTGAAAAAGACTCCAAGATTATAAGCCTAGGGGTTTGGAAAGATGCTTGACAACAGTGGGATAACTGGGAAGGCAGTCATCTGGGCATGGGAAAGGACTCTGAGAGAACACAGTATAGAACTGACACCCAATACAACAGAAAAAAAGTCCAATAGTAGAAGCCAGAAGACCTATTCTACCACTTATTATGTGAAGTTGTACAAATTACTCAATCTATCTTGGCCTCAGTTTCCTCATTGACAAAATGAGGATAATAATAGCTCACAGGGTTTCTGTGTATATCAGATGAGAATTGTTGCTTAAAAGTGGAAAGTTTTAAAGGGCTATAGTCATTCAAGGCATTATTAGTTTCATCATTATTTATGGTCATGTCAGCAAGTAGTGTATCCTCAGGGGTTATAGAAATTAGTACCTTTGGAGGAACAAGGTCAGACGGAATATACATCCTCAGAGGAGGTGCCCTTAGGGCATGGATTCAGGTATAACAAGAACACTTGTACCTGGATTAGAAGTTTATTTCCATTTAAGAAGTGGATGGTGAGGTTTGAGGTAGGAAGAAGAGAAGACACAGGGATAGAGAAGGTGCATGATTTATGAACTGCATGTCCAAGTCTTTCTCTTTGGGGAAGGAATAGTCATGCCATAGAGTGGGAACAAAGAGAGAATCTTAAGACTGATGTTCTCAGAGAAGACGTGAGTGCTCATAGAAGGAAGAAACAAAATAACACCATCACTACTCCTACCCCTTGCCTGCCACAGGGCAAGGTAGGTAATGGAAATGACTTGGCCTCTTTGGGTCTGAGGCACTCCATGGGAGAAAATTTAGGTAGAATCTCATTCTTCTAATGAAATTTTATTGATCTTTTGTTTTTACATCACCTACATTTCCCAATGGTGCCCTTCCTATCTCTTCCCAGACAGCATCCCTCATTATATAACATTTAAAAAGAAGGGGAGAAAACAACTTAGGAAAACTAACATTAAAAAAAAGTAACATTATATACAGTGATCCATATGCACAATAGTCTTTCTCTCTAAAAAGGGAGAGGAGCTGCCTTTTCATATCTCTTCTTTGAAACCAAGTTTGGTCATTATTTCACAACATTCAGCTGTTGCTGTTCTTTCCATTCACATTGCTATTATAACTATAAAATGTTTTCCTGGATCTGCTTACTTTGTGTATCAGTTCATATAATTTTGATATTTTTCTGTATTTGTCATATTCATAATTTTACAGCACAATATTCCATTACATTTATGTATCACAACTTGCTTAATCATTCCCCAATCCTCTCCGGCAATCATTCTGTATCTCTTCTCCCTTTTACAGCCAAATTCCTAGGAAAAGCTGTCTACTTCCTCTCTCACATACATCTCAACCTCTTCTGACCTTGTCACTCAACTGGTGCTGGGTGTGCTGATAAATGTTTAACAATCAGCTCTCCCCCCCCAGCCCAAATATGCAAGACACTTTTCAGTTTTATCTGCATAATTAACATTTTCTCAGTCCCTTTGTTGAGTCTAGACAATCAATGAGACAATCAGTCTAGACAATAAAGCCCTCACTTGTAGTGTATGGCTAATTTCTGAAGCACAAATGCTTACCAATCTTCCAACAGGTAGGTTAGAGCTGGTTCTAGCACATTCCTGCAATTTAGCTGAAACTGATCTCTCCAGGTTTCCAACTGGCCTACTGGCTGCTCCTCATACATAGTCTTCAGTCTCCTATCTCTGCCCCTTTCCACATATTGTCCCCCATTCCCTTCTAATTTCTATTGTTTAGAATCCTCGACTTCCCTTTGAAACTTAGGTGTCACTTCTTATAGAACTTTCCTGGTCACCTCTGCAGTGACTCTTCCCCAAGTTTAAAAAAAATTTACTTTGTCTATATTTTGTATTTATTTCTATGTATATGTGCTATTTCTACCTTGAAGGTAGAGAGTTTCATTTTTTACTTTTTTGTCCTCAGCCCTATGCCTGGCACATGGTAGGTTCTTGAAAAATGCTTGTTGATTGATTGATTGGTTTCTTGATTAAAAATATAGATTGGTTATGACCTGTATCATTGAAGGCAGAATCCACATTGATGAGATCACGAATCTATCAACAGATTAGAAACAGATGCATAAATACATTATACATACATTACCTATATCTATTATCTATATCTCAAAGATTAATGATTTCCTTATTGTAGATACTTCACCAAAGTAGATTTCAGTCTTTCTATATCTTAGCAGTGAGGTAGCTAGGTTGCACAGTAGATAAAGCACTAGACCTGAAGTGAGAAAGACTTGAGTTCGAATCCAGATTCAGACACTTACTAGCCGTTGGACATTGAGTCACTTAATCTATGTCTACTTTATTTTCCTCATCTGTAAAATATAGATAATGGTAGTACCTGTCTCTCAGGATTGCTGTAAGGATAAAATGAGGTAATACTTGCAAAGTTCTGGGTAAATCTTAAAGCTCCACATGGCTACTAGTTATTATTAGGTGCTTGGCAATCTGCCAGAATTGGTATGCTACTTGCATAGATAAACCTTAAGAACTAATTTCTTTCATATTCTGATAAGCATTACAGTAGGACTTAAATAGGGAAGTATAATTAACCACTAGGTGGCACTGCTAGCCACTAACCTGATCTTACTGAGAAAAACCAGAAACTCAGCTCCATGCTCACTCTTGTGGGTAAGGCACTCTATCCTACTAAGAGAAATGCCAAACTCTCTGTGGTTTTGAGAGAATGGATGACCTTCTATTCCCACCTCTCTTAGTGAGGATGCCAACTCATGATCCAGGACATGCAATTAACTCCAAGTCTCCATTTTCCTGTGACTTAGAATATTTCATTTAGCCCTAGATACCTGACCTTAGCATACTGGAGTTACCTCACAGGGACAGACAAAACATGCTTAGCTGTATATCCTCTCTTGGCATAGAATCAATAAAATCAATAACAAAACATCTATTGCCCCTGCAGCCTCTCCCAGACACAGAAATTTTCCAGGCATTCCAAATTCAGCAGTTCTTGGCTTATTGAGTGTCTTCTCCCCCAAACAAAAGCAAAAGAGCATATTTAATACAATATAGTTCACAACTGCTCCAGCAAGGCTGGTCATTGGGTAGAGAATGGGACTCACGGCATAGAGCATGGTCTCAAGATCTAATGTGAACTGAAACCACATAAAACCAGTTCTTTTCTATTCTGTGTCAAGTCCCTAACAAGAACTTCTATCAACTTTTCATCATGGCTAGCTCATCCTGGTAGAGCAGAGGTGTAGGCAAAGGCAGATCAGATACAGAGATTCTGCTTTGCTCACCATTTGGTCTCCTCTGCTTTCTATCTCCCAACCCCCACCTTGTGTCTCTTCAATATACAGCACATTCTGTCCAGTACTGTTATTTTCTATTGTAGACTTCTGCAAGAGGAACACAACATATAAAAATATAGATCTATATCTATCTAGCTAATATATATATATACACATATAGTGTTTCTATATGTGGATTACATGTATGTGCATATGTGTACTATTGTGTTATTTTAATATTAGTATCGTCACATGTCCCGTGTAATGTTATTGTTTGGATCTATGAAAAACATAGCTTTAAGTGTTAGAAGCTTGCTCTGTGGATATGTATTTTCATATTTTAATTTTTTTCATTTTTTAAATAAATAGGATATATTTTCCTAGGCATTCAACATTTGGACAATAAGAGTTTAAATGTGGTCTTTATAGAGAATCAAGACTATAATATGGGAATTATGGGAAGCTAGTTGACCTCTTTGGACACCCTAAGACCTGAATTATAGATAACTTACTATGCAGCTAATCAGAGGGATCCTAAGGATTTACAGCTTGATGGGCCACAGATTTGGAGATTTCACTGGAATGAGAAAGACTGAAACTTGCTTGAATGAGGCCTCCCAGAAGGCATTTGCTGGGCCTGAGTCGGGGAACTAAAGAATCCAGCAACATCCTGGAAGGGGGAAGGGAAGGGGCTAACAATTTCCGAGCCAGGAATCCCCTAACCTCCAGTTTAAGAGAGGAGAATTCTCAGATGAATTTAGACATTCTTTTCTTAAAAAAAAAAAAAAAAACCAAACCAAAAAACCCAGCAATACAACACACACTTGTCCACAGCTGGGAAATGTACATTCTCTTTCCCCAGACGAATAAAGCAATGAAAAAGTGCAACATGTAGAGGGGGATGGGGGTTGAGTTACTGATTAGAACTGAAGCTAAATCCTTCCAGCCCTCCTCCCCCTTCCTTCCAGAAACTAGAAGAGCCCAGCTAGTATTGGGAGAAGGCCTGTGAACTTGCAGAAGTTTGGCTAAAAGCTTAAATTCTTTTTCCATCTGTTCCAGAAGCAGGTAGGTGGAGCAATTACCAGTACTTCTCTGTAATACTTAACAACTGGACCCCTGGACTAAGTGTATACACATGAACACACTAGTTTTCCCCCTTACAAAGGTTTGTTATACAGATGAAAGATAAATCAGGGACTGAGGAGGGAGGTAAATAGAAAACTGAGTTAACATTTTTGAAGTAATTCATTATAAGTGAACTTAGGAATCAAGGAAGGTGAGGTTAAAAGGGATCCTTTTATAAAACCATATTTCCATAGTTACTATGCAATATTGGTGAAAAACTGGAAAAAGAATGAACTAAATATGAAAGTTCCAATGCCCAAGACATTTTAATATCATTGAATTCAAACTGACTAAAACTCTCAAGGGTTTTGCATATATTGATTAATTCCAATTGACCTAGTGAGTCAAGGAGATGAAAAGGGACATTACAGGTCATCTAATCCTCCTTACAGGTTATCATTTTACAGGTGAGGAAACTGAGGTTGAGTGACTTGCTTAGGGTAACACAGAGTAAATGGCAGACTCAGGTCTCAGTGACTCTTTGTTCAAACTGTTCATTGAATCTTTTCATCATTTCCTTTGATCCTTACTATGACCATTTCATAGGATCATAGATTTAGAGCTGGAAGGAATGAAGAATATCTAGAGAGCTGACACGACCTGCTTGACATCACACAAGTATTAAGTGGCAGAACTGGAATTTGAAACCAGGCCCAGTGACTCCAAATTCCACGTCTTTTTCTTTTGTACCACACTCTTTTTCACAAACCCTGTAGGGAAGCTAAGGCTCAAGATGCTGTCTAGATTCTTACATGGACTGATAGAAAATGAAGTAAGCAGAACCTGGAAAATAACATATACAATAACTATAGCAATGGAAAGAAGAGTAATAAAAAAAAAATGGCTGAAGCTGATATACTTGCAATACTCCAAAATTATAATGACTTAGCTTGAAAAGAAAAAGATAAATGAGTAGATAACTCTTCCTTTCTTGCCTCAACCTTCTCCTTCAATTCTTTGCAGAAGTGGAGGATCACATTTAATATCTGATATTTTTGGTTAGTTTTGCTAAAGTTTTCTTCCTTTTTTTTTTCTTTTTGGAGGGCAATTGGGGTTAAGTAACTTGCCCAAGGTCACACGGCTAGGTTTTTTTGTTTGTGTGTGTTAAGTGTCTGAGGCCTGATCTGAACTCAGGTCCTTCTGACTCCAGGGCCAGCGCTCTATTCACTGCACCACCTAGCCGCCCCCGTTTTCTTCCTTTTTAAAAATTCTTTATTATAAGAAATGGCTCTCTGGGAAGCAGTAGGGGAAGGAATATATCAGTAAATAGAGGTGACATAAAACAAAAAAAAAAGATTTGTTGAATTCAAATATAGTCACAACAGAAGGGATAAATCCAGGCAAAAGAACACTTAGCCACTCAAATGCCAGATACTACTTTGGAATTAACAAAAGATTCCCATCACCTCTAATTTATTGTTTAAAGTAAGAGACACACTGAATATTTTTTTATGTAAAGAAATAAAAGCTTAAATAAGAGACAATAAAGCATATAATCTCTCTGCATTGTAGGTAACATTTTTAAAAGGTTTGGCTACAACATGACAACATTGCTGTCTTGTAATCAAGCATCTGGAAAAATTATCCTACCTGCATTGATACAGGTACAAATATTTGTCTGCACATTTGGACCCCAGCTATTACTGAAAGAAATGTCTCTTAAATTTGTAACTTTCACGGATTGCAAAAAGAGGAACAAATTGGCTTATCAAATTAAACCAGGCATATCCATTGACTTAGTCATCTTTTCCTTATGCTGTCTTGACTATTTCTTTTTTAACTACTTGATAACTCAAGAAGGGCAGTATGGTATAATTATAGGGTTTGGAGTTGGCAGATCTGGGTTCAAGTCCTTAACTCTTCCACTTACTAGCTCTATGATCTTAGACAAGTAGTTTATTTTCATTAACCTCTATGGCATATTTATAAAAGTGAAAGTGACTTATTTTCCAGCTTACCAATATGGAAAAAGTGGGGGTGGGGAAGTAGAAAAAGAAGGGAGCACTGGAAGTGAGGAGAAAATGAGAAAAGTCATTTCTCCCTACACCATTTCTTATGGCTAAGCTTAAGAGAACTCAGGGAAGAAAAGAGGAAGGATTTGGTGGAAGGAGTTTTAGTGTTGGAGTACATGAGCCCAAATCCTAGCTTTACTACTTACTATACTCCATAACCTCAATTTCCTCATCTGTAAAATGAGAGAGGTTTTGATCAGATAATCTCTCAGATTCCTTTATTTTTTAAAAAAATTAAATGTTATTCTTTTTCTTTGTATATCATCTCTATTTCCTGATGTATTCCTCCCTCTCCTAAAGAGCCATTTCTTACAATGAAATTTAAAAAGGGGAAAAACTGTTCCTAAATAATATTTGAAAAAAAAAAAAAGCCTGAAATCACATGCAGCATATGTGGGGTCTTTCTTTTTTTGTCATTGTGCTCTTGGCTTATTTTCCTAGCAGTGGAACCTCTGGGTCAAAGTCACTTTCTTAACATAATTCCAAATTGTCTTTCTAGAGTAGTTGGTCCAATTCACAATTTCAGTAACAGTGCATTAGTACCCTTCCACTTCTGAATGTTATGATCTCTAAAAGGCTCTAGGGAAGCCTGGCAGAGGGATCCAGTTGCTGGAAATTTTGTAAATTAAGGTGTTTAAGAGAAACTATCCTCAAAGCTCATTTGTAGCTAGGAATTAAGTGATGTTTCTGTAAGTCTCAGAAGTCACTTAAACTGCTTTGATTTGACCTTTCTTTAACAAAAATATTTTATATTTCTTCTTCACAATGTTAATATAATGGAGGATGAAGAATTGATAGTCTTCTCAGGGCATTTATATGGATATGACAGAGCTTTAAGTATATACAATTCACAAGTTAGGATATTTCAGTGGTTTCCTGATAGCTATTCCCTTGCTTTCAGCATCTGCTATCACAGGTTTCCCTCCCTCTTTGGCTACAGCATTTTCTTTTAGCATTTGCAATTACTCTTCCATTGCTCCTAGGCTATGATACAAAATTAACCTGATGGTAATGATAGTCCAAAATAAATTAAATTGCTTTAGAGTTCAGTCCAGCAAATTCAATGGGACAATTCCACTTATCTGCACACATGATCTACTGCCACTACCATCCCATTTAAACTGGGACATCTGGTCTTTTTAATAATAACATACAGGTATAAGTACTTTTTTCACAACAACTGTGTAAGATTGGTGGCACAACTTTCATCATTCCCATAACAGGTTAAGGAAATGTATTTGTAATCACCTTCAAGTACAAGACAAACAAATACATTTGGTACCTAAAACTATAATTTTCTCAAGGGAGACTTCCTAGAAGGCTCTGGGATATCAGATGACTTGTCTAGGACTTGAATCCCATTTCTATGACTTCCAGTCCACTACAGCAAAGTTTATTCTCTTTAGTAAATAAGTATGTAGTTGATGAATAATTTATGAAAAACACAAACTGATCAATATTAGCTATTGAAAAAGCGATGATTAAATACTCAAATACTGCTACTGACTGAACTCATACAGTTGTGGAGACTGGTTAACTCTCAATTTTGGACTCTTAAAAGCTACCCCAAGTTCAAGACATGGTTTAGATCAGCATCCACTCAAAACCACAGTTCTTGAGTCAAATGTTTGACTAAACCAAAGCAAAAAAAAAAAAAATCAGATAGCATAGCAAAATAAATGACGACAAAGAGCCATGCCTTCCCCAGACATGGAGGGGTTAATCTCCTAATCTCCTGCCAACAAGTGGGCAACTGTCCTCCATATATCAATAAAATTCCTTTTAGATGCATGCTCTTATGAATGGACATATTGAATTCTCTTAGGTCACCCTTTTTTTTGCCTCTCCTATGCATTTAATCATTATTTATGCCTGTCTCATCCTCTTATTAGTTTGGAAGCTCCTTGAGGGCATTTTTCATCTTTGAATCAGTGCCCAGCATAGTCTGCAGGTCAATGAAAGGATACAACATATCTAGGACCACCCTTATGGGATGGTCTGCATGAATTGCTTTGTCTGGCTGGCCTCTCTCGTGAGAAGGTTTTTAAGCTACCTTGGTCCACCACTTGAAGACCTTCTGGCTTGGTGGGACCTGCTGGTGCTTGAGCTCCACAGGCATTAGCCTTCAACATTCCAGAGCCACTTTGAGCTGTGATAGAGATGGAGGTGCTTGCACCCTGCAGGAGTTTAATAAGTATTTAAGTGGGAGGCACGATGCTATTAAGAAATATTTGTAACATGGTCATTAAAATTTCCTCCAACAAAAGGCGACCAGTAGTGAATGTTACCCACCTCCAGATACGGAGGTGATGGACACATCTTTGGAGGAGGCCAAGACAAGAATGCTTTTCTTGAAGACGCATCTTTTTTTAAAAATTGTTTTTGTTTGGGAAGAGGAAAATTAAAAATGCTTGATGATTGAAAAAAACTTACTTAAAATTCTCAGCTGAAGGTGACTTGAAAGGGAAAAGGGCGGCCTAGAATGTCTCATTGCGGCAGACGGGGAAAGTGCTGAGCTATAGTCACAGGAGCTGGATTCGAATTCCGTTCTGCTCCTTTACTACGGCTGTGAACCTGGGCTGGTCCTGCACTTTTCTACACCAGCCTCCTCCGCTGTAAAACAGGGCGTCTTCACCTTGTAAGGCCCCTTCCAGCCTTGAGGCCCTGGGGAGGTCACGGGGCAGATAGCCAGCTCTGGGCTGGGGAGGGAAGCGCCCTCCGAGCTTCTCCTCTATTCGGGGGAAAGGAGAGAGAGAGAGATTCTGTCAGGACACTGGGAGAGACTCAGCGGGGGCGCGAACCCCGAGCCCATGCCGGGTCAAGCCCGGCGCCCCGCTGGCTCGCGCTCCCGGCTGCCGCAGGTTGCCACGGGCCGGCTCCGCAGGCGGGCGGGGTTGCTAGGGCCGCCATTTTGGGGGTGCAGGTGCTCCCGGAAGGGGATGGCGACCGCGGCTGTTTCTCTTCCGGTCCCTACGACTGTGGCGGCGGCGGCGGCGGGTCGGTGTAGAAAATGGCGGCTGTGCAGCGGGCTGGGCCTCTCCCCTCAGCGCAGCAGACGGACTGAGGCCTCTCTGCGCCTTCTCCCCCTCCCCCCGCCTCCTCCCCGTGCACTTTACACACATGAGGTGAGCGGGGGCTCCGCGGCGGGTGGGCTCTGCGTCCCCCCGCGGGGGCTGCCGGTCTCCTCTCGCCCCGGGGCTAGGGCTGCGCCGCCGCCTCCCGGTCCCCTCCTCCCCTGCAAGCCCGCGCAGCATCCCCAGCGGCTCCGGCCCCAGGGCTCGCCGGCAGCCGCGGGAGGGGGCTCTGCCGGGCTCCCCGCTGCCTCCTTTTTCAGCCTTAAAGCCTCCCTGATTTGCAGGCGCCCTCCCGCCCGCCTCCGCGAGGCCCCCCTCCTTCCCTGCCTGCCCCCTGATTGCAATTCCTGCAGCGGCTCGGGTTCACGCTGATTCTTGTCTTTTTTTTCCCTCCCCTCCTGCAGAGAATTGGAAGCTAAAGCTACCAAAGAAGTCGAAAGGAAACTAAGCAGGTAAGAAGAGCGGCTTTGAGAGGTGCCCTTGGCCCCCCGCCCCCCAACCCCGCATCTCCTCACTTCGGCCCCTTGGGTACCACCGTCTGGTTTTCGGCAGAGGCTTTCCCTGCCATGTTAGCAAGCGGGGGTGCAGTTGTCAGATCGGCAGAGGGTAAAATCAGGCTGCCCTAGGGGAAAAAAGACTGCAGGACTGGCGACGATATGCTCGCGTTTCTTGCAGAAAAGAGAGCGCAGTTGTTTTAAACTCGGCTTAAACACAAACAAGCCAGAAACCCTCCAATGCGTAGACGTTCATGATGGAACCTTTGCATTGATCACTCTGACTGCATTGTGTGGCCGGTGCTAGAGGTGGCCCCTCTGTCGTGCTGTCAAAATGTTCGGGCTTTTCGCCGATTACTTCGCAGCGCAAGTAGTTGCGTTCATAAAGATAGCGAGTTGCTGTTTTTCAGGACTGCAGTCATGTGGATTTGGTTGCATCTGAATCCGGTTTTGCCCTTGAACTCCACCTAACAGCTCTGTTCTCTTTCCTTTAAGCTACATTTGTTTCCACATCTGATTTGTAAATTAAGAAAATCAATACAGTCACGAAGTAAATCTGCTCCCAATAAGTTTCGGTTTTTGTTAAAGGGCTTTGGTATTGGTAACTCAAAAACGTAGATTAAAAAAGAGGGGAAAATTTAAAATACTGTTATGAAATGCTTAACTTCGCTGATATTGTTTGAGAAGCGCTAGAGGATTGTTTTATATTGAACTGTTTTGCATATCCATTTTTCTGTCTTTGTTGTACTTTTTCACTTTAGTCCTTTTAATTCTTTCTTTGGTTTCCTCATTTCCCTTTTATGTTATATTTGGAACCCAAGAGAAACTTCTAGGCCAGTAAAATCAATGAACAGTTTTACCCACACAGGGAGAGAATACCGCTGTGGTAAAGTTAAGAGAGTTAATTTTTTTAAGCATAGAATCATAAAATGTTAGAGCAAAGAGGGAATTTAGAGAGCACCATCTCCCTCCCTCTCCCCCAGCTTATTTTATTAATGAAGAAACTGAGGTTCTGACAGGTTGTGATTCACTGGAGGTGACCTGTCTGGTAAGTAGCCCAGTCTGGACCAAAAGCCAGGTCTCCTGGATTCAGGTCTTAAAATGTGCAGTTTATCCCAAAAGTTAATATTTTAAATTACATTATTAAAGCTTGAGAATTCAGATCCCTTAAATACATTTCTATCATATAACATTGCTCCTAGTTTATATCATGAATTTGATAAATAAACTACCTTAGATGATTACTTTATATAATTAGACACTGATAAAGAGCCTTTGGTTGTTTAATAGGTTTCTGATTAGGATTCTTTTATACAATTTTTATAGGATCATTGTATAATGGAGTCTTCTTGAAATAAGTCTTAATTTCATTTGCTCAACAACTAAATTGTTCAAGATTTAAGTGCATTTGATGGTTAAATGTGGATTAAAATAATGTTAACATGTTGAGTCAATGGAATAAAAAGTAAAAAAAATTGCGACTTATTTTTGAGCATCGGTTTCTCTGCCCTTTATTGCTTTATTTTTCCTTTGGGCAGATCCCCTAACCTGTTGCTCTCAGAGTAATCCTTGTGGGTTTTACCCTGAGCTACACCTCTACCCCTATAGCAAACATTTACCACATGTTAAAGGTGTTTAGGAGAGACTGTGATTGACTTAGTGGTTAACCTAAAGAGCTAGCAGTCTAAAATCAGGGCAGTTTGGGTTCAAGTTCTGCGTTAGATACCGCCAGCTTCACAAAGCTGAGCAAGTCATTTAATCTCCCAGTGTCTCAGGCACCTCTTTAAGACAGAGTTACAGAATAATCTATATGTATGTATGTATGTATGTATGTATGTATGTATGTATGTATGTATGTATGTATGTATGTATGTATAGACTGAGTTTCCATACTGAGAGCTCCCTACTCCCTGAGACACCAGAGTCTCAGAAAATCACAGGGTCCAACACCCAAAAAAAGATAGTTGCAGATTTAGTAGTGGCTCACATGAATAATAGACCACGAAGGGATGTCAGTTTTGTACTTCTTTTCAAGTAATAGACAGTCTCTTGGCTGACATTTTGCTAATTGGATTTGTGGTCCAAATTTGTTTCCACAGTGTAGTGGAAAGAACACTGAACTAGGAGTCAGTAAGGAGATTTGGGATCTAGCTCTGATTGTGGTGCTAACAGGATATTGAACAAGAAAGGGTCGAACTAGATAGCCAAGATTCATTCCAGCTGTAAAGATCTATGATGGTAGGTTTTAATAGCAAGAATTTTACTCTTTGCCAAAGCTGACTTTATTTTTAAAACCACTCATTTGAGAGCTCTTTATTATTTTATCGTTTTTAATTTAAAAATATGTTCATTGATGCCTCTTGCTTTATTATAGTAATTTCTGGACTCCTCTCTCCCCTCCCCCTTTTGACAAAGAGGAAACAGTTGTTCCTTTTTATTATTTTCTAGAATCATAGATCTAGAATTGAAAGGAGCTCGAGTGGTCAGCTCCACCTCTTCATTTCACAGATGAAGAAATTGATATATAGCCTATTTAAGCTACCTGCCAGGGTCATTAGGCATCTTGGTACACTGAAAAAGAGTCCAGGATTTAGAGTTAGAGAGCTTACTAAGTTAGGCACGGCGTTTACTTCTTTACGCCTCAGTTTCCTCATCTGTAAAGTGATGTTTGCACTAGATGATTTCTGGTGTCCCTCTCCCCTCTGAGGAAGGGCTTCTGTGTTATTGTGCAAATGAAACAGCTAGAATTTGAACTCTCATCATCTGAATGCATTGCTCTTTCCATTGCACCAGATGCTTCCTCAGTTTCACCCCAGCATAAACGTTGAAATCTGTTGAATAGTCAAACCTTGATTATTTAATTTGAGGTCTTATTCCCTGTGGCATAACTTTTAATTTAAAAAATTAAAAAAGAATACAATTATCTAAATTATTTTTTTCTGTTCATTGCAATTCACTTAATTGAACATTGGTGTTGTCAGTCTTAGTCTAGAGCGTATATTAAATGTTAGTGGTTAAATCTCTTTTTCAGCTAATTATTGAATATTATTTTAAAAGCTAAAATGCTTGTGGAAAATGTCCTGTCACTTATCACTTGAAATATGAAAATTTTATTATGTTTATTTTCTTGAATCTTGTCTTCCTTTTCTGTGATGAGGTTTATGTGTCATCGAACTCATAAAATTCCTAGGTTTCTTGTTAGCTCTTTCTTTCATATATGTGATTTATGATTTGATAGTATAAGGCATATCCCAAAAGGTTTTGTTCTGGGGTGTGTAATTTAGCCCAGTTTTAATATGAAGTTTTTATTACAATTGATGAACCTTTAAAGATACTTCCTTTTAGGCTTCTGGCATCTAAAATGTTTCTTTTTAGAAGCATAAGCTAAAGGGGCAGCTAGGTGGCAAAGTATATAGAACACCAGCCCTGGAATACAGAGGGCCTGAGTCCAAATTCGGTCTCTGACAGTAGCTGTGTGACCCTGGGCAAGTCACTTAACTCTGAATCCTTTTTTTAAAAAAAGATGTATAGGCTAGGAAAACTTTGCCTTTTAGATGTGTGTTTTGTGGGAGATAGAAATTTAACATAGCTAAAATTTGTTTGTTACAGTCATACATAAAACCTGAATTTATCAGACTAACCCCAGTCAAGCCAAAACTAACAAGCATTGGGGAAAAGAAAATAATTTTACTATTTATCAGATCATAGTTTCTAGAATTGGTAGACACCTTAGAGATTAGCTAGTTCAGAAGTTAGCCTGGGGTCTGTGAGCTTGTTTTTTCAGTATTTTGATAACTGTATTTCAGTTCATTTGGTTTCCTTTGTAATGCTTTGTATTTTATACGTTTAAAAACACTATTCCGAGAAGTGTTCTATAGGCTTCACCAGACTTCCAGAGTTCCACAAAAAGGGTTAAGATGCTGCGGTTGTAGTCTAGTCTTCGTCATTTGAAAAGGAGAAAACTGAGGTCTCTCAGTGATGCGGTGACTTGGCCCAAGGTCACACAGTTGCAGAAGCCAGTGTTTGCATCTAGGTATTCTCTCCAAAGCTAGTGAGTGCTCTTTTCACCATAACTTGCTGTATCTTCAGGGTAAAACATTTCTAAACAACCTGCTGTGAAAGACCACACAGTAAGAACAGTAATTAACAGTTTTATTAGTTTAAACTGAGACATATTCCCCCAAACATTTGAAGTAGTAATAATTGCAGGTTTTTGTGTTAGTAGTTTACAGCTGATAAAGTTAATTGCTGCTTTTATGATTGTGTAATCTTTTCTGTAGGTTGCTATGAAAATAATGTTGCTAGTCATAAGAGTTGCTTGTTTTGGAGTTGAACTAAGGGAAGACCGCTATCTAGGGAAAAATCAGATTTGAGGTATGAGTTGGAATAAGCATTTCTAAAGAGCACTGTTAGCTAAAGTTGGAATAGTCAGAGCACCCTTCCATTGGAAGAGGATAGCAAAAGAGATGAACACAAGAGAGGATAGGATGTTGATATTCAGAAAGGAGAAAGTATTCCAAGGCATAGTTCTTTTTAGCCTTTAACTTAGTTAGGAACATTGTATATTACCATATTCTCCCACTTGAAATAGTGAAATTTGTGGTTGTCAGTAATTGAATAGAAAAGAGAACTAACATTCCTGCTATGGCTATTCCTAAGGAAAAGAGTTGAATTTTAAGTAACACATAACCTAATTATGACTGTGATTTATCTGATGGAATGAAGTGTTAAAAATAGATTTAAATCTTGGTTATGAAAAAGTGAGTAATTATAAAATGAGTAATTGTGGTGACAGGCTGATACAGGGAAAACAGGACTTGGGTTCAAAACTTGCCTCTCATAATACCTGAGTGACTGGGCAAGGCACTTAGCCTTCTTGAACCTCAGTTTCCTCATCTGTAAAAAGAGAGGGTTGGATTAGGTAGCCTTTCTTTGTTGGACCCTTCCAGCTCTAACTCTTTGATCCTCGTAGAGAAACATCACACTTTGAATCTTGCAGATTGTTTTCTGAAAAGTACTGTTTGAGTTCTCTCTGTTAAGACAAGATTCAGATAACTCCGATTGATGTCAATTCTAGTGACTGTTGAGCATTTATTGGGCTTCTATTGCAGTAAGTGTTTCTTGGTTTTTTTGTTTGTTTGTTTTGTTTTTTAGATATCCTTGATATTCTCCCTACCACCATTCCTAAAACTAGGGAGTAGCACACATAATTAAACTTATGTTTGAATATTTTACTATATCCCTTGAAAGAATAAACATCAGAGTTCCAGAAAGGAAAACCTAGGTTGAGGGATTCATGGCCTCTTATGTACAAACATGATATTAGGCCCTTTGAAAGGTGTGCTAAGGAAATTGAAAATGATGCCATGGTTTTTATGTTTAGTCAGCAAGGCTTATTGATCATCCAGTCTTACCCATCACAGTTTGTATAGGAGGAAACAGACCCAGGAAGGTTGAATAACTTGTTAAAAGTCAGTAATGAGAAGATGTGTTCTTCCTACTGCTTCATTATTCCTTTATTCCTCTCCAGATCATTCTTTATCCCTGTGGCTGTTCCAAATGTTCTCTACTCTCCTAGACCTCAAACCTCTAACTTTAACTCCTGTTTTAGAAGGTCAAGGTTCTCTGACTCGAACTAACTTATTTTTTCTTCCTCAATATTTTTCTGTATCTTTGCCTAGTTTATTCTTTTTTCCTTTCACTGAGGAAGAGCTGATCTTATTGACCCAATACAGTGGAATTAGTTGTATAGTCTGTCAGAAAAGATGTAGTATGCCAGAGAAAATAATCTGAAAGCTTACCTTTTCCCTTTTTATGTTTTCGTTGGGATTACTCTTGACTAGTGCACAAACCATTGTCAAAAAGTTTTTATGGAGATATAAAAGTGGGCATGTGGGTTGGTAGTTGCCGTTGTCTGATGAGTTGTTTTTTTGTTGTAAAAAAAAAAGTCTGATCTCTTAAATTTCTTTTGTAATTTTCCTTTCATTGAGATGTTTAAGAATTAAGCATTTACAGTTGTTTTACCTTTTGCATGGATTTTTTTCCTTATAAGTATCATTAATCCTTTCCCCCTCTTTTTTACATCATCATCACTTTTCAGTGATTCCTTCTTTGTAATCAAAACATATGAACAAATGGCCATCTCTGAAAATGTATGCTTCATTCTGTACCTCTTGCTCATATTTTCTGGTGAGAACTAGGAGGCATGTTTCACACAGATTTTGTATTTGGTCAGGTCCAGCTAGCTTTTCTGACTTCAGTATTCTTAAATTCCATTGCTATTTTCTCATTTTAATCTAGTGGAAAGAACACTTACTCTGGAGTTATAGGGCCTGGGCTCATATCCCAACTGATAATTACCTTTATGACCTTGGTTAACCTCTCTGAACATGTTTTCTCATCTATAAAATAAATATTTTCTCATCCATCTAGAGTCAGACCTCTAAAGTCCTTTCCAACTCTGGATCTGTAATTGTGTGTCAGATGACCTTGATTTGAATCCTGACTGTGCCACTTAATACTAGTGTGACCTTGGCTAAGTCCTCTCACCATATTGGGCCTCAGTTGTCTCATCTGGAAAAAAATGGGGCGGGTCAGGGTGGAAGGGGCTTCAAAGGTCTCTTTCAGTTCAAAATTGATAGTCCTCTGGAACACGGTACATTAATGTCCACAGTAGTCCACTATCATTATTGAGAAACAAGTACTATAAAAACCAGCAGATCTATTCCATTGTATGTTTTTCCTTTCCCTTTCGTTTATAAGTATTCTTGAGATGATCTGGGTTTTATACTGAACTCTTTTCAGGCTCATTTTCTCCTGAATAGCTTTTTGCTATTTTGAAAGATAGGATGTTCGGGGCGGCTAGGTGGCGCAGTGAGTAAGAGCGCCGGCCTCGGAGTTGGGATGACCCGAGATCGAATCCGGCCTCAGAAAATGAGCACCCACACATAAATAATGACTAGCCATGTAACCTTGAGCAAGTTACTTAACCCCAATTGCTAAAAAAAAAAAAAAAGAAAAGAAAAAAAAGAAAGATAGGATGTTGCACGTGCTTTTCAGTTATACTCTTTTATTCCTCATAGCTTCTTAAGATCTTCATCCACTTACTTTTTTTTTCCCCTCTAGTCATAGAAGAGGTATCTTTTTTTTTGTCTTTGTATTCCTCATTTTTGCTAAAGGGGACTGATCCTTCATACCTTAGCAAGGACTTTGCTCCAACACTCGTTCCTTCTCTATTATTCTTTTTCTTTCTCTCTTACTACTGGCTCCTTCTCATCTGGCTACAGATATACTTAGGACTCCCCAGTTTTAAAGCCTTCCTTTGACCCATCTTCCATCCAAATACTGCCCTGTCTTTTTCTTCCTCCAGCAAATTTCTTGAAAAAAATTGTATATCTTTTTCTGTCTTACTAGCTTCAATGCAGTTAAGGTTTAGTTTCTACTTCTCTAGTGAAAACCCTCTCCTCAGGGACCATCAGTCACTTGACCACCAAATTCAAGGACTTTTTTCCGTCCTTTTTTTCCTTGATCTCTCTGTAGCTTTTATTAGAGGACTGAACAAGTCACCTGTTTAAGAAGCCTTAAATAACTTCCCTTTTACTTCTTAGATAAAATGCACATTCCTTAGACGCACATTGAAAACCACAACATGGTCTTAACCTACCTCTACAGCCTTATTTCACATTACACGTACCGTTTCCCAAGCTTGACATCATCCTTTACCACTAAGCATTTGTACAAACCATGTTCTCTACCTGGAATGAACTCCTCCATCCTTGTCTCTCTACCTGTAGAAGGGAGCAGAACTGCTGTGAGCATGGTGGAAAGTCTGGAGAGTGGTGGCACCAGGACTGAGGTGTGCGTAATGGTGGCCCACCTGGCAGCTTCATTCACTCTCACAGTTTCAATCATCACCTTTATATGTGGGACTTTTAGATCTGTATATGTAGTCAGATGTCTCTTACGTGCTTCAGACCTGCCTTCGTTTCTAGCCATCACGTGATTGTTTTTCCTTTTGAATTTCGCTCCTGATTTTATCGTATCTGTCTTCAGCACCACTATTCCATCTCCCATGTTCATAACCTTGAACATATCTTTGTTCTTTTTCCCTTACAGTCCAGTAGTTTCCATCATCACAATATCTCACCTCTTCTCTTCTCCGTATTTTCTGCCAGAAAAATCTCATCATGTCACTTCTCTGCTCAAAAAGTTTCATTGGTTCATTATTGCCTCCTGAGTGAGATTTAAATTTGATTTGAGGCTCTCCACAATTTTACACCACCCTACTTTTCCAACATTATTCCTCCTGCACACCTCATGTTGGAGCTAAATCTGACTTTTCAGTAAGTAAGGATATGTGAGGGGAAATAAGGGGACAGGTTCAAGAGGTATTATGGAGGTAGTTTGACAAGACTTTAGAACTGCTAATTAGCCTCCATACTAAGTACAGGGAATAGAAAGGCAAAATCCCTGTCCTCAAGAAGCATACGTTGTAATGGGGAAAAATAGCATGTAAAAAACTAGGTACATACAAATTACATGCAAAATACATGGTGCTAATATGAAAGGGGAAGGCATTCACAACCAGGAGGACCTAGAAAGTCTTCCTTAGAAGGTGAGAACTGAGTTATGTGAACCAAGGGAAGAATTAACACTAGAAGGACTAGAATGTTATAATATCTCAAAAGGATCAAGCTGCATTAATTGACCCGAAGTGGTTTGTTTGGTTTTTTTATCTAACAAGGCAAAGAAAATAGAGATAAAATGAAAAATTTTAATTCCAAATAAAATTAAAATATTTTGTGATAATTGATGCAACTAGTCCTAGTGTTAAAGATAATTTTGGAGTTATAAACCTGGGCAAATAATTGACAAAAATGACAAAAAAGGAAAATAACAGTTTTGGGGAGATGGTAGGAAAACAGGCTCATTAATGCGCTGTTGGTAGAACTGTGAATTGATCCAGCCATTCTATAAAACAGTTTGGAACTGCTCCCAATCACTAAATTATGTATATATACCTTTTGACCTAATGATACAATGTGCAAAAATATTTTATAGCAACTCTTTTTGTAATGGCAAAGAACTAGATCCTAAGAGGGCATCCATCAGTTGGGGAAAGATTGAAGAATTATGGCATATGACTATAATGGAATATTATTTCACTATAAGAAATAATGAAAGGAACAGTTTAAGAGAAATCTGAAAAGACTTCTATAAACTGATGCAGAGAATGAAATGAGCAGACCATGAGTATATATCAGTTGTAAAGACAACTTGGCAAGACTTAAGAACTCTGATCAATGCAGTGACCAACTGTAATCCAGGTGATAAAACATGTTACCCACGTCCTTTCGGAGAAATGATGGACATGTGTAGTTTTTGTAGTTTTTGATGTGTAGTTTTTGGACATGGCTAAGGTAAAAATTTGTCTTAATTATGTGTATTTGTTAGAAAGATTTTATTTTCTTTTTGGCAATGGAAGGGGGCAGAGGGAGGTGGAATAAGGAGAGTAAGGAGGGCTAGAGATAAGGGCTGCCAAAAAAAAATAAGAGAGAAGAGAATCATTGAAACATGTTTGTGAAATGCCCAGGAGAATAGAAAGAAGGCCAGAAGAAATCATAGATAAACAAGAGGGGTTTAAAAGTAACATGTTGAAAAGGAAACTTTACATAAGATATTCACAATTTGAAGTACAACCCTTCCTGTTCTAATATGTATATGGAAATATTTGATTTTTTAAAATTAAAAATATTAGAAAAATTAAAATCTAAAAGGAAAAAAAAGCTGGGTAAAAAGGTTTCAGGACTGGATTGGCTGGGTGGTGCAGTGAATAGAGCACCGGCCCTGGAGTCAGAAGGACCTGAGTTCAAATTCAGCCTCAGACACTTAACACTCACTAGCCTTGTGACCTTGGGCAAGTCACTTAACCCCAATTGCCCTGCCTTCCCCCCTCCAAAAAGCAAAAAAAAAAAAAAAAAGGCTTCAGGACAGAACCTTAAGGGACACTCAGACTTGGAGAGTTGTAAAGATGTGTAAGAAAAACCAGCAAAGGGGCCTAAAAAAGAACTTTCACAGGTTATAAAACTAGGAAATAGTCATTGAATTCAGGCAAAGGGTGCTACAGATAAGATCACGTTCCAGTAATTACCCAAGATTATGCAGACAGAGCCCAGCTAGCAGAGTTCTGACCTCCAAGAGATACAGGGACACATCAGTGAACAAATAAAAAGAATTGCCAATACCTGTTAGAGACTAAGTTGAGATTGGATAACAGATTTCTAGTGGACCCAGTTGGCATGGTTGTAAGACTTCTAGCAGTATGAGTAGAGGAAGATAGTGGAGGTGACTCGGGTGGGAACAGCAAGATATGAATGTCAAGAGAATGAGGAACAAGATATTCATGGATGGAGGATAATGAAGAATTTAATTGATCAACTGTAGGATGAAGAAAGGAAAGGAAAACTAAAGTAGGGGTGATGGATTAGGGAAGAGAGAAACAAATGGAAGGACCAGAGGTCATGGGGAGAGATGAAGGAATAGTGAGACCTGAGGAGAGAGGGAAACTTCAGTGAGTGATCCTGGGCTTATCGAGGCCTGTTACAGAGGAAGAGGTGATGATGAGCCAATGTGTATTTTTCATCCTGTCTGAAGCCAGTGACCTTTATCCAGGGGAGCAGTACCTGTGGAAATAGGGGGGTATGGGGGACAAGGACAGATAAGAGGAATAAGTATTTATATAGCACCTACTGTATACCACACGTTATGCTAAGTGGTTTGATTTTTTTGTTTTTTACAAATACCCCTCTGATCGACACAACAACCCTGTGAGGTAGGTGTTATTGTCATCCCAATCTTGCAGTTGAGGAAACTGAGGTAAATAGAGGCTAAATGACTTAACCCAGTGCCACAAAGCTAGTAGGTGTAAGAGGCCAGATTTGAACTCAGGACTTTCTGACTCCAGATGGGGCCCTGAAAACTTCTGAGCACAGATCAACTGCCACTGACAGGCAGGCCAAACCGCTGCCACCACCACTGCTTCTTCTAGACCTTGGAGGAAGTAGTTCAGGATGCCTGTACCTAAGAGCCTCTAAGAAAGCTTTGTTTCACCAGGCCCATTGCCATGGCCTTGTGATCCCCCAGTCCTCACTGCCATCATCCAGGGAAACAGCCTTTGCAGAGCTCATCCCAAGACAGTGAGGGATGAGGTATACCAGAACAGAGATCCTTGATGTTTTTTGTGTCATGGACTCCTTTGGCTTCCTGGTAAAATTTATGGAACCCTACTCAAAATTATGTTTTTAAATGGAAAAAAAATACATTGGATAAGAGAGGAGAACAGTTATTGAATACAGTTATCAAAAGTTTTTAAAACTTTTTTTTTTAAATTTTTTTTTTTAAAAGCAATTGGGGTTAAGTAACTTGCCCAAGGTGACACGGCTAGGTTTTTGTTTGTATGGATTAAGTGTCGGAGGCCGGCTCCGAAGGGCCGGCGCTCTATTCACTGCGCCACCTAGCCGCCCCCTAAAAATTTTTAAAAACAGACCCCAGGTTTAGGATTCCTTAACTAACAACAAATAAAACCAGATTCCTTGACTAGAGATTTTTTTCCCTTTGGTACTCTAAAGGGTCCAGCTTTTTCTAATAGCCTCCTTCACAAGTTGGTAATGACCTTCCCCCTCTGACTTAGTAGGAAAGAGAGAGCATAAGTTATTTATATAGTACCTACTTTGTGCAAGTCACTGTGCTAATTGCTTTTTACAAATGTTATCTCATTGGAGCCTCCCAACAACTTTGTGAAGTAGGTGCTATTATTGTTTGTTTTTAACAGTTGAGGAAACTGAGATAAACCGTTTAAATGACTTGTCCAGGATCAAATAGCTAGTAAGTGTATGGGGCCAAATTTGAAATCAGGTCTTCCTGACACCCAGCACTTTATCCACTACCTCACCAGCTGCCTTTTAATACATCATTTAAGTGTGCTAATTACAAGACAATTATGGCTTATTTGTGTTGGTGTCGAATCCTCCCACTAGACTATAAATTCCATTAGGGCAGGAGTATTCATTCTCTGAACTTTTTATTTTCACCAAACCTAACTCAGTGTTTTATAGATTGTAGGTATTTAGTAGATGGTTCTCTCTTAATACTATTCTATAGTATTTTGTAAATGAAATTGTACTATAAACAAATGGCTTCCATTTGGGCTACTTGACAAAAGGCCTTATTGGCAAAAAAACTGAACTCTGGGCTTCCACCTTATGATAACTGTTTTTTCATTGCTTAAATTTCTCTCTGAAATGATGATATCTTTACTTATTGTTTATTTTTTTAGAATTAACAGTTATTTAAACATACTGTGTTGAATCTGCGATAATTCTCCAGTGTCTTCTAATTTTTATTTTATATTTTCTAGTTTGGGGTTTACTTTGACCTTGCCATAACCACTCAGTAGTCTTACTGCACAAGCTGGTTCTGAAATGATTATTGTGGTTGTTTCCTATGTGTTAAGATAACTTGAAACAATGAGAATTAATTAATTTTGGTGCTATATCCACTACCTTTGAATTCTTTTCTTGAAGAGAATTTTTGCAAGTAAGATGACATTTTTGAGAAACTTTTAGGTATTCTCACTTCTTGATTTTGAACAATTCTTCCCACATGGTTTTCACCATCCTGTCCTGTGTCCACTTTTACATTGAAGTCACTTTCTGGACTCTCTAGTTTGTCACCAGCTGTTAAATTGTGAGATGTGATTGTTTTTATGGAAGTCTTTTTTTGTTAGACTTCTCATGACATACCTTGGTGAGATGAC
This sequence comes from Gymnobelideus leadbeateri, assembly GCA_011680675.1. Classification (NCBI taxonomy): domain Eukaryota; kingdom Metazoa; phylum Chordata; class Mammalia; order Diprotodontia; family Petauridae; genus Gymnobelideus; species Gymnobelideus leadbeateri. Next base: position 1,560,897 of record WOXC01005003.1, read on the forward strand.
TAAATGTTCCACAAAATCATATTTTTTATTTTATGTGCATGATAAAGTCACTTCTACCAACATTAGCTTCAACTCTTAGTAGAACCTGTGAACCATCTTTCCATTCAGCCACAGCTTCTTTATTTTGGTCTCATTTATAACAAGAATGTCAGTGTGAATATGGTTTGATTCTTGTCTTGGACAAAGATGACAAGTTAAACATATAAATAGAACTTAATTTTTGTAAATTACTTGAGAATCATGATTCTTAGCACCCTCAGCCCCCCCCCCCCCTTTTTTTGGAGGGCAATTGAGGTTAAGTAACTTGCCCAAGGTCACATGACTAGGTTCTTGTTTGTGTGTGCGTTAAGTGTCTGAGGCCGGATCCAAACTCGGGTCCTTCTGACTCCAGGGCCGACGCTCTACTCACTGCGCCACCTAGCTGCCCCTGCTGTCGCTGTCTTTGCAGAAGAAGAAGAGGGTTGGGGGAGGAGCAGTCCAGGTTGCCTAAGGAGGGGCAGACCAGCCCAGTTCAGAAACAGAACTTGTCAAAGTTCTTCTACCAGTCAGTGCTGGGGTTGGCCCATGAGGAGCCCCTGCACTTCTAACCTGGGTGTGGCAGGGAGAACAAACAAAAAAAGGCGTCCCAGTTCCTCCCTCAGATTCCATTGTTTGCTTGACTCCCTTGTTTCTCATCCCACAGTAGTTTGAAGTGTCAGGTTCAGAAAAGAGGAGAGGTAATGTGTCAGGTAAACCCTGATGATAGTGAGAAGTGGCATCTAATGACTTGAGGAGACAGGTCAAAAACCACAGTCTGGGATCATTTCATATTGACCTGTTGCTCTGAGTACTTTTCATTGGGACCAAGCACAACACGTCTGATCCCTCTTTCAGAACTGGTTGATGTGGTGGAGCACTGGTTCTGGAATTAGAGGGCCTGGGTTCAGATCCCACCTCAGACTCCTGCCTGTGTGAGCTCAGGTAAGTCACTTTACCTTCCTTGGCCTCAGTTTCCTTAGCTGTGAAATGAAGGAGTTTAACTGAATGACCTGTGCAATGACTTTTAGCTCTAGAGCAGTGGTTGTGTGAAATATTTGAAGACAAATATTATGTCCTGTCCCCCTTCCTCCCTCAGGCTTTCTCTTCTCCAGCCTTATTGCTTGACCTAGGCCTCTTCTGTATGTCCAGTGTATGAGTACATGAAGAGGGATAGAGTAGTGGAGGTATGGCAAGAAGCAGAAGAAAGGGAGGAAGAGAGGAAATGGAGAGAAGAAAGAGGATCATATAGCACAATATCACCCTCATAGCCAGATCTGTATAATTTTTTTTTTTTAAAGCAATTGGGGTTAAGTAACTTGCTCAAGGTTACACGCTAGTCAGTTTTATGCGTGGGTGCTCATTTTCTGAGGCCGGATTTGATCTCAGGTCATCCCAATTCCGAGGCCGGCGTTCTTACTCACTCACTGCGCCACCTAGCCACCCCGTAGCCAGGCTCTTCTTAAAACTCTGCTGTCATCATGTCTCATCTCCGTTGGAAGTTACAACTACATTTTAACTGGACCTTAGAAAGATGGGTAGATTTTCAACAAGTAAAGGAAAGACTATGTTCGAACATTTAGTTAGTCCAGTTCAGTGAAATGTATAGAGCAGAATGGTGGAAAAATAAGGCAGGAAGGAGAGGTTGAAAGATTATGAAAGGCCTTGCATCACAGGCTAAGTTTGGACTATTATTCAGGAAATTGTGGAGTGTCCCCAAAGGTTTTTGAGCAGTGGGGTAAGACATGGTTACAACTCTTCTTTAGAAAGGTAAAAATCAGGCAAAGTATATAGGCTATTTTATTTGAAGGGGATAGAGAGATGTATTAGGAGACCATTATTAGTTTGGGGGAGAAGTTGTAAAAGCCTGAATTTAGATTAGTAGTAGTAGAAATGGAAAGGAAGAAAAAGACAGGTGTGAATAATACGAATGCTGTGAAATAATGATTTATTTTGCTCATTGAAAAACCTTCAAGAAGTTTGAAGAGTCAAAAGTTCATGGAGGAGTGAAGAATGGGCATGTTTAATTGACTTTTTTTTTTTTACTCAAGTTGACTTTTTTTTACCCATCTTACTGAACTTTGAATCCATGTTTCCTAATGTGAAATTTCACTAAAACTAAAATAGAGTTCTGTTGTATGTTTTAATTAGTGTTTGCTAAGTTCGGCATTTTGGCAACATATTTAACTTTTGGTTTTTCATTATAAACATTATTGGTATGAAAAATATGCCCAAACTTCTCAAAAATTTAAAAGCATTTAACATTTTTTTCAGTGGTTGGACTTAGAGTTTGTTGGACTGTTGGCTGCTGAGGTATGTTCCAATTCTCAAATTCCATGATTGGGGCTTGGGTTGAGAAAATCATATACTATTTAGTATAACCATAGAATATTAACTTGAGTGATTTAGGAAACATCCTTAAACGTCCAGGGGAAGTTGCATATTGAATATGTCAACAGCTTTGTGAATTTGCTTTTGCATAGTAAAGAAAATAAATATTTATGAAATGTTAACAACAGAAGTAAAATGTCAAGTTGCAGACCCAGAAAATTGATAGTAGGCATTGGACACCCAACAGTGAATAGAGGAATTACGCAAGGGAGGTGGAAGGGCACTAAAAGACAGACATCTCCTATGTGGTAATTTTGTTAAGAACCTTATAGTGGCTACCCAACTTGGTTCCACCAACAATCATCATAGGCAGTGGGTCAAATCCTCTTACAGTCAGCTCTAAGGAATGCAAAAAGGAGTCAGGTGATTGGCCTGAATGGTAAATCAGGAAACTTGAGTTCTAGTCCCAGTTTTACCACTTAATAGCTTAGTGTTCTAGGGCCAATCATTTTCTCTCTTTGAATAACCTCAGTTTCCTCATCTAAAAAAAGGAAAGGGTTGAATTAGATGATCTAATCATTATCTGGATCCTTTAACATTCTAAGATGACCATTTGTTAAATATATTGAAATATATTTAAGAGGGAAGTTTCTTTCAGGTATAGGTTCAGTGACAACTACTAAGTCAGAAGGACCTGAGTTCGGATCCGGCCTCAGATACTTAACCCACACAAACAAAAACCTAGCCGTGTGACCTTGGGCAAGTTACTTAACCCCAATTGCCCTTCAAAAAGCAAAAAAAAAATGTTTAGAAGTTTTAGTATCATTTATAAACATAATAAAATTGTGAGGCAATCGAAATTCGTCAGTTTTAGAACTAAATGTAGTAAGTACCCATTGGTGGGTTTTTATAAATCATATAGCCCCATCTAGTGGATTTAATTTAACGACTGTAGAATAGTCAGTGAGGAAGGGAAATATACAAAATATATATATAAACACACACACAATAGATGTGTTCTCAGAAGGTTAAGTGGTAAATTAATTTTTGTAAATTTAAACCTATCTTAGTTATGCTAGGCAAATAGCATTATTTAAAGAAAACCCTTAGTAGAATTCATTCTGTAAAATAAAGAATTCAGTGGTAATAATAGCTAGCATTTAAATGCTTTAAGGCTTGCAAAACTTAGTACATGTTACCTTATTTGATCTGGTAAATAGCTGTCACTAAGAAACTTAATCACTTCAAAAACATTAAAAAACTAACATGTGCTCTAGGTACTGAAGATAAAAAGATTTTTTAAAAAAGATAGGCCATACCATCAAGGAGCTTATTGTGAAATGAGGAATGACATATTCACAAGTGTGAAACAAATCATGGAATATAGAGATGATCAATTTTAGAACTGGAAGGCACTTTAGAGGTCATCACATATAACTTCACTTTATGGATGAGGAAAGTAAAACTGAGAGTTGAGTGACTTGCTCAGGGTCACAGAGCTAGTGTCTGAGTCCAGATTTGAAGGTAAGGCCTTCCTGACTGCAAGCCAAGCATGCTGTCCACTGTGCTGCCCAGCTTTCTCATGATAGGGACAAAGGAGAGATCCAGAATGCACTCAGAACAATTTGAAGAGGAGGATAGTTTAATGAAGGAGAGAAATATCTGAGCACTAGCTTGAAAGAAGAGAATGATTTCAAGAGACTTAGATGAAGGGGGCTTGCATAGGGAAGATCAGGATAAAAATCAGGGAACTATTGTCCAATTTGGCTAGAATACAGAGCATGTGAAAAAGGAATGTAAAATAAATCTGAAAAAATTAGATTGGAACCACCCGTGGCTCTCATGTTATTGTCTGTGTCCAAACAACAAAGAGTTTGTTTTATTCTGCCATCTTGGCTCTGCCGCCTACGTTTTATTCTTTTTTTTTTTTTTTTTTTTTTGCTTTTTGGAGGGGGGAGGGCAGGATTGGGGTTAAGTGACTTGCCCAAGGTCACACAGTAAGTGTTAAGTGTTCGAGGCCGGATTTGAACTCAGGTCCTCCTGACTTCAGGGCCAGTGCTCTATTTGCTATGCCACCTAGCCGCCCCTATGTTTTATTCTTGAGTTACTAAAGAGTTATTACTAAAGTTTTTTTCAGCAAACATGACATGGTCAGACCTATGGTTTAAGATGATTTTGAGCAGCTGTGTGGAAGACAGATTGGTGAGGGAATATCTTTGAAGCAGGGGTACTAGTTAGGAGATTAATATAGTCGTAGTCCTGGTGAGAAGTAATTATAGTCAGTACTTCAGCAGGTCCAAAACCAGAGAGTCTTTTAGCATTGGCTCCATTAGATCACACCATCAAGAACCATTGCTCCAGTGATTTTTCAGGTTTCTGTTTGAATGTCCCTCTCTTGGGTGAAGAGGGTCACTCCAAGCTTCCTCCCTCAGGACAAGAAGTTATTTTCCTCCTCCTGGAAGCTGTGATAGAATAAGCCAGGGGCTGTCTATCCACCAGTGGTTCTCTAGTCTCCGCATCAAGTCTGCTATCCTTCTTCAGCCTCATGGCTCCTATCTCAGCAGGAATCTGAACCTTTGAGTCAAAAATTATAGACTGGGCTCCTCACTGGGGGCCCTCAGTTCCCATCCCCATCAGGAGAGATCTCTTCACTTATACAACCATCAGCTCCCCTTCTGCTTTCATTGCACAGTCTTTAAACTCCCAGAGCTGTCTCCATCTACTGAATGGACCACTACAATTTAGTTTCAGTCTGACTGTGCTGGCTGTCCAGTTTTTACAGTCAACAACATCCGAGGAATGCTGACCTTTCCACATCTTTACCCTCCTGGGCAGCCTGTTCCAGCACACACCAAGTGAATCCATCTGGTAGAGGGGGAGCTTCTGCCTGGACCAGAGAGAGGATTGCCCATATACAGTGAGGAGGGCTCTAGTGACAAGGAGCCAGGCAGTGACTCACCATCTAAGCTAGTGACTTTTCTCCTGATTACTTGCAGGGCTCTTTCCCCAGCTTCATGATGATGTGAGGCACAAGGCCTCATCCTAACCTGACTGCTGAGAGTGGTAGGCATAGCTCTAAAGCCAGTACCTATTAGTTCAGGTTCTTTCTTGGGACAAAGTGCAAGGAACTAAGCATTTAACAAAGAGGAAGGTTTATTTTGCCCTTACCCGGCAAGGATATACAACAAAGACACAGGGGGACTTAGTTTCTCAGGATACAGCCTCTGTTGTCTCTGTCTCCATCTTGAAATGTGTCAGGTCAGTAAGTCATCAGGGTATGTTGACTCTCATGGTCTCAGGCCTCTACCCAGGTCTGAGAGGTCTAGATTACACACAGCTGGGACCTTTCATGCCCTCTAGACCAGGAAGCTTCATCAAGGAAGTTGGGGCCATGTAGGTTGGGGGAGTTAGGAAAGATGGAATAAGAGGCTGAGTCAAAGAAGTTCCTTCAAGTTGGTCCAGTCATAGAAACTACAGAATCTAATCTTAAAGAATGAATGGGTCAAAGAACAAATCACAGAAACATTCAGTATAATGGCATACCAAACTGTGTGGGATGTGGTCAAAGCAGTACTTACGGGAAAATTAATATTTCTTTTTTCTTTTTTTTTTTTTGAGGGCAATTGGGGTTAAGTAACTTGCCCAAGGTCACACGGCTAGGTTTTTGTTTGTGTGTGTGTTAAGTGTCTGAGGCAGGATCTGAACTCAGGTCTTTCTGACTCCAGGGCCAGCGCTCTACTCACTGCGCCACCTAGCCGCCCTAAAATTTATATTTCTAGACAATAAAATTATATTTCTAACTCATAAGAGAAAAAAAAAACAGATCAAATTGGGCATACAACTAAACAAACCCTAGAAAATCAACAAATTGAAACCCTCAATTAAATACCAAAATAGAAATCCTGAAAATTAAAGGAGAAATTAAAAATTAAAAGTCAAGCATTGAGCTAATAAATAAAACTAGGAATTTGTTTTAAAAAAAAAAAAACCCACCAGAATCAAACAGATAAGCCGTTAGTCAATCAATAAACATTTAAGTGTCTTATATGAGTCAGGCACTGTACTAAACCTGGGGATGCAAAAATAGGCAAAAGTCAGTCCCTGCCATCATGGAATTCACAATTTAATGGGTGAGATAACAAGAAAATATGTACACAAACAGTCTGCATACAGGAAAAATAAATCATTAAAAGAAGGAAGGCACTAGAATTAGGAGTTAGGAAAGGTTTCATATGGAAGATAGGATTTTGGTTTGGACTTGAAGAAAGTCAGTAAGCAGAGATAAGAAGGGAGAGTACTCTATGTACACAGAAGATAGCCAGAGATACCCAGAGCTAAGAGAAAAGGTACCTTTTTCCTTTTTTTTTTTTTTTTTTTTTTTTGAGTTGCAAAGAAGCCAGTGTGGCTGGATCAAAGAATACTTGTTGAGAAGTAAGGTATAAGAATACTGGAAAGATTGGAGGGCCTAAATTATGAAGGTCTTTGAACATCAAACAGAGTTTTGTATTCTGATGGCAACGGGGGACCACTAGAGTTTATTGATTAGCTAGTTTGTTTAAAAAAAAAATAAATAGGAAAACCAGATTGCAAATATCAAAAATGAAAAAGTCAAATTCATAACCAATGAAGAAGAAATAAAAGCAATTATCAGGAGCTTTTCACCTAATTATATACCAAAAAAACCTGACAATTTTAATTAAATGGGTGGATATTTATAAAAAAGTATAAATTGCCCAGATTAATAGAATAGGTAATAAAATACTTAACCCTATCTCAGAGAAAAGAAATTGAACAAGCAATAAATGAACTCTCAAAAGAAAAAAAATATCCCAGGACCAGATGAATTTGCAAGCAATTCTGCATCATAGTTAAAGCACAGTTAATTCTATTGTGACAAACTGTCAGTGAAAAAATAGGTAAAGGAACCACAGGGGGTGGAGTCAAGATGGCAGAGTAGAAACAGGACTTCCGAGGGACTCCAGCTTCTACCTTCCCCAATCCATGTAAAAGGTGACTCTGAAAAAACGTTGGAGCTACAGAACCCACAAAATGACACAGAGAAGCTAACCTCCCACTGAGGACAGCCTTGCAGCCCAGCAGGGAGTGGCCAACACAGTGCTCTGGGAGCCAACCCCAGCCCCATGAGCCAGAGGTTTTACCCCCAGGGCAGCCTGACCAGCCACTGGCTGGAGGGACTACACGTGGCTGCTTCAGCTCCTGGCCTGCAGACTATAAGGGAACCAAGCGGCCAGTCTGAGGGGTAATGGCTGTTGCTTTAACCTGCTTGGATCTGGATTGCGGTCTAGTGTGGAAGTCCTGGGGTGTGTGACCAGCTTGCCAGAGCATGTGGAGGCTTCAGAGAGGGTAACCAACTAATGCCTCGGGCAGCTGAGAAAACCCCAGTGTTTGGGACAGAAGCTCCCCTTTCAGAGAGGGTACCCAACTAATACCTCGGGCAGCTGAGAAAACCCCAGCATTTGGGACAGAAGCTCCCCTGTCTAGTGGCAGAGTCCTACTGTGGCAAAAAGCTTAGGAGTCAAGTGACTGAGTGGCTGACCAGGCAAAGGAAGCAAAATAAACAGAGTACCCCAACTTTACACTCTTACTTTGGCAACAAAAAGGATCAAAGCATGGAACAGGAGGAAGACAGTGAATTCAGAACTCCTACACCAAAAGCTTCAAAGGAAAATACGAGCTGGTTACAAGCCATAGAGGACCTTAAGAAGCAGGTAAGAGAAGTGGAGGGAAAATTGGGAAGAGAAATGAGAATGAGGCAAGAAAATTATGAAATGAGAGTCAACAGCCTGACTGAGGAAAGTAACACCTTAAAAAATAGACTAACTCAAATGGCAAAAGAGGCTCAAAAAGGCAATGAGGAGAAGAATGCCTTAAAAAGCCAAATTTGCCAGATGGAAAAAGACTCTCAAAAGCTCACTGAGGAGAATCATTCCTTCAGAATTAGACTGGAGCAAATGGAAGCTAGTGACTTTATGAGAAATCAAGATGCTGTTAAACAGATCCAAACAAATGAAAGAATAGAAGGCAATGTGAAATATCTTATGGGAAAAACCACTGACCTGGAAAATAGATCCAGGAGAGATAATTTTAAAATTATTGGACTACCTGAAAACCATGATCAAAGAAAGAATCTAGAAATCATCCTTCAAGAAATTCTCAAGAAAAATTGCCCTAATGTTTTAGAACCAGAGGGCAAAAAAATGAATCCACCAATCACCTCCTGAAAAAGATCCCACAAAGAAAACTAGGAATATTGTAGCCAGGTTCCAGAATTCCCAGATCAAGGAGGGAATATTACAAGCAGCCAGGAAGAAACAATTTGAATATTGTGGAAACACAATCAGGATAACACAGGATCTGGCAGCTTCTACACTGAGGAACTGAAGGGCATGGAATATGATATTCCAGAGGGCAAAGGACCTGGGATTAAAACCAAGAATCACCTACCCAGCAAGACTGAGTATCATGTTTCAGGGGAAAATATGGTTATTCAGTGGAATAGAGGACTTTCAAGCATTCCTGAGGAAAAAACCAGAGTTGAATAGAAAATTTGACATCCAGACACAAGAAGCAAGAGATGCTTGAGAAAGTAAACAGGGAAAAGAAATCATTATGAACTTATCAAAGCTGAACTTACATTCCTACAAGGAAAAAAGGTAACTGTGTCTGATGAAACTTTTCTCAGTATGAAAATAGTTGAAGAAGGGTATATGGGCATATGAATACATATGTGAATGTGTGTATATATGTTTTCAGGTAAACATAGATAGAGGGCACAGGTCGAATTTAATAGGAAGAGATGATACTTAAGGGGTGAAATTAAGAGGTGAGAGAGGAATATAATGAGAGGAGATGGGGAGAGACAGAATGGGGTGAACTATCTCATATAAAAGAAGCAAGGGAAAATGGTTCCAAGGGAGGGGAAGAACAGGAAGGCAAAAAGGCAAAACCTTATCCTCATTGAATTTGGATCAGGGAGAGAATGACATACATACTAAATAGGGTTTCTCACCGTACAGGAGAGTAGGGGAGAAGGGGATGAGAGAGTGGAAGGGAGGACAGGCTGGGGAGGGCGGAGTTGGAAGCACCCACTTTTGAAAAGGGACAGGACCAAAGTGGGGAGTAGACCAGGTGGGAGGTGGGATAGGAGGGAGGGAAATATAGTCAGTCTTTTACAATATATCTACTATGGTAATGTTTTACATAGCTACACATGTACAGCATATAGTGAGTTGCTTATCTTCCTTTTAAAACCAAATTTAAAAAAAATATATAAATACCATGATTAATACTATTGTGCACATAATTGGGAGATAAGATGTGCAGGCATTGGGGCACAGGGATTCACCTCGCCCTCCTGGAAAAGTCGAAGGGGGTATGGGAGAAGAGATGGGAAAGAGCAGATTGGATGAGGGGATATCCTGTATGACTGTTATTCTGGGATCATAGGTAGGGGAGAAATGGGGGGAAAATTGTAACTCAAATTCTGGCAGAAATGCATGATGTAAACCAGAAGTCAAAAAAGCATTTGAAAAAAGGAAAAAAAAGAAGAAAAGAAAAAATAGGTAAAGAAGGGATACTACCAAATTCCTTCTGTGATACAAATAATGGTGTTCTTATCTAAACCAAAGAAAGTCAAAACAGGAACAAAACTATAGACCAGTTTTGCATAGCTATACATATACAACACATACTGAATTGCTTATCTTCTCAGAGGGAGTGGGTGACAAGGGAGGAAGGGAATGGATCTGAAAATCGAAGTTTTAAAATTAAATGTTTCGTAAGATTTCCAGGCAGTGGGGCTCAGAGATTCACCTGGCCCTAATAGCAAAGTCGAAGGGGGTATGGGAGAAGATATGGGAGATAGCAGATTGGATGAGGGGATATCTAGTGGGACTGCTATTCTGGGGTGGTGGGGAGGGAAAAATGGGGGGAAAATGTAACTCATAATCTGGTGGAAATGAATGATGTAAACCAGAAGTTAATAAAGCATTTGTTTAATCAAAAAAAAAAAAAACTATAGACCAACTTCCCTAATGAATATCAATGCAAAGTTTTAAATAAAATACTAACAAGGAGATTACAGCAACATATCACAAAGATTATATACTATAACCAGGTTAGGTTTGTACCAACAGTGCAGGACTGGTTTCATATAAACCTAAGTGACCATATTAATAACAAGAACAACAAAAGTCATGATTATTTCAACAGATATAGGAAAAAAAACTTGACAGTACATATTCCTAGTTCTCAAAAAACACACTAGAAAGCATAGAAATAAATGGAGTTTACCTTAAAATGTTAGGCATTATCTGCCTAAAATCAATACTTGCATTATCTATAATAGAGACAAACTAGTAATTAGCCTTTCCAGTAAGATCAGGAGTAAAATCAGGATTTCCATTATTACCATTACCATTCAATATTATAAATTAGAAATTCCTTTTTGCTTTTTTTGGAGGGTAATTGGGGTTAAGTGACTTGCCCAAGGTCATGCGTCTAGTTAAGTGTTAAGTGTCTGAGGCCGGATTTGAACTCAGGTCCTTCTGACTCCTGGACTGGTGCTCTTATTCACTGCCCCACCTAGCTGCACATGTACTAGAAATTCTAGCAATAACAATAAATGAATAAGCATAGACAAAGAGCAAATAGAACTCATTTTTTGAAGATGATAGATGTGGTGTTTTACTTAGAGAACCCTAGAGAGTTTATAAAAAAAAATTAAACAAAACAATTAATAACTTTAACTAAATTGCAGACATAAAAATAAACCCACACAAATCATTAGCATTTCTGTATGTTACCAACAAAATCCAGCAGAAAAAGATAGAAAGATTCCATTTAGAATAACTGTGAACAGTTTAAAATATGTGGGAGTCTGCCTGCTGACACACAAACAGGAATTTTATGAACACAATTACACAACACTCCACACAAAGAGATCTAAACAATTAGAGAAATATTAATTGCTCCTGATTAGGCCAAGCCAATATAAATGGCACTACTACTTAATTTATTCAGTATCAAACTACCAAAAGTCTATAGAGGTAGAAAATCTAATAGCAATTCATCTGGAGGAACAAAAAGTGAAGAATAACAATGGAATCAATGAAAAAAAATATGAGCAGAAAGAGGGCCTAGCAGTCAAACTGTACTACAAAGCCATGATCATCAAAAGAATTTGGTGCTGGGTAAGAAATAGAAACATTGATTAAGTACCCAGTATGCAGAAGGAAATTAACACAGTAACATAGTATTTGCTAAATCCCTAAATCCTAGCAATTTAACATAATCTATTGGGAAAACTGGCAGTCTGGCAGAAACTAGGTGTAGACAAACCTCTCCAGCTGCATGCATGTTAAGATAAACTCCAAATGGGTACATGATTTATACATAAAGGGTGATATTATAAGCAAATTAGTGGAACATGAAAGAAATTACCTGTCAGATCTATGGCTTGGGGAAGAATTCCTGACCAAACAAGAGATAGGTTATAATTGATGAAATAGATTATTTTTAATTACATAAAATTTTACATGACTGTGCATTTTTGTAATGAGCTTTGTTTTTCTTGACTTCTCAATTTGGGGTTGGGATTTAGAATTGTAAAAATGGAATTTTTAAAGCAAAAAAAAAGTAATATATGGAGGAGGAAGAACGTGATTGTGAAGAACTTAAAATGAAGGTGGCAGGCATAGACTCTTTTGAAAAGTCTTATCAATAGAAGGAAAGATGAAAAACTAGAAGTAGCTAGAATGATCAATAGGAAAAGTGAAGGATTTTTTCAGGGTAAGGGAGACCTATATATGTTTAAATAAGAAAGGAAAAGAACCACTAACGAGGGAGAGCATTGGGGAAGCAGAGTTCTCAGGAGTCAGGAAGATGGAACCAAAGGGACAAGTGGAGGACTTGTTTCAAATACTGAAGTAAATATATGATTTCATTGATTAGGATATTTCCTCCAGTGATGCAGACTGTAGCCCATCAATTGCCTGCCCATCCTATGTGATTTTTGTCCATGTTTGCCACAGGGAATCCACATGCTCTAGGCCTTCCTTTATTCTACACTTTATCCTAACATTGTGATGGCACCAGTGGAACACTCTGGTTCCTCTTGCCAAATGGCCAGACTATTTTCCTTTCTTAGTATAACATTTCCTGATAAGTTCCTTATTTGTTGTATCTTATAGTCTATTCATATTCACTATTTCCTTCTCCCTTGTTGTTTATGTGATATTCAATTTTTCAGTTTGTTTATATCTCAGAGCTAAACCACAAGAGTGGTAGAATATTGGTATTAAAAAGATAGGCCTTTGTTTCTGAAGAAATTTAGGGTTTTTTAAAGAACTTTGTAATTTCCCAGAGGCAATGCAGACTTGTTCTTCTGTTTAATCCTGGGCTCATCCTGTAGTCTATTTGTATCCTATCTGCAAATATACCTACTGAATGATAAATACTATTGGTTTTTATCCAGCCAGCTATATGTTATGATCTAGAGAAAAGCCATTCTTGATACATTTTTGTCTTTCTCGTTTAGATTGTCATTCCAAATCCAAAGAGAGTTATGAATCTCTTCCAAGAAGCTCGTTGTTCTCCTTGGGCTTGATGTAAACAGCATAATATCATTTGCAAACACAGGAACATCTCTTGCAGTACAAAATCATTGTATATGTTTCTCCTGTTTCTGTCTAGAGGTGTATGAAAGAACAAGAAAAGATTTCAAATCTATCTTTGACACTATCTTACTAAGCAAATCATTTCATATTCCTGGGCTTTAATTTTCTCGTCTGTAAAAAGAGTTAGTCAAAATTATCTCTGGGGTCCCTTCTAGACCATGATCCCTACATCACAGTGGTGAATGTGTTTGGGGAGCATACATCTCCTTATTTTTTGCCTCTGATGTTTACAATCAGGGTTATTGAATAAGATCATTGATTTTAATGTTTGGATGGATGATACATTTGAATGTGATTTTTTAAAGGGCCTCTAAAATGGTGTTTTGTTCAATCAAATTAAATGCATTTTTATAATCAGCACAGTGGGATAATAAAGATCTGGTCACTTTTAGAATAATCTTTGCTAAAGCCTACCTTTTCCATGTAGATATTCATATTAAGAGTGTCTTAGGTATTCATGGAAATGATTCTCATAACACTTTTATGGAGAAAGTAGGTACAGTGTATGTGGTTTACAATGTCTTGGTCACCTTTGCCAACCTGATGAATATTGCAGTAGAACCTCAGATTTGCTTTAATTTGCGTTTCTCTAGTCATTGGTCATTTGGAGCATTTTTTTTTTCATTTTTTCCCACCAGCAGTAGGAAAAGGAGCCCCTCAAAAATAGCCAGAACAAGACCACCTCCAAGAGAAAAACAAGAGTGGAGGGTTCTGATCCATTAATTGAAGTAGAGACATCTTGTATAGAAGACTGTAGGAAAAAGTATGGCCAGGCTTCTTCCCCTCCCCACAAATAAACAAGTAAAAAAATCTCCAAACAGATCTAGAAAGTATATCAGACAGAATCCTGATGAGAAACAAGATAAAAGCCATGAGTCATTTTTCCAGGCCAGGTTGGCATAGGGAGACAGAGAGGTCTTTCAGTACTGGGAACAATATCATGCCATGTGCAGAGAGCATGTACACCAAACCAAGATGTTTCAGAACCATAAGGGGTACTGAGACCTCCCACAAGGAGATGGAGTAGATGCCACCAGGTATATATATATATATTGCTTATTGCCCAATTCAGGCTCATAGCTCTAGCACAGACTGAGAAAGGGGACTTGTACCCAGGGATTTTGTAATAGGACTTATCCTGTGCACTGAACAAGGGGTAAGTTCAGAAGAAAACTCAAATGGTGTGGTTTGGACACCAGGAACAGATCAGAATTTCAATTCTAGCTTCTATTCTAGCTAGGTGGCAGAGTGAATAAAGTGCCAGACCTGGAGTCAAGAAGATTCATCTTCCTGAGTTCAAATCTGCTGTGACATTTATTGGCCTCCTAAGCCAGGGATTGTAGGTTCAAATAACATCTAGGGTGAACAATTTTTCGAGGCAGCAAGGTGGCCCAGGGGATAGAGCTCTGAGCCTGGAGTCAGGAAGACCTGAGTTGAAATCTGGCCTCAGACACTTACTAGCTATATGACCCTGGGCAAGTAATTAAACACTGTTTGCCTTAGTATCTCAGTGGAAAAAGAAATGGCAAACCACTCCATTATCTTTGCCAAGAAAACCCCAAAACAGGGTTTCAAAGAGTCAGACACAATTGAACAACTCAACAACAAAATCCAAATCTGAAGGTTGCGGAGATATAACTAGGGCAAACTAATAGTGTCTGAATACTGCAGCATTCTACTGTATCTCAAAGTCAAACCCAGGGGAGAAACTCACAGACTTGGATCAGGAGGGCAATGTTCAGACTTTGCCCTAGATTAGACCACTTTGGTAATACTGAAAACTTGAAGGTCCCCAGTCCTTGGGACCTTGGAATAGTACAACACCCCAAGAAGGCAGGAATAGAACCAACCCAGACCTGTCTTCTATAAGGGACATCAAGCTCAAAGTAAGGGACAGGCTGGAAGAATAAGCAAACAAAAAACAATTCCACCATTATAAAGCAGGGATGACGATGCTCAAGATAAACTCACAAGAAGCAAATATCACCAAAGTATCTACAAGCAAAGCCTCAAAGAAAAATACAGGTTAGGCACAGATTCAACTAGAATTCCTGGAAGATATGGATGGAGCAAGTTTGTTTTTTGAAGAGTTTAAAATTTTTTTTATAAATGAGAATACTAGAGCAAAAGTGTCAAACACAGGACGTTGGGACCTGAAGCATTCCCAAATGTAGCCTGAATCAGAGTAAAAAGTAATTGGGAAATATTTTAACAAAATAGATAAAATATAATAGAACTTAGATAGTTAAAAGTCAGTATGTACAGTTTAGTGGATCCCATTTCTATTTTAAATTGACACCATTGTACTAGAGACAACTGGGGAAAAAAATATGAGAGCTATGAAAGAAAGAATTGGAAAGGGAATTAACAGCTTGGTACAGATACAAAAACTTGCCCAAACAACAAACTCCATCAAAATTATAATGTGCCAAATAGATACTAATCATGAGACAAGAAATATTAGAACAAAGTCAAAAGACTTAAAAAAAAAAGAAAATGTAAGCAAATGCAAACTAATATGGAAAACAGAACTTGGAGAAACTAATTAAAGAATTTAAAAACAATTAAAGACAACCTGAAAAGTATAACCAAAAAAAGTCTTGACATTGTATTTCAAGAAATCTGAAAAGAAAATAGGACCTGCCTGTTAACATATCTTCTTACCACTATACTATGATGTTATCTCATATCTGTTTTATTTCTTTTAGCACATGGAGATTATTCATAGGAGTTAAAAAAGCAAGGAAGCCTTTACTTCCTTTTTCAGATAATGGGGAAGGGTTTTTTTGTTGTTGTTGCTTTATTTTTAATTGACATAGATTAGTGCTGCTGGAGTAAAATAGTAGAATTGATTAACTGTAGGAATGACCAGAAATATCTATTGCAGGAAGTTGGAATAAATTTATTATAAATGTGTCAATAAGTATGTGCTGATAAAATGGTCAAGATTATTATATAGTATGAAATATATGTAGCTACAGTCCCTAGGAACAAATACTTTTGACACAGTAACTGTGTACTAATATTTAAGTCACTTAATTTCTAAGTGCCTTAGGCAGATCCTAATTTCTCAGTTATAGTTGTTGCATTACAGATCTGCATAAATGGGGAAGGAGGTTTCTTCTTCTCTTAGAGTTCCCTACACTGATAAAATCAGAGGTCTACCGTACTGTTCCAGCTCCCTTCCTTCATGTCTCCCCACTCCGAAGTAAAAACTGAAAACTACCAGTTACTTATTATGTGTCATAGCTTAAACTTAGGTGACAATTTTTTTTTTTTTGCATTGTTGAAATAAAGTCACAAAAATAGGAGAGGTATAATGACTCCATTTGTCGTGTTGTTATTCCTCATAAGAGGAGTAAAAATAAGCTGTATGCAACATGTATGTGTTCCCTAATATGTTTTGGGAAAGTTAATTGCAACCTGTGTGGTTCAGGGATTTAGTGAAAGAAGAGGAAGAACAGTTGATGGAAGAAAGGAAAAAGAGAAAGGACGACAAGAAAAAGAAGGAAGCTGCTCAAAAGAAGGTAATGTGTATTTAAATATAAACATATAATTTAAGAAATGAAAATTGCTTCACCTAAAGTTTTTTTTTTTCCAAAAGCTTTTGTTGCATTATATCTGCAAAGGGGTGCACCTTGATTAAGAAGAGAAAATGAAGTCAAGATAACCAATTAGGAAGCTGTTGCAGTAGTCATTTCAGGGGTTCAAAGTGACCTCAGATATAGTCTAACCCATCCTCTCAAAAGAATACCTTTAACAAAATACTAGACAATCATAATCCAGACAGATGAATTCATCCACTTGTGTAATTCATATGGGTATAATTGATAGAAGGAACCTACCAAGTTTTGCCAGAGATCCTTGGGCAAGAAACTAAATACTATAGAAACGTAAATAATTTAGCTTCATCATTACCATAATCATTGCTGACAAGGGATTCGGAAGAAAAAAAACTGATTTGGGAAGTTGTATTGCCAATGCAATATTTACAGCACCCACGATCACGATAAAGACCATGACTATAAATATCGCATGATGTTCTATTGCAAAATATAACAGATCCTCCAGGTATAGGACAGAACTGAAACATTTATATATACACCAGAAAACCCAATTCCCAAACCAGTAAGCTGATTCCATCCTAGTATCAAGGATATTAAGAAGCCATAATAACACTGAGAGCCACAGCATTTTTTAGCCTTCCCACAAACCAATACAAGATCCTCTCCTTGCCTGAGCATTTCTCTCTCCCACCATCTTGCTAGCTCTGATTCTCAGCTTCCTGTGAGCTCTGCTTCCCTTCAGCAAATTCTTCCCACCACAGGCTCCATGTGATTACATTTAGCCTATTAGGGGGCAGAGTTTACTTTCAAAGCAGGGGAGGTCTTCAAACTCCCCCCTAGGTCTATTAAGGGGCAGGGAAGATCTTCAGATTCCCATTCCCATTACAGAAGTGAGCATTTAGCTAGGAACTTGGTGTACAGAATGGGATTGGGCTTTGGAATCACAGCTGAAAATAAAGGGATGAGATGCCTGGCTATTCCTGGACTAATAACATTTTTCTAGTGTCTTACAGATATAATCAAAAAGGCTTTGACCCAAAAAGAATAGTCTTGGACTATTGGAAAAAACAGCCTGTGTATATCTACCAAGCCAGATACCATAAGTAGCCACAGTAAAAATAGAAAAACAGCAGTTGAAATACCCAAAGTTCCCATGAGACAATACAAAAGAAAGGGCATAGATACCCAAAATTTAGTCAGTAAAGTAAGAGGAATTAGAGATCCTAACACAAAGAAGTAAATTTGACTTCATAGGTATTATTGATTAATTATGTGAAACCAATAATTGGATATGGTAGATGGATATAGATATGCCTTATTCCAAAAATAAAATTATATAAGAGTCCAAGGGAGTAGGGTGAGATAGAACTGTATATTTAAAGGGTATGCCAAGTTAAGGAAATCTAGGAATTAGAAGGATGAAGCCTGTGAAAACATTTGAGTGAAGATCAATGAAGGGAAAAACAGAAGTGATTTTGTCATTGGGACTTGGACAAAAAGAGACAACAGATGAGAAGATTAGAAAATATATCATGAGCCTCTCACAGAGAGGGGCTGCTATAGTCATGAGGGGCTGCTATCAGAATATTTGTTGGAGTTCTCATTATGTCCAAAGAAGAGTAGCTAACCTTCTTGACTTGCCTTAATGATAATTTCATCCTTCAAAAAGTTGAGGAACTACAAAGAGAAATTCTATTCACAGGAACTGTGATATAGTTATAACTATGACTTATAACTTACATAACTTATAACAGTAAACTCTTTACTATGGTAAAAATGGCGGAAATCTGGAGGGAAGTGATCACTTCCTCTTTGTTTTTGTAATAGAGGAGAGGAAACCTAAGTATAGTCTGACATGCATTCCAAAGGTTTCACAGAAAAGATAGTTTAAGATTTCATGGACCAAAAGTCTATAGAAAGAATAGGAGGTTTTAAGAATAATGTTCTAAAGAAAAAGAGGAAAAATAAGTCCAGTGAGGAGAAAGAGTGGGGCTTGTCTGAAGAAACTGGCAGCAGGTTAACATCAAGCAAGTTAGATTTTCTTGAAAAATGCATAAAGTAGAAGCATGGCTAAGTAATGGAAGATGAATATAAGAACATGGTTCCTGAAATTGTGTCAGAAGTGTTTGAGATGTCATCTCAGAATAAACTGATGGTGGCAAGGAAACTATGGAGTAGAAAAGGGAATTTTTTTGTTGTTAGTTTACAAAGTTGCATAGAAGTTTTCCCACCTGGGTGTTCCCTATACTAACGAAGTCACAGAGCCAGACACTATCTCTGTATTAGGGGTGGGGAAAAAAAGATCAAAGGAGTAGAACCTCTTGGACAGTTCGGGTGAAGGGAAGGGGAATTCAGAGAAGAGGCAGAGGTGCTCACTTCTTATATTGCTTCTCATTTCTTTGCCAAAGAGAATGATCTTTGCATTGGAAATGACAAGGAAAATGACTAGAGGGTCTTGATACCCATGATAATGTGGTTATCCTTGATTAATTCAAGTTACCTTGTCCAGATGAAGTACATCCTTGAATAAGGAAAAAAAACTAGCAGGATTTCTGAGCCACCGTCCTTATTTGAAAAGACCATGGAAAGGTAGAGGTGCCATAAAACCAGAAAAGGACAAATCACAGTTCAGTTTTCAAAAAAGGAAAGAAAAACATGTCTACACACAAGGCTAATGAACTTGACTTCAATTCCTGGGAAAATTCTAGACTAAGGGCTAGTGATTATAGGAAGCCAGCATAGTTTCATCAAGAATAGGTCATGTCATACTAACCTCATTCCTTTTTTTTTTTTGATAAGGGTTTCTAAGCTAGTAGTAGAAGGGAATTCTGTAAATATGGTTTACCTAGATTCTAACAAAGCTTTTAATAAAGTATCTCATACTGTACATAAAAGTATAAATGGCATGCTCATCATATTTTCAGATGATACCATGCTGGGGGTGATAGCTGACAGTGATAGGATCCAAAAAGACATCAGCAAACTAGAGCATTTTACTGAATCTTAAGTTGAAACTCAGCGGGAAAAAAATGAAAGTTATGTTTGAGTTTTTAAAATATAAATTTTTCAAGTACAGGATGGGAGACATATTGCTGGATAGCAATTTGAGAAAGATCTGGGGGGTTTAGTGGACTACAAGTTCAGCATGAACCAAAAACAAGACATTGCAATCAAAAAAGCTCATTAAATCTTGAACAGCATTCAGAGAGGCATGCCTTCCAAGAAAAAAGGAGGTAATAATCTCTGAATTTGTCTCAAGTTTTGCAGTCAGTTCTGGGCTCCACAGTTTGAGAGGAACCATGATAATAAGCTAGAGAACTTTCAGAGGAGGCCAACCAGAATGGTGAAGGGCCTTGAGTTCATGTCACATGCAGGTAAGTTGAAGGATCTGGGGATGTTTATCCTGAAGAAGATAGTTCAGAGTCATACTAGTTATGATCAAGAGATTTTCTCCTGGAAGAGGAATTAGACTTGTTTTTCTCCAGAGGGAAGAAGCAGTTCTCTCATTTTAAATGTCCAGTCCTTGAGCTAGATAATATTTCTCATTTAAAGTTTATTAAAGATTGGTAAAGCAGTGCTATATCAATGAGAAAATATAATTCCAACCATTTTCAGGTCTTGGAATTTTATAGGTCAGCTAGTTGGGAAAAAAAACAACCTTTTTTCAACAAAATATTAGTTTTCTACTCAGTAAATTTATATACTGTAAAGATACTATCATGTTTTGCCCATTTTTAATGTTAGGTTTAAAATTTGTCAAGATTTTACCAAGTTGTGTTAAACCTTATAACACTTAATGTAAGAATATTATATATTTGCTTGTGTGTAGCTTCAGGTATTAATTGTTATTTGATCTAATTCTTAAATTAATTGTTGTTTTACTGGACCAAAAGTATATCTAATATAGAAGCCTTTGGTGCCTTTTTCAATTCATTTTGTCCAGTTGTAAAATTTGAAAAATTACGGAATTTATTATCTTTATCTTTTATTAATGTCAGGAACCAAAGTGGCCTAAGAAGTCTTTTTAAGTGTGAATTTAAATGATCTGTATTCTTATCTACTCTGCTAGGTAGAATAGCTTGCCTGTTATTGAATAAATATTTTATTAATATTAATTTGTAAAGTAGTTTTGATCTAGATTCTATAATGTAGGTAGACTACAGATTCTGGGATAGCATTTAAAAACTTATTTGTGGGTAAGATACCTATCAGAAGAATATTAACACTGGTTTTTGAAGGCTTTTTTTTTTAAAGTCCATCTAGAAGTACAGACTATTTTTTAAACAGTCTACATAGAATTCTTCATAAGTCTGCTTAGGTAGTTAAGGCTGTACTATTAAATTGGGTGTCTTAGTTGGGTTCTTGCCTTTGGGGATGGTAGGATATGTAGTAAGTGGTGATAATTAGAAAAATTACTGCCAGTAGTATTTAAGAGGTATCCAGAAGCTAAACACATCTGAGTTTCCAAAAAGATTTTCTTTTAATTCCAGCCTGGAGTATGATATGAAGATGCTTATCAAGACATGCTGAATTTTATAACATTCTGATCCCATTATATAATATCAATGCTAACTTTGATAACTGAATTCATTTTGAGAGCTCATGTACTGTTGTATGCAGACTCTTTTTAATTTTATCATTTTCCTCTTTTAGAAATAGCTGCCGTATAATAAACACAAAATATTAAATCCAAACAGTTTTTATAGCTCAGTAGAAAACATGGCCTGTATCTTATCATGACTCTAATATGAAATAGAGGACAAGTTGGATGACAGAATAGAAAAAGAAATCCTTTGTTTTAAGTAAATGTTCTTCAGAGACCTTTACATTTAAAGCATTGATAAAGTACAATTTCTTTTAAAGCTTGAGGCCTTGATTTTTTCTTTTTTTGAAGGGCAATTGGGGTTAAGTAACTCGCCCAAGGTCACACGGCTAGGTTTTTGTTTTGTGTGTGCGTTAAGTGTCCGAGGCCGGATCGTTCTGAACTCAGGTCCTTCTGACTCCAGGGCCGACGCTCTACTCACTGCACCACCTAGCCGCCCCTTGAGGCCTTGATTTTAAAGAAATTTTTAGGCTGGAATTCATCATGGTCTAATAAGAGTTATGGACTAGAAGTTAGGGGACATGGTTGTTTGTTCCAGCTTCTCATTTTACTAGGCTGTTTGATTTTGGACAAATTGCTTAACATCTCTTGGCTTCCATTTTCTTATCTTTAAAAGATGAGGGCTGGACTGGACGGCTATTAAGGCCCCTTAAAACTCTGGTCAACAAGCATCTATTAAGTGCTTACTGTATGCTACACACTGTGCTAATCTAAGGATACAGAAAAAGGCAAAAAACAGTCCCTGCCCTCAAGGAAGAGAGACAACATGTAAATGAGTGGATACATAAAAAATTATTTACCAATGTGTGTGTATTATGTATATGAGAGAGAAAGAATGAATGAATGAATGAGAATGGAAGGCAATCTGAAAGTAGATGGCACTAGCAGCTAGGAGGTGGTATCTATTGTGATTTTGTGCCCTGATCTATATTGTAAATGGCCAGCCAGAAAGAAAGAAAGGAAGGGCTGAGAGCTCTGAATTCATAAATATAGTTGTACTTGTCTGCAATTTTTTTTTCTTTTTGGAGGGCAATTGGGGTTAAGTAACTTGCCCAAGGTCACACAGCTAGGTTTTTGTTTGTGTGTGCCTTAAGCGTCTGAGGCCGGATCTGAACTCAGGTCCTTCTGACTCCAGGGCCAGCGCTCTACTCACTGCACCACCTAGCTGCCCCTGCAATTTTTTTTTTTTTTTTGAGGAAACGTTTAAAGGGGAAGAAGAATGGTATAGTGGAAAGAACCCTGGATTTGGAAACAGGGGCTCTGAATTTGAATTTCTGTTCTGCTACTTGTGAGCTCCCTGGGAAGTGGCAGCCTCAATTTCCTCATCTGTAAAATGTAGAACATATCTAAAGTCCCTTATTGCTCTAAATTCTATGATTCTAGGAATACATCTGTTCTCTAAAATAAGGGATGCCTGTAGAATGTTTTAAGAAAAGTACTTTTTCATTACTTTAAATACCATGTACATTATAAAAATACAGTAAAATAAAATGAGGGGGCAGCTAGGTGGCACAGTGAATAGAGCACCTGCCCTGGAGCCAGGAGGATTTAAGCTCAGACACTTACTAGCCATGTGACCTTGGGCAAGTCACTTAACCCCAATGCCCTGCCTTTCTCCCTCCTAAAAAAAAAGCAAAAGAAAAATAAAATGAGGAAAGTTAATGAAAATTACGATTCATAAAAGGTGTGTGTTATCCTTAGAATAACTTAAGTTCAGAAATTATAATAATAATGAGAAAGTACCATTCCGTTTTTAACCATTAGTTTTGTGGGTTTTTCCCTAACCAGATTCACCATTTTCTTAATAGCGAGCTATACTCACTCGTGAGTTTCTTCTCTTTTCTGGTTTATCTTACAGTAGTGTTCAAAGGGAAAATGTCAGCGTTCAACTCAAAAGAGACAGTAAACCTGGATACCTTAGGTCATGTTTTTTGATGTTCAGTTTTGAGCAAACATCTTTATCAAGTTTCATGTTTTTAAATGGAAGTCCTGCATTTAAGATACACATACCCCTTTTTGTCTTAGATCACCATAGAGGAAGAGCTGCTACAGCTCTCCTATATAATGTATCTTGATGCTCCTCAGGCACATGCCAAGCCATATGGGCCTCTGATCTGAAACAGTGCTGTGTTTTTTATTTGATTATGTAAATTGCAAATTAGAGGTATCACTTGTGACACATAAGGAATAAGAATTAACTTCTTTGGGTCTTAGTTATAATTAAGTTATAGAAATAATTTGTTTTCTTACACAGAAATAGATTATTCTAGTGGGTGACTTCGGTTGAGTTGACTCAGAACAACTTTTATTTGCACATTGGATTTCCGGGTAGTTCTCATTATGTGACTTCAGAAGGAAGATTTCTTTGTTACTGGCCGGCAATGATACTCCTATGATTTCTTAAAAATCACTTTAAAAGTCTATCTCATAATTAGTTGTTTAATAACACCTTTCTTCTCTTTTACCTCCTATTGTCACAAGTCTTAACTCCAGTCATAATTTGCTTCAGATAACATTTATCTCTAAACATATTACAGTAAAAGCTCATTTGTCTAGTGTATATTTTCATGTTAATTCATGTTCATAATGTTGCTTAAGTGCTACAGTATATTAAAGTACCTTCTGAATGAATCCTCAAAGGAATTTTAAATAATGTACAATTTAGTTTGTTATGGTACTTAGTTATTTCTTTTGACAGTGTATTACATATATAGTAACCATTAGCTAGAATATTTGAACTAGTGCACCTCAGTTTCCCAAAATTTATTTTAGCTGAGCAAAGGTATAAGCTTCTGCCTCCATTTAACAGCTCCAGTACTTACTTTCAAGGAATAATTAATTCAGATTGTGAATTACTTATGTGCCTTGCCAGTCTTTCCTACTGTCTTTAATGGAAACCTGTTTCCCACCATCATCCTGTTTGTCCCAGAGACTCTTGAAATGCCAAGGAACTTCCAAGGAGGTGGCCTAACTACTAATTGCTGGGATGTCATGCTCATTTGTTGTTTTTCCTCACTTTCCTATCAGCACTACCCTTCCCCCACCAATCCTAGTTCTGTCCCTTCTGTTCCCCCCATATTCATGACATGGCTTCTCATGAGTGTAATTGTCCACCATCACAAAAAGCCTGGGAACCCCTTTTCTTTCCATTTCTTCTTATTAATATTCATTCTACATAGGAAGTGAAGGTCATTAATTAGGCACTAGTTTCAGAAAACTGTTGGAGGAAAAAATTGAAACTAATAATTAAAATCATTTAGTAATATCCATTCTATCCCATGCCTCAGTTCCAGAGATTATCAGAGGCTATCTCCATTCTAACCCAGAAGAGATAAATATTCATAACTACTTTAAGCAAAGCAAGCTGGGTTTTTTGTTTGTTTTTTGCTTTTATGAAACAAGGACTTTAAAATATATTTTAAAAATAGATTTATATCTTTCAATATAACGATTTTAATTTTACATATAAACATAACTATTTAAATTCTTCTTAAGAAAAATACATTCATCATTGAAAGCTTAAACATGCAGAACTTCTCCTTAGAATTTCTGAAGAATGATTTAAAGATTTTATTTGCATCAATAGACAAAGTAACAAGAATAAAGACTGTGGGGGCAAGATCTTTTCTTATGCAATTACTCCAAAATCCACATTTTTCATCAATAAAAGTAGCTATTGCTTGTACAATAATAACACATTTTTATCAGAGAAATCCATTTCTTTCTATTTCATATTTACATTGTTTTTTGTTTTTATTTTAGGCCACTGAACAAAAAAACAAAGGTACGTTACTTAAAGCTATTATTTTTTACTTTCTTACGTTTCAAATTAAAGTGAGGCTGGTTGTATATTTTTTTATTCTTTATGAAAAAAAGGAACTAGGGAAAGATTCTTTTAGTTTAACTGTTAAGCTATTGAAAAAATAACAGAATCAGATA
Source organism: Gymnobelideus leadbeateri (assembly GCA_011680675.1). Classification (NCBI taxonomy): domain Eukaryota; kingdom Metazoa; phylum Chordata; class Mammalia; order Diprotodontia; family Petauridae; genus Gymnobelideus; species Gymnobelideus leadbeateri. The sequence continues at coordinate 1,586,048 of WOXC01005003.1, forward strand.
AGTTAAAAATTACTGCTAATTTTTCCTGATAGATATTACATTTTCCCCTTTTCCATTCCTTGTTTGTTACTGACTTTTCTAAGTGTCCTACTATAGCTAAATTTTAAAACATCTCATATGTAAAAGGCAAATATCATATTCCTGAGTGAGTGGTTTTAAAGATTATGAATAATAAAACCACATATTAGTAATAATTAGGAAGAAGACACTAATGATTTAGGTGGCCTAGTAGATAGAGCACTGGGCCTGGAACCAGGAAGACCTAGCTTCAAGTCCAGTCTCAGACACTTATTTAATTGTGTGAGCTTGGTGAAGTCACTTAACTATTTGCCTCAGTTTTCCCAACTATAAAATGGGGATAATAATAGCACCTACTTTGCAGGATCATTGTGAACATCAAATGAAATAATAATTATAAGGGGCAGCTAGGTGGCGCAGTGAGTAAGAACGCCAATCTCAGAGTTGGAATGACCCAGGATCGAATCCGGCCTCAGAAAATGAGCGCCCACACATAAATAATGACTAGCCGTGTAACCTTGAGCAAGTTACTTAACCCCAACTGCTTTAAAAAAAAAAAAGAATAATTATAAAGTTCTTTGCACAGTTTCTGATACATATAGACACTGTATAAATTGTTATTTCCTTCCCTGTACCCCCCTCCCCAATCAAAAGCCCAAATTATAAAATATTAATGGGGGGCGGCTAAGTGGCGCAGTGAATAGAGCACCAGCCCTGAAGTCAGGAGGACCTGAGTTCAAATTCAGCCTCAGATACTTGACACACTTACTAGCTGTGTGAGCTTGGGCAAGTCACTTAACACCAGTTATCCTCCAAAAAAAAAGCAAAAGAAAATATATATTAAGGAAGTGTGATTTCTATCAGTTTTAAATATAGTTCTGTGGTATAGTAGAAACACAAGTCAGAGGGGCTGGGACTAAATTTCCACTTTTCTGTTTACCACTTGTATCATATGGACAAGTCATTTAATTTCTCTTAGCCTCAGGTTCATCATTTTTAAAATGAGAGGTTTGGGTTAGATGCCTTCTTAGGTCCCCTCCAGCTTTTGATCTATGATTCTATGATCCCACTTAACCTCTAAGGTCCTTTATCCTTAGAAATTTGCTTTTATATTGTGAACTTAATCAATTATCAACAAACATTTCAGTATACAAAACAGAATGGCCTATTTAAGAAACTGAACTTCTATTCCTTAGTTTGTTTTAGAAGTATATTAATTCCTGTTAAATTTAAGAGGGTAGAAAGAAAACTGTTATTTGTGTCTTCGTTTGCAAATTTTTGTTCTGGGCATTTAAAAAATGTTTTATCGATGCTTTTTTTTTTTTTTGCACATGTTACTATCCATTAACGTACTATGCCAAACCTTTTCAATAAGGATTCCCACACACACACACACACACTTCTAAAAAATATTTATAATGTATATGTGTATAGTGCTCTATTTGAAAATGCATGTCTCATTAATACCCACATTACCTATCCTCAAGTCCATTCTTTCTCTCAAAAGGTGGGAGGGATGTTTCTTAATTAGTTTTTTAAGTCATTGTTGAATGTTGCTCAGCATTCCTAGATCTTTCAAAGTTTTTTTGTTATTGTCGCCACATAAATTGTTCCTCCAGTTAATTTCAGGCTTTTTAATAAAAACAAAATATTACTGTTTCATTCTCTCTTAGTTGAGCTCATAGTCTTCCTGTGTTTCTCTAAATTTGTCATTTTTTATGAAATTATTCCATTGCATTCATTTTGTTTATTCATTCCCTAGTTGGTAGGCACCCATTTCTTTTTCAGGTTCTTTACTACTACCAAAAGTGCTGTTATAAATATTTTTTATATATGGATCCTTTCCCTCTCTCCTTGAACTCCTTGGGATAGATACCTAATATTGTTACTGGGTCAGATGGTATATACAGTCTTTGAAAAAGGAAGGTGGTAGCTTTCAAAGCCAAATAAAGGGATAGATTTTTCACAGAATAAAACTTGAAAAAATTTGGTGTTGTAAAAGTCGGAAAGCAAAACAATTAATTGGTAGAAAATTTGAACAACAAATTTTTCCATTAAAAGTCTAATATTAAAAATACAGAATTAATACAGATATATAGGGAGAAGGAGCCATTTCCCAATAAATTGCCTAAGGTACTTTCTAAGTCAGGACCTATAATCCTACAGATTATAAACTAAAATTATGATATAGTGCTTTGACTACATGATAAGAAGTCCTAGGTTCAGGACTAACTTAAATAATTAACAACTCTGGTACCCTGGGGAAGGTCACTTTATATTTCTTTAAAATGTAACATTTGTGCTACTATGAAACACTGAAAATGTGCCCTATTTTCATTATAGATAGAAACTAATAAATGAAATTAAATTATAACAAACTAAAGTTCACAATTAGCTTACTCACTTAAGTTCTTTAGCATATAAAGAATTAACAGGAATTTCAAAGAAAGGTTTAATTTCTTAAACCATTGGTTTGAAATTAAACTATTAACTTCAAACCAAATTAGATTTACTTGAAATATAGTTCCTAGAAGTTTTAAGGAACAGATTGTTTTAAAATTTCTATTTAATGGACAGCTAGGTGGCTCAGTTAATAGAGCACTGGCCCTGGAGTCAGGAGGATCTGACTTCAAATCCGGCCTCAGACACTTAACACGTACTAGCTGTGTGACCTTGGGCAAGTCACTTAACCTCAATTGCTCCTGCCCCAAAAAAATTGTATTTAATAACTTTGGAATTTTTATATTTCTATTTGAATCATTGTATACAAGTTAAAATAAGAATGAGGTATTTATGTATATACCTGAAGAAGAAAAATAATCTACAGAATTCTGAGAGACTTATAGACTTAGGATGGAATGAAGGTAGTGATTTTAAAAAGAGATAAAGTCAGAGAATGTTTATTAAGCACATACTAATCTATTCAGTATTGTGCTAAAGACAAAAAGGCAAAAATGAAAACCCTCCTCACAAGGAACTTATATTCTCTCTCAGGGAGAAATATGATATATGAAGGAGGGAGGCCCGATTAGACTCTGACTAGAGGGTCATTTTAATATGTTCTAAAGGAAGTAAAGATTCCTGTGAGAGGGAGTGCATCCAAGGCATGGAGAATGGACATTACAGAGTCACAGATCTAAGAGATGGACAGCCATGTGTGACAGACAAGGCTAATCTTACTGGATTGTTGATGAGGCATAGAAAAGGCAGTAATGTATAGATTAGGGCTAGGTTGTGAAGGTCTCTAAAAACCAGAGAAATTTATATTTGATCCTGGAAGCAACATAGAACCTCTGCAGTTTGAGTAGAGAAGGCACATGGTTAGATTTGTTCTTTAAGGAAAACTACTTTGGCAGATATGTGGAGGATAGAATGGACTGAAGAAGAACTGGAGATGGAGAGACTAATTAGGAGGCCATTGCAATAGTCTAGGTGAGTGATGAAGGCCTTTGGTAAGATGATGGCTCTGTGAAAAATGAGAAGGGTTTATATAGGAGATGTTGTGGAGGTGGACATGGCAAGATGTGGCAATTGATTGGAGATATTCAGAGAGGGGGGAGGGGGGAGGGAGGGAGAGGGAGAGGGAAAATGAGGAGTTGAGGATAACATTGAGTTTACAAACCTGGGAGATGGCAACTTTGTATGATGGTATCCATTTTAGAAATAGGAACTGTTCAGGGCAGGTTTTGGAGGTAAAGATAATGAGTTTTATTTTGAATGTGTTGATTTTTTTCTTTAGATACTTACTAGAAATCCAATTTGAAATATCTAGTTGCCAGTTGAACTGGAATTCCAGAGGGAGACTGGAGCTGGATTTGGAAGTCATTTGCATAGAGATGATAATTAAATCCATAGTAGTTAATAAGGTCACCAACAAAGAGGGCCCAGAACAGAGCTTTGGGTATACGATAGTTGGGGATCTGATATGAAAGATGAGCCAGTAAAGGAGGTTGAGCAAGAGCGGTCAGTGAGGTAGGGGGGTCAATGAGGAGAACCAGAATGATGATGACTAAGAAAAGATCATCAGATTTGGCAGTTGAGATTGTTGGTGCCTTTCCTTTGGAGAGAACAGTTTTAGTTGAATGATGAAGTTGGAAATCAGACTGAAAAGCACTGAAGAGTGAGGAGAATAAGAATTAGATGAACAGATAAGAAAAACACAGAATAGGAACACAGGGAACAGAATCCTTTGGAGACATAACCTTAGGACAGAAAAAGTGAGAGATACACCCTTTATGGGTTGTTAGGACTGTCTTAAGATGCAGTTTCAAGACATCCCACCTGATACTTAGCGCCACTCCCCTCACCTACCCCCTCCTCCATTACTCCCCACAACAATAAATATATAACTCCTCATTTAAATTCTCAAAAAACTTCTGGTGTTAGAACATACTTCCTTCCATTCTATATAGCTTCTTTGTGTCTTCCTCATAGCCCCATTTAACACTTTATGGTGCACAAAGTACTTTTCAAAAAAACTCTGTGAGGTAAGTAGTATAAGTAATTTTCCCATTTTATCACTGAAAAAGTTAGACTCGAAAAAGGGAAGTGACTTGACTAGGGTTACATAGCCAGTAAGTGTTAGACTTAATTGAACCAAGGTCTTTTGACTCCAAGAGCATTGTTCATTTCTAATCCCCAAAAATCTTAACCTGAAATTTCCACCCTAGAATAGTGATTTAATAACCTCATGATTACTCTGCCTTATCATGTAGAAAGTACTCTTGTATTCCATGGAGGGTGCCACATAATGAAGAACCACATGGATATGGGCTTCTAACTACTTCTCAGAAACTCTTTATTCTCACAGAAGCAGAAACTAATTTGGATGCCACCTTTACTCCTAAACTTTTATTACATAGCCATTATCACTTAGGAAGTTGTAAGTAACCTTTACACCCCCATAAAATGAGTAGTAACTTCCTACTAGCTCCTACTATCTCATTCCTTGGCTCCAGATGAGCATTTAGTTTCTTGGGAGTATAGACCAGGACTTAACCCAGGTTATTGAAAGGCACAGAATTCCCAGATGAGGGACTTAATGATTTTCGAACTGGCTATTCTGAGACTTTAATCTGACTACAACAAAAGGCATATACTTAGGGAAATTTTATCTGGCAAGTGTATAGAGAAACTATAGGCAACTTATAACCTATAGATCTTTTAATCACTTGATCAGTATGTTATTTCTTAGTTGCCCATTCTGTGGACACGTAAGCCAAAATTATGTCAGTTTTTGGAATTATCCTTTCCTAGAACAAATATTTTATTTCTAGTACTTATGTAAGTACTACTCTGAACTTCTGAAGGACTTGAGAAATTCAACCTTTGCTGACCTGATGATCTTCTTTAAAAAATTATGTATTTTCTTTTGTTCTAACAAAAGCATGGAAAACACATGTGAATTAATGCAAATTGAAGTAAGCAGAACCAGGAAAATTATATAAACAATGACTACAACAACGTAAATAGAAGAGAGAAACAACACCATTGAAATTGAATCCTATGAATTCACTAAATTCCAGTATTGGTCTGAATAAGAAATTCAAAGTCTTCCTTCTACTACAGAGAAGAGTAGACCTATATCTTTGAGCTCTTCTTGTTATCAGTTTTTGCTCTAAGTTACCAGTACTGCTGTGGTAAAAAGACTGGGAAGAGGGAAAAATTAGCACATATCTCCTTTCTGCACCTTGAGAAAAGGCATAGGCGATAAGAGGAGGTCCTAGAATGCTGAGAGATGGGGTGCAACCAACTTGCTTTTTTATAGGCTTGAAGCTAGGTTAACTGATTCTCAGGGAGCCAATAAATAGGTGTTCCTTTGTGTTCTTTCAGCAGACAGCCTAAAATTGCTGCCAAACTATAGCTATAGTCTTATCAGGTATATTCGAGAATGATTGGGAATTTCTGATTCTTCCTTTCTCTTCACTTTATGTTGGTATGGTGCCTGGGTACATGTGCCCAACTCTTTTTATCTGCAAATTTATGTTGTCTTGTATTTCCCCAACAACTTTTACTCCAAATACAGAGTTCATGTTTTGTTTTTAAAAATGTTATTGATGCCTTTTGTATTTACAACATGGTCTTTTCAAACCCTGCCTCTTTATGGAACCTTCTGTTTTTGACAAGGAAAAGCATCCAGTACAGTGACCTCTTCTGACAAACTGAAATATTCTGTCATAGTAATTTCCTGCTTCTCTGTTATTAGAGGGCAATATGTCACATTTTTTCAGTTATTCAAAGTTCAGCTTCCTTTTAGGAATCTTTTCGTTTATATTGTTGTAATCATTTATTAGTTGACTTGGTTTTTAATTGTTCAATTGGTGTTTAATTGTTCTACATTGTTTAATTAAAATCTCCCTTGTTCCTCTGAATTTCTTATTCTTCATTTTGATAATTCAGCCAAATCACTTGGTTAGGGAAGTCAAACTTTTTTATTCAAAAAATGATTTCCTTTAACTAAAGATCACTTTTACCAAAAAAACATTTTCCCTTTGCTATTGGTTAAAGTACCTGTTCTAAATTAAAGGGGTAAGAAAATAAAAGAGACCTTATTCTGAGGAAATTGTTTTGAGACTAATTTTGAACAGTGTTGCTTTTGTCTTGCTTGTAGCTACTTTCATATTGCTGACACTTTCCTTAAACCAGAAAAATAAAAACATAGTATGAATACAGAAAAATCTCATTAATAAGGGGAAAAAAAGGCAATTAGAAACACCTTTTTGATCCACATGCACTTCTTTCAAAAAATTATAAAAGTATACTGAAATAGTTTTCCTGAACTTCCCAGAATTATTGACATTGACTTTTATTGTCTACAAACCTATATCAAGTATGCAAGAGGAAGAAAGGATAATGGGAAACAGTTTTTGCTTCCACTAATTCCATCCATCCCACTTTCCCCTCACATCTAATTAGACATTTGAGTACTTAAGAGCTAAACCCCACAGAATAGAGACACTTTTTCAAGAAGCTTTGCTTATGGAAAGGGTATGACAATTGATTGTTTTATGATAGTACTCACCATTCCTGAGTCACCAGACAAAAATGTCCTTCCCTGGCCACCAGTGCCTTAAATGCGCTGTCCTCGTTAGAATGTAATCTCCTTGAGGACAGGGACTGTTTTATTCTTATCTTTGAAGCCTCACACCTGGCAGTGCCTGACTGGTAGTGTATAATGCTAATTAAATGCCTTTTTAGGCACTGATTCCTCATATAAAATTGGGAGTTTCAACATGACCTCTGAGGATCCCTCCAGCTCTAGATTCTGTGATCGTGGAAGAAGAATGGCTGCAGATTAGCAGTTGAAATTTTTCCCATTCCCAGCAGGATCTGACCCATTTGGACCTTCTAGCTGTAAGCAGAGGGGGGAAAAGAGACTACTGGTCACAAAGTTAAGTAATTTGAGAGTTATTAAGTAACCTTAATATCCATCTGATCCATAACATAAACAATGCTAGTCCAGCCTCTGTTCAAAGACCTCCAAGGAGAAGGAACCCATGACCTTGGCTCTCATTGTTGGTATCCTGACATTAAACTTGAATTCACTTCTTTGCAGCTTCTGCCCATTGCTCCTTGTTTTGCTTCCTGGGATCAAATGGAACAAATCAAGTCCACAAGCCTTTATCTGGCACCTACTATGTCCCAATCTAGTCTCTTCTCTATAATGCTCATCTTTCAAATACTTGATGACAGCTATTATGTCCCTCTCACAAGTCTTTTTTTCTCCCAGGTAGACATACCCATTTTGTTCAACTAATCCTCATATAACATAGACTCAAGACCCTTCTTCATTCTGGTTGCCCTCATCTGGACATTTTTCATTTTATTAGAACCATACACATAAAACTGAAAACAGTACTGCAGATGTGGTCTGATTAGGGAAGTGTACAATAGGACTTCCTAGTCCTTGGAGTTACCTTCCTCATCCCTCTTAATTCAGCCAAAGAGCTCTCTTGGTATATCACACTTCTGATAGCACAGGACCAAGCAGAAATCCCTAGGGTACTCTACTGGAAATCCCCTGCCAAGCTGAATCATTAACAGGTATTCTTTGAGTCTAGCCATATAATCAGTTCTGCTTGTATCTGGTTGTGTTATTATCTAATTCCTGTCTTTTCATCTTTTCAATGACAATAGTATAAGATACTTTATTAGAAGCTTTGTAAAAATCTAAGTAAACTTTATTCACAACATTTCCTTCAGTTACTAAAATTCTGCCCAAAAAGGAAATTAGATCAGTCTGACATGGCCTATTCTTGAAGAATTGCTCACCAGAAGAGTAACCTTATATTCACCTCTGCCTACAGAAATTGAGCCCACATGAGCCCATCTCCCTGCTTAGAATGTCAGGACAGAAAGTCAGGGAGGAGCAGAGATGATAGGTTCATATTCTTAGTCAATGGGAAGCAAAGAGAAAAAAAATCTATAAAATAGAGACCTCAAAAGACCTGTTTGAATCCCAGCTTACAACTTTATGTAATCAGATCATGTTCACTTATTGGGTACTGTTTTACTGGTATCTTATGGTAAGGCATTATCTTATCTACGTTGAAAATGTTTTCAGCAAATACAGATTTTAAACTGTAACAGAAAGTCACGTCTTCAAGCCAGTCCATTTGACTCGTTTTGGATGACAGTTTTGACTTGAGGGAATTGTATTTCCACAGTCTAGAACAGTGCCTTGTCCAGTGTTAGATGTTCAGTAAATGCTCATCATAGCTCAGAATCAGGGTAGAATTATTTAATTAAATTGATTGGAAATGGTTTGAATGTCACTTCAAGGTAGGGAAGTCAGGAGAAATAGATTTTTAAGGAAACAGTTGAGTTCAGCTTTGGACACACTAATTCAGTCAGAGCAAGTGTTTGATTCCCTGCTAAACCCTTATTAGATCCCTAGGTGACTGAACTTAAAAGAGTCAGGAATACCACAATTCAAATCATGTCACAAGTTGATTATATGGACTGTTTGTGCCCAACTTACAGTAGAGCCTTCCGAGCTCTTATTGGTCTGATCAGCCACAGCCAGACACACTGTACATGGACCCCATCGTCACGATGTTATTTTGGTTCTCTCTGAGTATGAAGGACAACAGTGAGTACTGAAAGACAGCAAGTGGTGTGGGATTTGGGAAGTCACCTAACCTTTCTCAAAATCAAAAATCTTTTTGAAACACTGATTACTACTTCATGTCAAACTAGGCTACATTCCCTTGTTTTAGGTACCTATTTGCTGGCATTTAAGACTTCTCACCAGTTTCTCACCCAGTTGTGAGGCAGTATCCTACCTGCAGATTCACTGTTGAGTCAAGTGAGCTACGGCTAGGAAGATTAGTGTAGTGATGTCATTTTATGTAAAATAACAATAACAGTAGCATTCATCTCACAGGATTTTGCCATCCAACAAGTACTTATTCAGCATTTATCATGTACAGATCACTGAATACAAAAAGAAAGGCAAATGCAATCCCTGTCCTCAAGGAGCTCTTATTGTAAAGAAGAGAGAACACGTAAACAACTATGGACTTAAAATATGTATATGTATATATGTAGGGCAGATTTTATGTAGTCTCAGAGGGAAGATACTAGCATAAGAAGCCGAAAGAAAGACTTCTTGCAGAAGGAAGATTTTTTTTTTTCCTGAGACTTGAGAGAAGCCTAGGAAACTTCCTAAGAGTGAGATGAAGAGTGAGAGAGCATTCCAGGCATGGGGGACAGCCATTGAAAAGGACCAGAGTGAAGAGATGTGCTGCTTTGTTCTAGGAAAAGCAAGGAATCTGGTGTTGTTGGATTGTAGAGTATGTGGAAGTTAGTAAGGTGTAAGAAGACTAGAAAGGGAAGAAGTCAGGGTATGAAAGACTTTTAATGCCAGAGAATTTTATATTTCATCTTGGATATGATAGAGAACCACTCTAGTTTATTCAGTAGAGGGTGATATGATCAGAATTTGCATTTTAGGAAGATCACATTAATATCTGAATGGAGGATGGACTGGGGTGGGGAGAGATTTGAGGCATGGAGACTTAACTAGCCAACTTCTGCAGTAGTGGAGGCATGAGGTGATAAGAGCTTCCACTAGAGTGGTAACAGTGTCTGAGGAGAGAAGGGAGCATATACAAGAGATAGTTTGAAGATAGAATCCGTAGGATTCAGAAACATGTTGGATATAGGGGATAAGAGAGAATGAAGAGTTGAGGTTGGTACCTAACTTGAGGCCTCTTTTATTGGAAGGTAATTGATATCCTGGATGGTAATAAACAAGTTAGAAAAAGGGAAAAGTTTTGAGGAAAAGGTAATGAGTTCAGTTTTGGACATGTTGAATTTAAGATGTCTAGTTTAAAATGTTTAATAGGCAGTTGATGATGTGAGACTGGAGGTCATCAGAAGGGTTAGGGCTGGATGAGTAGATTTGAGAATCACCAGCATAGAAATGATCATTTAAATCAGTAAGTGAAATAACGTAGAGAAAGAAGTGAAGAGGACCTAGGACCGAGTATTATATAGGAGAAGCTAGTGCTAACATAAGATGATAGACTTGGGAATCCCTCATGTTTATTGGGCAAGACATGAGTGAAGAACCAACAAAGAAGAGTGAGAAGGAATAGTTAGACAGGTAAGAGGAGGACAAAGAGAAAGCGTTGTCACCAAAATCTAGAGAAGAGAATTACAAGGAGAAAAGAGTGATTGACAGTGTCAGAGCCTTACAGAAAGTTCAAGAAGTATGGGGATTGAGGAGATACCATTTGATTTGGCACTTAGGAAATCATTGGCAGCTTTGTAGAAGGCAGGTCCAAGAAGCCAGACTATAGAGAGTTAGGACGAGAGTGGGAGGAAAAGAAGTGGAGGCATGAGTTTTAGATGACCTCAAGGAGTTTAGCCATGAAATGGAGGAAAGATTTGGGATGATAGCTAGTGAGGGTGAATGCATCAAGTGAGGGTTTTTTAATCAGTGGAGTGGCAGCCAGTAGACAGGGAGAGATTAAAAATTATTGAGAGAGGGGCAGCTAGGTGGTGCACTGAATAGAGCTAGAGCACTGGCTCTGGAGTCAGGACCTGAGTTCAAATGTGGCCTCAGACACTTAACACAAAAAACTAGCTATGTGACCTTGGGCAAGTCACTTAACCCCAATTGCCCTCTAAAAAGCAAAAAACAAAACAAAAATTATTGAGAGATTGGGGATGATAAAAGGAACGAAGACGGAATGGGAATACTTGTACCTATAGAGAGGTTTGCCTTGGCAGGGAGAAGGATCTTCTCATCATCTGAGACAGGGAGGAAGGAGGGGATAGTGGCAGAAAGCATCTGAGTGATGTAAGGTGAAAAGGAGGGGAGAAGAGGGAGCTCCCAGGGAATAGCCTCATTGGTCATTTTGAGGATCAAATTAAATAATGTATGTACAGTGTTTTATAGATCTTAAAGTGCTATATGTAACCATTAGTTATCCTTTATATTGCTATGTGTGTTATTATTGAGGGTTGACAGAGGAATGGGTTACAAAATAAATATAAAAACATGGTTCATGCCTTCAGATCTACCAGGGAAGAATGGTCATTTACACATGAACCAATTTAATGCATGGTAAATACATAAAGTACTAAGAAATTGATAAATGTCAGACTAAGACCTTGAATGCTGTGTGTAAACTTGATTGTTCGAGAGGGTCTTGATCTGGGCCTTGAAAAAATGAGTCGAGTGTATAGTTAGGCCAAGGAAATAAAAACAAAGAAACCGAATACTTTTTTGCCCGTTATATTTAATTCCCTCAAATTAACCCTTATACAATTATGCCATAGCCTTAAGGAAGGTTATAGTGGTGGAAGTTAAAAGAAAGTCAGGTATGTCATCTTTCAAGTGTTTTTTGAAGGAAAAGTTAACTTAGGTGATGGTTGTGTATGTAATGTTGGGGGAGGGGCGGGGCAGAGTGGGCGGGAAGGGTAGTGTCAAGATGTTGCTGGTAAATTGGAAATCCAGAAGCATGGCGGCTGCTTAGTTGGTCTTTGCCCTTCAGTTTCATCTTGTATGAGCAGAGAATTCAGAGCTGGAAGGGACCTTAGAGATCATAGTATCTTAAATTTAGAACTATGAGCGACTTCAGTTTAAATAACAGGCTTTTCATTTGACAGGTGAGGAAACTGAGGCTCAAGGAGGTTAAGTTACTTTTCCAAGGTTTTTGTAAGTAACAAATGTCAGGTGTAGGGTTTTAGTCTAGGTCATCTGCGTCTAGAGAAAATGTTCTTTCTACTTTCAGATCTTATGATCTAATTCAACTCCCTTTTTTTACATAGAAAGAAGGTCCTGCACAGGTTACTAATAACAACGAGACTAGAATCCATGTCTCCAGACTCTCCTCGTGGTATTCTTTTCCACAATATCATGTTATGACTTTACTCCATTCTACATTTTCCTGCCCAATTGATGTTTTCCTAATACTACTTAAATCATGGCAATCCTCTGTCCAAAAGCCTGTATTCAAAGATGTTTTTGTTTCTTACTGAGTTGTATTCAGACGCTACTTCCTCATTCTCGAGGCTCTGTCCTACCCATCTTTGAAAGAAAAATCCTCCACTCCAATAGAGACAATTTGTCTACCTAGAAAAATCAAGGGGATAGACCTCTATCCTGCCTTTAAAAAACTAATCCTATTCATAATCCATCTCTAACCACAGTTTATAGTATTCTTCAACAAAAGATGAAAATAAAATAAATACATAGTTTCAGAATTCGGTTAAATTCAATGACCCGCTTTGAACTGAGTCTTCCATAGCATGGTGGTACATCAATGACTTTAGTGTAGACAAATCCAAATATAGGTTCTTTAAAGATTTTTATTACTTATTTTATATTTTATTATTTTATTTATTAAATTAATATATTTGCTATTTAAATATTTTTATTATTCATTGTATTATTAAATATATTTATTAAATTATTTTATTTTTATTCTTTAAATATTTATTATTAAATATTTTGTTTATATTTTATTGTTTCTATTTTATTAATATTTTTATTTATTATCTTTAAATATTTTTATTAAATAAAAATTTTCCTTACCTTTCTTGGGTAAGGAAAGGGAGAAATAAATAAATCTAAATATAGGGAGAAAGCAGGGTTGTCAGAGATGGAGAGAAAAACCAAATTAATACCAGAAATATAATTCAGGAAAGTAAGAAAAACTATGAGATGTTAGTTCAAGAATATTACTGAGTATGGTAACTAGGGAAAAGGCCCCAGGCAGCTGGTATCTGAGAACAAGGCAATGGCCTTGTTCTCAGAATCCCATGGAACATTTAACAGTATTCCTCTGTGTGCTCATCACATATAGTGCTTAATTTTTTAGTTTCCTTTGATTCTTTGCTTCATGAAACAAAAGTTGATTAGACCACCATGGTGTATGTTGTTTAAGAGAATATGAGACCATTCCTGCCCTTACAGAGGAGGCCCTTAAGTTCTGACCAGTTCCTAGTCAGATGTTTTGTAGGATGGTTGTCATTGGCCTTTTTTGTTGAAATTGTTCTTTTTAAAATTTAGGTTCTCATTTTTTTTACTTGAGTATTCATTAGCTTTTCCCAGTGTTCCTCCATTTATAACTTAATATTCTTAGATATCAGTGTAGCTCTTTTAGACCACAGAAAATCAGCTCTCACTCACCTGGACTCCTCACTGTCTACAAAGAGGTCCAGGGCCTTCTGGCATCTCATAGTTTCTCCTCTCTGGGATGGCTCACACCCATGAAATGCCTCCTTCCTCTCCCACCTTCCGCAGTGCCTCTGAAGAGTTGTTTCACTCAGGAAGCCTTCTCTGTTGTTCCTCCCCTGGGCCCTTCCTAGATTCCTTCCTGCCTCAGAGCTGTCATGGGATGTTTCACCTCTCAAGCTTTTTGGTGTATTTTGTATTTCAGTTTGGTTTGCATGTTTTGTCTTACTAGACCCAAAGTTCTTAGGACAGGGACAGTCTTTGCTTTGTAGCTTCCTCATTGCTTAGTATGTCCCTTTGCCATACAGGGTGCTTGCATCTTATGAGTCCTATTTAACCTTTGTTTATTTGTTACTTTCTCATGTGTGTTACAGTTTTTGTAAACATCTCTCCCCCCATTAAGTTGTAAGCCCCTAAATTAAAAGAACTTAGTTCATTCTCCAATCCTTATCGCCTTGTAGACAGTAGGCTTTTAGGAAAATGTTTTGAGGTTTTAGGGGGGCAATACTAAATAAGTGTTTGTTTAATGTTAGGGATTTTTTGGGGGGGATATATATTTGCTTTAACTTGAAATACTTTTTGTAAAGGGGGTAACTTAGTGCTGGAACTGCATCTCCCAATAGTGTAAAATAGAATTTGGTGTGAGGTGGGTATATACCAAACCTTGTCTAGGTAGGCTCAGTTATAAAAAGATATTGCCTACCTGTGTCTTATTCCAAGAAAGGTATAGGGTGTCCCAAAAGTCTTACTGCAGTTTTAACCTTGTATAACTTAGAGGTGTTAAACTAAAAACTAAAAAAAAAAACTATTTTTGAAGCTATTAAGCTTTAATAGCTTAAAACTGCACTAAGACTTTTGGACACCCTCTACTTAGTTGTCTGTTTTATGGCAGTCCTGCTTTGTTTGAAATGAGCAAGGTATTATACGGAAGATAGGCTCTACCTGGGGAATGAGACTGTTTACTTTCTTATGAACAAAGAAAGAATTATTTTTGATTTTTGTATCTCTTGCTTATAGAATATAAGTATGTCAGGTATACTTTTCTTTTCATCGGTAAGTATAATAAATTTGCGACTTAATGTTAAAACTAGCTTAGGTTTAAACTTAAATCTCCTTACTTTGCTTTATTGTTTCAAAACCATTCATTTAAAGCATTCTCTATAGTTTTGGCAGTTTTGAAAAAATATATTAATTATTAAACTCAGGCTTTATAAGCTATATAAAAAACTGTGTTTGTTGACTTTTCTGTTTCAGAAGGCCAAATTTAAGTTTAAGCTTATTTCAAACAGTTATTTCCTGAAGCCTAGTATTGGATACACAGGGGTTAATGGATCTGCAAACAGTATAGATATTTTCCAGATCAGCTTGCTGGGCTCATAGTTGTGGCCATTTTTCCACAATGAAAATTCTACCCCTGGATCTTACATGTATCAGCTTGAAAACCAGAGTTTCTCTATTTGCCCTTCAACATTCCAGGACTGACAACTCTTTAGGGCATGACGTGCAAGAAAAGTTATTATAATATATCAAATATATATATTTATTAACAGAAAGAGAATTTTTATGATGGTATAGTGCTACTTTTTGTTTTTAATGAATTTGATTTATAAGCTAATTTTATTTAAATAAAACTGCTCTGAATCATTCGAACAGCTGCCTTTTTTTTATTGGAAGAGAGAATTCACGTCACTGGGCCCCTACTAGTGGAGAAGTTGGCAAGTAGTACTTTACTAGCAGTAAAATGACACCATGCTTCTCCATTTTCTAATGAAATCTGCAGAGTGGGAAATCGG
Source organism: Gymnobelideus leadbeateri (assembly GCA_011680675.1). Classification (NCBI taxonomy): domain Eukaryota; kingdom Metazoa; phylum Chordata; class Mammalia; order Diprotodontia; family Petauridae; genus Gymnobelideus; species Gymnobelideus leadbeateri. The sequence goes on from WOXC01005003.1 coordinate 1,601,549, forward strand.
CAGAAGTTGGAAGCCTCTTTCTTTGGAATCTCTCCATGTAAAATCTTTCTTAACCTACTTTGAGGATCTTCCCAGGTTTGTGTTTTGTGAAATTGTGTCCTTGTTTGATAACGTTGTTACTTATAGGAAAGCTCAGAGTCATAAAGTGGATGATCTTGGCCTTTTAGGGAGGTGGTTTCATTTTTGTTTTAGTAGAGAGCAGCAGGAATAATTGATTTTATAAGGATATAGTTACATGGTGCTATGACTTGTATTCCGTAGGTGCTTATTAAATGTTTGAGTTGCATTTGAAAAACATAACTTTCATCTTACCATTAAGACTAAAATTATAGTAGTAGTGTTTTATAAACAAATTAATTTAAAATCTGCCACTTATTACACATTTTAAATTTTTATCAGGTATCTAGGCAACATTTTTTTAAATCAAAAAGATGTTGAATGGGAATCATCATTAATTGAAAGTTACATTTGAGATATTTTTGATATCTTTAAGAGTGTTTTAACACACTCCTGTTTTAAAAATAACTTATTTGACTCCCATGTCATTTGTGAATTATGGATTATTAAAAGTTACGAAAGGTAGAACTCTTTTTGTTGTTGTTTTGCTTTTTGGAGGGTGGAGGGCAAGGCAGTTGGGGTTAAGTGACTTGCCCAAGGTCACGTGGCTAGTAAGTGTTAAGTGTCGGAGGCCTGATTTCAACTCAGATTCTCTTGACTCCAGGGCCAGTGCTCTATTCACTGCGCCACCTAGCCGCCCCTGGAACTCTTAACTATTGAAATTGGGGGATGAAATTATTTTTAATAAATTGGTAGTCTAAATAGTTTTATTGACAAGTTAGGAGATCATTGTTCCACTTATTTCCCTCAAAGCAAAAACTAATAAAAGTCATTCTTTTGCTATTGGGTGAAAATAAAACTTTCTACCTACCTACTTTCTACCTTTCTACCTACTTTCTACTGTTACTTTTGCATTCTATATACTGAGTGTCTTAACTTATCGGTTTTCCTTATGGAATCGATGCCACATAAATTTAAAAGGAGTGATACTAAGCAAACTTTTCATTTGTCAACAATTAATCTAAAAATCAAGAATCAGTATGTTTTTTATGTTCCTGTTCCAAGATATAATATTTTAAAGCACATTTTTTAGAGATCTCAATCAAAAATAGATATCCTAATTGTTTGGAGGTTTTTGTTTTAGTTTTGGGGTTTTTTGGATTTTGTTTTTTTTGTTTATCTTAATGTTTATCACATTCAGAATAATCAAAGACTTACCCCAGAAGTTTCAGTGACTCAGTTGCCTTTAGAATTAAATACAACTTTTTTTTTTTTAAAGCATTTAAAGCCCTTCATAACCTGGCTTCAGCTTCTCTTTTCAAACTGTGTTCTTGCTGCTCCCATTCATGACATTCCATCTCCTGACTTTGTGCCTTTAGATAAGCTGTACCATAACTAGAATGATCTTTTCTCTTTGCCCTCAGCCTTGGAATCCCTAGCTTTTTTCAAGGTTCATCTATAGCGACCACTTCCCACTACAAGGGGCATTTCCTATCTCCCAGTTGTTTGTGTTCTCTCTATTTCTCTTCCCCCAAAATTGTACAAGTTGTTTTGCTCTAATAGAAGTGTAGGCTCCTTAAGAACAGGGACTGGTTTTGGTTTTTGGTGTTTTGGTTTTTGTGTGTGTGTGTGTGTGTCCCCAGTGTCTAGCAGGGTATCTGGGATATTGTAAGCACTATGTTTGTTGAATTGATAGAATTAACTTGATATTGCTTTCCAGAATTGTTTTCTGTGCTAATCCATGTTTTTCTCCCACATATATACCTTATGTAAAAATGATTCATCAGAGGTGAAAAGCATGAGTCTTAGGTTTTCTGTTGATCTATATTGTCTTAAGTAGAGATACTAATCGTGTGACAGCATAGAAATAATAAGTCACATCATCTGAAGAATGTTAGTAAATACTGAATTTCAGCATTATTTCTCCAATATACATTTTTACTTAATTCAATATTTTTATATGTAAAATCAGTTTATAATACTTTTCCTACTCTAAAGAGTTTTTAAATAGCAGATAATATTAGAAAGTGCTTTGAAATAAGTTTAAAATCTTGCTTTTATGGTCTTTTTGTCTTTTCATTAAAGATGATCTCAAAAACTTCATGCTCTAGATATATTTCTTAGATATTAATTTGGAGAAAATTCTGTTTCAAATCAAATAATTTTAAATGACATGCATAAGTTTGGTATTGAAAAGCATATTTCAGCAGTGCGCCTTTCGGTAAGTAAGATTTTTTTATTTAGAAAATTCCTTTTAATTTCTGTGGTAGAAATACTCATAGTAACTTTCATTTTTGCATTCCTTGCTCACAGTAACCTTCTAAGAAAGGTAGCACAAGGATTATTATCATCCCAGTATTTATGTATGAAGGAACTGAAGCTCAGGGAGGTTAGGTGATTTGCTTAAAATCTCAGCTAATGTATGTCAGAACTAGACTTAAATTATATCTCATGTACCAAGAAGCTTCTAAGTCAGATTGCCTTACTGGAAAACTGCTATGACTGAGCCCATATACCCATGCTGCTGAGTTTGATAGTATGTCAATCAGTTAAATATATTTGCCCTATTTAAAAAGACAACACAGATGCAAGCAGGCATTTTTCAAAGGGCTTAGAGACTACCCTAATATATACTGAGACATTTCAGTAAACCCCTAATTAAATGTAAATTCATTAATACAAATAAGAAACTTTAGATTAGAATGGCACTCTTTTGCTTCTAAGGGTGCATTTTGCTTGTTTGGGAAATGACATCAGACCCTTCCCTCCTTTCTCCAGGGAATAAAGTTGGGCTCATTGCTATGAAAATATTTAAGAGTTCTCTACTGTTTTGTCGAAAATTATTTGTCCTTACTTGCAAATTGCTTTTTCATTTTAGCTGGCAGGTAAAGCGGTAATTTCTTGACTCTATATTGCATTGAGAAGTAACTTAGAATTTCTATTTCCACTGGAACTTTATAAACCTTGCTAATAAAGTCTTTGTTATTCCTAGTGACATGGATTAAGTTTCTGTATGGATTAATACACATTACACATGGAATATGTGTACCTGTATAATTTTCAGAAACTTTAATGATACTTTTTGCTTTTCACACTAGTTATTTCCATTTTTATATGTGTGCGTGTGTGTGTGTGTGTGTGTGTGTGTGTGTGTATAGTCATCTCACCCACATGTAGAGTAGAAGCAGTGGGGCAAAATGAACCAGCACAACAATTCTTCTCAGCATATGGGACATTAAGCATCTGTGATGTGTGTCTTGTCCAATGCTATCATCAGAAACAGTGGTTCTTAATTTTTTCACATCATGGACCCCTTTTAAAAAATGTATAAAATAAAGCACGTAGTATTACAAAGGATAATAGTAACTTTGAAATGCAAAGTATTCCAAAAGTCTTAGTACACTTAATGCACTAAGACTTTAGGGACACTTTGTACAGTTATCAAAATTTAACTTAAAAAAAAAAAAAAGTTTCTGGACTCCAGGTTAAGATCCCTGCTCTAAAGGGAGAAAAAATGAGATCGTTGCATTTAGCTACCTTCTGATGACCTTTTCATTTATGTTGCTGTGCATTCTGTTCTCAGGCATTAAATCTTCTTCATTTGTGGTGACCTGGAGTTATATTTCTTCCCTTATAACCTGTTGACAGTGTACATGCTAAAATGCAGAGGGGATTAACTCTCCCTGCCTATTGTTTTTTACTTTCAGATCAGTCTGTGTATCATAAAAATCTATTTGGGTAGCAAAGTAATTTAAAAAAAAAATTGTACCTGAACATTAGTGCCCTGGAGAATTCTGCTGGCAATTGCAAAGTTTATAGAAGCAAATTCAGATTCATCACAAAAAGAGTTGCTTAAGAGAAAGTTGTTTCACTTGCTGATTTTGTTAGGCATTGTAGTGAACTCTTTCTCCCAAATTCAAAAGATGCTTTGACCATTTCGGGAAGAGAATTAAAAGAAGAGAAAAAGAAATTTGGCAAATTCTGATCACTTGCTCTTCCTAAGAAAATCACAGGCCAGTCTGAGTATTAGAATCTTGTAATTGCCTATAATCCTCTTTTTAGAGATATTATCATCAAAATTCATTGAAGGTTGTTTTGTTTTACTCAGTTTTGGTTGTTAGTTATCTGCCATTAGATACTGAACCAATGAGATCTGTCCTAGTTGTAAACACCAAAGTTATTGAGCAATTTGAAATGCTTAAGAACAAGCAAGTACTTTAACACTTTGAAAAATGTTGTTCAGTTATGATATCGTCTTGATAAGAGGAATTGGTGTATTCTGCTGTTTGCCAAATAAATTCTTATCCTGAGAAGAAAACAAACTAGCCATACAAACTAGGCTAGCATACTGGGAATGTAGAAAGCAAATCTAAGAGATGAAGGAGGGAAAAACATCAGGATTTGGGTGATTGGGTATTGAAAAGGAAGGTCAAAGAAGCCTTCCAAAGTTTAAACTCTGGGCGACTGGGACAATTGTAGTAACACTGATAGAGATAGGTAAATTCAGAGGGATTAAGTTGGGGAGAATATTGGGAATGATGTTGGGGGGGTGCCTTAAGGGGAAGAGTACTTGTGAGGCTGGTGGTAAAAATTTTCAAATAAGCCTAGAAGTGATAGCTCTGGGAGAAGGAGCTTTATGTAATAGAAGGAGTGAACATTTTGAGTTGAAGACCCTTGAGTTTGAATCCCACTTATTCTTTGTATGTCCATGGGCAAGTGAAGTGACTCTTTGGGTTTTAGATCCTAAACTGTGAAGTGAGCAGCATAGGTCATCGTCACGTGCATGATTCCACTAAGCCCGTGGACACTTTTCCTTCTTGATCTGTTCATCCTTCACTCTGCACTCGCCCTTCTGAGACACCTACCTCTTTATTCTCTCCTCTTCCTAAGGAGTTCTCTCATTTTTTCTGTAAAATGTTTTGCTTATAATTATAATTTCTTTAAAAGGTTCTCCCACCCTGGGGTTCCTGGGTGCACATAGGCCTCTCCTGCTTTGAAACGTAGTGGTCCATTAGACCTTATAGATTTCATGCTTGTATTATGTAATAGCCGCTTCAGCCACCTCCTTTCCTTTATGCTAAACTCCTTCCTTCTTAATTTATATTGCATACTACTTAAGTACTATGTAGACTATTTCAGATTTTACCCACCTGTGATTAACTACTATTTACATTAGGTCTGAATTCCAGCCTAGATATCAAAGCCTTCTATAATCTGGCCCCATTTGCTTGTTTAGCCTAACTTCCTTGTCCTCAATGTAAATTTGTCTCTAGTTTAAGCCATTCTCATTCCTTCAGACAGGCCACTTGGTGGAAACTAGGGGTCAGAAGGCTAGGGACTTAGCTCTGGCTCTGCTTCAAGTTCACCCTGACAATTTGCTGAGTCTCTAAGGTCCATTATAGCTCTAAAATTCTATGACGTAATGGCTTCTGATCTTTGCTCTACTCCCAATCTCTACCTAAACCTATAATGGCTTTTACCATCTTTTTCCATGGCCCCAGTCAAGTCTGCTCCCTCTAAGAAGCTTAAACCCACACTGATTTCTCGTCTTGGAACACTTATTGCACTTAGTCCACAGGGGTTCTTTGACAGTCTGGTGGACCCCTTCTCAGAATGTTTTATAATACAGACATTTATAAAGGAAACCCATTATACTGAAATACAGTTGTCAAAATATTCAAAACAAGTATGCAGACCCCAGGTTAACATCCCTGATTGGTAGGCTTTGCTGCTCTCTTTAGCACTTTGCTGGTATTGACTTGTTCTTATTTGTGCCATGGTTCAGTGCTTCCTCCAGGCTAAGGTGTCTGCTAAGTGTATTGGGGTAGGGGGACTCCCAGGAGAAATGCATGGAATGAAACCATCTCTGCTTACCAGGAGCTCACATACCAACAGAGGAGATGGACGGATGGATGGATGGTTAATAATAATAATAATCTGTCTCCCCTATTAATATGTAAGCTCTTGGTAAACAGAGACAGTAGGGGTGAAGGGGGGATGTGGGTGTACACAAAATACATAGAAAGAACATAAATACATTTCATCCAGTCCTCTTCATTTTGCAGATGAGTAAACTGAGGCCCAAGGAATTGAAGTGACCAGACTGAGGTAGCATTACTTTTACATCATAAACACCTGGTTGGTTTATCTTAAAGATCAAAGTAAAATAAAATAATCAAATTTGTTCTTCAGACCCTATTATTAGTTGTGATTTCAAAAATGTGGCTTAGCACAGTTAAGAACTGACTGACTTGGAGTGAGAAGGTTAGTTAGCCAGGTATCAAGTGACCTTTTTCCCAGGCTCACCCCCCACATCCCTCATTTCTTTTTTTTTGTTTGTTTGTTTTGTTTTTTTGGAGTGGGGAAGGCAAGGCAATTGGGGTTAAGTGACTTGCTTAAGGTCACATAGCTAAGTAAGTGTTAAGTGTCTGAGGCTGGATTTGAACTCAGGTCCTCCTGACTCCAGAGCCAGTACTCTATTCACAGAGCCACTTAGCTGCCCTGATCCCCCATTTCTGAAGTGTTTTTCCTCCTGATCTCTACCTCTAGAGTCCCTGCCTCCTTCACAGAGGCTTTTACTGATCCCCCCTAGTGAGACTTCCCCTCCTCCCTAGCCACTTTGTCTATTTCTTCTCCTCTGTTTACTTATCTAGGAATGCTTTATATCCACAGTGCTTAGCACCCTGCCTGACATCATAAGCACTCAGTTAAGTCTTGTTGATCAATTTGTTAACCTGACTTGGGATCTAACTTTAGCTTTGTCACTAAATTGTTGGTGAAGTCTAAGGCAAATCATCTCACCTTTCTGGACCTTGATTTTTCCATCTGTAAATTGAGGTTTAATTGAACTAGTTGATCTTTAAGGTTTCTTCCAGTTCTACTTTCTATGACTTCAGTTCCAAATATGAATCTGTGGTGATTTGATACTAAATTGATTTACTTCTTCACTATGAAGATTTACTAAGCAAAGGAATAGTAATAAAGTTTAAGATCTACCTAGGAAAACATTACTTTAAAACTATATATTTAAATGGTAAAGTAAAATCCTTTTAGCCAGACTTTTTTTTCCTCATAGTTACTTAGAATATTGATATTGAATCTCTGAAGGAGTAATTTAAATATGAGGTTCTTAATAATCACCATCATAATAGTATTGATAATTCATATTTTGTATAGGCTCTTTTTTGGGGGGGGTGGGGAGGCAGGGTAATAGGAGTTAAGTGACTTGCCCAAGATCACATGGCTAGCTAAGTGTCAAGTGTCTGAGGCTGGATTTCAACTTAGGTCCTTATGACTCCAGGGCTGGTGTTCTATTCACTGTGCCTCCTAGCCACCCCTGTATAGGCCCTTAGAGTTTTACAAAGGATCTTCCTTCACAAAGACCTATGAGGTAGTAGAATAAACTTTAGCTTATAGATGAAAAAACTAAGACTTAGAGATCTGAAGTGATTTATCTATGGTCACAAGCTAATAACTGTCAGAATTCTAGAGGACCCCCCCCCCAAAAAAAAATTTCTAGAGGCCACTGATGGCATAGTGGACAGAATGCTGGACCTGGAGTCAGGCAGGCCTGAGTTCGAATGTAGCCACAAACACTTCTAGCTCTGTGACCCTGAGCAAAAATCACTTTACCTGTTTGCCTCAATTGTATGGGGATAATAACATCACTCTCAGGGTTGTTGTGATTGTAAAGCACGTAGAACATTGCCTGGCACATAGTAGGTACTCTATAAATGCTCATTCCCTTTTGCTTCCTCCCCCCAGGCCTTCTGATTGCATATGCAGTATTTTTCACACTATTCTTGAGCTGCCACTAGATGTAACCCCCGGGATCATAAATAATCTAATCTGGTTCCCTTATTTTACAGTTAAGGAGATGGATGCCAGGGAAATAAAGGGACTTGTCCAGGGTCACATAGGCAGTGAGTGGTGGTAGCAAAATTAAAGTCCAGGTCTTGCAGTCGTTTACACTGTACCATACTATATACATGAAAGCACTTTGGGAAATAAAGATATAAATGCATATATTACAGTATATTATTAGTTTCCCTCGCAGTGTGAGTTTCATTTATCCTTGATTAGCATTGCTGCTTAGTGTGGTAGAAACAACATATTTGTTGGAGTTAGAAAATCTGACTTTGAATCTTGGCTTCACCACCAGCTAGCTATTTGATGTTGGACAAACCACTTAACCTCTTTGAGTGGTGATCTCTGTGATCTCTGATCCTTTTCAGCTCTAAAGCGATAGAAATAGAGAAAGGGGGCTCTATCTCTATGAATCCTAAAGCATTTCATAACAGGTAAAAAACCAAATGTTTAATATTTACTTCTGAGCGATGTAGCAGAAATAAATATTTATTTAAGTGATCTACTTGTTATTCATTAATTCTAGTAACAAATACAAAATACAAACTCCTGTTTAGTGTTAAAGTACTTTATAGCCTCTTTCTTTCCCAGCCTTATTATACATTATTCTACTTCACAGACTCTGTGGTTCAGACATATTTTCCTACCTTACTGTTTTTTCCATACAGCACTTCATTTCCTGTGTCCATGTCCAAGCTTTGGGTCTGACCCATGCTTGGAGTAACACCTCTCCTCCTCGATGTCTGACACTCTCTTGTTACAAGGCAGTTTGAAGTGCCACTTTCTGCCTGATGCCTTGGCTGATCTTCCCAGTCACTCAGCCTTGATTTTGAATATACCTGTCTCTGCACACATTCTCTTCCTTAAGGACAGGGCCTATTTCTTTTTGTCTTGGTTTCTCCAGTGCCTAACACAGGGTAGGATAATAACAGTGGGCATTTGTGTGGTACTTTAAAGTTCGCAAACTACTTTACATGTATTATCTAGTTGGATCCTCACAATGACCCCATGAGGTGGGTGCTGTTATTATCCCTGTTCTACAGCTGAGACTGTTCCTGAGTGAGATTAAGCTAGATTCTGTACAGGTGTTCAGATACATGAACAATCACAAGAACAGCACCCAGAAAAACAGTGAAAAAAGAACAAGCCAAACCCCAGAATGACCCAAATGAGAGAAAGAAACGTAAAGCGTGGTTTCAAATGGTTGTATGTGCAGCCATACCCTTTGGTTATTCATCAGCTGATTCAAAGGGACTGAAAACTGCATATTAATTTAAGTAAAGTTATCAATATTGTTCATGGGATTTGTTCCTATTTAATTTTTGGCTTACATAATTGTAGTAAGGGTGTATTGTTTTTTCCTCTCTTATAAAGGAATTATTTCATATGTTTATCCATATTTCTTTGTATTCTTCCTTATGGCACATTAATATTTTATTACATATGCTATAATTTGTGAATCTGTTCTCCAATATTTGGACATGTAATTTGTTCTCAGTTGATTGTGTTACAAATAGTGTTATGTCTATTTTTGTACAGCTAAGTCTGTTCTTACTCATAGTGTAAAATCCTAAAAGTGAGCTTGTTAGACCAGTGGGTGTAGATCTGTTGGTAGCTGTTATTGTCTCTTCCATACTTCAGTACTTAACTTCATATATGGTGTCATGTGGGCATTGCCTCTAGCAGTATAAATTTTTTTCCTGGGTAATAATTTTCTATGTACTGCCATAAAACTTCCCTAGGAAGTCCAATTTCCATGCAAAATATAATTTCATATTGTACTCCAAAGCAGTGTCACCAGAACAGGGATAGCATACCTGTTTTCTGACATTCAGGCTAAAGCTTAATTTTGTTGGCTTTCTCCATCTTTGTCTATTTGGGTAGAGGGGGGAAGGTGTATCATAGAGTTGGTTTAATTTGTATTTCAGCTTATCAGTGCTTTTAAGCATCTTTTAGTTGGCTGTTGATTGTATTCAATACTTGAGCAGTATTTTTTTCCCCATAAAACAGTTTTAACTTTCCCCTTGCTCTCTTTTAAGTGGTTATTCAACAGGGGAAAGAAACAAGGATAAAACAATTTGAAATAAGCTTTTAAAAATTGCAGGCTCCAGTATTTCAGAAGCACCAGGCACTGATTCACTGTATTTTTATTCTTGCTAGGTCCTGTAATCACATGACCATGTAATTAATTGAAGTTCATTTTCTAGCACTTTGATGAAGGAAGCAAATTTCAGCTTCTCTACCTCATTTTGTGAACAGGTCATTGATAGTAATACAACTTGACTACTGGTTCTTACCTTAATAAATGAGATATTTCACTCATTAATGTTTACACCCCTGCCCATTTGTAGTATATTTTATGTTTCCAATAGTATTGCTTTTTGTAGATTTTATATTTGTTAACATATTCCTTGCTGTAGTTGTGTGCTTTATTGGCTCACTTTTATATTTTCCTTCTTTTTGTTGCTGTTAGTGCGAGAACAGACAAAGCCCGGTGTAAGCCAGCCTCAGCCTGCCAACTCTACTAACGGCACTTCCACAGCAACCAGCACTCAGAATAATGCCAAGCGGGCCACAGCCAACAGTCAGCAGCAACAGCAGCAGGCCTTGCCTCGTTACCCTCGTGGTGAAGTACCACCACGATTTCGGCACCAGGAACATAAACAGCTTCTAAAGAGAGGCCAGCAGTTGCCTACTGTAGCAACAAACCTGGGACCTGCTTCTGAAGTATTAAACACCCAGTCAAAAGGCAGTAGTATAACAAGTACACAGCCAGTGACTAATGGAGAGAGACAGAACAAAAAAAAACAACCAGGTAAGAAAAGGTGTTTCTTCTGTTGATAAAAATAATTAAATTTAGTATGTATCAGCATCAACCGAAGTTTTACTAGTCATGAATGAACAAATGGAATATTTGATAATCATTAGTTTTTGGTTTTTTTTTTTTTAAAGCAGTTGGGGTTAAGTAACTTGCTCAAGGTTACACGGCTAGTCATTACTTATGCGTGGGTGCTCATTTTCTGAGGCCGGATCTGATCTCGGGTCATCCCAACTCCGAGGCCTCTTGCGCTCTTACTCACTGCGCCACCTAGCCGCCCCTTTAGGGCAATTGGGGTTAAGTAACTTGCCCAAGGTTACACGGCTAGGTTTTTGTTTGTGTGGATTAAGTGTCGGAGGCGGTTCCGAACTCAGGTCCTTCTGATTCCAGGGCTGGCGCTCTATTCACTGCGCCACCTAGCCGCCCCGATAATCATTAGTTCTAATGCCTGTATAGTCATTTGTATCTTAGCAGTTAATCAGTTCTAAAACTTTATCACTTATAATAATGTCTGTATTTAATAATACTTGACTATTGACTAATAATGTTAGTATTTATTAAAAACTTGGTATAAGAATATAAAAAGTATGTCTGGATAGTTATGTGTGTGCACAATCTTGGAGAGCATTTACCAGATATTTAAAATATATAAAATTTTCACCAACCAAACACAAAACCTGATTTTTAAATGACTTAATACCCCTAAGTCCTTTTTCCTTCCACCTTTCTCTCTCTTCTTCAGAAATAGGTCTTAATGAATTATACTATAAATTAGACTATACTTTTTCATATAAGCAGGTAAACAGGGACTAGCACAGGCTGTGTTCAAGAGAAATAAGTATATCCTGCTATTTGCCCCAAACTGACTTTTTTCAACTCCATAAGATTATCTACATGTCAAAAAAACTGAAAAGGGGAACAAAAAAATACTAAATTTATTAGCAAAAAAAAAAAATTCCCTTTACAAGCTGGTTACTAACTTAAGTATTAATGAAAGAGGAGATGGTATTTGAGGTTAAAATGGGAGGTTGGAATGTATGGGGATAGATACAGATCATTTATATCCATAATTATGTGCTCAGAATCAAACCACCAAATATCTAGGGCGTTTGGAGTAGAAATATTACCAGTGTGAATCAAGCTTGCCTTAGTTTTACTATCTGTTAAGAAGCCTTGGCTTTTTAAAAATTCAGCACTCTTGTTCCTTCCCTCCTTAGCTCCTAACAAAACATTCCATTCTAATAGTAGTACTGACTGATAACTGTCTGATATACACAAAACATATTTTAGGTAATGAAGAATGTAAAAATGAAATTAGGCATGGTCCCTGCCTTCATGGAGCTTGAAGGCTAGATGGAAACAAGTAGGCCATTAGAAATATTCAGAAACCAAGGCTGGGGCGGCTAGGTGGCGCAGTGAATAGAGCGCCGGCCCTGGAATCAGAAGGACCTGAGTTCGGAGCCGGCCTCCGACACCTAATCCGCACAAACAAAAACCTAGCCGTGTAACCTTGGGCAAGTTACTTAACCCCAATTGCCCTAAAGGGGCGGCTAGGTGGCGCAGTGAGTAAGAGTGCTGGCCTCGGAGTTTGGATGACCCGAGATCAGATCTGGCCTCAGAAAATGAGCACCCATGCATAAATCAAATGACTAGCCGTGTAACCTTGAGCAAGTTACTTAACCCCAATTGCTTTAAAAAAAAAAAAAAGAAACCAAGGCTGATTTAACTGCAAGAAAAAAGTTCTTGGGGCGGCTAGGTGACCCATTGAATAGAGCACCGGCCCTCAGGAGGACCTGAGTTGAAATCTGGCCTCAGACACTTGATATGCTTATTAGCCATGTGACTTTGGGCAAGTCACTTAACCCCAGTTGCCCTCCCAAAAGAAAAAAGTTCCTTCCTAGTAAACATCTGGCCGTTGGCCATAATATTTACATCGAGATGTTTTATAGTTTGCTACCCCCACAGTGAAATATAGTATTATCTTTATTATAGGAACATGTGCTTAGGAATATCCATATGGAAGACATCTATTACCCCAGCTCCTATCATAATTATGAAGAGCTCCTTCAAAGTTACATAGTCCAACACCTTTATTTTGAAATAATGCAACTAAGATCTCAGATTGGGAAAGAGACTTTTTTGGTACCAGGAAATCCTTTGTACAGTGGCCCATTTGAGCACATTCCCACATATGAAACTTTTTTTCCTCTCAAACTAGTTGAGGGAGATTGTTCCTACATATATGGAACACAAGACAGTGCAGAATATGGTACAGGACTAGGAGCGCTAGTGATAATTTACACAAGGGCATAGATGATCTCTTTAGTTCTTACTCTTAACTTCTGTGTAGATGATAGCAGAAATAGAGTAAAATCACTTAGTATTTAATGAGTCACTACGTAAGGAACGATGCCAGGACCTGCTGGTGAGAGGAGTAATAAGTTTAATAAACAATTCTCATTGGTCCCACAGCTGACAAAACTATACACATAATTAAGCCCCTGATTATACAACCTTTGTCCTTGTCATTGGTTAACAAAATAAGAAAAAGATAATTTAAATAACTCAATCTAAGAAAAAAAAATTAACTATCCTTAAGTTAACTCCCAGAGAAACAAATTCTAGGACTAGATGGATTTATAAGCAAATTCCCTCAAGTTTCCAAAGAACAATTCCAATATGTTTTGAGTTTGTCTTCTAATTCTGTCACATTTTAATAGCAGGAGAAACCAGTGATTTGGTAAATTAAGTTAGAGACAATTTGCTACCGCTTCGATAGAAATCAGGCTTCCACATTGGGGAGGTAAAGTGTGAGGGTTGGTAAATGTGGCCTTTGCTAGACCTATTTGAGATCTTGGCCAATATATGATTCTCTAGGGAACCTTAGCTCTGGAACTGCTCACTATTTAACTTGATATTTTATCTCTTAACTATAGTGAGCAAAGGAATTGTCTATTTATAGATAGTATGTAGATATCATTCTTTAGGAGTGACTGAAAATGGTTCAGATATTATAAGTGGATATATTGATAAAAATTTAAGAGCTATTAACAGACATATTTTTTACTGCCTGGACAAATCATAGTTGTGATCAGCATCTGATTTTGTATATTTCAAAGCTTTGTGTGTATATATATAAAAGGGGTATTAGCTACATGGTTTAGAACTTAATGGTCTTATCCTAATCATATATCTCTATTTGGGGAAATAATCATTTTCCTCCAGAGATGAAATCATTTTGATCTTTAATAAAATAGCCAAAAGTAGTTTGATGCTGATGCTTCCCTTTCCTGAAATTACAAGGATTATTTTAGTTCCTCATCATTATGTGGAGATGGAATCTTAATTGAGTGTTCCAGCAGTGGATCACCTCTGACAACTTCTACCAGGCTGGAAGAACCCTAACAACAGATATATGTATCAGTTGTCCAAGGATCAAACCAGCCAAGCTCCAAGAGTCTCATCACCAGTGTCTCAGTAAACAGGTGATGATTGGTTTTTGGTCCCAGCAGTGCACAAAGGCTACTTACTAAATGATGGAGGGGTTGGGATCTATATCAGTGGAGGGGGTACCTACACCAAGGAAATCAGAGGTCCTTGAAGTATTGAAGTGTAAGTATAGATTTTTTATTTCACCATCTTTTTCAGGAGTTTGGAATTCTTGGGGTCAGGAGTTGAAACTTTCTTCAGAAAACTAAACATCAGTAAAATCTTGTTGCCTGTAACTGCCTATCTCCAGGAGAAGAAGGTGAACATACTACCTTCCCAATACCTGTTTCTGAGTAGTACATACTTTTAGTTTATAATATAAACTAGAATTTGGAGTTGTCATGCTGATCATGTCCTTTCGGGTATTCATTTTTACCAGAAACGTGGAAGTGGCATTGAACTGTAACAAGCACTTTAAAAAATGCCTAGCCCTAGCCTGAAATTTCTTAAAACATCAACATACTGGATGTTTTGAATTTTCAGTTCTGGTTTCTGAATTGATTTAGGTACTTTTCCCCTTAAATTTTATTTTAAATAATTTTAAAAATTGTTTTCCTTTTCCATTACAAATATAACCATAGGTAAAAGGCCAAATAAATATATAAATAAGAAATAAAATTTTACATAAATCTGTAACATTTAACAGTTTTTACTAAAGAAATTTACAAACAAAAATGCCCATGCACAGTCTCTTTTTAAAAGTGTGTTTTTACTATTAGTTTTTTCTTTTTAAAATATAGTTCTAGTCAGTATATCAGATATGTCTTCATGAAAATTATGGGTTATTATACAGTAATTATATCATGAAATGGTTAGCTACTTCTTTTTTAAAAAAATTTTTTTTAGAAAGATAATGTGAGAAACCTTTTTCGTAAGTGATCCTTTATATAGGCTCAACTTCATAAATATACTGCCTCGCAATTTGTATACAGTACAGGAAAAAAGTAGTTTTCCATTTGAATATCTGAAGAAACAAAATCCTTCTAACTAGAAAAGTGAAATGGAGTAGATTTAGGTTGATAAGACTTGGGACTTACCTGATGTTCAGATAGCATCAGGAAGTGTGACTTCTTAGTATAGCAATTCCTATATCCCTGGACATAGAAAAAGGTATACTATTCCAAAATATAATTCCTTAAATGTATTCATAACAATAATCTGGTACCAGAAAAAGACTTTACCTTGTCAGCATAAAGAAGCATAGTTTTCCTCCTTGAATTCATCCTTAAAAGCTTAGATTTTCTTAGTAGCCATTTTGTATCTGGTTAATTGATAAATTTGTCCAAACCCTTCCTGAAACTTTTCATATACTCTGCTTATTCTATAAAGAGGTCCAAAAGTTTTTTTACCCATTGTATAAAGCAATACTTTCATTTCCATGACCAAAGACTTACTGAAAATTTTGTTCTCAGGGTTCTTTATGAAGAACAAAAGAGGTAATGGATATGGAAACTTTTTAAAAGTGTTATATAAATGTTACCTGTTATTCTAAGCATTTAATTCCCTCAGGTTTCATAGAGTGCTTTGGTATCTCAGGATTTGATTAATCAGTCATGCTCCTCATTCACTGACGTTATTTCAAAGATTTTAGTCATGTCTTCACCTTGTATCTTTAAAACTAAAGGATCCTTATTTTTTTTTAATCTGTCTAAATATTGCAATTCCCTAAACCTCATCCTTCAGTCATTTTAATTACTCTTAGTGCCACCTGGGTACTGTTACATCACCATTTTTATGAGTAAAATGATTCCTTTTAATACATTTCTTACCACCTAACAGTTTGTTGTACTTTTTATCTGCATGTTTACAAAAACAGTACATTTTATATTAGAAAGATCACTGTACTTGTTATCTCAAGTCCTCAGTTCAATCCCACATTCAGCATTTACTAATCATGTTACTACAAAAAAAATCACTTAAACCCTCTGACCTTCAGTTTTCTCCACTTTGTAAAATGAAGGTAATATTATTTGGAGCAGATAATCCCAAAACAAACTGCCTTACACATTATTTCAATAGTTATTTCCTAATAATAGCCCGACTTATAATAACTCCTGGACTATGGCACATATTTCAGAAACTTCCATTTATTTAAATTGTTAAAATTCATCTGCCACTCTTTGGCTCATTTGTATAGACAGTGGGATGTAATGGAAATTGTGCTGTAGCTTGAATTGGGCTAGTTTTGAATCCCATCTGAGCCACTAGTTATGTGACCTTAGACAAGTTACTCAGTTTCTCTGGGCTTTATTTTTCTTGCCTATAAATTGAAGAAGGGTTGGACTACATGTCATCTAGAATCTATTCAACTCCTAAATTCCATCTTATGATTTGTAAGCTTTTATTGTAGCCTGTTCCCATATGAAAGCCTGGAAAAGTTTTATTTTATCTCAGAGCTGGTAGCTTTCTATGTGTACTCCCTTCTCCATATAACTTACAAATATTTTAAATAAAATTAGTCTTTACATTAATCCTTAAGGAACCTTGCATTTTATGTTTCTCCTATAAAAAAAAAGTACCTGTTTATCCATTGTATCCTATATCCAGACATTTTTTTATCTGTGAAAAAATTATGCGTTAGACCCTCTTATGGAATTATGATTCAGTTTTTTAAAATAGTTTTTGTTGTGTAATTTTGTCTTAAGCATTTTTGAAAGTCTTTGAGTAAGGTATATGTGCCAGTTCCCCTTTCTATACCCATCTTTTATCCTATCAACAAACCACAATAAATCAGACATAATTTCCCAACAACTGTTTCCTTTCCCCAATAGGTTATTTTTGTTAATGTATTAAATGACGATATCTTTAAATGGAAATTACAGCAGCTTCACCAGAAACACAACTCTAACTTCCATTGTCCCCCTTAGAATCATATAAATAGAGTTTATATGAACAAGACCTCCCATGTATAAACTATCAATCCCTCTAGCACAGTGATAATTTCACATTTTAGCCAATGATTTTCCCTATTTTATTCCTTGAGTTCATTTAAAATGATCAACTGAGAGCCCATTGATCCTGGTTTTTTAACCTCTTTTTGACAGTTTGATTAAGAAGATATTGTACTTTGACCACAGAGAGATAACAGGTCAAAATCCTGAATATCTCTTAATTTTGCCCTTTTTAACTTTCATAAAGATTATTGCTATAGAATTATATGATAATTTTATTTTAAAAATAAATTTCATTCTTTTTCTTTCTATATTATCCATCTCTGGATGTCTTCCCATATCTACTCCCGAATTTGAATCCTCCCTTGTAAAAAAGAAAACCAGTTAAGTAATACCATCTCCTTGTATGTAACATAATGTCCAAATAGTCTTAGAGCAAAATATATTTTACCATCTATTCTGCAGGACAGTTATTGGTTTATAGTTACTTAGGATTTAACACCTATTTAGTGAGATTTACCTTGTTGCTGTCATTAAAATCAGATTTTTAAAACTTGAAGGACTATTAGAGATCACTTAATCCAACTACAATACCCTATCCCATTTTAAAGATAGAGATGAGTAATTGAATTAAATGTCATTTAGTATGAGTTAATGTTATTGGCATTGGTGACTCAGCTAGGGAGTGTTGACTCAGGATAGGAACCAAGGCCTCAAAACACTTTAAACCAAAATCACCCAATATTAGCCACACTGTTGAAAAAGCTTAAGCTTCAAATAGTCTTTGTCATGCACAACTGGTTTGGGGTTTTTTTCCTGCATGTTATGACAAACCTATGCCCTTATTCTATGTGATACTTGATTTTGTAGCATCATTGATAAATTATCTCTAGAGCAAAGTACCACTAATTTAGTTTTACTCTTTGGCCCTACAGTTCATAAGGAATATACCCACAAATGATGAAATGGAAATCAGTTCTGTGGTTGGTTTGATTTTTTTAACTAAAAAAAATTAGCTTATGGCTATCATTTTGTTTTGTGGAACTATGAATTTAGAAATATAAGTTGTTAAGTAAAATTAATCCCCAAAGCTTTGCAGATAGAATCATGGCATTTTATAGCCAAATAATCATGTATTCTTAAATGTCCTCATGGTAAAGATGAAAAAAAGTTAAATTCCTAACAAATTGTGACATATCCAAAATTATGATAAGGTTTTGTACTCCTTGAAATGTGTTTTAAGATTAATTTATTTAAACATACATACATATATATATATATATATAAATATATATATATATATACATACAAGCAGGATATCAGATTTCCCTATTACTGAGAATCATTTATTATTGTACTGCATAAAATACTCAGGTAAGAAATTATCAGCATATTTATTTTGGGAAAGATTAGCCTTCCATCTGTAGTTAATAATTCGTTTAGAAAAATTATTTAGAGAACTAGCTCCCTTAATCAAAAACAAACAAAAAAACCAACCTCAATTTAGTAATAATTCTGTAATTTCTTGCTTTTTCATAGGCATGCCTCCCATTCGGGATTTGGTCAGCCACTCCCCTAACCAGTCAGGTGATGCATATGACTCTTTAAAATCTCATATTTGTTGTGCATTACATGTCTCTTTTACATATATTTAAAAAGTACAGACTTTATTTTCATATCTGCCTCATTTCTGATTGTTAAACTAGAAAAACAAAAATTTAATACTATGAGCATTCATAATTAATAGGCTAACTTCAGGCTGGTATTGTTAAATGAATCTACTTTCATATGTAAATTATTAAAGTAGTTCTATATCCTAAATCAGAAGATAGTGCTCGTAATGCTATTTCATAGCTTAAATTTCTATGACATTTTGGTTTTTAGGCAAGTGTAAAACTTTTAATGGCTGTGTTGAATGAGTACTTTCAGGCTGCAAATTTAAACCTAGTGGAAATTCCTTGTACAGAGAATAAGGGGAAGCAGTTTAAAGGTTCGCTTTTTTAATCAGGTGATAAATTGGTCATTGAGCATTTATTATGTGCCCTCTATTTGCTAGACAGTGTGATAAACACTGGGGATACAAAGAAAGGCAAAAGACAGACCCTGTTCTCAAAGAACTCAGTGTAATGGGTGGGGCAACATGTGAACAACTGTATATACGTAAAAATGTGTGTGTACATATACATACATACATACACACATGCATACATACATACATACAGGATAAATTGGAGATAATCGACAAAGGAAAGGCACTAATATTGAAGAAAATCAAGAGAGGATTCTAGTAGGTGGAATTTTAGCTGGGACTTGAAGGAAGCCGGAAAGTAGAGATAAGGAACTGAGAGAATTCCATGGGAGATAGCAAGTGAAAATGTGGAGTCAGAGGATACGTTATTTTATTTATTTTACGTTATATTTATTTTAGAGTAACAACAAAGAGTCTGCTGTCACTGCATCATATCTAGGGTGAATGAAGTGTAAGAACATTGGGTAGGTAGGAGGAGGCCAGATTATGAAAAACTTTTAATATTCTAAAAGTAGTTTTTATGTTTGATCCTGAAGATAATAGGAAACCACTTGAGTTTATTGAGTAGAGATGTGACATGGCCAGACCTGTGCTTTAGGAAGATCACTTTCATATCAAAATGGAGGATGGACTGGAATGGCAAGAGATTTGAGGCATGGAGACCATCAGACGGTTGGAATAGTCCAGGCATGATGTGATGCAGATGGTGGCAGTGTTAGAGTCATACAAGAGAGGTCATAAAGGTAGGAGCAACAGGACTAAGCATCAGATTAGATATGAAGGAGTTGGGGATGATAATTAGATTGCAAACCTGGGTAATTGTCCCTACTGGACAGTAGTAAGGAAGTTAGGAAGAATGGATGGTTTGGGGATAGGGAAAGAAGAGAATGAGCTGAGTCTGAGATATCAATGGGTCATCTGGTTCAAGATGTCTTAAAACAATTGGTGATATGAAACTTGAGGTCCCCAGAGCTTAAGGCTATTTGAGAATCACCAGCATAGAGATGATAATTGAATCCATAGGAGTTCAGTTGAAATTACCAAGGGAAATAGTGTAGAGAGAGAAAAAAAAGAAGACCCAAGATTGAGCCCTGTGGGATACCCGTGTTAGTAGGCATGATATGAAGGAAGAACCATCAAAGGAAACTTAGAAGGAGTAGTCAGGCAGGCGAGAGAACCAGAAAAGAACGTTGTCACCAAAACCCAGAGAACAGAATTATAAGGAGAAGAGAGTTTTTAGCAGTATCAGAGGCTTTGGAGAGGTCAAGGATGGGATTGAGAAGATACCATTCCGTTTGGCAGTCAAGAGAACATTGGCAGCTTTGGAGAGGGCAGGTTCAGTTGAATGATAAGACCGGAAACCAGACTGCAGAGAATTAAGAATAGAGCAAGAGGAAAGGAAGTGGAGGCATCAGTTCCAAATGACCTTTTCAGGGAGTTCAACCATGAAATAGAAGGAGTTAGGATGATGACAAGTGAGGACAGATGGATCAAGTGCAGTCTGAAGGTGGGTAAGACTTGGGCGTGTTTGTAGGTACTGGAGAAGCAGCCAGTAGGTAGAGAGTTTGGGCATCATTCAAAGAGTGGGGATGATAAAAGGAACAGTCTTTTGAAGAATATAGAATGGAATGGAAATACTTGTGCAAGTAGAGGGGTTTGCCTTGGCAAAAAGAAGGACCTTCTTATCATGTGAGAAAGGGATAAGGGAGGAGATAGTGGCAGATGGCATCCAAATGATAGAAGATAAAGAGAAGGGGAGAAGAGGGAGCTCTCAGGGAATGACCTCTTGGTTTGTTTTTTTTTTCAGTGAAATGTGAAGGAAAGTTCTTAGAAAGAACCTCCTCTTTGAGGAGGCTTCGAAGAATTTGAAAGAAGCCTCTGATTAATGAGATAGTAAGTTAATTTAGAAGGTATAAAGAAATTGCACTGCTGCAGTGAATGCCCAGTTTAAATTATGTAGCATAAATTTGTGGTGGATCCTGTCAGCACAGATTCATAATATCCTTAACTTCATTCAGTAGTATGTTAGTAGGAGGTAATGCAAGGGATGGTGGGAGTAACTGAAGGCAGAGACTTGACAGGGCAAGATCAGCTGTGTGATAAAGGGGCAAGGGACTCAAGAGAAGACGACAGTGTAGAGTTTAACTGGTTCACCAAATGGCCAAGATGGGGAATGGAAGAGCGTGTCTTCAGTGCAGGGATGATGACCTGCAAAAGAACATAGGAGTTCAAATATTGGAGGTTATGGTGAAGACAAAGAACAGAGTTTGAATTTTCAAGGCAGAAGGAGAGATAGAATGACAGGAGATTGTGATCAAATAAGGAAATTTCAGAGTTGGTGAACATGGAAGGAGTAGATTTGTGAGTAATTACCTGATCAAGGCAATGATATATAGCTGAGGTAGAGTGAAAAAGTAAGTCATGAGAAATGAGTAAGTTGAGGAATGGGCAGGTTAGGATATTTGAGGAAGTATCAATATGTATGTTAAAGCCTAGTATGAAGGGAATGTCCCGGGGTTGGTAGACACCCTCTAGAATTTTGATTCGGTTGTAGATATGGATTGAGTTGTGGTACAGGTTGAGTTTGAATGTGGTATCGAGAAGAAAGGAATATTCCACTACCCCTACCAATGAGTTGGGGAAAATGAATGAATGTATGACCAGTGCTATAGAGGGTAGCCAGGGAGACTGTCATCAGGAGGGAGCCAAGTCTCAGTAGGATCCAGAAGATGGAAGGACTGGGACAGGGAAAGATTTAAGATGAAAGCAGATTTGTCATCAGTGGAGCAAGTATTCCAAAGAGCACAGTGGAAGGAGTAGGTGGCTTTATCGTGGGACATTGGGTAGAGGAAAGGTGTTGGGTTGAGTGAAAAAGAAATAAGGCAGTAGGCAGTGAGAGATAGAGAATAGGAAGTTCAGAATCCCTGGGATGGGGTGGGGGAGAATATCATAGGACTATTTGAACCTCCTCGTTCTTATAGATGAGGAACCTGCGGCTCAGGAAAGGTGAGGGATTTGCTGTTAAAGTTCACAAAAGTAATAAGCATCAAAAGCAGGATTTTGAACCTAGATATTCTAACTTAAGTCATCATTCTTCACACTGTGCCAAACTGTCTTCCTATAGATAGGAGAACTAAGAGAAAGTAGTGTCACAAGTAACCAGAGAGGAGAGAGTTTTTAGAAGGAGACAGTGGTCAACAGTGTCGTACGCCAGAGGGTCAAAGAAGGGCAAAGACTGTGTGAAGGTCATTAGATTTGGCGATTAAGATACCATTACTAACTGGAAAGTGCTGTTTCGGTTGAAAGATGAAGTTAGAAGCCAAATTGCATAGGGGTTAGAAGATACAGGAAAATATTTAGAAGTACCTATAGCTGCCATTCTCAAGGAGTTCACTGAGAATAGAAAGAAAAATAATGGGAAAATAACTAGTAAGAATAGCAAGGGGAGGGGGCGGCTAGGTGCCGCAGTGAGTAGAGCGCTGGCCCTGGAGTCAGAAGGACCTGAGTTTGGATCCGGCCTCAGACACTTAACACACAAAAACAAAAAATCCTAGCCGTGTAACCTTGGGCAAGTTACTTAACCCCAGTTGCCCACCAAAAAGAAAAAAAAAAGAATAGCAAGGGGGCAGCTAAATGGGGTAGTCAATAGAGCACTAGCCTGTGGTCAGGAGGACCTGAGTTCAAATCCGACCTTGGACACTTGACACTTAACTAGCTGTGTGACCTTGGGCAAGTCACTTAACTCTGATTGCCTGGCCTTCCCCCCTCCAAAAAAAAAAAAAATACCAAGATCTTTGTATACAGTGATAGCAACATTATGTGATGCCTGACTTTGAGAGACTTAGCTCTTCTCAGCAATTCGGTGATCTAAGACAGTTCCAGAGACTCATGATGGAAAATGCTACCCACATCCAGAGAAAGAACTCGAGTCTGAATGCATATTGAAACATACTATTTTTTTTTTAATTTCTTTTTTCTTTCTCATGGTTTTTCCTTTTCGTCCTGATTCTTCTTTCACAACATGACTAATGTGGAAATATGTTTAATATGATTATACATATGTAACCTATGTCAGATTGCTTGCTGTCCTGGGGCAGGGGTTAAGGAGGGAAGGGAGAATAAAATTTGGAGCCCAAAATCTTGTAAAAGTGAATTTTGAAAACTTAAAAAAAAAAAAAAGATGGGGCAGCTAGGTGGTTCTGTTAATAGAGCACTGGCCCTGGAGTCAGGAAGACCCGAGTTCAAATCCAGCCTCAGACACTTAATACTTAGTAGCCGTGTGACCTTGGGCAAGTCACTTAACCCCGATTGCCCTACCTTTCCCCCTCCAAAAAGCAAAAATAAATAAATAAATAAACTTAAAAAAAGAATACCAAGATCTAATGATGGGGGGGGGGGTTCCTTATACTACATTTCTTTTTTTTTTTAATTAAATTATTTATTTTTAGTTGGCATCATTCATTTCCATAAGTTTTAAATTTTCTCCTCCTCCATCCCCCTTCCTCTCTAAGACAGCTTGCAGTATGATATGGGCTCTACATATACGTTTGTATTAAACACATTTTCATATTAGTCATGTTGCATAGAAGAATTATAACAAATGGGGAAAAACCATGAGAAAGAAAACAACAACAAAATAAAACCAAAAAAGAAAACAGGCTGCTTCATTCTGCATTTCAACTCCATAATTCTTTCTCTGGATGTGGCTGGCATTTTCCATCATGTGTCCTTTAGAATTCTTTTAGGTCCTTGCATTTCTGGGAAGGGCTAAATCTATCAAAATCAGTGCTCAAACACTGTGGTTATTACTGTGTACAATGTTCTCCTGGTTCTGCTCCCCACTCAGCCTCAATTCATATAAGTCTTTCCAGGTTTCTCTGAAGTCTGCCTGTTCACTAATGATGAATTTTTTAAGGAGGGAGGTGAGATAAGTAAAAAATAGGGAAGCAGATGGAATGAAGATATAGAGACAGAATAGAGAATGAGGATTAGAGACATATTGAGGATGATAGTGGCAGGTAATCTATAGGAAAAGGGAAGAGAAAAGGTTATGGGCTCATGTAGAAGAATTGATCTTGACAAGGAGTAAAGCCACCTCTTTATCAGAGACTAGAGTGAAGGAGTAAATAGCACGTGAGTCAATGTCAGAGGACTATGAGTTGGGAAGGGAGAAAGGGAACTCTCAGAGAACACTCTAGTAAATTATCTTTTTCAGTAAAATTTGAAGCAAGGTCTTCAGCTCAGTTTGATGGGGAAGGAAGGTAGTGTGGTGGAAGACTTTAAGGAGAGATCAGGTTTGGAAAAGCCAGTGTGGTCAGTAAAGTAGATAGATAATTGTGGGGAGTAAAAGGATTGCATTGCTACAATGAGGGCTTAGTTACTGCTATTGGCAGAGGATATGAATGTTTACTTAGAGGACCCTAGGGATACCATATCAAATTAAGTAAAGGAAATTTCTTCATCAAGGTCTTCTTTCCCAATTAAACAATAGGTCCATCCCCTCCCAAAATTAGAGACAAAAACCACATTATTATTTCAAGGGAATTACTTCAATAAATACCCCCAAAATGCTTCTTGACAAAATACAGTGGTTATTTATGTTTAAAAGCCCTAAAATGCATATAAATGGGAGAACTCTCTAATATTATCAGAAGTATACATTAAAACCCAGAAGTTTTATTGTTTTCAATGAAGACATACTAGAAGCTTTCCCAGTACAAATAGTGCCAAAGTAAATGTGTCTCCTGTCCCCACTGTTATTTGACAACTCTAGAAATACTAGCAGTAAAATAAGCAACCAGAATTAAAGGTATCAACATTGCCAAAATAGATTTTTAAAATTAGCCCCATTTGCAGATTTCATGACGCTATACTTGAAAACACTAGAAAAATAAGAGAAGAAACTAATTCATGTGATTCATAACTTCAGTAAGGTAACAGGATGTACATTCTGTAGACGAATATCACATAGTAAGAAATTATAACAAATTCCATTTAAAATCTTAACAGAATTCATAAAGTACCTGAGTTGAACTTACCATCCCACATACAAGATTCAAATAAATACAAAATAATTTCCTTTATTATGTCATGTATTATTTGACAGTAATAATAATTGAAGAAATGTTCATTTGCATATTTGGGCCATGCCAAAGAGTTAATGCTGTATAAAATATCACCTAGGGAATACTGAAAAATGCAATCTCACACACACACACAACCTAGACTACTAATGATGAAAAACACGATTCTTTGGCAGAAAGGTGATAGATAATATGTTTAGAAAAAGACAAACATGTTTAGAGAAACAGTATATAAGACACATTTTTTTTATTATGCTTCTTTATTACAAGGGTGGCCTTTCAAGCTGCTAATAGTGATGCCAAAAAGAAAAAAGTGTCAAAGAAATATGTTTTAAAAATACACAAAAAGGAAGTTCAGAATAGGACACAGACAAGAAGGAAAGTGTTGTTAATACTTTGTCAAATTGGACTGTACTTTTAAAAAACATGAACTATATTATAGATTCATGGTTTCATATCCAGACCTTTTTTTGGTTCATTTTTATACTGAAATATTTAATGCTGTGTTCAAGATAAAAATCTGGTATATTTTAAAAGTTACTACCTAGGGACACATTATAGAACTAGGCAAAATAACAAAATTTATTGGCAAAGGAGAAAATACCTATAATTTTGAGGAAAACAAGAAAAAGTATTGGGGAAGGGGGAGAGTCAAAACATTACCAGTCCTCAGTCAGTCAGCTAGCATTTTTATGTTCCCATTGTTGTACTGGAGGGGGGCAGTTTGCGGGCCACAAATACATAGTGATTGTCCTAGCTGAAACTGTGTTTCCAGTCTGTCTCAAAACTATATTATAAAGCTGTAGCAACCAAAGCTATTTGGTGCTGCTTTATTTAATACCAGCATTTCCCACTCTACTGTTCCCCTTTCCCTTAAGAAACTAATAAAAGGGAAGAAGAAAGGAAAAAAAGTTGGACAAAACTAAATGACAAATCCAGACAGGTTGACTTTATATCCAGTGTCAATGTGCCTCTTCCCCCTCTGCCACACTTCTTCAAAGGAATATGAGGAAGTGTCTTCTCATAGTTCTTCTAAGAGGTAAATTCTTTTTGGCTTTTTGGAGGGGGAGTGGCAGGGCCACTGAGGTGAAGTGACTTGCCCAAGGTCACACAACTAGTAAGTGTTAAGTGTCTGAGGTTGGATTTGAACTCGGGTCCTCCTGATTCCAGGGCCTATGCTCTATACACTGCACCACCTAGCCACCCCAAGGGGCAAATTCTTAACTAAATAAGGAATAGTGATTATAAAGGGTAAATTTGATCTACAATTTCAAAGTTTTTGTATAAATAAAACCAATGAATATGGGATTAGAAGTGAAATTATTGAGTTGATAATATTTTGCATTGAATATCACTGATTGAAAACCTGACTTAAAAAATATATGACATCACAGATATAGAAAATACTAAAAGCCTTCCCACAAAAGATCAGAGGTCAAAGGATGTGAACAGTTTTCAGAGGAAGAATTGGGTACTACAAATGAAAACATTCCATATTACTAACAGAAAAAGGAATACAAATTAAAATAACTCTTAAGTTTCTTTTAACATAATGGAGATTGGCAAAGGATGTCAAAAAAGGGGAATAGTCACATGGAGGGAAATGGGAAGATAAGCATGTAGAAGATCTGTGGATTTGTCGAATCATCATGAAATCGATTTGGGGGCAAGAAGAGTGACGTAATTGTCTTGACCTTTTTTTTTTTTTTAAAGCAATTGGGGTTAAGTAACTTGCTCAAGGTTACACGGCTAGTCATTATTTATGCGTGGGTGCTCATTTTCTGAGGCCGGATCTGATCTCGGGTCATCCAAACTCCGAGGCCGGCGCTCTTACTCACTGTGCCACCTAGCCGCCCCTTTAGGGCAGTTGGGGTTAAGTAACTTGCCCAAGGTTACACGGCTAGGTTTTTGTTTGTGCGGATTAAGTGTCAGGTGTCAGAGGCCGGCTCCGAACTCAGGAACTTCTGATTCCAGGGCCGGCGCTCTATTCACTGCGCCACCTAGCCACCCCTTGTCTTGACCTTTTGATCCTTCCATGAAAGAGCTTATATCCTTAAAAAAAAAAGTCAGGGAAGGGAAGGGGGGATGATGTTTACCAAAATATTATAGCATCTTTTTGATGAGTTGGAAATAAAAATGTTTTACATGTTTTTGGGGAAAGCTGGGGTGGAGGGAAAAAACTATGGTGTATGAATGTTATGTATGTATGAATGTCCTTTGTAGTGAGAAATGATGACTATAAGAACATTCACAGAACCATTGCCAGTCTTTATAAGATCTGATTTGGTGAAGTAACCATTAGAACAGTAAGCAAAATGACTATGACAATGTACATGAAAAGATCACTAAAAGCACAGATAATCAAAGATAAGTAAGGGACGTGGGACATGTGGTTGGGACTTTGTTTTTGTGTAATTGGTACTTGATCACAAGAAAAATTTTGATCTGGAGGTTAAGGAGGAAGGTGATTTTTTTTTCTTTATAAAAGAAATTGGGTGGCTAGGTGGCGCAGTGAATAGAGCACCAGCCCTGGAGTCAGGAGGACCTGAGTTCAAATCCAGCCTCAGACACTTAACACAAAAACTAGCCTTGTGACCTTGGGCAACTCACTTAAACCCAGTTGCCCTCTCAAAAAAAGCAAAAAAAAAAAAAGAAATTGATAGGAGTAGAAATTTACTCTGAGGAATAGAGAACATCTATCAGTGCAGAGCAACACCTTCCCTGCGATTTATTACAGTCTTAGAGTCCCTTAGAACACTGAACGGTTAAGGTAATATAGCCAGTCTACATCACAGGTAGGACTTGAATCCAGTTTTTCCTGTCTTTGAGACTAGGTTTATCTTTTACACTGCATACATCAATGAAGCATAAGTTTGTTGTTGTTGTTTAAGAGAAATTAGTGGTTATAGGTTACTTTTGTTTTGTTGGCAGCTTGATTGACACCATGTAGTTTACAAGGTTGTTAACTGAAATCACAAATTGGAAAAATGAATATGGAAACTTTCTAGTATTATTATAAAGATTATTCATCTTTTTTTTTTAAGCAATTGGGGTTAAGTAACTTGCTCAAGGTTACATGGCCAGTCATTATTTATGTGTGGGTGCTCATTTTCTGAGGCCACAACCTATCCCAGGTCCTCCTGACTCTGGGGCTGGTGTTCTTACTCACTGCACCACCTAGCCACCCCAAGATTATTCATCTTAAAGCACTACCAGGAATAATAATTCTATAAGTGTACCTGTAGTAACTAGCATTTTCTGTTTTAAGATTCATGAAAGCATATTTCACTCTTGTGTGGTCAAAATTTTAATCTTTGTTATACTTCAACATTATATGATTATTTGTTATCATTAATAGCAGATTATATTTTTACTTGTTTAATCGTTGTATGAATTTTGTGTTAACTATTTAACCCAATTTTCTGTGTCTCTGTTTAGATGTATAATAAAGTAGATATTAAGAGTGCTACCAGCTAGGACTTCTTATATTTGTGATCGAAAGACCTTAAATAACCTTTTAAATTATATAGTTCTATACTTATCTTCCAGTGTTTATAGCCTTCATTGAATGTAGCATATTCATGACAGCAGAATACCATAGATAAAATTGTACTGAATTTCTTTTTTCTTCTTCTAAGAGCAACCAAGTAGAAATGGCACTTTAAGATAAAGGGGAGTAGTGATTCAGAGAGAAATTCTTCCTCAAGGCAAGAGATACTTAATAGCTTACCATGTAGGGCCATATATTCCTGAATTCTCACCTAAATACTAGTAAGAACTGCAGTTTTGGAAGCTCCAAGCTAATGGGAATGGAGGACTACTTTGTTAGAAACTAAATCTGTTTATTCTAAAGAACTTGCTGTTGTCTACCCCTCTTAAAGTCTTGTTACCGCTGCCTAGCCAAGAAGTGGTTATCTTAGGAGATGCTTTCTTTTCTATATAAGATTGTCTACCCAGTTGTGGTGTAGAGGAATTGGAGTAGAGTGGCAAACTAAAGATGGAGAATCCCAGGGAGCCTCCCATGATTCTTCTTGACTCTACTCTGTCCAGCCCAATATTGGGGTTATTCCTTATATTAGGTATTGTGTTCAAAATTGTCTTAATACCTACATGCAGCTTGGTTTTGAGGTCGACTAAGATTTGGGGGAAAATTTGACTACCAGAAATTCTTTTCTAGGGAGTAGGAATTTTGGTATGGGGTCCTAGTGGATGTCTAAAACTGATAACCACAGAGTCTTATGACTTACTTAACGATGTTTTCCCCCAAAATTGGTAGTCAACTTTTACACGTTCTGCTTTTAAAATTTTCTCCCCATAAGACCACTCTACCCTTCTAAATTCAAACCATGGTTCATGAATTGAGCAACCAATGGCTGCTTTTGATCTACTATTTTCCTAGTAGTATGAGGTACAACAGAAGCACGAGAGTTCCTTACTCACCCCATCCGATGATGTGTGTGGGAGGATGAGAAGACACAGTGATGGAACAGTTAATGGTGGGGGGAGTTGATACATTGGAAAATACAGATTGAAAACATAAGTGTATGTAACAGTGTATTAATAATATAGAGTAAAGAAAAATACAAGAGGAGTTAATGAAAGAAAAACGTATTGTGGGCTAAAATTGTCAGAGAACTCTTCATGAAGCATGTACAGCCAAACTTTGATGGATTTAGAATATGAATTAGAGTGAGATGCCTTACTGGAGGAGAAAGCAATTTAATAAAGACATGAAAGCTATGGCAAGTTTTGATTTTTGAAAGAATAAAAATACCTACATACCTGGAGTTAGGGGGTCAGTTTAGGGTTACAGATGATGTTAAATTGGTAAAGTGGAACCCCATTATGGAGGCTTGAAATATGGGTAAAGGAATTTGAACTTTATGTAATGGGAAATAAGAAGTCCATCGTAGGTCCTTAAACAAGACCATGATTTGTCTAGATGGTTTTTGAAAGATTATTCTGGCATCACAATCTAAGATGCATCAATTAAGGGAAACCTTAGTAAGAGGAAGATTAGTTTGGAAGAATGTCATTGATTCTGATGATCTATCAGTGAGTATTTGAATACTTTATTAAATACTAGTAAACTGCTCATTGAATACCTGATCAAAATACTGTTACTGGTATATGGTGCTGCTAGGAACTCTCTTCTATAGAGCTTTAAGTTTTGCAAATGACTTTTCATTATAACTACATGGTATGGGGAGCATAAATATTATCTTCAGCACATAGAAGCAGATTGAGTCTCAGAGGTCTGTTTGCTTGTCCAGAGTCACAGCCAATAAATATCATAGGCAATATTTAAACGGTCTTTCCTGATCCTTAGGAACAGTACCTTTCCACAATATCGTGCTGCTCTTTGAGGGAATGATATAGCATGCACTGAGTAGTTAGAAAATAATAGCTGACATTTATGTAGTTCCTTAAAATGTTAAGAGTACTTTATGTTATTGTTCTCTGAAACTTATCACAGCTTTTTAGGTAATACATGTTATAGACTTTGTTATTCCTGCTTTACAGCTGGGGAAACTGAGGCTGAGATTTTTCCAGCTTAAAGGGATCAGATAAACAGTGGTTTTATAATCTTATTTTGAAGAGACAATCGAGTATCTAGTTGAGCCTATATTTAAATAAGAAAAGCCATTTTGAACACTAACGAAATATGTTGTCATTTAGCTTTTGGTTGAATTCCTCCTTCAGAGGGAGTACATTGCTCTTATTAGGGATTTTAACGTCACTACTAGAAGAAATCAATCCTCATGAAAGAAAAATAGCATTTCTGAATAGGATGATGTTAACAGGACATGTGTAGGAATACGATTCCAGGTGTATAGAGCCAAACTGCATAGCCAGGCCTAATGAAAAGGAAGAGAATGAAAGGTGGTCGGCTTTATCTTCTACCGATACCCCTCCCACATTGCTGCAAGGTTGCACCATATTACCAAGTACTGCTCACTTGCCTGTTAGAGCAAAGTATCTAAGTTTATGTAGAATAATTGTCTTTGGTGTATCTTTTAAAACTCCAAATAGTTCATAAATTTATGCTTTTTCTTTCTTCTAGAATTGAACCATAGTAATCTAGGATCTCATTATGAAAATTCTCACTGGGGACCAGTGTCTTCTAATAGTGACTCCAGCACAAACTGGGACAAAGTTATTGTAGAAGGCTCTGACAAAGAAGCATGGCCTTCTATCACTGACAGTGACCCAGAGTTGACTTCAGAATGTATGGACACTGACTCTGCCTCTAGCTCTGGATCAGAGAAGAACCTTTTGATAATGGCTTCAGGGAGTACAAGTGGTGAAAATGATGGAATTCGAAATGGCATTGGACACAGTTCTCAAAACAAATTTGTGGTAGGTAGCAACAGCAATAATGTGGGCAATGGAAGTAATAATGGACCATGGAGTCTGTCTCATGGAACCATAATAAGCACATGTCAAGTTTCTGTGGATGCTCCTGACAGCAAATCTGAAAGTAGCAACAATAGAATGAATGCTTGGGGCACCGTAAGTTCTTCATCAAATGGAGGGTTAAATCCAAGCACTTTGAATTCAAATAGCAACCATGGTGCCTGGCCTGTATTAGAGAACAATGGACATGCCCTTAAAGGGCCTGTAGGGAGTGGTAATTCTGGCACAAATATTCAGTGCAGTACCATAGGCCAGATGCCTAACAATCAGAGTATTAACTCTAAAATGGGTGGTTCCACCCATGATTCCTGGGGAAATCTTCAGGAAAATTGTGAGTCTGAAGTAAATGGTACAAGGAAGGTTTCATTCAGTGGACAACCTCAGAACCTTAACACTGAAATGAATGGACCAAATAACACTACTAACTTTATGACCTCTAGTTTACCAAACGCTGTTGGTTCAGTGCAGATGGATGAACTGCCTAATAATACAGGACATGGGGCCTGGCGTGTGAGCACAAGGAATCATTCTCAGATACAGGCCTCTTCGGTTACAAATGGCACTTCCATTTCTCATCTTAGCAATGGTGAGTCCAAAAATGGTGGCTCTTATGGTACTACATGGGGTGCCTATGGTTCTAATTATTCCGGAGAGAAATGTTCAGGCCCTAATGACCAAGCAAATGGTGACACTGTGAATGCAACTCTAATGCAGTCTGGCATAAATGGGTCTGTTGGCACTAACTTTCAAATGAATGGGAATAAAGGAGGAAGTTTATGGGAGTCAGAGATGGTGAATTCCCAGAATGTACCATGGGGAAGTGGAAATGGTGTGAATTCTGGAGGAAATCGAAGAGGATGGGGAAGCCCTGCACAAAACACTGGCACTAATGTATCCAATGGGGAATGGAATAAACTGCCTAGCAATCAGCATTCCAATGAAAGCATGAATGGAAATAGTAGGAAGTTTACAAATGGATGGAAACCTACTGAGGAAGATGATCAGAGTTCTGCAGCATCTCAGATAAATGAGCAGAACACCATTTGGGCCAAAACAACAGGTACTGGGGAAAGTGAAGGTAGCACAGAAAGCACTGGATGCCGTGAGGAAAGAGTGGTTGGGGAAGGGCAGAGTAGTAGAGAGAGAAGAAAAGTTGACCAGCATGCATTACTCCAAAGCATAGTAAACAGAACTGACTTAGATCCACGTGTCCTCTCCAACAAAGGTTGGGGAGAGACTCCAATCAAACAGAATACTGCCTGGGATACTGAAACATCACCTAGAGGTGAAAGAAAGACTGACAACGGGACAGAGGCCTGGGGACGCTCTTTGACACAAACTTCTAACTCGGGGAGTTGTGTTGATAAGACTAATAGTAATGATACCTCATCTGTATCTGGATGGGGAGATCCAAAGCCTGCTACAAGGTGGGGAGATTCTAAAGGCTCAAGCAGCCAGGGGGGATGGGAAGATGATTCTGCTGCTACAGTAATGGTCAAGAGCAATCAGTTGTGGGGAAATAGCAAAGAGGAGAAATCTACATGGAATGATGCACAAAAAATTAAACAAGGGTGGGGAGATGGACAAAAATCAAACCAGGGGTGGTCTGTTTCTGCCAATGACAGCTGGGGAGAAACTTCAAGAAGCAACCATTGGGGTGAGGCTAAGAAATCTAGTTCAGGAGGTAGTGACAGTGACAGGTCAGTATCCGGTTGGAATGAACCTGGTAAATCAAATTCTTTTACCTGGGGAAATAACAATATGAATCCAAATAATTCATCTAGCTGGGATGAATCTGCAAAATCTAGTCAGTCCCAGGGATGGGGAGAACCTCCAAAATCTAATCAGCCTTCAGGTTGGGGGGATTCTTCAAAGCCAATCACCTCCTCAGACTGGAACAAACACGATATCGGTGGATCTTGGGGAGCACCCTCTTCCACAAATAAGCCACCTGGTACAGGTTGGCTCGGTGGACCAATACCAGCTCCGACAAAAGAAGAAGAACCTACTGGATGGGAGGAGCCATCCCCAGAATCAATACGCCGCAAAATGGAAATTGATGATGGAACTTCCG
The DNA here is from genome assembly GCA_011680675.1 of Gymnobelideus leadbeateri. NCBI lineage: Eukaryota > Metazoa > Chordata > Mammalia > Diprotodontia > Petauridae > Gymnobelideus > Gymnobelideus leadbeateri. The sequence continues at coordinate 1,635,273 of WOXC01005003.1, forward strand.
CTTGGGGAGATCCAAGCAAATATAACTACAAAAATGTGAATATGTGGAATAAAAACGTCCCAAATGGTGGCAGCCGTTCAGACCAGCAAGCACAGGTACATCAGCCGCTACCATCTTCAAGTGCCATGTCAAGCAAGGAGAGCAGCAGTGGTTCTGGTAAGTTCTGGTTTTATAGCATGTCATGTTTTTAAGAAGCAAAATGTTAAGAAATACAGATTTCAGATATTTGCTGAAGTTGTTCTTTTACCTTGATATACACAAGAGTTTTTTAAAAATTCTAGCCCAGTGGGAGTTCCAAGATAGAATTTTAATGTCAGAATATTTGCCTGTATGCCCCCGGGGAAGATGAGAAGCTTTAAAGGACTTTCTTTAACAGCTGATATTTGGCACCTGTCTGAACTGTGGTACAAAATCCATTTCTGTCATTGAAGGGAGATCATTTGAAAAAGAGTACAAAATGGGAAAAAAATTTTCCATTTTCTTCCAAATAACCCTAGTTTCTTTCCCTTTTTTTTATTATAAATCTCCAGAAGTCATATCAATAAATATTTGAACCTCTATTATGTGCTAGGTTCTGTGGTTGATGACTTTTTTTTCTTAAAAAGGAGAGTGAGACTTTTCATGAGTGCCTTGAGAGCTAAGTTCTTTTATGGTAAAATGACTGATGTCTGTTTTTGCTTTTTTATATGCAAAGGTATGTTAATAGGTATAATTCAGCTGTAACATCCCTATCAAACTGTCCAGCTGTATAAACAAGTTTTGTTTTGTTTGGTTTTTTTACTCAGCTTCTCTTTGTCCTCAAAGCATTGAGACTGACTAGGGTTACTTGCCTCAAGTAGGAATCTTAAGGATGAAAAGGGAGATTTTGTGCACACTCCACAAAAAAGTCAAGGGCATGGTCACTGACTCACTGACCAGAAAAACAAAGGATGTGTTTAAGGGATAATGAATAAATTAAATTGCCTGGAACAGAAAGGTAGATTGGTCCATATCATAGAAGGACTTGAATACCAGGTTAAAATCCTTAGATTTATTGTTTCTTAAAAGCCTTCTTTGGGTTTACGTAACTTTCAGATGAGTCTGTCCTGTAGGTAGGTAGTGCAGCACCTCAAAAGCTCAGTCTGTTTTTTGTATTTACTTATGCTACTATTTTGTTGATTTATTTCATATAACATTAGAATTTTAACATTGACAGTTTTCCCCAAAACAATGTCTTTTGGAGTAGAGACCTTAGAAGATCTCACAGGCTTAGATTCCCTAAGCGTAGCCTACATCAAATGTAATGCATGTTGTGGTTGTAGGTTTAGCTTTTAGAAGCCAAACTGCCCGCTATTACAGGTGGAATGCTTGTCCTTACACAAAGATGATGATACTCCCCACTACAGAGCAGTCACTTTGAGTTGCTTTTCCAACAGAGTTCTGTTGAAGAGCAGAGCTGAGCTAGATCCCCTTAGAATTGCCAGCATGGATTTGTAAACTGGCTTGTGAAAGTTAGGGATATAATTCTTGGTCACAGTATTAAATGCCCTGTGTTGAAAATGAGCACTATTCTCTAATTTGGATTAGAAGTCAGAGACTGCCCTCTGCTGCCTCTGCTGTTCAGTTCTAAAATTAGCTCATTGCCCATCCTCGTTATCTATCCAAGATATATACTAATAGACTTGATCTATGGGTTGACAGTCCCACTGCATATGTATCAGGTATCAGGAATAGAGTGATTGTGTCAAAGAATGCAGAGAAAGCCAGAAAGGATAAAGATTGAGAAAAGGCCATTTGGCAATTAAGGTAATCTGGAAATAGGCATTTTATCAACTTGGTTTTTCCTATGTAATTTGTTATTCCAAACTTTTGATTGATTATAGAGCTTAATTTTGGAAGCTCTGGAATGCTCTTAAGGCTTACCGCAACTAACCAAATATAATTCACAAACAGGAGCATTTGAAGGACCCCAACTAGTCTGTGATCTGACTATACTGATGACTGATTCAGAAATGATTCTTACATAAAGGACAAAGTCATTTCTTTTTTGTTCAAATAAAATTAGTTTAATTTTTTATGATTTTACTTTATTTTGGAGATAAATTGAATTCCTTATCAAATTTCTTATTTCTTCACCTTCACATCAAGTATTGATGCATAAGTCACAGTTATTTTCATGGTTGTCTTCTTGCAAATGCTTATCAGGAGCACTGCAGTCTGAGAAGACAATGCATTCCACACACAAAAAAAAACCATTTCTTGTTGCCTTTGGATACTATATAAAAGCACCTGTGATAACTCTTGTTTTCTCCAAAGAAAAACCCTGGATAGGAGGACCTGAGTTTAAAACTGGCCTCTGACACTTACTAGCTGTATGACCCTGGGCAAGTCACTTAAAGCTGATTGCCTAAAAAGAAAAAATAAAATAAAAAGTCTTTTAAAAATAGCAGGGCGGCTAGGTGGTGCAGTGAATAGAGCACCGGCTCTGGAGACAGGAGGACTTGAGTTCAAATGTGGCCTCAGACACAACACCAAACTAGGGCGTGTGACCTTGGGCAAATCACTTTACCCCAATTGCCCTGCCTTTCCCCCTCTAAAAAGCAAAAAAAACCAATTTTATTTATATATATATGGGCAGCTAGGTGACAAGACAAACTAAATATACCTTTAGAATAAACAACAGTGTTTTGGGATTTGAAAAACTATATAATAATTATGTTTGCTTTCATAATGCATGAAATATTTGACTCTACCAGGCTTTAAAGAAATGAACTTTTGATATGAAATAGTTGCCTATTACCAATGATTCCATTTCTGATGGATTTCATTGATATTTTTTGTTACTACTTTTTTCTGAATTTTCCTTAATAGTTCTCCCTCTCCACTCCAAGAGAGCCATCTAGATTCAATTTACAAATCATTTATATATAGTTCTTTACTTTTTCTTTAAAGTTTCTGCATAGTGCAACTTTAATTAATATCCAAAATATGAAATTTTTTTCCTGTGTGTTAATTCAGTATATTAGTTTATGCCATCACATGTAAAGGAAAGAATAAGTAGCAATTTAAATATGCTAATAATCTTCTACTAAGTATCTGTTTCTTTGAACTTTTCTAAATTTTTAAAGGTTGGGGAGAACCCTGGGGAGAGCCTTCTACTCCAGCCACAACTGTAGATAATGGAACTTCAGCATGGGGTAAACCCATGGACACTGGTACTAACTGGGGGGAACCCATTACTGCTTCCTCTAGCTCCTCCACTTGGGGTACAGCTTCTGTTGGTCCACAGACTTCGAGCAAACCTGGTATGTTTTATTTGAAGTCTAACTTCCTAATAGTATAATGTTTGTTATAACTGATGGCTTTTAAAATTTGTGGCATCGGGGCGGCTAGGTGGCGCAGTGAGTAGAGCATCAGCTCTGGAGTCAGAAGGACCTGAGTTCAAATCCGGCCTCAGACACTTAACACACACACAAACAAAAACCTAGCCGTGTGACCTTGGGCAAGTTACTTAACCCCAATTGCCCTCCAAAAAAAAAATTTTTTGTGGCATGGTTAAACATTTGAATTAAAGCCTAGTACACAAACACACCTATCTTTGACTTCAAAGTTAATATTCCTTAAAATTTTTTACTGTGAATAATTTTCATGATACTACTCACATCCTCATTTTACTTATAGCAACTGACTTATTAAAGTCCAATGTCCATAGAATGAATTTTTCCTCAGCTCTTATATTCAGAGTCTGATAATCTTTATAGCACAGACTTAGAAGCACATTTTTGGACCAAACTGGATTTCAGGGAAGTGCCTGGAAAATGTTGGTTATTAGAGAATTCTAAAAGTTCAGGCCTCCTCCAGAGGTGGGGCCAAATTGCCATTTAGAAAAGAACCTCATGGTTCTCTAACCTAGGTGTACACGTAAGATCCTGTTCATTGAGGCATTTTTATGATTGTATCCATTGAAAACAATACCATAGTTGTCTGGCCTCAGTCCACTGAAGACCCTACTCTAACTTCATAGTGACATGGGGGTGACCCTGGATTCTCCAAGGTTATGGCACTGTAGTGCTGCTTATATATTTGTCTAAGCAGAAATTGCTTTCAGGATAGACGTAGTTCCATTGTATGTCTATTGCACAAGGACCAGCCTGGATGAAATCAGAAAGGCTTATCACAAAAATAATTAATTTTTTTAAAACCACATTTACTGTCCTAGACTCTCCATCATGTTGTAGAAGGAAGTAGTATCCGTACCAGTAACCTCAAAGATCAAGGATTTAGCCAAATAAATAATGTAAATCATCTATGGACACCATCACTGAAGTTAAAAAAAATTTTTAAAGGAATCTGTTTAATTATATTTTTATCCCCTTTATACTGTTTTATTATGCATAATCATAGAATGGATACTACCATATTCAGTTTTTCTGTCACCTCTAAAATGGAGAAGCATCAAAGAAATCCTTACTTTTTTAAAAAAAGTTTGTTTTTGTCAGACTTTTAACAAAGTAGAAAATGATACATTCCAACTATGTAAATTTAGGCATATAGAATTTGCATCACAGTTTAAGTATACTTTTCTCCTACAAAGGATTAGTCATGATTGTAAAATTATTTATCATTTAAAACTGTCCTCTGTTCTATCTAAATCAAATTTACAAATAGGGCCTAAATCTATGCAAGATGGTTGGTGTGGAGATGATATGCCTTTGACTGGAAATCGATCCACCACCTGGGAGGAGGAAGAAGATGTAGAAATTGGAATGTGGAATAGTAATGCATCCCAAGAAGTTAACCCATCTTTAAACTGGCCACCATATATAAAGAAAATGTCCTCAAAGGTAAATATTTCTGGGGGGGCGTGGCTAGGTTGGCGCAGTGAGTAGAGTACTGGCCCTGGAATCAGAAGGACCTGAGTTCTGATCCGGCCTCAGACACTTAACACGCACACAAACAAAAACCTAGTCATGTGACCTTGGGTAAGTTACTTAACCCCAATTGCCCTCCAAAAAGCAAAAAAGAAAAAAATATTTCAAGGGGGACAGGGTCATACACTTTCAAGTCCAGAAGTATTTACCCAAAACATATTATGTTTGGCAGTTGTGTTACACCATAAGACAATTAGTATTCCGTTATTGAGGATTTTTTAAAAAGGTTACCTAGGCAGTTGGCTCTTTACCATCTGGCAAGCACATTAAAGTTAAATCTCTGGCAGGTTGGGATGGGGGAAGAGCACTGGCATTAGAGATAGAGCTGAAAGTCCTAGCTCTACCCTTTTTAACCATGTAACCCTTAAGCATGTAGCTCAGCTCCAGTTACCTCATTAGTAAAGTAAGGAAACTTGTGCTGCTTAACTTAAGAGCATTTACAAAGCTCAAATTTGATCATATATATAAAACATTTTATTACCATGGCACTCTTATACCAGCAAGAGAATACCATTCTGATAGCTGGTGAAGTTTTTTCTGCTTAAAAGTTTTGGAGAGGGCAGAAAGATTAATATATTGCCTAAAATGAGGGTTCAAAGACGTAGTTTGAGATTTATATATAGCAGAAAAAAGTGCTAGACTTGGAATTAAGAACTGAGTTCAAATCCTGACACTGTAACCACTATGAGCAAGGTACTTAAACTTACATGAATCTTTTTGCTTGTGTTAAAAAGGAGGTAATACCTATAGTATCTATCTCAAGGAGTTGTGCTAGTAAGAGAGTGTATATAAAGTACTTTGTAGACTTGATGTACTATATATGTAAATGTTTGGTATTATTAAAATTAGGTTTGGAAGGTATCTTGAAAATCAGTTTATCCAGGCTTTCCTTAAATAATAGAATCACTACCATGGGGCGGCTAAGGGGCACAGTGATTAGAGCACTGGCCCTGGAGTCAAGAGGACCTGAGCTCAAATCTGGCCTCAGACACTTGACACACTAGCTGTGTGACTTTGGGCAAGTCACTTAACTCCAATTGCCCTCCAAAAAGCAAAAAACCAATAATAATAATTTTTTAAAATAATTGAATCACTAGAAGGTGAGCTTCTTAAGAAAAAAAAAAATGTTACTTTTTTCTATTTGTATCCCTAGAACTTAGTACCATGGTTATGTATATTTACACATAATAAGCACCTTAATATTTTTTCATTCATTATTCTGATTTTTCTTTCCAAAAGGGAACAGTGAAAGGCGGAAATAAACAAGATGAAACCTGGATAAATCCATTCGTTAAGCAGTTCTCAAATTTAAGTTTTTCGGTATGTATGATTTTCTGACAACAGCCTGTTAAATATAGTAATAAGTAAAGTATTATCTAATTTTGAAACTAATTTTAATCTCTAACAGTGCTTGATGATTGAGTAAATGTGTTCTTCCAGTCTTACGGAGTTTTCACAGTGACTAATGTTGCTTTTCTACTCCTAAGGCCAAAAGCTGCATAGATCAGTCAAGCTCCTGATTTTCTTAGAGATGCTATTATTTTCTTTACAGAATGGAAAAATGGGACTACATGATGACTTATGTTAATGAAATACTGTAAAAATTCACTTAATGTTTAGGCTTTTTCCTTAAATCATGAATTTGAAATCTACTTTTTTTTATTGTTTCAGAGAGAATCACCAGAAGAAACTCTACCGAGCAATAAGATGGACCTATCTGGAGGTAAGAGTAAGAGAAAATTAAATCATTTTATAATAAATGAAATAATTTTAAGAGTACTTGGCAAAGTACCTGGCACATAGTAGTTTTCCCTTCCTACCAATTCTAGATGCATTATCTCATGTTTGTTTGAGTATTATATCATTGTTCTTGGCATCTGTGTTATGAGATTGCCTTTAAATGCATTTCTAAAGTAAATAAACCCTCTAGGGAAGGAGTTTAAGATAAAAGTCACATATATAATTCCTTCCTAGCAATTTATTTACCTCTCTCTAAACAAAGATTAGAATCATATTTCTGAATTATCCACTAGTCATTTGTTTTTGTATTAAACACCTTTTTTGGTGTTGGAAAGTTATCATTTTAATGGTAACAGTGGGATAGGGCACAGTAGATAGAGTTCTAAAGTAAAACTTAGACCACATCATTCAGCATGCTATAATACAGCTTATAATCAAGAGGACACATTGGAGGGATTTGAAGGGAAAGGAATAATTAATATGAAAGGATAGGACAATCAGGTCTATAAGTCAGGTTGGTAATCTAAGGTCATAGTTCTACATTCAATCAAAAGATTTGTTCAAGATTCAGAGCCTGAATTACCCAAGTCCACATTTGCTATCCAGGCAGACAGAATCATGGGCTGAGTATAAAGGTTGAGCAGTCAAAGTGAGCAAGATAAGAGGTAGAGTCTGAGTCCCACATAGGTGGACACAAAAAACCACAAAATCAGCATGTGGTTGTCAGTCCTACAGCAGAGTTTTGCTGCTCACTACCCTGTTCTTAACTACTCTTCATAATAGAAGGGCACATGAAAGTAATTGTTGTTTTGTGCTAGGCCCAGTCAGGATTCTACAGTTGTAAAAGAGCCATTGGGGAACCTGCGTCCTTGAGGCCACGTGTGCCTTTCCAGGTCCTCAAATGTGCTGCCCTTTGACTGAATCCAAACTTTACACAACAAATCCCCTTAATAAAGGTATTCTGCAAAACTTGGACTCACTCCACAGGCTGCACCCAAGGACCTAGAAGGCCACACGTAACCTCAAGGTTACAGATTGCCCACCGCTGATAGGTCCTTAGTGAGGCCTCAAAATTCATCCAGAAATTTTTTAGCAAAAAAACAAAGCATTCTGGTTTAAAAGTAAATGCTTACTGAAAGATAATTGGATCATTCATTTGCAAGCTTCTACCATCACCTCTATACAAATAGTTTGTAACTCATTTCTCTCTCGAACTCTAGTCTAGTATTTCCAACCCTCCCCCCCCCCCAAACGTTCAACCTCACACTCTAAACGTCCATGGCCAGACTTCTTGTCATCTACCTCCAGTTGCTTCTTCAGATTTGAAATCTCCAATCTACCAATCAATCAACATTTATTTTCTGCCTATTTTGTATCACTGTTAGGCTATTTGTTGGTGATATAATTACAAATCAATCATAAACATTCATTTCAGATTAATCATCCTGAAGCACAACTCTGTTCCTTGTCATGCTCAAACTCTTTTTCTGGTTTCCACTTTGTGACAGCAGTATTTCCTAAACTAGTTTTTGGTCATGAAACAGTGAAGGGCTTTGGGAATAAAATATATTGACAGTGCATATATATTCATCCAGAAAGTCTGAGCATACGTGGTACTTAGTAATTATATCTGTAATTTCATTAACGTGGACATTCCTATAACTTGTACAGAATGCAACCTAGCCACACTGTGTCCTGTAATGATTCTTGCCAGTGACCTATAATACTGCAAAAAGGAGTTATTTACATATGAAGAAATGTTTCAGCACATAAAGGCATTTTGCTTTCTTATTCCCAGAATGGAACACAAATATTTTTGATTTGTAAAGAATTTCAAATTTAATATCTTAAAGGAGGAAATGTCACTAACATTTAGATTTCTCTTTTTTTTTGAAAAATCTTTTTATAACTTTCACTTTTATATCACATTCATTTTCCTGTGTGTCCTTCCTCCTCCCACAGATCTATCCCTTTATAAATAAAAAAGAGACTTTTTTTTTAAAAGGGCAGCAAAGCCAACCAAAATGCTTGGGATAGCAGCCGCTTAGCAGCTGGAAGTGGTAGTGCATGCCAGAAGTCTCATCTTGCCGGCATTGCCTCTGAGATCACATGCTATAATGAGAGTCTGGGAATAGCACTCCTGCTCAAGAATTAAACTGGTTTCCTGTTACCTGATGAGTTGCATTCGTGTTTCTTGACTTATATTCATATCCCTCCGTAATCTGGTCTACTTCATGGTTCTAGTCTTATTTCACGTTACTTTTTTCTTCTTTTTACTCTGTGGCTTAACCAAATGATATTTCTGTTCTTAGAATATGCCTTCTACTTTACTGCTTCCACACATTCATTTTTATCTTTTTTTGTTCCTGTAATACCTTCTCTTAATTCCCTACCCGTTTTCCTTCTATTGAATTCCTCCCATTCCTCTAAAACCAAACTTGGGTGCCCATTGAAAACATAAAACTTAACTGGATACCCATGATAAATCATGACCTCCCACCTTACTTTGTTCTGTGACTTCTTTGCACACTCATGTGTTATTTTATGTTAAAATGTTCTACGTGCCTGTTTTATCTCCTTTTTTAGACTGTAAGCTTTGTGAAAATAGGCACTCATTCTGTCTCACTTAGCACTTCATAGAGTATCCTGCATCTAGTGGGCTCTTGTATATGTCTGAGTGTTCAAGTATGACTTCAGTGGAAGTAGAAAAACAAGTGACAGTTTTAAAGAAACTACAGTTTCCTCTTAAGAGGTTTTTCTGTAAAATTATTTTAAAAATTAGACAGTATGGGCTTGATTATAGAACTTAGCAACCCCCCAATCAAACTATTTAGATATTTCAAAATATAATTGTAAGGTATGTGGCATCACAGTGAAAGTGTGTGAGGCAGTATGCTGTAGCAGAAAATCCTGAGGCTGGAAGTCAGAGCCCCCAGTGTCTCCCTCTGACACTCACTAGCTGGGTGTCCTTGAGCAAATGACGTCATTTCTCAAAACCTCAGTTTCCTCTGTGAAAATGATTCAGCCCACTGATATCTGAAGTCCCTTCCAGTTTGCAACCTAGGTGACTCATATAGACTATAGATCAAGTAAAAAAAACTTTTACTTTCTTATGTCCCACTGAAGACAGAAGTTATTTTAATTTGAAAAGAGTACCTTCTGCTAGCTCATATAAAATAAATAGCTATTTTGGCCATTCCAATCAAATTTCATAGTCTCATCTTCCTTGTCTGTTAGGAATGTTACAGGACAAACGAATGGAGATTGATAAGCATAGCCTAAACATTGGCGATTACAGTCGAGTCGTAGGGAAAGGCCCTGGCTCTCGTCCTCAGATTTCCAAAGAGTCTTCCACGGATCGCAGTCCTTATTTCGATAAGGTAAGCAGTTGCCTTTCATTATTGAAATAAACAGATTGACTTACACATTTTCACATTAACATTATATGTGAAACTGTAAGTCTGATGCCAAAATACACCATTCTCATGAAACATCTGTACTCCATTGTCCCTTTTAATGCATTTGCTTATCATAGAAATTAAAAATAGTATGCCTTCCTATTAATCCATATAAATTTTTTGTTTTTGCTTGCCTTAGAAGTAACACTAATCTGATGTCTTCTGTTTTCTACTTGTTTCCTGTTGATGCTGGAATTTCATGTGACTTCTCTTCTGTTCCTGGCAATGATTTCTCCCTCCTACTTGCTTGCTTGGCTGGTGTTGCACATCTTTCTGTCTGTCCAATCAGGATGGCATTGTAGCAGACGAGTCCCAAAACATGCAGTTTATGTCCAATCAAAACATGAAGCTTCCCCCTTCAAATAGTGCACTACCTAACCAAGCCCTTGGCTCCATAGCAGGGCTGGGTATGCAAAACTTGAATTCTGTTAGACAGGTGAGTGCTTCTCTGTCTATATTTTAGGTGTTTTCAGTGAAGTGACTAGCCACTGAGATCACTTATCTTGAGCTTTTGTGTTAAATCAGTAGTGTCATAGTGTCTTCCTGTGGTAAGGCAACATAGTGTTTCTTACTAAAGAGTTCTGACTTCTCTTTATAGAATGGCAATCCCAGTATGTTTGGTGTTGGTAACACAGCAGCACAACCCCGGGGCATGCAGCAGCCTCCAGCACAACCTCTCAGTTCATCTCAGCCTCATCTCCGTGCTCAAGTGCCTCCTCCATTACTATCCCCTCAGGTAAATTCACTTCACATATTTTAATTACGTAGAACTTTAAACCAGAGGACAACCTTGCCTAGTGTAACATCTAGCAGCATCTTTTAGTTATAGCCAGGGTCCGTTATCCAGAGTAATGAGAGACATGGAGAATATGGAGAAGTAGGGTGTAAAGCCCTCACATGTAGCATGTACTAAAGACATTTTTAGTTGAATTGATAAAATAAGAGCCACAAGTAAGCTAAAAATTTTGGGGTAAAAATGTAAACAATTTCTTTGACTCCACACCATACAGTCTGACAGTGTGGTATCTGCAACGTGTTATATAGTAATTCAGAGAAAGGATAATTTTTGGTTAGAGAGGCTTGAGAAGGCTTCCTGAGAGAGATGAAATGGGAACCAGGTCTTGAAGTTTTTGTACAAGTAAGATCAGCATAGAGAAGAGGATGTAGGGGGAGGAAAGAGCATTGCGCGCAAAAATGACAACAGCATGTGCAGAGACAGACACAAAAGAGTAATCTTTGAAAAAGCATTTACAGGGGCAGCTAGGTGGTGCAGTGAATAGACCACCAGCCGTGGAGTCAGGAGGACCTGAGTTCAAATCCAGCCTCAGACACCGAACACTTACTAGCTGTGTGACTTTGGGCAAGTCACTTAACCCCAATTGCCCTGCCTTCCCCCCTCCAAAAAATAAAAAAGAAAATGCATTAATTTATTTATACCTGTGTTGACAATCTGCCACCACACTCTGTTCCATTTCCCTCCCCAATAATTGAACAACAGCAACAGAAATCAGGGTCTCATCATTAACATGCATAATCCAACAGAACAAATCCCCACATTGTAAAGATACCAGGCAAAGGTGTGGCATGTGCAAAGATAGCTACACTGCATATACACAGAATAACAAAGTCAGTTTTGCCCAGATGACAATGTGTATATATGTATATTTTTTAAGCAATTGTGGTTAAGTAACTTGCTCAAAGTTACAGGGCTAATTATTTATGTGTGGGTGCTAATTTTCTGAGGCCAGAACCAATCCCGGATCCTCCCAGCTTCAGGGCCAGCGCTCTTACTCACCTACCCTCCCCAACAATGTGTATATTTAATAAGGCTTGGAGGGTAAATTGAGACCAGATCATAGAGAATCTTGAAGGTCAGGCAGAGAAGTGGAAATATTATTTAATAAGTTACAACTTTTTCAGCAACAGGGTAAAAGAAGGAATAAAACCTCTTGTAAGTGTGTGTGGTGTACAAAGCACTGGGCTAAATGCTAGGAATAGACATAGAAAGCTATATAGTCCTGGCTTTCCAGGAGCTCATGTTCTAAGGGGAGAGAGAACACCTGAGGAGGCTTTCAGCTACAAGTCAGATGGAGCAGTCCTATGACCATGGTGTCCAGAGGCAAAACAGATGGTAATGCCTCTTCTTTATCATTGTTTCCACTGATAAAATCATAGAAGTTTCTTATGTCGAACCATTTTGAGTGCCAAGGACTTTGGTGGAAAGAACTTTGTTTCCTGGGTTTAGCTGTGACTGTAGTACCTGCAGGGGCAGTTGCCTGGCTGCAGCTCTACAGGGTTTCTTTCTGGGGGTGATGGCTACAGGCACTGGCCTGGAAGCCTGCCATTTCCAAGTTTCTTGAGTTCACGGTCCTGGGCTGTCTCTGTCAGGGTTGGAGGGGAGATGTTGGTCAAAGCAGTGTTACTGTGGCAGATTTGATTTGTTTGGCATATTTTCAGCTGGGCTGGTTTGCCTGCATGCCCAGTGAGCAAGTAGCAATTGGTCAGCAATTGGTGGAGGTGACTAGTCCCTTCTTGACAGGAGTTGCTTCCTTGGATGATGGATGTGAAGGCAAGGCTGGAATTAGGACCACTGGGGTAAGGATAGGGGGCAGTGCTGCCACTGCTGGGGCTCTTGTGCTCACTTGCCTTCTGGTGGCATTTGGTCAGCAGTTCAGCAGTTGTTGCTGGTGGTGATAAGGAATGTTGACCCCTTTTCCGCAGTGATTTCTTTTTTCCCTCGATGGTATGGTAGCTGGACTGACTACAGGTCTGGTGATTTGAGATTCTCATGCCTCTTGGGTTTTCAGGATTCTGGGCTATCTCCTTTAAGGTCTGAGGTAATGAGGTAGTATTGGTCAAGGTAATGGTGGTAATGTGAGTTGCCACCTTTGAGTTTCCCTCAGAAGCTAATTAGAATACTTTGAGAAAAATTGCTTTAACAACAGTGTATATGATAGATTAGAATAGGTCCGAGATTAGAAGCATTTGGACCAGTTAGAAAATGGTTTCATTAGTCTCTTCAGAAAGTTGCGAGTAGATGACAGATACAAGAATGTCCTTGTAGTTAACTGATTGGATTCCAGAGAGGCAGGAAGAACCCAAGGAAGACCAAGATATCTTGTCAGGGTGACTAAGAGGATGGTAGCAACATCGACAGAACAAAAGAGGGAGAAAAGGTTTTAGAGGAATGACTTCAGTTTTAGACGTAATTGTGTTGAAGTATCAGAAAGTCATTTAAGCAGAGGTGCAACTAGGTGAGAAGTATTAACCAGCCATGTAAACCTGAAAGAGATTCACATAGAGAAAGGACAGGGTCAAGAACTAGACACTGGAGAATGCACAGTCAGTGAGTAGGAAGGGATAAGGAGCCAAGAAGTAACTCAAAAGATATACCAGAAGAGAGCCAAACTAGATTAAAATGTAATTGGGGTGTCTAGCAAAATCAATGAAAATACATACAACATAGATAATGTTAATTTATGGTTTTCTAAGTCATTTTGCAGCCCTCAAGAATCCTTTTCTATTTGAGCATGACAGCACTGGACAAGAGTTGGCCATAGGCAGTCTCTCAGAAGCCAATTAGAAAAGATTTTTAGGAAGAAAGTGCTGTTTTACAGCAATTGCAGCAGAAAGGGGAAAACTGAAGGAAAAACCCCGTTTTATTTGACTAGGAGGAGATCGTTGGTGACTTTTGAAAGGATAGGTTCAGTGGAATAGAGACAAAAGTGATTCTGGAGAGTTGAGGAACTGAGGTGTACTAAAAAAAAATTGGCAGCTTTAATATAAATGCTTTTCCAAGAAGCTTTCTAGAGAATTAGAGAAGGGGTGCTTGCAGAATTAGGAGGATGAGGTGGGGTTTTAGGATGAGAAGACTGGAGCATGCTTTTAGGTAGAGTGCAAGAAGTCAGTGGAATAAGAACAGCTAAAGATTTAAGGGGGTAGAGAATGAGATGATAACAAGGAGATATGGATAAGTTGTTTCTGTTTCCTCCTGAGACAGGAGAAAAGGAGAAGACAGATGAAGTTCTAGGAAAAAGAAATTAGAAAGGATTTCTGAATAGGAAATAGAATTTTGTGGGAAAGAGTGTTGGATTTGGAGTTAGGAGAACATGTGTTGATATTATATATGAGATTTGTAAATTTCCCAATCCCCGTGTACAAGTGTTGAGCCTCTTCCACAGGCCTGTTTCTTGGCATATAAAATGAGGGACTTCAGTTAGATGACTCTGGCCCCTTCCAACTCTAAATTTATATGTGAGCATTCAGATAGCAGCTGAAGGTAATAAACACTTGTGCTGAGATCAGTATAGTTGATAGGTGTTTTGTCTATTTTTTACTTTCTTCAGTGATATTTGGGAGGCTGGAACAGGAATCTAGAAAATTAAACACTGGTACTTATCCGGGGGGGGGGGGCGGGGGTGAGAATGGGCAAGGACAGGCAAAATGGAAGAGCTAGGTTTGTTGGATATTTACAAGTGCGTTTTTGTAATCATTAGACATGGACTCCTTGTGGGCTTCCATAAGTAGATTGATTGAAGGAGAAAATAAGAATGAGTCATTGGAGTAGGAAGTTTCATATATGGCAAAGACCAGATTGAGTGTACATGTAAAAGTTAAGGAAAAGATAGGAAATTGTCATCAGGGAAATTTTCATTTCAGAGCTTAGAGAGATGTATTTAGTATGATTTACAGGGTTTGGGCTTGGAAAGGGCACTAGGTGCTAAAATCCTCAAAAAAAAAAAATCATAAACAAATTCCCATCAATCACTAGATGAAAAGGAAAATATAAGTGTGGAGAAAGGTGATGGTATGGTAGGAACAGCTGAGTAGTTAATATTGGAAAAGTATGTTGAGCAAACCAGTTCAAAATGGAATTCCAGGATCTTATTATGTTAATGTGACTCCTACAGACTTGCCTTCCTAAGGACTGTGCTGGATCTTAAGGGAAAATCAATAGCAGTTTCTTGTGATGGTAATTGAGGCTAGCTGGTGAAAGAGACCCAAGGCTGAACTGAATCTCTGGGTTGGAACACACCCTGAATTCACCAGTCTGATCTTTTTTAGGTTCCAGTCTCATTACTGAAGTATGCACCAAACAGCGGTGGCCTGAGTCCACTCTTTGGCCCTCAACAGGTAGCCATGTTGAGCCAGCTATCCCAATTAAACCAGCTTTCTCAGATTTCCCAGTTACAAGTAAGTAAAATAATGACCATTGTAAATCTGCAGAATTTGTTCATTTTAAAAGCATGCTAAAACATTTTTTAAACATATCATGAAATGTGTTTTCTTACCTGAAGCGATTGTTGACCCAGCAGCAAAAGGTGCAGAATCAGAGAAGCATGCCTCCTGGTGGTCGGCAGCAGCAAGAGCAGCAGGTATGTATTATCAGGGACAGTCTCTCCTGAAGGTTAAAGCATCCTCGTTCTTTTTTTTTTTTTAAAGATTTTTCTGGAGGGGGAGGGCAGGGCAATTAGGGTTAAGTGACTTGCCCAAGGTCACATGGCTAGTAAGTGTTAAGTGTCTGAGGCCGAATTTGAGCTCAGGTCCTCCTGACTCCAGGGCCGGTGCTCTATTCACTGCACCATCTAGCCTCCCCAAAGCATCCTCATTCTAAGTAAACAATATGTCATATCCCAGTATAACAAGGTAGTCTAAATGTTTTAATGGTGGTGGAATTTTATAATCCTACAGCTAAGTATTATATAAAAAGTATTAAAAATAGTGGGGAAACATTAATAAGTAGTTCTTCTAAAGACTGCGCCCCCCCACCCCAGCATGACTCATCTTTATTTGTTTGTTTTAAGGGTCGATCTCTTAGTGTACAGCAGCAGATGATGCACCAATCTCGTCAGCTTGATCCAAACCTGTTGATGAAGCAGCAGACTCCACCATCTCAGCCCCAGTCGCTCCATCAGCCTGCCATGAAATCTTTCCTTGAGAATGTCATGCCCCACACTACACCGGAACTGCAGAAAGGGCCATCGCCAATAAATGCTTTCAGCAACTTCCCCATAGGTGAGTTTTCCTTCTTAGCCCAGGATAGTCACTTGATATACAACCTCCTCACTTCCCACTACTTAGATTTTCCCTTTCTTGGGAACAATATTAGCTAAAATCTTTTTAGTCTCTGCTTTATTAAGAACATCCCTGGTGCTTTACTAGCCTCACCTCATTACTATTCAGGAAAGAAATTCTCCAGCCACATAATTTCAGTAGGTGAAATTCTTCATTTCTTCTTGAAATACTTTAAAAAAAACAATTATAAATTCTAAGTTGAACTATCTCCCTAATAGTTCTCTCTTGGTAGGATACAGATTATATGATTATATTATATTATTGCGTTATAATTATATAATATAACTGAGTGAAGCTGAAATTAAAATCTTGGAAGTAGTATGCCAGAGATAGTAGTACCTCACTAAAGTAGTAGTAGTAGTAGGAAAAGATGATTTTTGTTGTATTGAAATCTTTCCATTAAATTACTTAGGAAGTTTTCATATATACTGATGACTTTTACCTAGTAAGTTAAGATGATGTTTTAATCAGTGCTGTAAATGAAAAAATTGGGATGGGTGGAAGGGAATGCCATTATCAAATGCAATAGCCTTTCTGTCTTTTTTTCTCCCCCTTTTTCCTGTGTCTCTAGGCTTTTATCCAATTTCCCCAGTGGAAAGTCCAGGCTTGTATATTTTCTCCTTTCTTAGGTCCCTTTTAATATTGCTCCTTTTATATCCCTTTTGTGCTCCTCATTTTGCTTTTTCCCTGTACCTCTTGACGTTTAACTTCTGGGGTGGGTTTGTTGCTATTCCTACTTTGTTAGTGAGAGCACATTCCATGGTGGAGCTGGGGGGCGGGGGGGGAAGGTGGACAGACCCTTCTGCAGTTGGGTTTCTGACAATCCTCAATTTAAACTCTATTGAAATAGAGCTGCTGTCTACTTGGGATTATTAAAGACATCATAGATACTACATTCCCAAAGTAGCATTTTCCTTATCAGTTACCAGCATAACTGTCTACAACAGCAAATAATTCATTTGCTTAAAGGACTTCAAGAATTAATACTGTTCTGGTGGCAGATGAGCATCCACTGAAACAGTAGTTTCCAATATGGTAGCATAACTTGCACAACAGGTATTTCCCACCATTACTATGCAGGCTTAACATTTATCTCCAGTTTTGTAATTCAGTGGAGTAATAAGGCTCTATTTGAAGTTTTACTTTGTAACCATCTTTTCTGGAAAGATCTTTTCTCTATCTATATGGAAGAATTCTACCTGGCCAAAGGAGCCTTCCCAACATCCATATAAACACTAAAATTCTCATATAAACATCAAATTTAATTCTGTTTGCACACATATATTATTGCTAGATGAAAAAAGGGTGTATTTTTAAGTACAACAGTAATAAGATATTAATTTTTAAATGATTCAATAATTTAACCAAGTAGAAGTTACATAAAAATCTTGGTAGTTTAGCCTTGTAAAACAAGTAAACTGAAAAAAAGGTTTTGGTTTACCATAAATCAGAAATATTCATAGGAAGGAATAAAGATCTCTTAGGTGTTAATAAGTATAATTAAAGTTTTGAAAATGTTGATGAACACATAGCTAAGTGAGATGGTTAGAAATCTTTTGCAATGGACTGGGAATTAATTTAGTGAAGTACGTTCATTTGGGCTTTTTAAAAATTTCTTCTCTTTTCCCCTCTGTTGGGTAACCTTGGTCTTCCTCGTGACTCTTTTTTCTGGCATTTTTGCATGACTTTAGCTGACAGCCCAGTCTGTTTGCATTGACTGCCTTGCTTATGTCTAGTTATGTTGGCTGTGCCATAACATTTGAAAAGCAACATATTTATGGAAAATTAAGGACAATTGAAAGCATGAAATTAACGGGGAAAAAAATATTTTTTTAAGAGCATGTTTTTCTTCTGTCACCCTAACTTTTTTAAGTTAAATCTTCTTTAAAAATTATCTTAGGCTTGAACTCAAACTTGAATGTAAACATGGATATGAACAGTATTAAAGAGCCACAGTCAAGACTGAGGAAATGGACTACAGTGGACAGCATTTCTGTGAACACATCATTGGATCAAAATTCCAGCAAACATGGTATGAAATATGTTGTTGCATTTTGGTTTAGTGCTATTACTGTGATGTTACTGCAAGCCAGATTCTTCCCAGTTTACCCCCTATCACCACCGCCTTCCACCCCCCAGTACTGCTAGGCCTTTCGTCATCACAAGGATGAGTGCAGAACCAAACTGACCCAGCACTGCCCCTGACAAAGCCCCTCGGGGCTTCTGCTTCACGCACCCTCGCCTCTTCCATGAGAGCAGCTGCCGTTCTCTGTCACTTCATCAAAGACAAGAGGCCGTCACAGCTACCTTGCTCAGTTTCATTCCAGTATTGATATCTGCATCACCAGTCACCATGTACATTGATTTCCTTTTTCTGCTTACTTTGGTCTGCATCATTCATTCAAGTTCTTCTGTGAATTCTTCATATTCATTATTTGTTACATCATGATAATACTTTTTACATTCATATTCCATTGTTTTTTCAGTCTTTCCCTAGGTAATGGGTTCTCACTTTTTTCCAGGTTTTTGCTACCACCCAATGTATTGCTATGAATATTTTTTTTAATCGAGCATAGTACTTTCTTTCTTTGGCTTTCTTGACCTCTGCCAGTCGTTAAACATTTATCAAGCACCTACTATGTGCCAGCCATTGTGCTAAGCACTAGAAATACCCCCAAAAAATGTGTGGAATCTGGAAATGAACAGCTAGGAGACCAGTGTCACTAGGTCATAGAATGTGCGTGTGTGGAGAGGGAGACACTAGGGAGTTCAGTATTGGACAGGAATGCTATCTAACAAGCAGATGGAGAAGCAAGACTGGAGGTCAGTGAGGTGGTTAGGGCTGGATAAGGAGATTTAAGAATCTATCAGTATAGGGATTATACTTGAGTACATGAGAGCTGATGGGATCAAGAGAAATAATTTAAAGAAAGAAGAAAGGAGGACCCGAGACAGAGTTCTGTAGACTGCCCACATTTAGTGGGCATGACCTAGATAAAGATCCATCAAAGGAGATTGAGGAGGGGTTAGATAGGTAGGAGGACAACCAGGAGGAAGCAGAGTCATGAAAACCTAGAGAGGAGAAAATATCAAGACATGAGTCAAAGGCAGCAGAAAGGTAAAGAAGGATGAGGCCTGAGAAAAGGCCACTGGCATTGGCCGGTAAGTAATCATTGGTAACTTTGGAGAGAACAGTGTAGTTGAATGGTGAAGTTGGAAGCCAGACTGAAGAGTTTAAAAAGTGTGAGAAGAAGTAGAGGTACTCATCATAGATTGCCTTAGAAATTTAGCCACTAAAGGCATAAGAGATATGGGACAGTAATTGGCAGTAATGAATGGATGCAGTGGGAGTTCTTTGAGGATAAAGGAGCCATGGGCATGTTTTTAGGCAGCAGAGAAGTAGCCAGTAGATAGGGAGAGATTGAAGAAGGAGACAGTCTGCTAGAGAAGAGGATGGAATGGAATCACTTGTGAATGTAGAGAAGTTGGCCTTGGGAAGGAGAAGGATGCCTTCATCATGTGAGATAAGGGTGAAAGAAAAAATGATAGATGAAGGAATCTAAGTGATGAGAGAAGGAGAGGAGACGGGGCTCAGGGAAGGACCTCAGTTTTTTTCAGTAAAATATGAGCCAAGTTTCTCAGCTGAGAGAAAGGGAAAGCTGGTAGGTTTGAGGACAGATGAAGAGGTTGGAAGAACTGCTGTAAAGGAGTAACTGTGTAAAAGGATTTCCTAGCAACAGGCCCAAGTGAGGTTACATAACATGAATTGATAGTGGACCCAGTCAGCAAGGTTCTGTGATTTTTCTCCACTTCCATTCAGCAGTACGTGCACAGGAACGTAGTTGAAGGAACAGGAACACAGCTGAAGTCCCCTAGTTTCAAGACACGAGTTGAGGCAGAAAGCAAGATTGTGAGCCAAGAACTGAATTCATAGAGAAAGGAAATGAACCAGGATTTTGATTCACAAAGGCTAAGATATAAAAATCATGATACCTAGAGCTTAAGAGTAATTCTTTTTTTTTTTTTTTTAAAGCAATTGGGGTTAAGTAACTTGCTCAAGGTTACACGGCTAGTCATTATTTATGCGTGGGTGCTCATTTTCTGAGGCCGGATCTGATCTCGGGTCATCCAAACTCCGAGGCTGGCGCTCTTACTCACTGCGCCACCTAGCCGCCCCTTTAGGGCAATTGGGGACTTGCCCAAGGTTACACGGCTAGGTTTTTTTGTTTGTATGGATTAAGTGTCAGAGGCCGGCTCCGAACTCAGGTCCTTCTGATTCCAGGGCCGGCGCTCTATTCACTGCGCCACCTAGCCGCCCCAAGAGTAATTCTTAAGGTTATACAAATTGATCCCATGCTGTTGTGGTCAACAAATGGACGTTTCTATATAATTCATGCTACTTAAAGAGCAATCTGGATAAATTTAGCATATAGACAAGCTTGCTTGTTAAAACATAAGACTAAATATTGTTATTAAAAGTACGTAAGCTACTAAACCAATTTAATAATCACTTTGTCAGCATAATTCCCCAAAACCCAGGTTGGTGTCTCTCAGATAATTGCTTTCTTGTGAGAGGGTGAATTTTTTTCCTTTTATCTAAGTGGTGTTCATAAAATTTATGTTTTAGAGTTTAGTTACAAAAATTGCTTTGGAACAACTTTAATGAGATGTTAATTTTCTTGTTCATTACAAAATCCCCTAATTCAGTGACACAGGATGGTGCCTTCCAGCATCTATTATCAGCAGCTAGAATGGGCTTTTAGGGACAAATTAACTGAAGTTACTCATTCATACCGCAGTCTGAATTCAGAGAGTTTTTATGGTAAAAGTACTCAGAATGTTCTTGAGGTAGAGCAGAAGAATAGGATAGAGTAGGGCCACTCTCCAGTCATGTTGCTTCTACCAAGGAGGCAAGGGGAATTCAGAATCTGTTTTCTGTGCTCAAAATAACCTCGACAGAGAAGCTCTACGTTGTTCCTCCTGATGTTTTCTCATATATGTAATTATGGTACAGTATTAATCCTAAAATTCCATCAGCTGCTCCTTAGTTCCAAAATTCTCCTTTTTCTTTGCAACAAATAGAAGTTTTGAATTGCTTTATTATTTGAATTTTCTTTGTCCTGAAAAAGTAATAGAAAAAATATACCTATATATGTATAAAGCCCCAGAATTTTAGGTGTGAATATATATTTCTCTCAAATAGGCACATAAGCAGTTTCTTTTGTATCACCTTCTCTAAAGGAAAGTGAATTCTCAACAAGGTAGATTGAAGCCATAACCAGGCATACTGTCCCTCAGTTTTCTGCTGTGCTATTCCTGACCATATCCCTAGATTTCCAGTTCAGCCAGTAATTTGAAGTCGGGATTAAGCTGTAAGCATTTCCTGTTGCTGAAAAACGGGCCTCTTTTTCCTTCATAGGGGAGTTAAGCCATCAAAATTCAGATGTCACAAAACGTTGGCAGAAGAACAATTTCTAGTTCAGAGAGCCTTTATTAAGCACCTACTATGTGTAAGGGCACAGTGCTTAACACATTGGGAATATAAAATAGTCAAATGGGGATTTTGCATTGAACTGAAGATGTACAAGATGTGCAAGTCTTTCAAAGTGGTTTGTTTTTGTGTTGTTATTGTATAAAATGTTCTCCTGGTTCTGCTCACTTCAATCTGTATTCTCTGAACTTAACCCTTTCATCATTTCTTTTAACATATAATACCTTTGTAACTCAGCAACCTCAAGAGTCAGTACATTCCATTTTTGGCTAAATAAAAGTTATGATTAACTTCTTCCTTACATGCCTTTCTATCATTCTAACATGTCCCAAGGGTGTTAGTGCAATTTTGAATTTTAATTTTTTTAAACCGTTAAACCTTAGTAGCTTAAAATTACTAAAGACTTTTGGGATCCTCCATATATCCCATGTGAAACTTGGTATATATATGTGGTAATTTTGTCACTTCTTTTCAAGAAGTACATTTGTAGAAAGTTTTCTTGGGTATTTTGTAAATTATATGTGATGTAAACTGAATAATGCTTAACAAACTGAATAATAGTTCACTTAAGAAAAAACAAATTTTGTTTTCTTTTTTAGGTGCTATTTCAAGTGGTTTTAGGCTGGAAGAGTCTCCGTTTGTTCCATATGAATTTATGAACAGCAGTAATTCACCAGCCAGTCCTCCTGGTTCAATTGGGGATGGCTGGCCACGTGCCAAATCGCCTAATGGCTCTAGCAGTGTTAACTGGCCACCAGGTAAACACAACTGTTTGGGTTAGTTTTTTTTTTTTCATTATGAAGAGTATACCTTCATCACTTTTGAAGTATACTTAGAAATGGTAACTACCTCAGTACTCTTCAGGTTTGTAATCTTGAAAGTATCTATTATTCCTCGTAGCAAATAATTCTTTCTGTCCTAAGCCCAGTGATGCAGAATAACCAACTAAGTAAAGATCACTCCCGGTCCCCTGCTATCTGTCTCCTTTCTCATGTCTCCCTCCAAAGTCCCTATCCAACTCTGTCTGCCCCTTCTTTTTTCCCTTTTGAGTCATTCCAGATGAAATTTTCCTTCTTAAACGTTTTCCTCTCATGTATTTTCTGTCTTGACACTCATAGAAATTTGGACTCTGTGCATCTCCAGTCATTGGAGGAAGCCACACAACCACACCACTTCAGATTTACATTGGCTGCTGGCAGCTGGGCCCTCACTGCCATAAAATAATCCTTTTACTCCTCCTTTACTGATTCCTATTCTCCGTTTCCAACAGCAACTATATCAGATTCTTTCTTCAAGCTCTCCAATCCCACTTTTCTGCCTTCCCTTCTCCTTTACCTCTGTTCTACATTTCAGAGCCCCTTCACGCCCTTCATTATCTCCTCCATTGCCCTAGTCTCTGATGGAGTCCCTACTCCTTCCCAAACATACCTTCTTTCTTTTTTTTTGTTTTTTTGTTTTTGCTTTTTGGACGGCAGGTGGGGTTAAGCGACTTGCCCAAGGTCACATGGCTATTAAGTGTTAAGTGTCTAAGGCTGGATTTGAACTCAGGTCCTCCTGACTCCAGGGCCGGTGCTCTGTTCACTGCATCACCTCGCCACCCCAACATACCTTCTTTCTGATCTTCAGTCTCTTGCATGTCCACCAGTTCTGTCCCTGCTGTCTGCAGACATACTCAGATCTCACCTGTCCTTAAAAACCTTTCATTTGACCATCCATCCCTTCAAGCTATTGCCCTATCTTTTACCTACCCCTTGTAACCCAAATTACTGGTGACAGCCACCTGTGTCTGCCGCCTCATTTACTCGTCTCCAAGTCATTTCTCAGCTCCCTGCAGTTTTATTTCCACTTAACTGGAACTGCTTCCTCCAAGAGACTTGTGAGCTCCTGACAAAGCTCAGCTCAGCCTCTCAGTTCCTTAATTTGATGACCTTTCCTCATTCATCGCCTTCTTGACCTCTCTTTAACCTTTGAAGCATTGGAACAAGCCCTCCTCGTGGATGTTTTTTATTCCCTCAGCTTTCGTGACATTGCTTTTCTTAGCTTAACTCCTGCTTGTCCATCTGACCATTCTGATTTTCTTTTGCAGGATCATTATCCAGATCCCCCTGGTGAGGTTGGATGAATCGAGGGCCCTCTCTCGTACTTCTTATTTCTCTCCTCTTTCTCATATTTAGGACCTCATCAGCTGCCCATTTAACACCTCAGACTCAACATATCTAATGCCAAGCTCGTATTTCCCTGCTTATCTTGAGAGCGTCACTGTTGTTCCAGTCACTTAGGTTCTCAGTACTAGAGTCATTCCTGACTTTTCTCTCTCTTCCATGTCTAACATGCCGAGTCTTGTTATTTCTCCTTTCACAACATCTCTTGTCTGTTCACTTCTCTCTACTCAGTCACCAACCTTGTTCTGGTTCTTACCTCCCACTTGGACTAATTGACCTCCCTGTCTCAGATCTCTTCCCTCTCTGGTCTGTCCTCCACACAGCTGCCAAATTCATGTCCCTAAAGCCCAGGTCTGAATTGTCAGGAGCCTCTATCAGTTTTCTTTTGCCTCTAAGAGAAAATACAAACTCCTGCTGCCATTTAAATCCCTCCGCAGTTTAATTGTAGCTCACTTCTCCAGGTTTATCATACACTCTTCCGCTTCACGCACTCTTTATGTCTCAGCCAAACTAACTCACTTGCCATTTCTGTTGCACAGTATCCCATCTCAGTGCCTTTGTCCAAACTGGCCTCTCTGCCTTTTGTGATTCCCCCATTTGCTAGTTCCCTCTCCTCAAATAGCCCTGAAAATTATGTTGTGTAAATCCTGTATTTCCCTCTAGGTACACATGTAGTTTTCCTCCAATAGAATAGACAATTCCTTGAGGGTAGGAACTTTTTTTTAATGTCCTTATATTGCTAGTGCCTAGCACCTAGTAGAATCTTTTTTTTTTTAATTATTTATTTTTAGTTTTCAGCATTCATTTCTCCAAGATTTTGAGTTACAAATTTTCTCCCTGTCTTTCCCTTACCCCCTACCCCAAGATAGTAAACCTACTGAATACCTCTTCCCCCAATCTGTTCTCTCTTATATCCTCTCCCATTCCCCCCACCCCCAACTTTCTAGTAGGGCAAGATGGATTTCTATACCCCAGTGCCTGTATATCTTATTTCCCAGTTGCATGCAAAAAGAAAATTTGTATTTATTTATTTGTATTTGTTTTTTAAAACTTTTGATTTCCAGATTCTTTCCCTTCTACCCTCCTCACCCACCCCCACTGGGAGGACATGCAATTCAATATAGGTTGTATATGTGTAGTTAAGCAAAACGTTTCTATAGTAGTTATATTGTGAAAGATTAACTATATTTCCCTCTATCCTATCCCATCCCCCACTTCTTCTATTTTCTCCTTTGACCCTGTCCCTTTTCAAAAGTGTTTGCTTCTCATTACCCTCTCCCCCAATCTGCCCTCCCTTCTATCATCCCCCTCTTATCTCCTTCCCCCCTACTTTCCTGTAGGGTGAGATACCCAATTGAGTGTGTATGTCATTCCCTCCCTAAGCCAAATTCAGTGAGAATAAGGTTGACCCATTCCCTTTCACTTTCCTGCTCTTCCCCTTCATTGTAACAGTTTTCTCTTGTCTCCTTTATATGAGATAATTTACTCTAATCTATCTCTCCCCTTCTCCTTCTCCCAATATATTCCTCTCTCACCTCTTAATTTTATTTTTTAGATATCATCCCTTCATATTCAACTTATCCTTGCCCTCTCTGTATACATGCACACACATACATACACGTGTATGTTTATATACACATATACCCTCCTATACATATATATTCCTTTCAGCTATCATACTGAGAAGACTCTCATGAGTTACAATTATTGTTTTTCCATGTAGAAATGTACATAGTTCAACTTTAATAAGTTCCTTATGATTTCTTTTCCCTGTTTACCTTCTTATGCTTCTCTTGCTTATATTCGAAAGTCAGATTTTCTGTTCAGCTCTGGTTTTTTCACATCTAGTAGAATCTCTCTCTCTCTCTCTCTCTCTCTTTTTTTTTTGCTTTTTAGATGGGGAAAGGCTGGGCAATTGGGGTTAAGTTACTTGCCCAAGGTCACACGGCTAGTTTTGTGTTAAGTGTCTGAAGTCAGATTTGAACTCGGGTCCTCCTGACTCCAGGGCCGGTACTCTATATACTGCACAACCTAGCTACCCCATACCTAGTAGAATCTTAATAAATACTTGGTGAATAAATTGATGTCATTGTACTAATTTGATAATATTTGCAGTGGTTCTAGATAATTTGTAGTATGTATTTCTAATATAGGTATGACTTCTCAGGATTTCTTTTTTAATATGCTTTCAGATCTTGATTTTTCAAAATATAAATAAAGAAACATGGGTTTTGTTCTATTTTTTTTTTTTGTAGTATCAAATGAGTTAGAGCAGCAGTTCTCAAACTTTGGGGGCTTAGGAGTCATTTGTGCTGTTAAAAATTGCTAAGGACCCCTCCCCAAAGTTTGTCCATGGGTTAATTTTGATATGGATTAATATCTGTAAGTATTAGAAATTAAAACATCTTAGTATTATTTTGAAAATAGTATTGACCTTGCAAGTTCCCTGGTAAGGAGCCTCAGGAACCTCTGGGGAGCCTCATACTGTATGCACTGAGAAAAACTACAAATGTAGAGCATTAAAGAGACCTTATAGCTTTCCAGTTCAACACCCTAATTTTATTAATGAGAAAACAAAGTAGATAAATGAAGTAACTTGCCCAAGGTCACAGGTACTCTGGCTTCAAATCCTGTGTTCTTTCTGCTATAGTGGAGACCACTGCAATATTACCAAATTAATCCATTTTAAAGTATAAGATCACTCACTGTCTACCTAAAATTTAGTATAATCTCAAACACTAGTATGTATACTATTTAGTATATAAATCAAAGGGGATCAAATTTAATCAAAATCTCATCTAATGCATTTAAAGATTGCCTTCAGTTTTGCATTTAAACAGAGAAAGAGAGAAATAGATGCTCTCCTACTCTGCCCTGGTTCCAGACAGAATGTTTGGGGAAAGCACTGTCCGTTCATTCTAAATCAAATAATTCAATATTTTCTGTGTTAATTCACTGGCTATTTTAAGATATTAATTAGAATCTAGAAATATATCCTGATAAATGTTTGTAATTTGCACAATTGCATGAGTAGAAATTCTTATTTTCATTGTAGCCTATGCAGCTTTTAAAAATTTTCTGATTTTTCATTTATAGAATTTCGCCCTGGTGAACCATGGAAAGGTTATCCAAACATTGACCCTGAAACTGACCCTTACGTCACTCCTGGCAGTGTCATAAACAATCTTTCAATTAATACTGTGCGGGAAGTTGACCACCTCAGGGACAGGAATAGTGGTGAGTAGGTCATACAAAAGTTGGAATTTATGATGATACTTGGGGTACCTAACTTAGGGATGAATCAGAGTTGGTATGGGTTGGTGGCAGCAAAAATCCATACCTCAGTACCACACTCCACTTGAAAAAGAAACAAAAAAAAAACAAAGCAGAAATTCTCCTTTTCTGCAAGAATGTCCTATTTTCATCTAGTAACTGGTTTTTAATTAGTATTATCTTCACTAATTAAAAGGCACATTTTGTTATTGTATAGTAAAAGCTCACTAATACAAAGGAACAAAAAATTACTTTAACCACTTTTGCAGTTAACAACAATATAGTAATTTTAAATTAGACATTATTATACAAATTATACCACATTTACTTTTGATTGTTTTTATAAATTTTATTGTACTATTTACAAACCTTAATGTATTAAGTTTTTCTTTATGAAAGCCATAGATGTTACTGTAAATTTTGTAAAATCTATTAATTGGGCCCTCTCCTTATTTGCTCTTTGTTAGTATCATCTATAATGTTTCACTGATGATGTTTTGTTTTCCTTCTCCCCGAGTTTTTTGTGGGGACAAGTCTAACGATTACATTTCAATGGGACAGTTTTTTCTTCTGCCTTCCTCTTTAGTTCCAAGAATGAATACTATATATAACTACTCCTGATATACTGCATTCAATAAGATTTCTTAAATCTTGAAAATTAACTTTTTTAAATGCATAAAAACACCTTTTTAAAATTTTGTTTTGCTTTTTGAAGGGGGAAGGCAGGACACTTGGGGTTAAGTGACTTGCTTAAGGTCACACGGCTATTAAATGTTAAGCGTCTGAAGTTGGATTTGAACTCGGTTCCTCCTGACTCCAGGGCCAGTGCTTTATTCACTGCCCCTTTAATTAAAAAAAAAATGTTACCATTTGAAATCCAGCATAACTTAATTGTGCTTCCTAAGTGAAGAGTAGTGGCAGTGCCGAAGGGCATCAGAGCACAAGGATTCTCATTCCTACTCTGCTGCTCACTCACCTTTGACCTGGTGGCAAGTCACTTCATTGCTTTGTGCCTCAGTTTCCTCATCTGTAAAGTATGATACACTGCCCACCTTGTGAGGCTGAGAAAAGTATTTTGCAAACTAAAAATACAGTAAAATTGAGAGCTGTTATCATCATCTCAATTATTATTATATTGTATATTATATTATTACATGTAATTGTAATATATAATTATACATTATTATATTATATTTGCTGATCAGTATCAATCAGGTAGTAATATAATCAGATGTGCGGTATTGAAGCATAGTGAGGCTCATAGGATCACAGATTTAGAGATGGAAAAGACCTCAGAGTGGTGAGGTTCCCCTGGGAGCTACATGCTTAAACAGTTTTTGTGGGGTGAAGGCAGAAACTTAATAAGACCACAGGATTAAGACCATCTTGTTATAGCCAGGGTACAGTAGTAAGGGTTTTAATGTTGATCACATGCTTAATTGCTATGTTACTTTGAAAATAGTAATTATAAGTGCAGTAACCAATTTAATAGGTTGTCAACTAAGAATACTTTATCACTTTGCAAATATAGCTTTACTATATCCTTGTGGTACAGTAATAATGGTTCACCTTTCCATGATACTTTACAGTTTGCAAAGTATTTTCCTTTAAACAACCCTGTTAGGTGGGTAATTTGTTTCTCCCCCCCCCCCCCATTTTATAGGTGAGGAGAAGGGCACATGACTAACAGTTTTTAGGACCAGGGTTTGAGCACAGATCTCATTTCAAATCAGGCAGTTTTTCTGCTGTCTATACCATTCTCCACTAAATTGCAGTTAGGTCTCATAAAATATATTAAGAATCATTCACAACATAATAAACTTTAAAATTCCACATTAATGCAAAAACTTTG
The DNA here is from genome assembly GCA_011680675.1 of Gymnobelideus leadbeateri. Classification (NCBI taxonomy): domain Eukaryota; kingdom Metazoa; phylum Chordata; class Mammalia; order Diprotodontia; family Petauridae; genus Gymnobelideus; species Gymnobelideus leadbeateri. The sequence goes on from WOXC01005003.1 coordinate 1,664,234, forward strand.
ATATTGGTGCAGAACAGGAATTCTTAACCTGGGGTCCATAAATTTGTTTTTATTTTGATATACTTTAGTATAATTGGTTTACCTTCTTATGCTGTACATTTTATTTTATGCATTTATAAATTTATGAATTCTGAGAAGAATTTATGAATTCTCTCCACAGATTTCACCAGACTGGCAGAGGGGGTGGTCCATGATACAAAACAAGTTAGGGACGCTTTTGTGGAGACCTGAAACAAAGCAAATAAACCAGAGCATTTCCCTTGTTTCAGTCACTTCATTCAGTCCTGAAGATTTAAAGATCTTTCCACTGTCATAAAACAGTGGTTAAAATGGATGCCATGTATATAGCACTTCCTAGGTGCCAGGCACTATGCCAGACACTTAAGAATTATCTCCTACTTGATATTCACAACCACCTGGGAAGTGAGCACTGTTATCATCCCCATTTTACAGATGAGGAAATTGAGGCAAACAGGTGAAGTGACTTGCCCCAGGTAATAGGATAAAAGAACTATAAGTTGTCTTACAAATTATGTAAAAAATGAAGTGTCACCAAGTGAAATCATAGCATTTTAAAGCTAAGAAGGGACCTTATCAGTAACAAGAATAATATTTCTGTTGCACTTTACAGTTTACAAAACACTCCCTATTTCACAGATAGCGTAAAGTAGTTTGCCTTTAGTCACATAAATAATAAGTGATAGAACCAAGACTTGAACAAAGACCTTCTAACTCCCAAATTGAGGGCTTTCCTTGTGTCACAGAGCCTTTCTTAGAACAGATGATCCTAAGGCTTCCTGGCCAAAATTATATACCAAGTTTAAAGAGAGCTGTTATCCATGTTGTTGGAACGTGTTTGTGTCTATGCCCCCTCCCTACCCTCCACTGCCAATCAAAGTGGGGACTCAAACTGAGGGAATGCCAGCTCAGAACCAGTCTCCTAATAATCAAAAGTCCATTGCTTTTTCTACAACACAATGCTTCACTACAGGATAGTCGTAAAGTATTGTTGGAGAAGCCAAGGGGAGAAACTTCCTAGGAGAGGGAACAAGGTCATAAGTAATCTTAAAGATTTAAGTTCTAATAGAGATATAAGGCAGATTATGAAGTGTTAAAGAGGATTCTTTGTTGTTTGTTTTGTTTTTCAACAAAAGAATGGAAAGAAGTAAGCCAGCTCAGTAGCATGCAGCTCTATTCATTGGGAGGAAGGTCTGATGGTGAGAGGTGTGGCAGGGCATTTTGTGGTGGTCTAGGAAAGGAAATTTTTCTTCCCTTTTTAAACGTGAAAGTTTTAACTGTAAAACCACTGCTGCTTGACTGACTTCTAAGGAAGCAGCAAGGACAGGGGAGGGAAGGAGAGCATATATTCTCACCAATATAAGACTAATTTGCAAGATAGCTTTCTAAGAACATCAGTTGGGCTCATGGTCAGAATGTTAATGCTATGTGGGGACCTGAGAGATCATCTGTCCCAGCCCCTTTATTGGACAGATGGAACAGTCCTGCAGGCGGGAAGTGATGTGCCTAAAGTTACAGAGTTTGTTATGGCAGTGACATTTGCTTCATTTTGCATGTAAATCTTGCTTCCTATTCTGTCATGTTTGTCCATTTCAATTTTCATGGAATTCCTCCCTTCTAGTAAACTGCCATACAATGTGTTACTGTGTCCTGAACTAACCTAGATGTTCCCTTCAATACAGGGTCATCCTCATCTCTGAACACCACGCTGCCTTCAACTAGTGCCTGGTCATCCATTCGTGCCTCCAACTACAATGTTTCCCTCAGCAGTACAGCACAAAGCACTTCAGGTAGCCCTTCTAGCCCAGGGTTTGCCAAGAGAAGAAAGGATTTGAACAAAATCAGTTGTTTGCAATATTTTCATTGGCCTCCCCTTTATTCATTCCCTTGTGTCTAAAGTGTTATATGTTGTCTTTTCCAAAAGCCTTTTTGTTCCATTCAAAAATGGGTAAGTGGATTCTTTTCTTCCCTGTATAGTTAAGTGGGAAATAGCTGTCATCCTGAAAACTGACATGCACTTCCTATACTTTCTTCCCATATGGTAATCCTGTTGTTTTAGCACTGTTCAGTGCTCAGTCACCATTCCCAAAGTAAACTGTTCCTTTTAAAGCCTGCTGAATGTAGTATTAAGCTGTATTATTTACTAAATTGGGCTATTGTGGCATCTCCTATACAAAAGTCTTAAATCTACATCCAAATAAAAACCAACAAATGTTTGTACATAGTGATCAAATGTTTTTAGGTTTCCTGTTTTGTGGTATCATTTTTCTTTACCTTTTTTTCCTCTGAGTAGCCAGAAACAGTGATTCCAAATCAACATGGTCTCCTGGTTCAGTCACTAACACCTCTCTGGCTCATGAGCTGTGGAAGGTCCCTTTGCCACCTAAAAACATCACTGCTCCGTCCCGCCCACCACCGGGATTAACTGGTCAGAAGGCCCCCTTGTCTACATGGGATAATTCCCCCCTTCGTATAGGTGGAGGATGGGGAAATTCTGATGCCAGATACACCCCAGGTAAGATTAAGAAATTTTGTGTGGTCTCCAAGGTGAAAAGCTTAACTAGTAATAGAATGAGAGAAAGAACACTGGAGTTAATTAGAAGGTCTGAGTTCAGGTTGTAGCACTGAGACTTAGCTAACTGTGTAAGCTTGAGAGTATTACCCATTCTGAACCTGTTTTCTCATTGGTAAAATGGAGATTATACTGCCTGCCTAAAAGTGTTGTAAGGAAAGTGCTTTATGAATGATCAAATACTGTATACATAGGCATTGTTATCATTACCATCACCTAATTGGCTCCATGGGTCTGTCTTCTAACTGTGGTTACTGTGATACTTGGAAAAATCTCTCCTTTCATTCTTCCACCGCACCTTCCATCCTGTGCATTTTTTCTCATGGATGCCACAGTAACAGACTATCTGTCCATTGTGTTTTTATATTAACTACATGAATGATATCTCTTCTTTTGTGACAATGCACATTGTTGATGTTTTGTATCACATCTGGAGCTCATCCTCATTGGTAACACATTGCATGACTTATGAGTCTTTGCATTACCCTTTGGATCATCTGCCATTTTGATTTTTATGAGGTTGTGGTATTCCATGATTCATGCCATAGAATGTCACCTGTACAATATTGATGTTGAAGTGGGCTTTTGCACAGTATGGGATCATTGAAAGCAATGCTGATTTCCCAAAAGCAATCCAGCCCCATTTCTTCCTGTTCAATTCCAGACCCAGCTCATTATCCATCTGCAACTCCTGCCCAAGATACACATATTGATGGACTAATTCGATGGGCTGCCGGTCCAGGTGCATGTCATAATCTTCCAGGCAATACGGGTTATTGGTTTTGGGGTGTTTTTTTTTTCATTGACTTTGACATCTTTCCCTTGTTCAAAATGTCTAGTTGCAGTAGATGTACAGTAGTACAATACCCCATATTTCCTGCTGTTATTTTTCTCTTTGCAATGGGATGAAGAGTTAAGTCTCCAGTTCTTAACCCTATCTTCAGCATATTGGAGAGTCTTGCCTAGAGGCAGAGCTGCCAGCAGCCAGCATTCCAGATCTTTTGACACTTTTATCCTTTGAAAGTTTCTTTTAAAAATGCCACTGAGCCAGAATATTTTTCCTTGAAGAAGGAATTACATTAGACATTATAAAATGGTGGCAGAGGTTTTCACTCTAAAAATGATATGGTGCTCATCCAGTAGAGTGGAAACAAGCATACAGCTCCCATAGCATTCATCTGTCTTTGAGTATTCTTTGACCACAGAAAATAGACTCTGCCATTTACAGGACTGATTCCACATGGAAGTTGTAGTATTGATCTGGGCATCATTTGTTCTCTGCCACCACCTTCCTCCTCATGTGTTAGCACCAATTAAGTGGCCAGAAAACTACTCAGTATCTTAGCCATCTCTGCATCTCTGGAAATACTTTGGTACCTACCGTTAGGGAGTTCACGGTCCTCTTAAATGTTGACTGTCTGACTAGTTTACTTTAGATAATCCATACCCTGGGCTCCCTGAATAATATGAATTCACTACCTGAATAATGTGGCCTGTTTTGGTGTCATTTTATGTGGCTAAAGAACTATGCTAGTCATCTCTTTCTTCTTATTCCTGTTTAGGTTCAAGCTGGGGTGAGAGCAGCTCAGGGAGAATAACAAATTGGCTTGTTCTAAAAAATCTTACGCCTCAGGTAAGAACATCACGCATCACAGAGAAGCCACAAAATGGCAGCCCCATGATGAAACAGTTTACTATTCTTGGATTAACCGGCCAGTTACTGGTCTCTGAGCATAGAATTTGTAGCATATTGCTCCTAAATTGGCCACAAGTGCAGAATGGGGGCTCAAAGTGAGTTATTTGTGTGGTTCTGTATCTCCCTAGGATGACTGTAAGCTACATGAGGACAGAGACCATAGTTTATGTAGACATTCTTTTCTCTCTCTCTCTCTCTCTCTCTCTCTCTCTCTCTCTCTCTGGCACCTAGGGAGAGGTACTTTGTACAAAATAGCTAGACCCCCATCCCTGGAGTGTCATCTGACCATAACTAAGGCCCTGGTTCAGATGCAGAGATCTTTGGGAGACACACACACAGCATGCACATGTGTGTACATTTTCCCCTGGGGACAGGAGCCAGGATGATAATTATATCAGTAGGGAACTACAGAGTATTCAAGACTACAGAAATTTTACCCAGAGATTTACAGAGTTGAGAAGGAGCTAGTACCCACTGAATAGCCAAAGCAGGATATGGGTAAGCCGGCATTCCTTATGGTGGTGGATGGGATCAGGGGGAACTTCCTCCACATGCACACACCCCACACCCGGCTGGTAACAATATCTCATCTGCTTTTCCCAGATCGATGGCTCCACCCTGCGTACTCTGTGCATGCAGCATGGTCCACTCATAACATTCCATCTGAACCTCCCACATGGTAATGCATTGGTCCGTTACAGTTCAAAAGAAGAGGTAGTGAAGGCACAAAAATCTCTGCACATGTAAGTTGGAGCATTTCTGTCCTAGTGCTGGGGGGCGGTGGGGGGGGGTGTAGTTTGGTATTATATATAGAACTCAGAATCATGGATTATCATGATGACTCCCTTTCCTGTAGGGTTGTGTGTGACGCAGTGCAGAACATAATTGCACCTTGTATTACTCTTCCGCAGGTGTGTATTGGGGAACACTACTATTCTTGCTGAGTTTGCCAGCGAAGAGGAGATTAGTCGTTTCTTTGCACAAGGCCAGTCTCTGACTCCCTCTCCTGGCTGGCAGCCTTTGGGGTCCAGCCAGAGCCGACTGGGATCCATTGACAGTTCCCATTCATTCTCCAACCGCAATGATCTAAATCACTGGAATGGTGCTGGGCTGTCGGGAACTAGCAGTGGAGACCTTCATGGCACTTCACTCTGGGGGACCCCAAATTATTCCACAAGCCTGTGGGGGACCCCAAACAGCAGTGACACCAGGGGAATTAGCAGCCCATCCCCCATCAATGCTTTCCTTTCTGTTGACCACCTAGGTGGAGGTGGAGAGTCCATGTAACTTTGGCAGTTTCAGCTAATGAACTGTGACCTCAAGATATAACAAAGCAGCACTAATTTGGACTTTCCCACCTACAGCCAGGGGTCACCTGTGGAAACAGTTACTTTCTGCACATTTTCCACTTTGTTTTTAGCCCAAAACATATCAGTTTGAATACTTGAATCATGCAGGCCAACATTATAATGTGAAAAAGTATATATTTACACTTCCAGATAGTGCTATACCTATTAAACTGCTTCGGATGAGCTCATCTGTGTATACTCATCATGTGTATTCTTGGACTTTCTTTTTTTTTTTTTTTTTTTTTTTTGCATTTTTTGCTGAATATAATGTTGGAGTATGAGCTTTCTTAACGTTGCACTGAATGATGTTCTCTCCGTCTAATCGGCAATATGGGGGTGCAGCCGTTCACGTGTAAATGTTTACTCAAGGAACACGAGCAGACAGTGTGGGCCCTGCCAGGCCTTGCTGTTTGCCCACCTTATTGTGGTATTGTGGAGTTTGAAGACCCAGACATGATGCTGACTTAGGATTATGAACTAAAGTGTTGCACCAGTTTTTGTTTTTGTTCTTGTGTTTGTTTTTTCGCGTGTAAACTAAAGAATTTTCGCTACACAGTTTGAAAAACTGTGGCCACAGCTGTGACTGGCAACCCAGCCTGCGAGCCAGGAGGGTCCTGCACTTTCAATAGGCTTTCCATTTTGTTTTGAGGCCCCCGAGTCGGGGCCTCTTGTTTACAGAATTTTGTTTTTTGTTTATTGAGAAAAATGTTTACTCTTCCATCACTTAAAAAAATTTTTAAAAAACAAACAAAAAAAGAATGGAGGATGATAAGATGCTTTCTATCTCTGGGAATAAGGAGCAGCGTTCGGCCGTGTTCTTTTGTTTTCTATCCTTATCTCCTAAATCAAAGAGCATGGTTCTCAGGAAAACCAGTTCCCTAGTAAAAACTCCTTGTAGTTTCTTATAGGAAAAAAAAACCCAACTTTTAGCACTGATACTACTTATTGCTCTGTAAGACTTTTCTCTGCCAAAAAATAATGCTTCAAGCTGGAGTTTGACATACGCTTTCCGATGCTGTCTTTTTATTAGTGAGTGAGGATGGTTTGCTAATATTCGGTAGTTATTACAGTTTTTGTAACCCCATCACGTGGCTCTGTTTCTGCTCTCCTGTGACTGTGTTAACATTTGACTGTTGTACGTACCTTAAAGCCGAGTTCAGTAACTATGCACCTGTAACCAAGCTTTTGGGCTTACAGATTGTTTGTTGTATAAAGGAAAATTTTAAATGTTCAAAGCGTTGTTGCAAAAGTTACGAGTTACATCTTATTTCTATTTTTTTTTTGCCACAAACGGTGTTATAATGAATGCTTGCTTAGTCAGTGCAAAGAGACTAAACAAGGATAAAAAATAATTTTAATAGTGCAGAATTCACCATCATGTCATTGCCTTGATTCTAAATGTCTGTGTCCCAAGATGCAAAAGAAGTCAGTGGCTTTTAACTGTTTACAAATAGAATGTGATTGTAAAATGTACAGGTTGGTTGTGTTTGAATTATGAAATTTCTTCAGATATTAATAAATCATGACATTCTGGCTGCTCAGCACTTATCTGTCTCTCTTTTGTGTTACTGGGATGGTGTTTTCTACAAGGAAAATTTTATTTGCTCTGGTTGCAATTAGAGCTTTGGGTTCTTCAAGAGGGACCAAATGACAAAAACAGAATGCTCACCCACACTTGAATGTCTGATCTCAACTTTAAAATAGCCACAGTCTCTCAGAAATAGTGGACAGTTATCAAAAACTTCCATTCAGTCTTCCTTCCCCTTTGAACACCTTCACATCCAGAATCCTCCTAACTTCCCCAGAACCACCATTTGAGCCCTCTTAGCACCTAAGCAAGATATTTGCAAATGAGGAGTGCATTTTGAAAAACAGGTTCATTACATGGAAATACAGTAGTGCTAAATTGTTCTACCTTAGTTACATAAAGATAATGACCAACATATCACATTTAACTGGTCCTTTTCACAGTGGCTTAACTATCGTGAGCATGTCCAGTGTGTAGGCATACCTCACCTAATGTCAGTATTTGTTCTGTGAAAAAATGTTACCTAAAACAGTTACGGGTTAGACCAATTAGCTTAGACCAATCCCATTACCAATCTTGAAGAACCAGCCAAATTGTTATTACAGACTTTACAAGGGTTTGGTTATAGTGTATTAATTAATGCCTTTGTCAAGCAATCTTATGTGAAATTTGCCTGTATGCCACTGGCTGCCTTTTCAAACTGTTTTGCATTACTTTCAACTTTTCAAGTGTTAATTAACATTGGTTGGACAATGAAAGCTTTGCTTATCAACACACTTAATCTGTAATTACTTCCATACTGACTAGTTTTCCAAAACCGAAACTGACTTTGGAAAATCTGGGTTCAGAAACATTTGGGGGGTTATATTAGTTAATACTTGGGGTTTTGAATTGACTCTTAATTGTGAATTAATCATTGCATTAATTGTATTGTTCCAAGTGTTTAGGAAGTTTGAGCCTGTTGTGTGAAAATAAAATGTAGTTGATTATAAGAATGGCAAAGGTGGTGTTTACTTTTAGTATTCAGTTAAGATTTTTCCAGACTTATGGTGTTAAGGGTGCAACAAAAACCAAAACAAAACACTGGGGGGAGGGTGTGTGTAGAGAGAATGGAAACTTCTGATTGACAACTCTGTATAGAGGGTCTTAGTGCAGTTTTAAGCTTTAATAGCTTAATGGATTTAACAGCTTAAAACTCCGCTCAGACTCTTGGGACACCCTGTATATAATTTGAATGTTACGTGTGTGTGTGTGTATGTGTACATGTGTACACACCAGTGGTAACCAACTCATTGAAACACAGAAGTCAAGGATGGGGGAAAGGAGTCATGCTGACGTTGCTGCGGAGTGAAGCCCTTGAGCAGACAGGTCTAAACTTAGGTTGAACTAGGGTTTGGGAGCAGATGTTAAGAGACACTAAATAGAGTACTCTTGGAGCAAGGCTGAAGGGAAGGCTTAATTAATTAGTTGGGTGAATTAAGTGGGTAACAAGAAGTATCTGAGAAAGCTGAACTGGAAATGACTAAGACCCCAACCCTTTTGCTTCTCCCCTAAGGTTCACAAAGTCTGTTTTTCAGCAAGTCTGGCCCTACAGATGGTGTGGGGAAAAGGGTGTCTCTGGAGTCATGATCTAACACCTGGAAGAGAATAGCCCATGCAACTTCCTTTGCTTCATAACCAACACATTTATATTCTCCTTTAAGAATAACACTTAGCGATAGGATATTACCTGCATTTCAGAAGAGAGGTGACGAAGGCTCAGCTAGGTCAAGTGTCTTGCCTTGCTAGGGGTCACACTGCCAGTGTCAGAATTAAGAAGATATGAAGGCTTTCATCTAGATCCATTTTGTACTTAATAGAGAATATTTTGTGAGATGTTCTAAACCAAGGGTGGGGAACCCCTGGTCTCTAGGCCCTTAGGTGCAGCCCTTTGAATCCAAACTTCACAGACCAAATCCTCTTAATAAAAGGATTTGTTTGTGAAACTTGGACTTAGTCAAAAGGCTATACCCAAGGCCCTAGAAGGCCACATGTGGTCTCGAGGCTACAGGTTCCCCAGCCCTGGATCCGTTTTTAACCAGACAGCTTTCCAGTTTTCTCAGTGCTTGTCACAGACATCCTTACCCAGAACTTGGGTGTTCTTGGGTTCATTCTCTATTTGTATATTCTCAACTGCCCTTCTACTGAGAAGAGAGAGAGAACATCTTCAGTCTTCTGAAGTCAAGATTTGTCACTATCTCTTTGAATTCTGATGTCTTTCCTTCTAGGTCCTCTGGTTGAACTAGATTGCCTCAGAAAAAAATTGAGGGAGAAATCACTTTTTAACTGGGATGATACAGAAAGGCCTCATGAAAGAGATTTTCAACAGGCAGAAGTATGAAATAATTTTAATCAGCTAAGTGGCACAGTGAATAGAGCACCAGCCCTGGAGTCAGAAGGACCTGAGTTCAAGTCCAGCCTCAGACACTTAACACAAAAACTAACCATGTGACCTTGGGCAAGTCACTTAACCCCAATTGCCCTCCAAAAAAGAAAAAGCAGGAAAGGAACAGACTTAAGTTGGGAAAACATGAGAAGTGGATAGGACAAAACTGTCAAACAGCTAGTAATCCAGTTTGGCTGTAATGTGGAATACTTGTATTATGAAGTAAGGCTAACAGGTAGTTTGGAGGCAGAATGTGGAAAGCCATAACTACCAGAGTAAGTTTAAATTTTATCCAGTAGGCAAGAGGATGCCACTCTGTTAGCTTTTGAGTTTCAGAAAGGCAGTGATCCTTCAGATTAGAAGAGTGATTTGGCACCTATGTGAAAGGTGGGTGGGAAGGGAGGAGATCAGGCCAAAACGCCCTCTTAGACTGACAGTATCCCAAGGTGAGGAGGACGAGAACCAAAGTGACAGTGGCCGTGGAAAGCACAAACAGGAGATTGCCAAATTATAATTTACAGAATTTAACTAGTTAAATGTACAAAATGGGGGGGGGGGGCAGGGGATTCAAAGTTGCTGGGTTTTTGAGCAACTAGGAAATTAGTTGTATCATCAACAGAAAAAGGGAAGGAAAGGCAGGTTTCGGCACAGAGATGAATAGTTTTGGACATGTTGAGTTCAAAGCATCAAAACAAAGGGGTGAAATCAGGATGAGACAGATTTGGGAGTCCTTTCTCAATTCAGCATTAAAAGGGCTTATGTACAGCAAAGCACTATGCTAGGCTCTGGAGATACAAGAACAAAAGTCTGTTCTCAAGGAATCTGCATTCTACTAAGGGGATTTACATGTAACATACACAAAAAAGGAATATTGCCTCTGGATTCTGATGTGCCTGAGTTCAAATCCTGCCTCTGACATTTATTCTCTGAGGTTTTAGCCTTGGCCCACTTTTCTTTGTAGTTCTTAACATTAGTTATCTTGTTCCTGAGCCCAAGCAGGTCAGCCTCTGTGGGTCTCAAGATTCCTCAATTCTACAATAGGAGTGTAGGACTACAGGACCTCTGAAAATCCCTTTCAAATCTAGTTTCTTTGATTCCCAAGTAAAAATTGAGATAATTTGAAGAGGAAGAAGTTGGATCAGCGTTTAGCAGTGATAATAAGTCATGGAAACGGATGAGATCACGGACGGAGAATTATAGTAGAAAGAGGAGAGAGCTAAGGCTGAAACCTTGGAGAACATTCACATTTAGAACAAGAAATGGGGAAGACAGGTAGGAGGAAAACCAGGAGATTTTCAACAAGGAAATGGTATTTGGAAGTGCAAATACTGCATAAAGGTCAAGGAAAGTAAAGACACAAGGCTATGGGATTTGACATTTGAGGTTATATATAGGGTGGTTTCAGTAGTATCAAGGATCAGAAGCTAGATCACATATGCCCAAGAAGTAAGTGGGTGATGAAGCCACTAGACTACTTTTCCTTGAAGTTTTGCAGTGAAAGGAAAGAGAACTATGGTAGCCTAAGGCGATGCCATAGTCAAGAGAAGTGCTTTATTTTAGGATAGAGACCCTGTGAGCATATCTATGGAGGGTACAGAGAAAGGAGAGATGGGAGGGCAAAGGATCGAAACAGGCACAAGTGGAAAAATTGGGCTTATAGGACTCCTGTCCTCTGAGAATAGAAGAGGAAGTGAATGATAATTGAGAAAAGCTGTTAAGTGTATCAGAGGATGGGGAAGTTCATGACAAGCCTTAGTCTCTTCATTAAAGCAGGAAGTCAGATCTTCTGCCAGGAGAAAAGGAGCTGGAGGTGGGTGCAGAGTTGAAGTCTGAGGAGAAAAGGCATGGAACAGTCACTTCCAGAAGTGTGACAGATATCAACCTCATAATATTCTATGTTGATTCCACTTGTATGACTGACACATTTTTTCTCAATGGGTAGGGGAGGGTCAAGAGGGAGGAAGAAAATTCAGAATTCAATTTTTTATGTTAAAAAAAAAATATATATATATATATATATTGTTAAAAAAATAATAAAAAAGACCCCAACCCTTCTGCTTCTCCCCTAAGGTTCACAAGGTCTGTTTTTCAGCAAGTCTGGCCCTACAGATGGTGTGGGGAAAAGGGTGTCTCTGGAGTCATGATCTAGCACACTGAATTGAGAGAGCCTACATCTGAGCAGTTGAGGAGCTCTGAACATATGGCCATTCAGAATCTCGACCAGGGAATCACAAGATCCTTCTCCTAAGCGAGCCCCCAAACAAAATACCAACTCAGAGTATATACACACTTCTCAGAGCCAGAAGGCAGAAGAACCCTCCCGACTCAGTGCCTAATTAGAAATTAGCAAAAGGTGTGAAAGCCTTCCTACAAGCAAGCCTCCCCTAAGCAAGCTTCTCTTAATGGGGTTCATGTGAGGCCTATTCATGGGCTGGGAAGACCTCAAATACCATTAACATTACAGGGGAGCAGAAGGGGTGGGGGATAATTCCCTTGATTCATTCCAGAAGAATGGGGCACAAGGGAAGAAGTAAAGAGGGAATTCTAAGAGTGTGATTAGCTAGTTTTTACAGGCCACAAGGAGGGAGCACCAGTCAGCCAGCCCCTCCTTAGGCATTCCCTTAAGTTCCTTAGTAAAATGTCTGTGGGCACACCTACATCCCTATTGGGGAAAATGCCCTTTGGCTACCTCTAAATCCCAGGTTTCTTAAACTTGTGTCATAGACCCTTTTGGCAGTCTGGTGAAACCTATGAGCTCCTCAGAATAATTTTTTAATTAATTAAACAAATGCTTTATTAACTTCTGGTGTACAGCATTCATTTCCACCAGATTTTGAGTCACAATTTTTCCCCCATTTTTTCCACCACCCCAGAATAGCTGTCCCACTAGCTATTCCCTCATCCAATCTGCTCTCTCCCATGCCCCCTTCGACTTTGCCATTAGGGCAAGGTGAATCTCTGAGCCCCAATGCCTGGACATCTTATGAAACATTTAATTTTAAAACTTTGATTTTCAGATCCACTCCCTCTGAGAAGATGAGCAATTCAGTATGTATTATACATGTATAGCTATGCAAAACATTACCATAGTAGATATATTGTAAAAGACTGCTTATATTTCCCTCCCACCCATTTCACCTCCCACCTGGTCCATTCCCTACTTTAATCCTGTCCCTCTTTGATAGTGGGTACTCCCTACCTCTCCTCCCTCCAGAATGCCCTCCCCTCCATCATCCCCCCTCTCATCCCCCTTTCCCCTACTCTCCTGCAGGGTGAGATATCCCATTTAGTATGTATGTGATTCTCTCCTTGAGCCAACTTCAATGAGAATATGCTTTTGCCTTTTTGCCTTCCTGTTCTTCCCCTCCCCTGCAACTACTTCCAAAAAGGAAATGGACTCACAGGTGAAGGAACTTATTCAAGGTCAAAAGACTAGCAGGGTTTTGACAAAACCTAGATTGAAATCTAGATCCTTTCTTCTGCACTATACACTCAATTGTGCAAAAGAAGTCTGTCCAGTATTTCTACTGCTCCAAGGAAGGAAACACAGGAAAAAGCAAAATCCCCAGCTACATTCAAAGCTGTATTTGAGTCACTTTCCTTTAAATATAAATACTTCAAATATCCAGTATTCCTAGCCTGCACCTTTTAGATTATCTAACTTTACAAACACCCACAAAAGCATTTATCCAAGCACAAGAATCTAGAATTAAGGACAGTTCTTGCCCAAAGGACTCTTCATTGACAAGCTAATCATGACCTGGTTCAGACTTTTCTGAAAAAACTAGGACTCCATCGGGTCAAGTTTCCTTTGGGAACATTTTTATAAAACCAATTATTTAGATGCAAATTATGTTATAGGAGAGTACTACTGCTTTGGAATCTTCCTTTTAATGTCTGTACTCCAAGCTAACAAAAGTTAATCCAAATAATCACAATGACTAACATTGGAGGCTCTCTCCACTGACAACATCTCCAGCCAGGTGTATTTCTTTACAATTCCCCAAAATTCACCCATTGATTCTCAGCCCAAAACCTTTGCTCCTGCTGAAACTCCTCCCAGAATGCCCTCTATCCTTAACATCAGAGAGCCTCAGAGTGGAAAGAGATCTCAGAAATCATCTGTCCAACCTGTAGTTGAAAAGGAATTTCCTCTACAATATCCCCAAGTAGTTATGTCAACTCCACCTGAAAACTCCCAATAAGGAGGAACTCTATGTCCTAAGACAGCACTTAATACTTTCAACAGTAAGTTTTTAAAGTTATAATCAAGTCAAAAATCTGCCTCTGTAACTTTTCATGCACTGTTCCTAGTTCTGTTTTCTATAAGTCTAATCATACGTCCACATAACTGTCTTCCAAATATTACAAGACAGGGATCACATTTCACCAAAGTCTTCTCAAGGTCAAATAACTCTAGTTCCTTTGACCAATCAACGCATAGTATGATTTAGAGTCCTCTCACCCTCCTGGTTGTACTCCCCTTCAAGTTAACAGTCCCCAAAAAGTAACCAACTACCACGATTCATTCAAAATTCTAGGTGCAAAGTGGCATGGGTAAAAATTATTTCTAACAGTATCCTTTGGATAGGGGTGAGAGATCAGTCTTTTATATTAGTCTTAACTCCAGAAGAAAATGAAACTGTACAACTAAAAGTGATTTGGAAGTAAAACCTGTAAGTTTATTCAGAGAGGGATGGTCATGAACTAAAGAGAAAGCATGAGTTTGAGAACCAATGATGCAAATACTCAATTCCAAAAAACCATTTGCATCTGACATAAATGTTCTTTCAACAATGAGATCTCTTTTAAAATATTAAACAGAATCAATATAAAGGCAGTGCTCTATGTGCAAAAGCATCGAAAAATCAAGGCCTGAGAATATTGATTTTATATATTTATTTTTTAAAGGCCAACACATATTTAGACAATTTAAATATAGTTCCAACAGAAGTACTCTGACAAAAGCAGCAATGGTCTTGTAATGTATTCTCACATTCAGACACTCGCTGGGATCATCCGAGTTCTCTGTGTAAAAAAGAACTATCAGTTAAAAATGAAAAATTTTCAGCAAATTTAGAATATAACAGACCTGGCAGAGCCTGAGATAAGCATCAGTAATAAGCCATAAACTTATCTTCTACTAGATAAAAAGAGCTGACTTTTATATAGTCCTTCGATGTTTACAAAGTGCTTTATGTGCACTGATATGATGTTCACAGCCCTGTGAAGCAGGCACTTCCTATATCATCACCAATTTATAGTTTGGGAAAAGCTGAGAGATTAAAAATGGTCTGCCCACAGCAAAAGGACTAGTATCAGAGGGGATAACTGAGCCCTTGTCTCTCCTGACTCCAATGCAGAACTCTTAACTTCCTAATCCAGGTTAACAAAGAGAACAGAGAGTTTATGGTTTTTTATTCCCTGCATCTGATTTGGTACATTCCCTTGTACAAAGCAAATGCTCAACAATATTCATTGAATTTAATTTAATTACTAGTTTATTGAATTTAATTACTACCCCCAAAGCTAGGATCTTACATTTCTCTGAACTTAACAGAATACTGACACTGGAGGAAGACTCATAGATCATCCAGTCCAACTCCCTAAATTTACAAACATGATAGCTGAGATCTAAGGGAAAATGACTTGCCCAAGATCCCTAAGATAGGGACAAAGTCAAGACTAGAACCCAGGGCTCCCAATTCCCAGTAAAGGGCTCTTCCTGTAATATTATGCTGGTGAAAATGCCCAACAGAGATTTACATTTGTTCCAGTCAGACTCTGGTTTTATGTGAAAAGGTGCATTTAGACTGTTTATATGGAAAACCATCTTTTATAGAAGATAAATTACTTACTTGATTAAAAAAAAAAAAGACTTTAATGGTACACATCTTTCTTATCTGCAATGTAATCTACAATCTCTTGTGGACACATTAACTTTTCAGCATCTGTGTCAGGAATTTCAAACCCTGAAAACAAAAGAAAATGGAGTATTATTGTGCTATAACAAATCATTGCATGAGATGAATACAGAGAAGCATGGAAAGATCTACATGAACTGATACAAACTGGAGTAAGCAAAGTGAAGAAAACAATACACACAATAACTACAACATGTGAACAGGAGAGAACAATCACAGCAAAAAATCAAAAGTAAATGTAACAAAATTATAAAGAACAAGTATGACTTGAAGAAAGAGAGGAGAAAACACTGTCCACAGGTGTTGCATAATACATGTTTTTGGTCTTTTCAATACATAGGTTAGTTTTGCTGATTTTTTTTCCTCCTTAAGAAACATTTGTTATAAGGGATGGCTTTCTGGAAGTGGAAGAAAGAAGAATCCTGGGAATAACTACAATGATGTAAGAAATCGAAGACATCAATACCTATTTTAAAAAGAATGCTCTTAACTGATGAACTCTGAGTATAAACTAAAGCATACTTTTTTTCACTTTTTACAGCATGGTTAATATGGAAATGTTTTGCATGACTTCACATATATGCCTGCCTTGTCAATGGGCAGTGGAGCAAGAGGAAGAATTTAGACCTTCAAATTTTAAGATGCTGGGCATTGTGAATTTATCTGCCTCTCTATAATTACTGAACCTCCCCTCCCCCCTTTAATGCAACATCTTTAGTTCTCAAGGGCACAAATTCCACATTTAAACAAGCCATAGCCACCTGATCATTTAAGTCCTTTAATTGGTGTTATATAAACTATGGGTACTCTTGGGGTTCAATTAATACTTAAGTGACTCATTATCAATACTTCCAAAGAAGAGCAGCACGGTATATTCAATTTCCTAAAACAAAGACCTGAGTTCATAATTTTTTCATTTTCTGGGCTTACTTGACAATACAAATTATAACTCAAAACATGGAGATACATTACGGTATATGGATTTATTACCAAATTCATCTTCCATGGCCATTATAATTTCTACTTGGTCCAAACTATCCAAGCCCAGGTCTTTCATAAAGTGGGAAGATACTGAAAGCTGAGAAAAATGAAAACCAAAATATAATTAGTATGGAATGCATCTTGTAAGAGTGTTTGTTTCCTAAGGGAACCAACCAAAGGTACAGTTTTCCTGCATCAAACACACGGGGTATCAGGTGTCAATCACAATGTAAAATACACCCCCCCCACTAGCACTGCTGTTCCAATATAGCATCATTGATACTTTATAACTAAATCCTACTATAATATCATGAAACTCAAGGGTAACATTGTTCACTTGATCACCAAGGACCTGAACTGGGCCACAGGAGCTAGCAGCTGTGTCCCAATGGTGTTAACCTTAACCACCAGTCTGCTTATAACTTTGTTCCTAATTACTCTTGGTAAGACTGTTTTGCATAAAGTCATGATTTTGCAAATAATTCTGAATATGCTGTTATTTAAAGGTACAAAGGGGAAATTTAGTTTCTGATAGCTTTACACCAACCTCACTGGTAATAAAAAGTGATATCTTAAGTCACAATCATTTTCTTCAGTTATAGTAGCTGTGTTGCAGACTAGAAAACTTTCAAATCCAAAATGTTTCTAATAATTACGACCTTTGGTTTAGTCATTAAAAAAGTCAACACCAAGGGACAATTTCCCCAGATACATCAATTACCTTTTCTGGATCAATCTTATCAAACAGTTTCAAGACATAGAGGACACGGTCCGTAATGCTCTCCAGTGTCAGAGGGGGCAAGTCACTATATTGTCGGCTCAACTGTAGGAATATCCCTGAAACCTAAAACAAGGTAAAAAGCACAACAAACTCATTTAATAGTGCTTGTGAAATGAACAGTTGGAAACTCAAAAACACACGGCTCTCTTTCAAGTGTTAAGGGTTGGTTTGTTTTTTTTTTTTAAGAATCCCATGTGGTCTAACTATGAAGAGGTTTACAAACAGTATCAAGTAGACACCCTAATAACGATTCACATGTCTGATGATTTAAGTTTATAATGTACTTCTCACAACCACCCTATAAGGTAGAGTAGTGCCAGCACCATTAAGCCCCAACTTACAGAGAAGGAACCCAGCACAGCCACAAATATCACAGTGGATATCTGAATCCTTAAAACAATACTAAAATTGGGCAGCTAAGTGGCACAGCAGATAAGAGCAGAGGCCCTGAAGTCAGGAGGACCTGAGTTTGGATCTGGCCTCAGATACTTAACGCACACAGAAACAAAAACCTACCCATGTGGCCTTGGGCAAGTTACTTAACCCCAATTGCCCTCCAAAAAGCAAAAAAAAAAAAAAGGGGATACATCATGAGACCATCCCATAGCCAACACCTACTATGCAGAAATAAGAGGCTGTTCGTGCTATTCATTTATATCATGAGGATTATTTACCAAAGTGTTTACTGTCATTGAAAAGGTTCTAACTAGGCATCAAAGAGAACTGTATACATTTTATCCACGGTATAGCTATCCTCCATACCTAACAATAAGACACCCTTTTCTAGCTTCCATTCACACTAGATTTTTAGAGGTCCACTAAGATTTTACTGGGCTGGTTAGTGGTGTAGTGGATAAATGCCAGACCTGGAGTCAAGAAGACCTAAGTTCAAATCTATTCACTAACTGCTATGTGACTCTGGGCAAGTCACTTAACTCGTCTGCCTTAATCCACAGGAGAAGGAAAGGGCAAATCACTTCAGTATGTTTGCAGAAAAACCCATACAGGTTCACAACAGTGAGTCGGACAAGACTAAACAATAATACCTTCACTACCAAAGGTTCCAATCTTCTTATTTCCCATGAACATTTTTTTTAAAGTAACAGTCCCTTGTCTCCATGTCTTACAACTCCCTTTACTGGTTTTCCCCAATTCTTTAAAGTGACTAATTCTTCCACCACCCTCATACTCTGAACTACAAAAGCAGGCAGGACAGTGTGCAGTAAAGAATTCAGAACTCTTTTTCTTTCTTTTTTGCTTCCCTGAAGGGGGGAGGGCAGGGCAAATGGGGTTAAGTGACTTGCCCAAGGTCACATGGCTAGTTTTGTGTTAAGTGTCTGAGGCCAGATTTGAAGTCAGGTCTTCTTGACTCCAGAGCCAGTGCTCCATTCACTGCACCACCCAGCCACCCCCAGGTATCTTTTTAATATCAATATTCTACCAGTGAGAAGGACTGCCAAGGCCAAATAAGTCACTTAGCAAGGGGCCAGGCTGCTGATGACAAGTCTCTCTGAACTTAACTAGGCTAGTCTTCCAAAAGTTGACTTTGTCTGTTATGATCTGAATAAGAAAAAAAAAGTTCACCGTCCACAATCTGACAAGCAGTAAGATAGACAATGGATAGTGTCCATCCATCAGTATATTTAAACTGCTTTAGACAGTCTAAATGGACAAGTTGGGCCCAAAACAGAACAATTTCATGGGAGGACTGCTCTTCAGAATAGTTCTGACTTAGGAAACACAGTCACTACCTTCATTAAAAATTAAATTCTGCCTTTTTACTTTAAAAAAAGTTACTGCCACAACTCATATTGGTATTTTCCTTAATATAATGATATACCATTGTTGTCACAGATCTTATTACTTAAATAGATTTTAGGGACTTTGTACAAAGAACCTGTGAAGCAGATATAACAAGTATTATGATCTTCATTTACAAATGAAGGAAATAAATGAAGTGACTTGCCTTTGATTTATATGATTAGGTGGCAGAGCCAGTACCTGAACCCAGGTCTTTTGACTCCCCACTATAAACAAATTATACTATAGCCTGAGTGAGACAAAAAGTTGTATATGTTCTCATCAACTCTCCAGCCCATTCTCCAATGTTCACACAAAGGAGCCCTACCACACGCAGGCCATAGTGCAGTTTAGAACACACTTTTCCACAGAAATACTATAAATGGTGGCTGGCCTAAACTAACTCAAAAAGGATTACTTAGCCTATAACCTAGCTGAAGTACAAATTATCTATGATGAAAAACTATAAAACAAGATGACACAAATCCTGAAGATATGCTGCATTCTCTTGGTTTCTGGTTGGGCCTGATATTTGAGGTCCTAGTTCTCTATTCCATATCCTGGCAACGAAAAACCTGGTATATAGGCATCTGATGGTTAAAGCGGAGTCCAAATGGTTTAATGATGACATACCTCCACACACAACAGGCAATAAGTTCTAGGGTAAGGAGGTCTCCAAATCTAGTCTAAAAAGCCAAAGCTACAGCCCTATTCCCCAGTAATAGCAAACAGCACTGACTGGAACAGAAGCTCTGATCTCAGCAGCAGTTTTCATCTACTTGAGTCACTGGTAATGATGGTAAAGTGACACAGCAAAAGGCATGATCCATCTCCTCTGCCTCTTTTCTCTCATCAAAGATCCACAGTATCTGGAGCCTCCATGATGCAAGAACCTGTAGGCTTCTCTCTCCCTGCTTGGCTTTGGTTCAGTATCTTTCTAGCACTAATTCTTCAGTGCATATGGTTTCCTTTTGCTGTGTCACTATATGTAATCCTTATTGTAGTTCCATGATACTTGTTTTATTTCTTGTTGCTTCCAATATTTTCTCCTTTACCTTGGAGCTTTGAAACTTGGCTACCATATTCCTGTAAGTTTTCCTCCTGGGATCTCAAATTCCTTGATAATTTATTGTAACACTGTATCAAGACTTTTTTTTTAATCATAATTTTCAGTAAGACTAATACTATTACTCCTTGATCTGTTTTCCAGACAAGTTTTCTGATGGGATATTTCATATTCTCTTCTATTTTTTTCATCTATTTGATTTTGTTTTATTGCTTCTTGGTGTCTCAGACCATCATTAGCTTCCCTTTGCCCAATTCTAGTTTTCAAGGAATTATTTTCTTCCTTAAGTTTTTGATTCTCTATTTCAACTTGGTTGACTTTCTTTTCATAATTTTCTTGGATTGCTCTTAGGTCTTTTTTTTTTCTAATTTTTTCTTGATCTCACTTATTTGATTTTTAGTCTCTTTTAAGTTCTTCTAAGAACTCTTTTTGTGCTTGGGACCATTCAACCTAGCTCACTGAAAAAGGAGTGGCCTTTTTAACTCCATTATCTTCCTCTGAATATGAAAACAGATCTCTATTCTCATATTAGCTTACTGTGGTTGGGATCTTTCTCTTTTGTTTACTCATTTTTATTTGTTTTATTGTTTTTCTCAACTATTAGTGTAATCATGTTCTATTTCCAAAGTGGGGAGGGAGAATGATGCCCCAAGCTTCAGGTCTGTTATTCTCTGTCCTGGGGCTCAACCTTGAGCCCTCCTCTCCACTCCTAAGCCATGGCTAGAGCCTGGGGCCTCTCTGGTCACTGCAAACTACACCTGTCCTCTCTGCACTGGAACTGAAACCAGGGATTCTGCTCTCTTCCAAGTGTCCACAGCCAGCAGGGCTCCTGCTGCTACTGCATTCACCAGGTGTGTGCTTGCTTCTTCCCTCTACAGCCACAGCCCAGGACAAGTCTGGTCAGCACAGCTGTGCCTAGTGTCATTCAATAATGGAAGGTCCTTCAATGGTCTCTTCCTCGGTCATCAGAGCTGCCCCCTGCACTGACCTTGAGAACAACGGTTTCTAAGGATGAGACTCCCTCCCAACCCCACAGCTGCTCCCCAGGGCTTGCAGTCTGTTGATTCCAAAGTTGGCCTGGAAACATTTGCACTTCACTCAGGCAGAACCTCTGCCCTAAGAGGTCAGGTCTTTCCTAGGGTCTTCTTAGGTTGTCCTGGAAGAACAACTGTTTTACCCTGACTTTTGTTTATTTCCATTGGTCTACATTCCCTCTAAGGCAAAGCTCTGTCTTTTTCTGTGGAGAAAATTTCCAGAGCTGACCTATTCCACCATCTTCCCAGAATCCTCCTAATTTCAATTTTAAATCTACTACTAACCTTTTTGTGAAAAGGGCAAATCACTAGCACAACTCTGACACTTAGCTATCATAATTAGAGTTTTTGCTTAGCTCATAAATTAAAAAAGGAAAAAGATGAGACACTGTTAAAAGAATTTGAAAGAAGGCGGGGATCAAAGAAAGGAGAATAAGAACATAAGACAGGGAGGGAATTTTGGTGCAGTGGATAGTGATGGGCCTGGAAGACCCAGTTCAAATCCAGGCTAAGACACTAGCTGTGTGACTTGGGAAAGTCACTTAACCTCTGTTTGCCTCAGTCTCCTCAATCTCTAAAACGGCAAGAATAGTACCTACCCTGCAAAGTTGTTAGGAAGATCAAATTGTATCTGTAAAGTGTTTTAGTACAGTGCCAGTTACACAAGTAGGCACAATGTAAACATTTATTCTCTTCCTTTCCCTTCCCTTTAATTGCCAATTTCTTTTAAAATTGTTAACTATTTCAATGGAAATCTTTTATAAATGCATTATATTCTTCCCTGTATTCTTAAATAGAATGCAATGAACACAATTCAGCCTTTTGACAATCACTTAGGATCATTATAGTAAAAGAAGAATATCATACCATAATACAAAGATGCTATAAGGGATGATCAAGTAAGAGTCCAATAGTCTGCTCTATGGTTCCTACTTTTCTGAGTTCTTATCTGCTTTTTAGTTTCTAGTTACTGTCAGCTGCCACTTCTTGCTATTATCAGTGTTCCTACATTCCATTAGTAATTCCTCTAAGCTGCTACCCAGTAAGAAGTCAGATTATCAGGATTATTACAGTTATGACCAAAATAAGAGTTAAATCATATCTGAGTATGGAGTGAAAAGCTCTGTCCTGAGTAAAAGGGGTTTGGTGAAATACATTGTGTTTGATCAAATAACTTGTTTTCCTCCTCCATCATTTTTAGCCCTGTTCTGAAGAGTCAAGAATGATGAATCTTCAATCAAGTTCAAAAAGTATGTTTTTGGCTAAAATACTGTTTGTCAAAGAAAATACATATCCACAATACGCAAGCTCCTTCTTAAAGGTAAATCAAACAATTTTGAAGCATTATTGATGTTGTCATTTTTATAACTTAGCTTGGCAAAAATATTCCCCAGATCTATGATTCACAGAAAGCCTTGGAAATGATCCGCAATACTTTCAAAAGTAGTTTAAATTAGCATTGAAATATATCATTTGCTGAAAATGAAAAACTATTCAGGCTAATCACCTGCAAAATGCAGGTGTATATCTTTTTTTTTTTTTAAAGATATATGTCTTTTTGGAAAAGAAATTAGAATTTAGTTTTGACTCTATTATTACTTATTTGGCTACTTACATAGCCCAAATCCATGTCATGCTAAACAGTTGGACTAAATGACTTTACAGGTCATTTTGCTCTAACAGGTTATAATTTGAGTTGATATAGGTATGTATTTATCATATACTAAATGAAAATACACTTTTTGGAGGAAAAAAATCATGATTAGTAATTTAAGTCAATTTAACTTGAATGAAATCCAGTTTATGACCAATCCAACCTAAATGGAGAGTTTTCTAAAGAATCTTCAATATTAATTTAGGTGGAACAGACCTCAGACATCTCCAAAATCTATTGGAGAATATTCTCTAAGAACACATGGTCATAGTTACTGCTTATAAACAAATTATATTGTTACTTAGATGTTCACCAACCAGTGGTACTGATAACCCAAAGTTCCTTTGGAAAACACTGCTAGATACAGCAACATATCAATTATTAGAACAGGGACAACTCACAGTTTCAGATTATCTAGATTCAAGCTGTAGCATTAAGAGCCCCAGTAACACAATTACCCAACAACTCCACGGAATGTTATTTTTCCTATATCATCCAGGGATTATTTTAGCATTTTGAACTTCAACCAACAGTAGTACAATTCAATAGAAAAACACTAGCCTTAGGGTCAGGGCTAATGAGTTCTGGTCTGCTGCTGACTAGTGTAATCTTGGCCAAATTTCCCTTCTCCGTGCCTTAGTTTCTGCATCAATAAAATGAGTTTAGATTATGATTTCTAAAGTTTCCTTTCTCTCTAACATTCTAATCCACTTAGTGTTTTCAAAACAATTCTCCCTAAACTAACCTGTGTTCCTTGAGTCTAGCTAACCTGCTTTAACCACAAGTCAAGTTTTTCATCTTACCTGAGGCTTTATACAACCAGGTGTGAGCTACCCTCCACCACCACTAGGAAGAAAGGAAATAGGCCAAAAAATCTAACCATCAGAAGAAATCCCTTTTCTTGGACCAAATTTCTCCAGCAGCCCAAGTCCTCACAGTCTCTGAAAGTCAGAAACTAGGAAAACAATAACCCTTCACCTTCGATCACCTCCCCCAATTTTAATCCTTTCAGAGCAGGCTAGGGTACCCCCTTTGCCTTCTAGGTTAAGAGAAAAAGAGGAAAAGTCCCGTGTGGTAAATCTCCCAAAGATCTGCAAATCTAGAAATGGCCTAGAAGCTGCCTTTGTTTTACAAGTAGGAAAACTGAACTCCAGAGAAGGCAAATGACTCGAATAAGGTCACCCCAGAGCAGAAGAACAAAACTCCCTTGACTCCCAAGGGCTGGTTCTCAATGCCCTAGACCAGCAGTTATCCTAACTCTACTGGAACACGCTCGACACTTATATGTGGCCATGGACAAACCACTTCAATGAAATCCTTCAAATATTCCAAAGGATGGAGCGGGGAATTCCCTCCCAGGAAACAGATCCGGGCCCATCTATGCCTGACACGGGGAACAGGAGGGCTGTCCATGTCCTCGTCATCAGTTCGCCACCCAAAGTTTTGGGGACCCTCTTCCAGCTCTGGACACTGAAAAGGCAGATGGTCAAAGCAGAAACAGAAGCAACCCTGCCCTGCTCAGCTTGCACCGGGCTGCTAAGAGGAAAGCACTGGGTAAATCCTAAGTGAGGGTTCTCAGCATCACCCGGCTCCGGGACGTTCACCCCCTCTCTGCCCTCCCTCCGGATCCCACAGGGGTCGAGGCAGGCCCCGCGCCCCGGGGCAGGGCTTCCGGGCTGCAGCTCGGGTCAGGGCAAGGAGCCTGGGGGGTACTTTGACCTTCGCAGGCCTCGGATACCTGAGCCAGCCCGTGCTGGGAGGCAAAGGTCCGGCTCTGCTTTGGCCCAGCCAGCCCCACCTGCGGCGCCCTCCCCCACTGCCCCAGGGTCCCGGCCTGGCGGTGACCCCTGCGGGCCGGGCAAAGTCACCGCCAGCCCGCTGGCCGCCAGCCCCGCCCGCCCCGCTCCGCCTCCCTCACCGGCATGTGCGCAGGGGCAGGGACCGCCGCTACCGTCCTCCTCCTCCGCCCCGCCGCCGCGCACGGGACCGAGCCGAGCGGACGGACCAGGGCGAGCGCGGGGACCCGGGGCCGGGACGGCGGCGCCAAGGCCGCGGGCAGGCGGCGGACACAAGCTGAGAGGACACGGGCCGCCATGGCTACGCCGACCCAGAGTGCAAAGCGCCCTTCGCCGTAAGTCCCGCCTCCCTCCTTCAGGAAGGAGCAACGAGAGGAAGAGCCCAGAGCGACCATACCGGAGGCCAGGCCGCTCTTTAGAATCAGCGTCCCCTGGTGGCCAGAGAAAGGTAGCCTGTGCTCTGGATGACAGGAATGGGAAGAGGGCACAGGGTTTCCTTCCTAGGTTTATGTATGACTAGTTAGTTGGTCAGCATCCTGAGCCAGCCTTGAAGAACAGGATCACAAGGGCCCACAAACACCCCGTACTCCAACGTGCAGCTAAAAAACATCTCTTCAATTTAATGAAATTGCATAATGCAGGTATGAAGGATACAAAGAAATCTGAAAAGCCCTACTGAAAAGAATGCAAAACTAAAAAGCAAATCTAGAAAAATGGAAATGGAGTAAACAACACACTACTAGCTTGCTCATCCATCATATGAAGAAAAGTGAATGAGAATGGAAGAACAAAAAAATAAGAAATTTATCAGAGCTTGGGATCAGTCAGTCAACAAACATTAAGTGCCTTCTATGTGCCAGGCCAGGACAGTTAGGTGGTGCAATGGATAGAGAGCAGGGCATAGAGTCAGGAAGACCTGAGTTCAAATGTGGCCTCAGACACTTAACTAACTGTATGACCCTGGGCAAGTCACTTAACCCTATTTGCTCCAGTTTCCTCATTTGTAAAATGAACTGGAGAAGGGAATGGCAAACCACTCCAGTAGCTTTGGCAAGAAAATTCCAAATCTGGGGCGGCTAGGTGATGCAGTGAGTAGGGCGCCGGCCCTGGAGTCAGAAGGACCTGAGTTCGGATCCGGCCTCAGACACTTAACACACACAAACAAAAACCTAGCCTTGTGACCTTGGGCAAGTTACTTAACCCCAATTGCCCTCCAAAAAGCAAAAGAAAAGAAAATTCCAAATCACAAAGAGTTAGACACTACTGAAAAACAATAAATATGCCAGGCACTTTGCTATGGGGATAGAAAAAAAGGCAAAAGACTACCTGCCCTCAAGGAGCTTACAATCTAATGGGGAGACAACTTGCAGAAAAAGGAGTAGAATACTTTATGCCTTGTAATTAATTAAGCATAATTAGGCCCTAAGGGAGTTTAGAAATTTGCATAAATGTCTAAGGTGAAATTTCTAATGAAACATTTTTTTTAAGGAAAGCAAATGACTATAGTGGAGGGGGAGGTGTTTTTGTTTTGTTTTTTGTTTTTTTAAGACCTTACCAACATCATTAGTCAATTTCCAGATCAGATAGGACCTTAAGATTCTGTGGTAGCTAGGTGGCATAGGGAAGCCACAGCCCTGGACTTGAAGTCAAGACCTGAGTTCAAATCCAGCCTTTGACACTTACTAGCTCTGTGATCTTGGGTAAGTCACTTAACCCTGTTTGCCTCAATTTCCCCATCTGCAGATACATCCCAGGGGTTTTTGTGGGAATAAAGAGATATCTTATTTGTAAACTGCTTTGCTACCTTAGCTGTTGTTATTATTATCCTAGCTGGGTCCTCAGAAATCATTTAATCCAATCCCTTCAATTTTACTGTGGTCCACTGATTCTAAAAACAATGCCAATACTCCAGAAGTAAAAAGTGAAATGCCAATTTAACACCGTAACAATCATATTAATACCATTACAAAGGTTTCCTTACTAAATCAATTTGAAGGTAAAAAAAATTGAATCCCTCCTATGGCATACATGGAAAAACAAAAGGTCATCTAGCCTTTCTTTTTTTTTCGTAGCTTTTCCTTAATAATCTCTAATGAGAAAAAACTGACTCTCTCCCCAGGCCCACCATGCCACTTTTACATGGCTCCAATTATTAGGAAATTTTAAAATTTCCTTTCCTGACACGTCTAGTTATTCAGGCTTTCCTCATTCCTCTCCCCCATTGCTCACCAAAAAAACCAAACAAACAAAAGCAATTACTCTGCACATATATTATGTATTTATGTTCTCTAGATGAGTTGTTTCACCCCCAGTAGAATGTTCTGGGTAGGAACTGTTGCATTTTCTTTTGTCTTTGCTTCCCAGTACTTGTCACATAATAAGTACTTATTAAATTATATTGAAGCAGGTCTAAATTTTTCTAATAAAAATAATAATAGCATTTTATACTGCTTTAAGATTTGTAAAATGATGTACATATAGTATTTCATTGAACCTGGGGTAGTTTTCATGGGGCCCATGACTAACTGGGGCCTGAGCTACATTAGTGAACTATCAAATTGTCCACAAATAGAGATCATTTAGCCTCCTCTTTGTCAATGCTTGTTGCTTTCATTTCTTTTCCTTTTCTTTCTGCTAATAGTGACTTATCATGAGGATCAGGCTGGGCCTCATGACATGGGACACGGGGAAATTTCCACGATACACTGCTGCTGCTTCTGTGTGACACCACTTCCCCTCAGGGACTGAAATTTCTGAAACAGAACCACAACAGAGAAAAAGGATACGTTGGGCAAGATCTATAAAGGAATAACAGAGAAACTGGTTAGAAGAGGTAAATTAAAAATGATATTTCAGAAGCTTTCACCCCCTTGAGCGACACAGAATAAATAAAAAACAAAGGTATAGCTCACAAATCAGAAAATAAAATTCAGTATAGACTAGAAGGGAAGAGAAATAATGAAGAAGACAAAATAAAGAAATTCTGTCTCAGAAAAAGGAACAGCAAAAGAAAATTAATTTAAAAAATAAGAAGTTGGAGGAAAGGGAAGATTTTGAACTAACCACTGCAGTGGAAAAATTCAAGCCAATGCCTAAAAGCTGCCTTATCCTGTTTTCCCATTACTGCTTGGTGTTATAAATGCTTATCATAGTCCAACTTAAGCTATTAACTATTCTCCTATTAGAAATGAGAATAGAACTGACTTACCTTTTTAAAGCTGAAGGAAAATAAATCTATTTTTATGCACAAACTTACAAACGTTGAAACATTGATTTTTCCCTTATATTCAAATCATTCTCTGTTTCCTTGGGTTTTCATAGATAAGAGTTGGGCTTCTGTGTTTCAGACATGACTATCTTCCCCCATTTCCTCCCATGCATGTAGGTCCCCTTATCTTCTTGAACAGCTAAATAGCATAATTTTGTCCCAAACCCCTCTCCTGTTCAATGCCAGTTCCCAAGACGGTGGGTACCATGTGACCATCAAATTCATCCTTGAAACTCTATCTCTTCTTTCCAATCCAGACCACACTAAAGCTGGCTCATTTCCCATTACTGATGGAGCTCCTATATATCTACAACTGCATAAATATGGCATTATATTTGCTAACACTTTGGGATCTATGCTCTAAAAGGGGAGCGAATCCTCCAACTGCAATTGTTCACAATCAACTTTGAACATTTATGGAATTTTGTATTACTGCAACACCATTTAACTGAGTGGGGAAAAGGAAAAAGAGAAGAGGAAGAGAAATAGATAGCTAGATAAATAAAGGGAAAAGTCGATAATAATCATGCCATATTACTCATATCACTTATGTGGGAAAGCTTCCAGGGTTTCTCTATTACATGTAATTAAACTCTTGGTTTTAAATAAATGCTCTTGATCACATTAAAGGATGTCTTTGTTCCTATGCTTTTTAATATCTGTACCATTAATAAATGTCCAAAGCATGTCATTGTATGTTAAGGAACAAACCCTGTGAGATAGGTGTTTCTGGAATCAGAGTTTGCTTTTTACAGCAGAGCTGTAAACAGAAGCGCAGAGAGTTGTTATATGCTCCACTATAGGATTTCTAGATTGATCTTTTTTTCTACTGAGACATATGAGGAAGACTTTTCCGTATGAAGCCCAAAGACTGAAGAAAGAAATTTAAAAAAAAAAAACTGAACAGTGATTACAGTTATATAAATGAAGACAAACTTCAAAGGGCAACGGACTTTCTAAATGGACAGATGGTAACAATCTCTTCCTTTTATTTTAGCAAACTACGAAAATTGTAAGGTTTCAAGTACCTTATCACACTATGTTTTTTGCATAACTTTCCCCAGAATTGTACTGAGATTGGATATAACTATGAATTTGTTGTAAGTCGAAACAAAATTTATCAGTTAAAAAACTGAGGTGGGGGTGGGGGTGGAGCTGAGGTGGTTGCACAGTTCTAACGTTATGTATTCAGTGACTGCGTGTAAAATGCAACCTAATAGGTGAGACTTTTAAGAACCCAAATATCTCGCCTAGAGAAGCCATGCTTCTATGAAAAGGATGTCAGAAGTTGACCCAGAATGGAATGTACCATCTATGTTGGAAGGGGAGGGGGGATGCGATCTTATCGTGATCCATTTTGGATGCAAAAAACACCTTCATTTGGTGGGATGTAGATATTGTTAAGTAGATGTAACCACGTGGGTCTCAAGGAGTGAATGGAGGGGCGGGATGGGAAAAGTCAGAACTTGACCCAGACCTCCCCGTCCTGTCCCCCCCCTCAAGTCCTCATTCATCTCGCTCTTTCCTACGGTCCGGCTGCCTTTATCCTTTTCGCGCGGACGCTGGAAGAAGAGGTAATTAATTCCCACTCTCGCGTGGGAGGCTCCTAAGGTGTCGTGGGGGCAGAAAGTGGGGACATCCCCGAGCAACCCGAGAGGATGCATGGCCAGGAGCAGAGAGACAGCTCTTGGGCTTGGGGTGGCCGAGACCCCGTCCCCCTGCCCAGGGCTGTCTAGAGCCGCCGTGGCCACGGTGGGAGCGGAGCCAGAGGCTGGGGAATTCTCGTGACTCCGAGCTGGGGCTGCAAGGGTCATTCTCGTGCGGGGTGTTAGAGCTGGAAGGTACGCTAGAGGATTAGGGCGCGGAGGATCGTTAGGACGTGGAATGTTAGAGCCAGCGGTGGAGCTTTAGGATCTGTAGGATCTTTAGTTAAATTCCCAGGGATGGAGAGGACCACTGTGAGAGGGGCAGGGCTGAGGCTCCAACCTGTCCGGGTTACTCTCTAGCCTGTTACTAATAATGCTTCCTCTACAAGACTCTTAAGGAGTTTGAAAGTGAACGTGCTTAGCTGGGGTTACCGAGGCAAGGAAAAGGACTGGAGATTTCTTTGGTGTCCACGAGATATGAGTTCCTTGGGCCATTAATTTTCTGCGTTCAGAAGGGCCTGATGACCACTTGGTGTGGAGATTTAAACATGGCCCGAGGGTGTCTTTTCTCCCGAGAAAGAACTGAGAACATTCTTATAGCCTTTTCTTTGCTGCAGGGCATAGAATTAGTTTACTACTGGAAGGGATCTTAAAGATAATTTAGTTCAACCTCTTCATTTTATAGGGAAGGAAGTGACTTTTTCCAGATCGTTAATACTGGTACTAAGTACAGAGTCAAAACTCAAAATTCAGGTTTCCTGATTCTAGGGCTATTTTTCTGTCCTCTCTACCAAGGGTTCTTAACCTGGGGTCCAGACCCCAGACCAGGGCACCTGTGGATAGCTTTCAGGGTATCCATGAACTTGAATGGGGGGTGAAAAACTACGTCTTTATTTCGCTAACCTTTAGTTGAAATTTGTTATTTCAATTCAAAATATTAATATGTTAATATTTATCATGCAGTTATTTAAAAACAGTTTTCTGAGAAGGGAGTCTTAGGTTTCACCAGATCACTAAAGGGGTCTATCACATAAAAAATGGTTAAGAACTCCTGCTCTCTAACAAGGTGATTTTCCTATGACTTTAGCATTTACTTATTGCCTCTTCCCTCTCCTCCTTGTAGAGCCCTCTGTGAATCTCAGCCTCAAGTTTTAACCTACCCCTGAGTGAGCAGCTTAGGGGGAACTCCTCTTTCTTCTCAAACTCTTTGTGCTGCCTCTACTTTCCTAAGAGTCTTCCCTCCTAAAGCCTGGTGCTAGAGGAATGAAAGACCCTCCTCTTCCCTCCCTGCAATATATATTAGAGATCATTTGCTGGTTAGAGTAAATATTAGGTCACCTAATTCCACTTCCCACTCCTCCCAGTATTCCCCCTTAACAGGAATTTATTCCCTTTTATTGTTCTTTTTCAGTTGTGTCCAAATGACCCCACAAGCCATAGCATGCCAAACCTCTTTGTCCTCCACTATCTCCCCAAAGTCTTTCCAATTTCATGTTCATTGTTTCCATATCACTTTCCATCTTATCTTCTGCTGTCCCCTTTTCCTTCTGCCTTCAATCTCAGTTATTAGGATCTTTTCCAGTGAGTCCCGTTTTCTCATTATGTGGCCAAAGTATTTAAGCTTCAGCCTCAGTATTTGTCCTTCTAATGAATAATCATAGTTGATTTCTTTAAGTATTGATTGATTTGATCTGCTTGCTGTCCAAGGAACTCTCTCAAAAGTCTTCTCCAGTACCACAACTCAAAAGCATTGATTCTCCAACGCTCAACTTTCCTTATAGTCCAGCTCTTACAGCCTTACCATTGGAAAAACTGTAGCTTTCAGTATACAGACTGACTTTTGTTGGCAAGGTGACGTCTCTGCTTTTTTTAGTATGTTGTCCAGATTTGCTGTAGCTTTCCTTCCAAAGAACAAGTATCTTTTAATTTCATGACTGCAGTCTCCATCTGCAATGATCTTTGAGCCCCAAAACATAAAATCTGACACTGCTTCAATTTCTTTTTCCTCTTTGCCAGGAAGTATGGAAGCAGATGCCATGATCTTAGATTTTTTAATGTTAAGCTTCAAGCCAGCTTTTACACAGGCCTCTTTTACCCTCATCAAGAAGCTTCTTAATTCTTCTCCACTTTCTACCATCAGAGTAGTATCTTTTGCATATCAGTTTCTGCCCTCAGTGGTATGTTCTGTATATATGAGATTGCTGATATTTCTCCCAGCAACCTTAATTCCAGCTTTTGATTCATCCAGACTGGCATTTCACAGGAGGTACTCTGAATATAAGTTAATAAAATAAGGTGACACTATACAGCCTTGTCACACTCCTTTCCCAGTCTTGAACCAATTAGTTGTTCCCTATTTGGTTCTCACTATTGCTTCTTACCTTGAATACAGGTTCCTCAAGAGTAAAATCATCTGGTATCCCCATCTTTTTGAGGACTTGCCACAATTTGTGGTGATCCACACAGTCAAAGGCTTAAGTAGTCAATGAAGCAGAAGTAGATTTCTCCATAATCCAGCAGATGTTGGAAATTAGTTTTTAGTTCCTCTGCCTCTTCAGAAATCAGCCTTCTGTTCTGGTAATTCTCAGTTCACATATTGCTGAAGCCTACCTTGCAGAATCTTAAGCATAACCTTTGAAATGAATGCAGTTGTTTGGTAGTTTGAACATTCTTTGGCATTGCCATTCTTTAGGACTGGGATATAAACTGACCTTTTCCAGTATATTGGCTGCTATTGCATATCTTCCTGTGGTGAGCCAAAGAGGCCTGTCCCAGGACTCTGATAATTACCCTGATATCAGTGGACCTGCATGTCAAAGATCTCTTTGAGATGCGACTTTTCACTAATTAAAAGGATGTTGTTGGAGTTCCTGAGATCAACAGGATTCTGTCCCTGTATATATCTGATTCCGCACTCTGGTATCTTTGGGTGGCCAGCTCTAAACATGATGTCTTTTGAGGATTGCGCTTCAGCTTTGAAGTTTGCTCTCAATTGTATCTGTTTATGACTGCAGCTGCATTAAGAAGTACTGGAGGCCTAGATCTAAGGCTCTGCCCCAAACCTTTAGCTGTCCAAAACATTTGCAGGAAGTTAGTTCCTATGCAGATGTTCTTGATGATGCAGCTTTGGCCATTAGGCTTTGAGGCCAGCTCTCAAGAGCATCTTTTGAGAAGTAACTGACTGCATGTGATAGAAGATAACTGAGTTTTCCTAAGACTTTCTGGCACCTAGGGATCAAAAGGCCTTACTGCTGTGCTACTTCCAGGATACAACAGACTAAGATAATGATTTCTCTGTCTTTCCGTCCTTTGTCTCTTTGCTCTATAAAAACCTTTCCCTGAGTATCAATAAATGGAGTTCACAGTTCTTCCTTGAGCTACCCACATGGCCTGGTCATTTCTTATTCACGTCTCCGAATCTAAGTGCTAAGTGCTGGACACTGAGCAGCCCATGGCATCTTCCTGTATTTCTCTTTTAATTAGGGATGATGCCTAGCATTGTTATTGGCTAAAGCAATGGAGACCAGTGCTAATAAAGTTTTTCAGATGGACCTACCTGCTTTTTGTGATTCCTAATAGATTTCAATGATGTTTTGGTCCAAGGTTAGTGGTTATAGAGAGATGTGCTTACATCAAATGAGATCTGCCTCCACAGAATGGCTGCTTAAACTCAAGGCAGGTCAGAACTGGAAGAACCCTTAGGATGAAGAGTATCAGACCTGCAAAAGAGGCCTCAGAACATAAAATGTTAGAGCTAGAAAGGACTCTTAGGCTACGTTCGATTCAGTAAACACTGACCAAGTGTTTCCTGGTGCAAATCATTATGCTAGAGCATACAGTTACAAAGATTAGGTAAGACATGATTAGAAATAATTATAATTCAAATTGTAATGTGACATTTATCTGTCTAGAGAGTTCCAAAGTGTTATGAGTGATTTCAGGAGAGAAAGGTTGGCTTCTAGGTAAGGAGATTTAGGGAGGAGTGCTTCTGAAGGAGGAGTCATAGGAGCTAGGCCTTAAAGAGGAAAAAAAATGATTCAATGGGCAACTGGACCTTTTCCATGTCCTTGTCACATCCTGACTTGAATTCTGTGTTCTAGGGCCCCTTCTAGCTTTAATAAAGGAAGAGATTGTCCCTTCAGCAAAGGCAAGTCACCAGGACCAGGGGGAGAATTGATAGTTTGCTAGGAAAATATTAGTTGAATGGGATTCATATTCCCAAGGGTCTTGTAATGATAAAGGCTCGTGTTCTCTATGTATCAGTTCCCTTCTCCTAGGTGCAGCAAAGGGTGGTGAAGAGGAACATTATGCCTCTTGGGAAGAGACTTCTGTTCTCAGACGTCCATCTGTCTTCTAGCATCGACAGCCACTGCTCAGAAGTGAATTCCTTTCCCGTGCTGCCATTGCCCACATTCTCATCCCCAGCCATCCCTTTCAGAGTCCCTATTCTGCTATACACA
The DNA here is from genome assembly GCA_011680675.1 of Gymnobelideus leadbeateri. NCBI lineage: Eukaryota > Metazoa > Chordata > Mammalia > Diprotodontia > Petauridae > Gymnobelideus > Gymnobelideus leadbeateri. Next base: position 1,698,232 of record WOXC01005003.1, read on the forward strand.
CCCCTTCCAATGTGCTTTCTGGATCCCCAGTTCTGTCCTCTACAAACTTCCCTTGTCCTCTTCCTGGCCCTCTTCCCTTGACAATCTGTTCCTTTTTGTACTTTTAAGAAAACTTTTGTTATCATTCAGTCATATTTGATTCTTTGTGAACCACCACCATTTGGGATTTTCTTAGTGTAGAGAATATGGAGTGGTTTGCCATTTCCTTCTGCTCAATTTACATATGAGGAAACTAGGGCAAACAGGGTTAAGTGACTTGCCGAGGGTCACTCAGCTAAAAAGTATCTAAGACCTGATTCAAACCCAGGAAAATGAGTCTTCCTGACTCTACACCCAGTACTGTATCCACTGTGCCACATAGCTGTCTGAAAAACTGTCTCCCTCCTGTGTAGGGGAATGTGAAAACTTCTCAGAATGGGTCTTGGAATTTGGTGTCAGCTTTACCCTTCCCCTTTCATTGCTGCTGTCAATCAGCAGCAAGCCCTTTTGGAGTCACCTAGCTTCAGTGCTTTGTCTTCCTGCCCCCTCCGCCCCCACCGTGAGCCCCTCCTCCTTGCCAATGGGAGCCAGGGACAACCTGAGCTCACCCCCCCTCCCCCCAACCAATGGAAGTGAGGGACAACTGGGGAAATATGATGCTGCTGTATTAGGGTTTAAAAACTCTGTTTGCCCCCTATTGTATGCCTCCTCTCCTTGATCCATCATGGAGAGGACCGCCCTCTTCTCCCAGGGCAAGAGAATAGAAATTTCCTGTTTTTAGCCTGAGAAATCTCCATGTTCTTGATTAAGTTTTGAATGGGGCTTTTCATCCCACACACTCCAAAGATAAATTTCTTACTACCAAGGCCAACCTTGATACTATCTCCAATAGAAGTAGCTTCCTGTCTTTTTTTTCTCAGTTTCTCAGTTACTCCTTTTATGTTAATTTGTTCCCCATTTCCTACACATACGCCTAGGTCTTTCCTATTAAAAAAAAGTCATCGCTTGACCTTACCATCCCCTCAAGTCATCATCCTATATCTTTGCTCCCTTACAGATCCAAACTCTTAGAAAAAGTCATATATATTCATTACCTCCATTTTGATTTACTTCTCAACTCTTTGCTGTCTGGCTTCTAACACCCTCCCCACTTTCTCCCTCCCCAAACTGAAGCTACTCTCTCCAAAGTTACCAATGATTTCTTAATTTCCTTTACTAGCTCATCACTCCCTAATTGTGTAACCTAAGGCTCTGTTTGAGGTCCTCTTCCTTTCTTTCTGCTACACACTGTCTTGGTAACCTCATTAGCTCATAAAAATTATCATTTCTATGCAAGTGACTTCCAGATCTGTTTATCAGTCTTAGTAAGCATTTATTAAGCACCTATTTTATGCCTGGCATTGTGCTAAGTGCTCAAGATATAAAGAAAGGCAAAAAGCAATCCCTGTTCTCCAGGAGCTCATAGTCTAATGGGGGAGGCAACATGCAAACAAGATATAAATAGGATAAATTGGAGATAATCTCAGAGGAAAGGGTCTACCATTAAGGGAGATCTGATGTTTAATTTTGGGGGGAAATTTTTATTTTTTCCAATTACATGTAAAGGCAATTTTCATATTCATTTTTTTATAAGATTTTGAGTTCCAAATTTTTTTCTCCCTCCCTCTTCTTCCCTCTTCTCCCCCCTTCCCATGACAGCAAGCAATCTGATATAGGGTATACATGTATAATCATGTTAAATATATTTCCACATTGGTCATGTTGTGAAAAATGAATCAGAACAAAGAGAAAACCACAAAACAGAAAAAATGTAAAATAGTATGCTTCAGTCTGTTCTTTCTCTGGATATGGATAGTATTTTCCATCATGAGTCTTTTGGAATTTTCTTGGATCATTGTATTGCTGAGAAGAGCTAAGTCTATCAATAGTTAATCATTGCATAGTGCTGCTATTACTGTGTACAGTGTTCTCCTGGTTCTGCTCACTTCACTCAGCATCAGTTCATGTAAGTCCAGGTTTTTCTGAAATCCACCTGCTCAGCATTTCTTATTGAATAATAGTGTTCCATTACATTCATATGCCACAGCTTGTTCAGCCATACCCCAATTGATGGGCATTTACTTTCCAATTCTTTGCTACCACAAAAGGATCTGCTATAAATATTTTTGTACCTGTGGGTCCTTTTCCCTTTTTTATGGAGATCTGATGTTTTCAAGTCTTTTGAGATTGTGTCTTGAGCTTCCCTGACTCCATAGAAGCTTTTTATGGCCAGGTTCTTTTGCTGTTCTTTCTCATTTTTCTAGCCTAGTAGGTTCTGTTCTGGCAAAGGATGGCTAGCTTGAGTTTTTGTGGCTAAATCTCAGGGCCTGTAGGTTTTCAGCATTTCCAAGATGGTGTGATCTAGGGAAAGTTCCAGGCGCTCTCCTCCTGGTCTGCACTCTGGTGCTTACATAGATAGGACCTCTGTCCCCTTCTGACTACAGACCACACCCACTCCTCTCCACTCTGGAATTGCAACCTGCAACCTGGCTGTTGGGCTAACAGGCTAAAATGGTACCTGGTCCTACACCCAGTACTAGCACTGAATCTTTTATAATATCTTTCTGACAAGGAGTTTAGTCCACATATCACTAAGTACTGCTGCTGCTGAGCAACCCTCAGGCCCCACAACTGGTGCTGCTTCCTCCATGCATGCTTCTGGACATCCCCCACCCCAGCGTCTACAAACCAACCTCTTTCAGTCCTTCCTAGGCTGTCCTGTGTTGGAAAAATGCAATGCTGTGAATTTGGGGGGGAGGGAGAAGGGGTTTATCCTCCTCAGAATTTAATTTGAATTGATTTGGGGTTTTGGGGGGGGGTTATTGCTTTTTGGAGGGGGTAAGGGAGGGCAATTGGGGTTAACTGACTTGCCCAAGGTGACACGGTTAGTAAGTGTTAAGTGTCTGAAGCTGGATTTAAACTCAGGTCCTCCTGACTCCAGGGCCAATGCTCTATTCACTGCATTACCTAGCCACCCCTGGTTTGGTTTTTGGTTTTTTTTTTTTTATGTTGTTTAGAAGGTTGAATTAGGAGAGCTCAGCAGAAATACTCAATTCCCTCCTCCATCTTGATTCTGCCCCCAGTCTCAGAGGGAAGGGAATGTGGTATTAGGTGGATCAGGAAAGGCTTCTCATAAAAGGTGAGATTGTAGTTGAGACTTGAGGGAATCCTGGAGGTGGGGCATTGAGAGTGGCTTGCCCATGGTCACACAGCCAGTTTGTGTCAGAAACAAGACTTGATGCTTTGGCATCTAGCAAATGTTTACTGAATTAAATACCTCGTGCTATTCCTTTTCAGACCTTCCTAACTCGAGCTCCTGTTCGTTCCTACTCTGTGACTATTCATGGCCGACAAGAAACTGGTAGTGGTTTTTGGAGCAACAGGTATGTAGAACCATAGAATGTAAGGGCTAAAAGAACAAAGACTTTCATTTATTTTGTTTGTTTGTTTATTTATAAAGCAATTGGGGTTAAGTAACTTGCCCAGGGTTACACAGCCAGTTATTTTTGTGTGGGTGTTAAGTATCTGAGGCTGAATTGATCCCAGGATCCCAGGTCCTCCCAACTCTGGGCCGGTGCTCTTACTCAACCCCAATTGCCCTCCAAAAAAAAAGCAAAAAAAACAAACAAACCCCAAAACAACAATCTAATGGGGGAGGCAACATGCAAGCAAATACACACAAAGAATGTTATATATGAGATAAATAAGAGATTTACAGAAGAAAGGCACTAGAATTAAGAGAGGTCAGAGAAGTCTTCCAGTAAAAGATGGAATTTTAGTTGGGGCTTAAAGGAAACCAGGGAGGTCAATAGGCAGATTGGAGAAGGAGGGAGATCATTCAAAGCATGAGGGCTGGCCAGAGAGAATGCCGAGGGCAGAGAGACGGAGAGGAGTGTCTTCTTCATGGAACAGCCAAGCTGGTATATAGTAGGCACTTAATAAATGTTTATTGATTGACTGATCTCATGGTTCCAGAGGGAAACAAACAAACAAAAAAGTGTTTGCCCTTTTTTACTTACTTTTTTATTTAAATGTTTTTTTCAATTACATATAAAAAGTTTTTGACACAAATTTCAAACAATGTGAAAGGGAGCTCCAAACAACTTCTGGAGCCACAGCACCCACAGAACAGCACAGAGAAGCTAACCTCCTCCTGAGGACAGCCCAGCAGCCCTGCAGGGAGCGGCCAGCGCAGCGCTCTGAGAGCAGGCAGCACAGCATGCTGGGAACCGACAGCACAGCCCACAGAGCCGAGCCCAGGTCTGCGGTTTTAGCCCCAGGGCGGCTGGGCCTTCAGCCGGCTAGTGGAACCCCAGAACACCAGCAATTGTGGCGATTCCAGAGTTATCAGCACAGATATGCCTAGGACAAAGTGAGAGGTTAGTGCCCTATGGACTTTGGGACCAGTATTTGGGGAACACCTGGCTTCCTCCCCTGGGGGCAAAAAGCTGCTGAAGAAACAGCTGCACAGAAGCCATTTTGCAGCATCAGTAGTGGCTCTAGCTCTTGGTCTGCGAACTGTAGGAAGATCCAGCAATCAGTCTGGGGGTTAATCGCTTTTGCTTTAAACTGCCTGGATCTGGATTGTGGTCTAGGGGGGAAGTTTGGGGTGGGTATCCAACTTGCCAGAGTGGGTGGAGGCTTTACAGAGGCCACCCAACTGGCAGAAGTTGTGAAAACCCCATGTTTGGGCGGAAGCTCCCCTGTCTGGTGGCAGAGTCCTACTGTGGCAACAAGCCCAAAAATCAAGTAATTAAGTGGCAATATACCTAGGCAAATGAAACAAAATAAACAGAAAAGTTCAACATTGGACTCCTATTTTAGGGGCAAAGAGGCTCAAAGCATGGAGGAGGACTGTGAGGTCAGAACTGCTGCACCAAAAGCCCCAAATGAAAATACAAGCTGGCTACAGGCCATAGAGGACCTTAAGAAGCAGATAAGAGAAGTGGGGGGAAATTTGGGAAGAGAAATGAAAAAGATGCAAGAAAAGTATGAAATAACAGTCAACAGCCTGACTGAGGAAAATAACACCTTAAAAAATAGACTAACTCAAATGGCAAAAGAGGCTCAGAAAGGTAATGAGGAGAAGAATGCCTTAAAAAGTCGAATTTGCCAGATGGAAAAAGAATCTCAAAAGCTCACTGAGAGATTCATTCCTTCAGAGTTAGACTGGAGCAAATGGAAGCTAGTGACTTTATGAGAAATCAAGATAGTATTAAACAGATCCAAACAAATGAAAGAATAGAAGGCAATGTGAAATATCTCATGGGAAAAACCACTGACCTGGAAAATAGATCCAGGAGACACAATTTAAAAATTATTGGACTACCTGAAAGCCATGATCAAAGAAGAACCTAGAAATCACCCTTCAAGAAATTCTCAAGGAAAATTGCCCTGATGTTTTAGATCCAGAGGGCGAAATAGAGGTTGAAAGAATCCACCAATCACCTCCTGAAAAAGATCCCCAAAAGAAAACTCCCAGGAATATTATAGCCAGGTTCCAGAATCCCCAGATCAAGGAGAAAATACTACAAGCAGCCAGAAGAAACAATTTCAATATTGTGGAAACACAATCAGAATAGCCCAGGACCTGGCAGCTTCTACACTGAGGGATTGAAGGGCATGGAATATGATATTCCAGAGGGCAAAAGAACTGGGAATGAACCCAAGGGTCACCTACCAGCAAAACTGAGTATTTTGTTTCAGGGGAAAATATGGTCATTCAGTGGAATAGAGGACTTTCAAGCATTCTTGATAAAAAAACCAGAGTTGAATAGAAAATTTGACATTCAGACACAAGAAGCAAGAGATGCTTGAGAAGGTAATCAAGGAAAAGAAATCAAAAGGAACTTGTCAAAGTTGGACTATTTACAGTCCTACATGGAAAAACAATAACTGTGTTTGATGAAACCTTTCTCATTATGAAAATAATTGAAGAAGGGATACATGGCATATGTTCACAGGTATACATGGATAGAGGGCACAGGTTGAATTTGATGGGCAGGGATGATTATTCTTTTTTTGGGGGAGGGCAATTGGGGTTGGGTGACTTGCCCAGGTTCACGTGGCTGGGTTTTTGTTTGTGTGTTGGGTGTCTGGGGCCGGATCCGAGCTCGGATCCTTCTGGCTCCAGGGCTGGCTCTCTGCTCACTGCGCCACCTAGCCACCCCAAGGAAGGGATGATTCTTAAGGGGTGAAGTCAAGAGGTGAGAGAGGAAAGTGGCAAGAGGAGATGGAGAGAGACAGGGTAGGGTAAACTATCTCATGTAGAAGAGGCAAGGGGAAGAACAGGAAGGCAAAAAGGCAAAAGCATATTCTCATTGAAGTTGGCTCAAGGAGAGAATCACATACATACTAAATGGAATTATCTTACCCTCACTCACTCTCCTGAGTAGGGGAAAGGGGGATGAGAGGGGGGATGATGAAGGGGAGGGCATTCTGGGGAGAGGGGAGGTTAGAAGTACCCACTATCAAAGATGGACAGGATCAAAATAGGGAATGGACCAGGTGGGAGGTGAGACAGGTGGGAGGGAAATATAAGCAGTCTTTTACAATATATCTACTATGGTAATGTTTTGCATAGCTATACATGTACAACACATACTGAATTGCTTATCTTTTCAGAGGGAGTGGGTGACAAGGGAGAAAGGGAATGGATCTGAAAATCGAAGTTTTAAAATTAAATGTTTAATAAGATGTCCAGGCAGTGGGGCTCAGAGATTCACCTTGCCCTAATGGCAAAGTCGAAGGGGGTATGGGAGAAGATATGGGAGAGAGAAGATTGGATGAGGGGATATCTAGTGGGACTACTATTCTGCGGTGGTGGGTAGGGAAAAAAATGGGGGAAAAATGTAACTCATAATCTGGTAGAAATGAATGATATAAACCAGAAGTTAATAAAGCATTTGTTTAATTAAAAAAAAAGTTTTCGCCATTCTTTTTTTAAATTTTGAGTTCCATTTCCTTTCCCCTCCCCTAGATTGAGAAGATAATTTGATAGAGATTATGCATGTGCAGTTATGCAAAACATATTTCTATATTGATCATGTTGTGAAAAAAAAACCATTAGCCTTTGCCTTTTGAAAGGGTTTATTCTAGAAGATAGAGGGTTTTTTTTCCCGTTTTTTTGGAGGGGGGAAAGCAGGACAGTTGGGGTTAAGTGACTTGCCCAAGGTCACACAGCTAATAAGTGTCGTGTCTGAGGTGGGATTTGAACTCAGGTCCTCCTGACTCCAGGGCTGGTGCTGTATTCACTGTGCCACCTAGCTGCCCCCAAGGAGATGGGAGTTTCAAGGTAATGGGTTGGCTTGGGATAGGAACCTCAAAGAAGGGCTGATTTTTTCCCCCAGGTGCCCAAGGTGGTTCTGTTGCCAAGACTCTCCTAGAAGATGGGACATTCAGAGTTCGTGTGGTGACTCGAAATCCCCAGCAGAAAGCCGCAGAAGATCTGAGAAAGCAAGGCGCAGAGGTGGTACAAGGTGATCAAGATGATGAGAAGAGCCTGGAGCCAGCCCTGACAGGGGCCTATGCTGCTTTCATTGTGACCAACTACTGGGAGAATCTCAACCAGGAGCAAGAGATTAAACAGGTGCAAATAAAGTGGACCTAGTGTCCTATCCTTCCAGCTCTAAGTTCTGTGATTCAATTCAATACACATTTACTGAGTGCTTACTCTATGTAGGAAAACAAAGATTAAAAAACAAGAATGTGGTCCCTGACCTCAATGAAGTTGTGCTCTGTTACAGGTGAGGGGAGCAGGGCTACAGCTGTACAAATATGTGTGTACAAGATCATGAGAAGGGAGAGAATCTTAATAACTAAGCTATCAGAAAAGGCTTCTCTTAAGAGGGGACACATCCAAAAATTCATTCTCTTTCCTCAAAACCCTCCCCTCTCCCCAGCTTCCTCATTACTGTCCAGGGCACTACCATCTTCCCACTCTTTCAGGTTCTAGGTATCATCCTTGAGTCCCTACTCTCTGTCATTCCCCCATATGTAATCTGTGGCTGATTCCTGTTATATCTGCCTTTATAACCTCTTTCCCATCTATCTTCTTCCCTGATACTGCCACTATTCCACAGCAGACCCCTATCACCTCAAACCTAGACTACTGCAGTATCCTGCTGGTGGGTCTGCCTGCCTCAAATCTCTCCCCACTCCAGTCCACTTCACTCAGCTGTCAAATTGATCTTCCATATCACCTACTTATTCAATAAACTTTAGTGGCTACCTGTCACTTCCAGAATCAAATTTTTAAAATCTTGTTTGACATTTCAGAATGCTTTTCAAAGGCTCTCTCTTTCCTTTCCAGTCTTTTTCTTTTTTGCGGGGGGTTAAGTGACTTGAGTGTCTGAAGCCAGATTTAAACTCAGGTCCTTTTGACTCCAGGGTCAGTTTATCCAACGTACCATTCCAGTGCTTGTCCATTGTACCACTTAGCTTGCCCCTCCAATGTTCCTATATCCTATTCCCCCTTCCCATACATTGTGATCCAGTGAAATGTCCTTTCTTCTTTCTTATTTAAAAATTTTTTTTTTGCTTTTTGGAGGGGGAAGGTAGGGCAATTGGGGTTAAGTGACTTGACAAAAGTCACACAGCTAGTTTTGTGTTCACCTACATTTCCCAGTACACTCCTTGGCCTCCACCTCCCCTTCTCCTTTGTGGCAAATAAAATTGCAACAAAGGCATACTTTTCTCCAGGGCAAGATCTAATTTTAATAACAGCAACCTGTTAACTGTTAGTAAAATGGGTCACGCTGGCACCTCAGCAACATCTGAGGACCTTAGCATGATCAATTTATTGGTTAGGCTATCAGTAACCAAGAAATTGGATGTAAGGCCTCTCACTCTGTGACCAAAGACCCCAAGTGATGGCCAACAGGGTCTTTTGAACCTAGGTTTGTCTGTCTTCTGATTTGCCTGACAGTACATCATTTGGACCTCCTGATTTATAGGTGGGTTGGCCTTCAGGAGTGGATGATCATTCCCCTCTTTGGCAATTTTGGTAATTGCTGGGTGAGTGTCAACTGCCTCTAGTAATCTTGACTAAAAAATAAAACCACCCTCATCAGGATTCCCCCAGGTTAGCCTTCCCCTTGGAGACCTAGTCACTCACTCCTCACTTTGATGAGGGACAAGCCAAGGATAGGAGAGGGACAGGAGAGTCCTGGGACATGTTAAAAATGGCTACACAAGAATCTCTGATTAGGAAGGTGTTAGTACAAAAACACAATTCTTCTAGATAAGGGAGTAGCCGAGTCAAAAGAGCTGAGGCCATAGTAGAAAATCTAGAAACATACTCCTCTCTAGGTCTCAAAGACCTTTTCTCCATTCATTTCAGCTTATTAATTCCCCCACTTTAAAGATTTCTTAAAATTCCCCACTCTCCAAAAAACCCTCCTAGACAGAGTAGAGAAAAATGACGATTGTCATTCATTGATCCTTTTGTTCACTTTTAAATGTTTTTAAGCTGGGGTCCACCAATAGTCAATGGATCTATGGATAGATCTCAGGGGTTCCATGAGCTACAATGGGGGAAAATATTACATTTTTTTGTTTTTATTAAGTTTGTTTCCCTTTGATATCATCTGTATTTTATTTTATGCATTTAAAAACATTATTCTGAGAAGAATCCCTAAGCTTCATTAGACTGCCAGAGGGAGGGTCCATAACAAACACACTCAAAAGGTTAAGAACCTGTGCTTTAATAGAACAGTTATATAAACCAGAAATAGTGCACTGTTCTTACTTTGCTCCAGTTTGCATTTGAAAAAGGAATTAGAGCTCTCTTTCATTCCAGAAGACAGAAGTAGAGCCAGCCCAGGATGAGTAAGAATTCAATAACCAGTCCAATGGAAAAGCTGCTTCTCAAAGGAGTGAGCTTTCCATCAGAGGCATTTGTGATTCTGCAGCCATTCCATCTTTAGGGAGTTGGGGGACTGTGTATTATGCTTATCTGTGTGTGTGCTGTATCTCCCTAAGACAAATAACAAATGTTCAGTTGTTGTGTTTGTTGAATGATAGGAGAGAGGCCTTTTCTGACATTGCTAATTTGTGAGGACATGGTTTCTTCTACAGGGTAAACTCCTGGCTGATCTATCCCATCGCTTGGGCTTGAGTTATGTGGTCTACAGTGGACTGGAGAATGTAAAGAAGCTGACAGGAGGCCAGCTGATAGTCAGGCACTTTGATGGCAAAGGGGAGGTGGAGGAGTATTTCCGGGCATTGGGTGTACCAATGATCAGTGTCCGGCTACCCTGCTACTTTGAAAACCTCCTCACCTACTTCCTACCCCAGAAGGCCCCTGATGGAAATGGTTATTTGCTGAGTGAGTTTATTTTCATGTGCTATCTCGTTTGGTGACCTCTCACAGCAAGGCTTTCTTCCCACCCCCAAGTTTGGGTTTTTTTCTTGTTAAACACTGTGTGGTGGAAAGAGATTTAAATTTCATTATATAGATCATAAAAGGCAGCAGAGCACTGGGTGTGGAACCAAGCTCAGAGTCAGAAAGATCTGGACCCAACTCGAGTGCACATTGGCTTTGTGACCCTTTCAGTGCCTGGGCAATTTGTTCTCTTAAGACTCTACGTGGCATAAGTGTTGGGCCAAAGGGTGCTTGATAACCAGGAGGATCAAGAATCCTGTGTTCTGTGGATGTGCTGGACATTAGAGCCTTCTGTCTGGCAAATGTCATATAAACCAGCTCTGCCTTGACAAAGGACAGCATTAGACTTACAAAATCACGTTAGAGTTGCCCAAAACAGTTTGGTAGAGAGAATTTTGTTTCCCCAACCCACCCTTGGATCTTTTTTTCTCTTCCCCTTTGAAGGTTTGCCTATGGGTGACGTCCCAATGGATGGAATGTCAGTGGCCGACCTGGGCCCTGTGGTGCTCAGCCTGCTGAAGTCCCCAGAAAAATACGTGGGTCAAAACATTGGGCTTAGCACTTGCAAGCACACGGCCACAGAGTATGCCTCCCTTCTCTCTAAATACACCGGGAAGAATGTGCATGATGCCAAGGTAGGAACCTCCCTGAGGCCTGACAATACAGGATCATAGATTTAGAGCTAAGAGGAGCACTGAGAACTATCAAGTGCCACCCCTTTATATTATGGATGAGGCCATTGAAGTGAAGTGGTTTCTGTAAGGTCATGCAGGTAAATAAATGGCAAAGACATGATTTAAACCCAAAACCTTTGACTACAAATTCAACCCTCCTGCTACACCATGCTGCATTTTCTCAAACCCTCCCTCAGTAGCAGGGGATTAGAATCATGCACCACCATGCCCAGCCTGATGCTGTAAAATCATTAGGACAGACTTAATTATAATTCACTTTTGTTGATAGCTTCTAAAAAGCTATGCAGGTGAAGACAGGTAGAAACTATAGACTGTAAAGGTGGATTCATGAGATGTTATAGATATAGAGACTTACCATATGAATGATAGTCTCCCTGATCCTGAGATTCTCGAGTTGTAAATTGCAGAGGAATAAATACTCTTCTTAAAGACTGGATCTGAATAAGCTTTTGTCATACATTTTTTTTAAAGCAATTGGGGTTAAGTAACTTGCTCAAGGTTACACGTCTAGTTATTTATGTGTGGGTGCTAAGTACTGAGGCCGGGATCCGATCCTGAGACATCCCAACTCCAATTCCGGGGCTTATACTTATTAAAGAGAAAGAGAGAAAGAAAGGCATCTGAATTTACCTGGTGGCTCCAGCTGCATCCTGGACAACGTGCTGACATTCATGGGTTCTTTCTTTATCTGTAGACCTCCCCTGAGGATTATGAGAACCTTGGCTTCCCTGGGGCACAGGACCTGGCCAACATGTTCCGCTTCTACACCATGAATCCAGACCGAGACGTGGAGCTGACCTTGAAACTCAACCCCAAGGCCAGAACTTTGGAACAGTGGTTGGACCAGCACAAAGAAGCTTTTGCAGATATATGACAACTTCTGCTGCTACCTTTCTACCACTGCCACCATAACCCAGAATCTTAGCAGTTAACTCCTGCTAGCTTGTCTTCTTTTGTTAATTGTTTTAAAGCTGTTGTACCCCTTGTTTCTAAAATAAAATGCTTTGTTTCTATTCTGGAGCTCTAGCTAGACTTGGAACAGACATGGTTAAAATTCAACATAAGAACAAATGGTTAGATACAAATAGAGTGAGAAGTCAAGAATGGCTCAGGCTTCGATCCTGGGTGCCTAAAAAATGCTAATGTTCTTAAGAGAATTGTACAAGTTTGAAGGAGTTGGTTCTAGGGAAAAGATAATGAATTCTCTTTTTGATGTATTGAATTTTAGGTGCTTATGGGACATCCTAGTGGAGATACTCTGCCAGCAGTCAGAGATGAAGGATTTGTCCTCAGAATAGAGAAGAGGGCTGAATATGTAGATTTGGGAACATCTGGCATAGAACTCAGTGGGAAAGCTACATCCAGGCAGATTACTGCAAGTGAAAAGTAAGGCAAGGTCCAAGTCAGAGCTCTAGGATACACTTACCCAAAATGAAAGGGATACAGGTAATGATCCTGTTAAGGAATCTTCAAAGGACAAGGAGGAAGAGAACCAAGAAAAACTCCAGGAGGAAGAATATATAGGAGAAGGATAGTTAAACCTTAAATGCTACAAAGTTCAAGAAGGATGGGGCCAAGAAAAAACCAAGGATTTAGAACATGAAAGTCATTGGTGCGTGTGGAGAGAGCAGTGTGAGTCAAGAAATAGATCTAGAAGTTCTCAGAATATAAGACAAACTGTCACAGCTAGAAGGGCATTAAATTATGGAGCCTGAAAGAGACCAGAGCTCCTCCAGCCTATCTGTTCTCATTTACAGAGGGGAAACTGAAGTCTAGAAAAGTGAGAGTTCCACATTCAATCCCTCAGGGAATTCCTATTTAAGAAGGTCCACCTAAACCAGTAACAATTGCCCATCCTATTCTGGTAGCCAGATATCAGAACAGCCCCTTCAAAGGCCACTTTCCAAACAAAATAGCACTGAAGATTAATATTAATTTGAGTTTATCAAAATACATACATTATCTCACTTGAGCATCACTATAAGTCCTATAAGGTAGTTGTAGCATTTTATCTTGATAGGTGAAGGCTCTGGATAGAGCTGTGTTAAACTCAAGATGCAGAACAGGATATACCATTTTCAGATACTGCCAACATGGGCATTTGTTTTTGCATAACTATGCATATTTGTTACAAGGACTTTGTTGTCTCTCCCTTACCCCCACAAGGTGGTGAGGGAGTGGGAGGGTGACAGAAAATAAGGCTGGGGTAGCAAGGGGAAAAAAAAGCCCTTGAGAAATCTTTTTTTTTTTTAATGAAGAGAAGGAAGACCAGAAAGCACAAACATTACAACTCGTAGAAGCCAACAGGTAAACTGATATATTTTTAAAAGAAATAGTAAGCTATATATAGTGGAGGTCTACACTTTTCTGTTATTGTTCAGCTGTTTCAGTCATGTTCAACTCTCCATAACCCTATTTGGGGTTTTCTTGGTAAAGATACTGGAGTGTTTTGCCATTTCCCTCTTCGGCTCATTTTACCAATGAAAAACTGAGGCAAACAGGGTTAAGTGACTTGCCTAGGGTCACAGAGCTAGTAAGTGTCTGTGGTCACATTTGAACTCAGGAAGATGACTCTTTCTGATTCCAAACCCAATACTCTATCCATTGCACCACCTGCTGTGTGTATGGAAATGACTATATTATTTGGTGTTTGTTAAAGTTCAGAATTTGGGGGGGGGGGAGAATGGAAGATGAACTCCAGGAATCTGACAGAGGATATATAACAGAGAACATTTAGGTGATGGTCATCTGAGGGTAGAAATAAAAGTGATATAATAAATATGCTATATATCACCTGGAGAAAATAGAGAAGAGTTTAGAAAACAGATCACAAGTCGGGCATGGAGATAGGATATAATTGTGATGAGAAGCTTGAATTATTCAATACTTGCTGCTGCTCATTTTCTGTCCCAAGCAGAGTAGCTAATATGTTATTGAATTGTTTTAATGATAATGTCACTCTTCAAAAGGTTAGACAAGTAATGAGGGTAACTTCTAATCTATGCCTCATTATATTCTCACCAAGAGGGAGAACTGCTTATTGAAGTAAAAATAATGGGAACTTTGTGGGAAGGGACCCTTCCAGCTTAGTTTTTGTTACAGTGAATGAGAATAAAGGTGAATGTAGTATAATATATACTCTAGATTTAAGGAGAAGATACAGATAGGATCCTATGGCCTAAGAGTCTATTGGAGAAGTCTGCCCAGGAAGGATGGTAAGTTCTCATGAATTAAATTGTGAAAAATAAAAATCTGATGAAGAAATGTGCAAAGTAGATGGTTATAAGATCAACATAACCATTAGCTTTTCTGTACATTATTAGCAGAGACAGAAAAAGGACTCCCATTCAAAATAACTAGAACCTATATAAAATTTTTGATTGGTTGCTGTCTTTCATTCTTGAAGAGGACCAAAATGACATCACTATGCTAAAGTTAAGTTTCAATGTGTCTGACTGGCTGATCAGAACAATACAAGCTCGGGCACAAATAGTCCATGTGAATATTGGGGTGGAATCTCCAAATCTGCGCATCCTGCATTTCCTTTAATCTTGAATCCTTTAATCCATTCTACTTTGCTCACAGAGCACAGCACCTTCTCTGACGTGGGCTTGCCATACTGAGCAGTCCTGTGCCAATGCTTCCTATGTCACACAATTCCAAAATTCTTGAGACCTTGAGAATGTCCTTATATCACTTCTTCTGAGCACCATGTGAACGCCTGCCCTGTGTGAGTTCTCCATAAAACAGTCCTTTTGGCAAGCATATGTTGTGCATTCAAACAATGTGGCCAGCCCAATGTGGCCAGCACTCTGAAGCAGAGTTGGAATGCTTGGCAGTTTAGTTCAAGGAAGGACCTCAGTGTCTGGTACTTTATCCTGACAGGTGATCTTCAGAATCTTCCTAAAACAATTCAGATTTCTGGTAGTTCACTTAATAAAGACATATAAGAATTATAACTTCTTGTTTCAGGGGAAAATATGGTCATTCAGTGGAATAGAGGACTTTCAAGCATTCTTGAGGAAAAAACCAGAATTGAATAGAAAATTTGACATCCAGACACAAGAAGGAAGAGATGCCTGAGAAGGTAATCAGGGAAAAGAAATCAAAAGGAACTTATCAAAGTTGAACTATTTACAGAAATAAAATAGGACAAATAATGGGAAAAAATTAAGATGCTCATGGTTGACCATGCTCATATATTAGTATTACTAAATTAACTTACGGATTTAGTGCCATGGCAATCAAACTATGAACAGATTATTTTGTAGAACTAGGCAAAACTATTACAAAATTCATCTAGAGGAACTAGACGCTGAAAATATCTACAAAATAATGGGAGTAGGGAGGGGGCCTAGATGTACCACATCTCAGACTATAATGTTAAACAATAATCATCAAAATTATTTGGTACTAGTTAAGAAATAAAGAGGCCTATCTGGAACAGATTATATTACATAAGATCTAGGAAAATTTGAACACAGTAGCAGAGTGTTTAACAAAGACACAAACTAGTGGGGTAAGGGCTATTTGACAAATTGTTTGGGAAATTTTAAAAGTGTGAAAGAAATTAGGCTTAGATCAACATCTACCACCATATACCAAAGTTCAAAACAGATAAACTATAAAAGGTTATTTATAATAAATTAGAGAAGGTAAGGAGATACCTTTCATTCTATGTGTAGGGGAAGAGTTGAATTTGAATTTTTAAAACTTTTTGAAAAAGTAACAGATGATGATGCTCACTTCCTATTTTGGTAGGGTAATAAACATGGTAGGTCAGGAAAATGCTGTAGATACTTTATCTCAATTTTTTTTTAACATTTTAATGGATTTTTATTTCCGCCAGATTTTGAGTTACAATCATTTTCCCCCTGTTATTCCCCTACCCAACCTCCCAGAATAGTAGTCCCACAAGATATCGCTTCCTCCAATCTGCTCTCTCCCATACCTTCTCCCATACCCCCTTCAACTTTTCCATTAGAGGAAGGTGAATCTTTGTGTCCCAATGCCTGCACATCTTATCTCCCAATTATAAGCAAAAGAGTATTAATAATAGTATTTATATATATTTAAAACATTTAATGTTAAGACCTCGAATTTCAGATCCATTTCCTTCCTCCCTTGTCACCCATTCCCTCTGGGGAGATAAGTAATTCAATATATGTTGTACATGTCTAGCTATACAAAACATTATCATAGTAGATATATTGTACAAGGCTGCTTATAATTCCCTCCCACTCATCCCACCCCCCACCTGGTCCATTCCCTACATGATCCTGTCCCTCTTCTATAGTGGGTACTTCCAACCTCCCCTCCCCCCAAGGATGCCCTCTCATCCATCATCCCTCCCCTCATCCCCCTTCCCTCTATCCTGCTGCAGGTTGAGATATCCCACTTAGTATGTATGTCATTCTCTCCCTGAACCAAATTCAATGTGAATGTGGTTTTGCCTTTTTGCCTTCCTATTCTTCCCCTCCCCTGCAGCCACTTCCCCTTGCTTCTTCTACATGAGATAGTTCACCCTACCCTGTCTCTCTCCTTCTCCTCTTGCCACTTTCCTCTCTCACCTCATAATTTCATCCCTTGAGTATTCTCCCTTCCCAACAAATTCAACCTATGCCCTCTATCCATATATAACTGTAACCATATACACACACATTCACATATGTATTCATATGACCACACACCTTTCTTCCATTGTTTTCACAGTGAGAAAGATATCATCAGTCAGTTATTGCTTTTCCATATAGGAATGTAAATAGTTCAACTTTGATAAGTTCCTTTTGATTTCTTTTCCCTGATTACCTTCTCAGGCATCTCTTCCTTCTTGTGTCTGGATGTCAAATTTTCTATTCAATTCTGGTTTTTTCCTCAAGAATGCTTGAAAGTCTCTATTCCACTGAATGACCATATTTTCCCCTGAAACAAAATACTCAGTTTTGCTGGGTAGGTGACCCTTGGGTTCATTCCCAGTTCTTTTGCCCTCTGGAATATCACGTTCCATGCCCTTTGATCCCTCAGTGTAGCTGCCAGGTCCTGGGCTATTCTGATTGTCTTTCCACAATATTGAAATTGTTTCTTCCTGGCTGCTTGTAGTATTTTCTCCTTGATCTGGGGATTCTGGAACCTGGCTATAATATCCCTGGGAGTTTTCTTTTTGGGATCTTTTTCAGGAGGTGATCTCTGGATTCTTTCAACTTCTATTTTGCCCTCTGGATCTAAAACATCAGGGCAGTTTTCCTTGAGAATTTCTTTCTTTCTTTTTTTTTTTTAAAGCAATTGGGGTTAAGTAACTTGCTCAAGGTTACATGGCTAGGTTTTTGTTTGTGTGTGTTAAGTGTCGGAGGCCGAAACTGAACTCAGGTCCTTCTGACTCCAGAGCCGGTGCTCTACTCACTGCGCCACCTAGATGCCCCTGGAGAGAGTTCTTAAAATTAAATTTTTAAATTTCTAATTTTTTAAAAAAATTCTTGGAGGTGGCACAGTGAACAGAGTACTGGCCCTGGAATCAGGAGGACCTGAGTTCAAATCTTAACACTTACTAGCTGCGTGACCTTGGGCAAGTCACTTAACCCCAATTGCCCCTCCAAAAAGCAAAAAAAAATACACACACACACACACACACACACACACACACACACACACACACTTGGATTAAAGTTGTCAGAGATTAAGGAAAATTTATATTTTTCTTAAATATAAATTTCACTTACCCATCATAGATAACATGGTAAACATAGCATTCACTAAATAAACAGCTAGGTGGTACAAGGCAAAGATAAGAATATAGGATTTGGAATGAGAAAAGCATAAATTCCAATCCTACCAACCTCTATAATCCTGGGCAGCTCACAACTTTTCTGTGTCTCAGTTTTCTCATTTATAAAATGTGGGCAATGATAGCACCTACTATAAAGAGTTGCTGTGAGGATCAAATAATTTGATGTATGTAAAATACTTTGTAAACCTTAAAGCTCTATACAATTTTTAGCTATCATTAACAAACTTTGGCTTTTATATATACACTGAATCTCAAAATAGATCCAATTTTTTTGTTTTTTTGGGGGGCAATTAGGGTTAAGTGACTTGCCCAAGGTCATACAGCTAGTGTTAAGTATCTGAGGTGGATTTGAACTCAGGTCCTCCTGACTCCAGGGCCAGAAATTCACTGCGCCACCTAGTCGCCCCAATAGATCTAATTTTTAACTTGCAAAGAACACAAAAACGACTGGGTTTTGTACGCCTGGGTCTCATTCTCTGTAAGGCTGACAAACTCATTCAGTGTGTCTTACTTCCTCATGGAAAAGAATACTGTACTGTACACACAAACCAAACCTCTCATTTCATAGATGTAGAAATTGAGGCCCAGAGATGGAAAGTGACTTAAATCATAAGCTGAGAAATGACAAGCTTAAAAAGAGGAGTGGAACCACTACAGACTGAAGGCAGAGGTAACTGAGGGGCAAAGTGAACAGAAGATGGATAGCTGCTCTGATGGTTCAGCTGCCCTTCTAAGAGTTATTTGACTTGATTTTTTTTAAACCTCCACTGCTGGCTTCAGTCCTACTGTATCTCTCTTTTCACTATTTCACCAACTTTTGAACACTGAATATACTGTTCAATTCGCCTTCCCCATCCTTTCTTTCCTTCTTTTTCTGTTCTTTATATATAACATATATGTATATATGTGAAATATACAATCCTCTATGGAGGATTTGGAATTGAGAGCTATTTAAAAACAAAAGAGACCAATTTTGCAATAGAAAAAAAGGTGCTTTGTGCTTAACCTCTTAGTACCTAAGAGAACTCTGACTGTAAAACAGTTACAAATATGTATTAGAGGGTGTTTCCCCACTAAGAGTTCCCTACACCAGAGAAATCACAGTCCTGCCCCCACAAAAAACACACACACACACACCCATGCGAACTCCCTAATCTAAATTTCTTCCTCTATTCAATTCTGAGTTCAGCTAATTGTCTATTTACCTCATTACATATATCTAAGATATATGTAATAAGGGACTGAATCAACAGGCTAGACATACCAATTGCATGTAATAATCTGGGCAATATGTATTTTTCAGCTGCTTTGTTCTTCCAGCAGGGTTTTTTTCTTTAAAGATGTGGTTCTCCCTGATATAGATAACCATGTGGGTTCTGGACTCAATTTGCACAATGAAATCTTCAGACACATTCAGCTATCACGATATATCCTTCTCTCTAAACTTTGTACAGGAATTCCTCTCTGACACCAGGACACTCTCAGTGCTGATGCCCTTGTCTCTGTATTCTGATTTTTCACAGGATGCTTCATGATGTTAACATATGTGAACCATAAAATTTTAACAGTGTGATTCTGGAAGATACTTAGAATCAGCTCATCTGACCTCCACATTTTTCAAATGAGGAAAGTGAGGCTCTGAAAGATTAAAAAACAATATCCTGTGGTCACAAAGTGAAAAGGTGGCACTAAAACCTACACTGATTATATCATGTGCCCAAAGGCAACAATAAACATTATTCCATGGGAAGTTCGATTATTTTATGTTGATCAGCAAATATATGCAAAAGGTCACCCTGAGGATAATTACAGCTTATGTACCAACATCCATTGAAGAGGTAAAGAAATCCTATGAAAAAGTGGATAGAATCCTCTGAATTGAACCAACATATATTCTGAAACTTGATAACTTCATCCGAAGAGTGAGAATAGTGAACACAGTAAGAAATATATTGTAAACTATGGATCAGGAATAAGAAACAAGAGAGGGCAAAAACCTGTAGAAAGTACAGAAGTCTCACACCTAAATTATTAATAATTTCTTCAAGGAAAGAATAAGTAAACATATAAACGTGATTAACACCAAATAAAATTATGAAAAAATTTATATTTGAACATATATAAAATGACTAATTACTAATATTGAAATCATTCCTGAGTCAGTAGTCTGTCTATAGTCAGACCACTCACTTGTTAGGGTAAAGAGCTAAATTGCCCAAAGTTAGAACAAAAACAATGGAAAATCAAGTGAGATACTGTAAAACACTTAGCACAGCACCAGGCACAAAGCAAGCACTCTATAAATGCTAGTCATATTAATTATAGTCTATAAGCCAGGTACTGTGCTAAATGCTAATACAAAAGCAAAAATAGTCCCTGATTTGAAGGAACTCATACTCTAGTGGGGAAGACAATACATAAATAACTAGGTACTCACAAAACACAACAAATGGAAGATGATTTCAGAAAAAGTACCTGCAGCTGGTGGTGGTGGTGGGGTAGGAATGAGGAAAAGCCTCCTAAAGGTGAAATATGATGTAAATCCTGAAGGAAGCTAGGGAAGAGGTGGAAGGAATATAAAAAGTGATCAAGGAAAACACTGCCAGTAAAAAGACAGGAGAGATACAAGAGGAATGTACAAGGAATGCCAAGTAGACTCATATGGCTGGACTGTGAAGTTCAAAGAGTTAAATAAAGTGTGAGAAGTCTAGAAAGATAGGAGGGGCCAGAATATAAATAAATAAGTAAAGCACTGAAAAAGAATGGTGCTATGCCAAATGTTGGGGATACAAACAGAAAAGCAGGACAGTCCCCGCTCTCAAGCTCATATTCTTTTTTTTTTTTGGTAAATAGTATTTTATTTTTTCCAATTACATGAAAAGATAGTTTTCAACATTGATTTTTAATAAGATTTTGAGTTCAAATTTTTTTCCCCTCCCTCCCTCCCTTCCCTAAGACAGCAAGCAATCTGATATAGGTTATACATGTGTAATCATGTTAAACATATTTCCACATTAGTCATGTTGTAAAAGAATCAGAACAAAAGGGAAAAACCAAAAAGAGTAAAAATGAAAAAAATTTCCTTTGATCCACATTCAGACCTCACAGGTATTTCTCTGGATATGGACATCATTTTCAATATCATAGTTGATCATTGCACAATATTGCTATTACCATGTACAATGCTCTCCTGGTTCTGCTTACTTCATTCAACATCACTTCATTTAAATCCTTCCAGGTTTTTCTGAAATCCAACTGCTCATCATTTCTTTTTTTTTTTTTTTTTAAAGCAATTGGGGTTAAGTAACTTGCTCAAGGTTACACGGCTAGTCATTATTTATGCGTGGGTACTCATTTTCTGAGGCCGGATCTGATCTCGGGTCATCCCAACTCCGAGGCCGACGCTCTTACTCACTGCGCCACCTAGCCGCCCCTTTAGGGCAATTGGGGTTAAGTAACTTGCCCAAGGTTACACGGCTAGGTTTTTGTTTGTGTGGGTTAAGTGTCGGAGGCCGGATCCGAACTCAGGTCCTTCTGACTCCAGGGCCGGCGCTCTATTCACTGCGCCACCTAGCCGCCCCTCTGCTCATCATTTCTTATAGCACAATAATATTCCATTACATTTATATACCACAGCTTGTTCAGCCATTCCCACTTGACAGACATCTCAATTTCCAATTCTTTGCCACCACAAAAAGAGCTGCTATAAATATTTTTGTAATGTAGGTTTTTTTCCCCTTTCAGATCTCTTTAGGATAAAAACCTAGTACTGGTATTGTTGGATCAAAGGATATGCACAGTATGACTGCCCTTAGGGCATAGTTCCAAATTGTTCTTCAGACTGGTTGGATCAGTTCACAACTCCACCAACAATGTATTAGTGTCCCAATTTTCCCACATTTTCTCCAACACTTATCATTTAAGGAGCTCACATTCTACTGGGGGAGATAAAATATGGAAGGTTTAGGTTTCAAAGGAAGCAGTATAGGATAAATCTAGTTTAAAGAAAGCTTGTTAAGAGACCCAATTTTATTAAGTCATCTTGAGAAAACTTAAAAACAAAAATGGAAGAATATATACAAGAAAAAAGGAAGATAACCACAAACATTTTTACAAAAAACTTTTTCACTGTCAAAGACAGTGTGTCCACCACACTTGGATTCTAACATCAAAATCTCAGAAGTGCTAGTATAGAACAATGGGAAAATAACTGGATTGGAACAAGTGAAAATAAAGATCTTCTTCGGAGGAAACCACAGCTGTGAGGGTGACAAGCAATTAATACACAAGGTATCTGAAGGAAAATTCAAAGGAAACAAAGATATGGAAAAATCTCAGTCTTTAGGTCTTTATTAATGCTGAATAAAGGTTACTGAAAAAAATATTGACCTACATGTCTATTTTACCCATCTATAAAAATGTTAATGAAAATCACATGGAGGGTAGGCACCCTTGATGAGGGTATTTATAGGTTGGAAACAGGCAGGCTTTTATAAGCAGCATTCTACAGTAAACCATATCTTTACTAACAGCTGGTTTAAAGGTAGAACAAGAGCCCACTCTGTTTACTATTTATTTTTAAAAAGCATTTAATTTACTAAAGCAAAACACAACCTTAAAGGCTCTTGTCTAACATATTCCATTCATACGTCAAAATTATTCAAGATTCCTTAAAAGATATATTACCTTGTTTGATGATCCTGATTACAAAAATCAGGCAAAGCATAAGACAAGGAAAGGTATGTTCACCATGATCATGGAGGAGATTCAGTGCAAAGGGCAAATTTTAAAACAGTCTCTATGCAGCAGGGCAGAGAGTCCAAAACTGGGAAATGGTGCTGGAATGGGGTGGTAGTAGCCTCAGGTGCTACAGGAAGGCACAGAATAAAAATAAAGGGTGGCAGAAGCAAAAAGAAAGAGAAGAAAAATTTGAGAAACTATCAGTACATATTTCATCTGTTACGAACACACAAAATTCAAGTTATAACAGATCAGTGGTCAAGTCTGCTGATAGGTCTTAACAAGCAAGTGTTGGCAGACTAGCATGCCATGCATTGTAGGCAAATTCAGCATGCATCAGCAGGAATACATGTGTGTAATGACTTGTTTATAATGTGATCACATGATGCAATATCGAGTCGTGAAAATTTCCATAGAGGAAACCCCCCACAAATTTAAAATAAATGATCAAATTTAAGATGTGTCACTTTTTAAAAAAACTATTTTTGGAATGACACAAATTTAAAAAAAAAAACACGTTAAAGAGCTAAAAAAAAAAGTAGATTTTTCAGGGGGAGGGTGCTAAGTAATTTTTTTTTTTAAGTTGGGTGGTGGGCCAAGTAAGTTTGTGAACATCTGATGGCAGGGTCTACCAAATGCTATTGTTTATATATGATACTGTGTGTTGGTTGTATCAAATGTTATAACATTGCAAAAACCCCAAGAACTCCATAACCACTCAAAAAGAATTTGGCTTAGTCATCCACAAATGAAAAATATCAGTTGTCTAGAACATGGCACGCATTCATATTATAACTACATAATATGACAACATATAGAACCTGTTCATTAGCATATATACCTTGGGCAGCTAATCCAAATCTACAAGGTGGACAGAATTCAACAGGTTGAGGAAAGCAGGCTAAATTGTCTTTAGGAAATGACAAAGCTCCTTTAATGATTCTAAACTTCTCCCAGAAACAAAGACCCATTTTAAAAAGATCAATATTCTAATAAGTTGTTGTATGACACAGAGTAGAATACTAGTCTCCAAAGAATTAAATATGAGTATCATAAAGATACCATATCACATGTTGGGTACAAGCATACTGTAACATAAAACAAAATAAGGAACTACGGAGAACTGGATTAAAAGAGGTTATCATGTATGATTGCAAAAAATGGTCTGGTCAGAGGCTAGAATAAGAAATAGTCTATGTGCTCAACTACCATGCTAGCAGTGTCAGAAGAAAGCAAAGAAGCCTCCAGAACCATGGGTAGACTCCCTGTGAAAAACTTTAAGGAAATGCAGACAATAGTCACACAAGACTGGCAGGCACAGAAGGTTCAAATCCACATCATTGAGATCAGACTCATTTGAATGTCTGTACAAATGATTTTGGGAAGGCAGAGGCACTGGCTGTTGGGGAAACACAGAAAGCTTCTTGTTTGAGGTGAGCCTTGATAGCCACCAGGGGTTCTAAAAGGCAGAGGCAAGGCCTGTACAAGAAATGAAGTTGAGGGGCAGAATGCTGGGGACAGGGTAAGTCTGCCTTGTGGATAGGAAGATAAAAGTGAAAGCAGACTGTGAAAGATTTTAAATGCCAAACAATATCTTATTGTAGAGGTATCAGGAAGCCAGTGAATATTCTGCGGAGAGGAGTGACATGATCAGACCTTTGTTTCAGGAATATTAATCTGTTATCTTTAAAGATTGAAGAGAAGAGAGATTCAAAGCAAGGAGACAAATTAGGAGGCTATCACATACATGATGAGGGACAGGAGGGATGTGAGAGATATGATGTGAGAGAGGGTTTGTGAACAAGAGCAAGGATGGGGTCAGATATGGTCAAGTATATGCACAAATTATGATAAAATAAATATTGATTATATATGGCAGTAATTCTGCACAATAGTTCATGTCCTCCTATTACTATTTTCTCAAATAGTGCTTTTAAATAGATAAATCTGAGGTCAGTTATTTTCATTAGCAAATTTGCAGAGACTTATCTGAGCCACTTCACATTCTCAACATCTTCCTAAAAATCAGAACAAGAATCCTAGACCGGGGCAGCTAGGTGACACAGTGAATAGAGCGCCGGCCCTGGAGTCAGAAGGACCTGAGTTCGGAGCCGGCCTCCAACACTTAATCCACACAAACAAACAAACAAAAAAAAAAACCTAGCTGTGTAACCTTGGGCAAGTTAC
Organism: Gymnobelideus leadbeateri; assembly: GCA_011680675.1. Classification (NCBI taxonomy): domain Eukaryota; kingdom Metazoa; phylum Chordata; class Mammalia; order Diprotodontia; family Petauridae; genus Gymnobelideus; species Gymnobelideus leadbeateri. The sequence goes on from WOXC01005003.1 coordinate 1,723,040, forward strand.
TTAACCTCAATTGCCCTAAAGGGGCGGCTAGGTGGCGCAGTGAGTAGGAGCGCCGGCCTCGGAGTTGGGATGACCCGAGATCAGATCCGGCCTCAGAAAATGAGCACCCACACATAAATAATGACTAGCCATGTAACCTTGAGCAAGTTACTTAACCCCAATTGCTTTAAAAAAAAAAAAAAAAGAATCCTAGACCTGAAGACAAGAGGGACCTGGGTTGGAATCCTATCTGCTACTTGCTAACTATGATTAAGGAAAAATCACTTACCTCTAAAATAGAAATAAGATTGAATAGTCACCCTCAGAAAACTATGAGGGTCAAGGGAGAATGCAAAGCACTCTGCAAACATTACAACTCAATGTCATATTGCTTGTCTTTTCAATGGGTGGGGGAAGGACTGGAGGGAAGGAGAGAATTTGGAATTCAAAATTAAAAAAAAAAACAAAAAAAACCAATGCCAAAACAAACAAATGATGAATTGAAATTTTTTTTTCTTTTTTTGGAGGGCAATGGGGTTAAGTGGCTAGGTTTTTATTTGTGTGTGCGTTGTGTCTGATGCCGGATCCGAACTCAGGTCCTTCTGATTCCAGGGCCGACACTCTACTCACTGAGCCACCTAGCCGCCCCTGAATTGAAATATTTTTGAAAAAGAATAAACGGATTAAGCTAAAAAACTATGTAAATGTCAGCTATCACTATTGTATCTCCCAGGGATCTTCTATTTTCTCAGGATACACAAATGAGATGATAGGTTTCCTGCAGTTGAAATAGTGTTAAAAAAAAATGGACCACACATTAGGTTTTCAAGTATCTTTTTGCAGCAGATAATCTTATTTACATTGTTACAGAATCACTTTACATGTTTTAAATTAGACATTAATAGTGGCTTTATTTTAAGCAAATTAAAAATGAAATTATGTGGAACCATTCAGAAACATTCTTCATTAACCTGCCTGACTTTTAGCACTAGTATTTCTTTTAATACTTAGAAGTCATAATATTCAAATCAAGCTATGGCTACTATGGAAACAGTCAGTATACTTTGCTATAGTTTAACTTGAAAACCTGAAACTGGTTATATTACTATTTTTAAAAACCCAAACAAACACTTGTACATGAAGAGACAATGATTCTTAAGAGTCAAATAATTTAAAGATACTTTTCCGATGATGCCAACAATGTGAGGACAGTAATCCAAGAACCATGGTTGGCAAAAGCACAATTTGAATGGAACAGCTGAACTCTATCCACCTGGGGACATGGGATATAGTCTGACTTGGTAGAAGGGCAGTATGGTGGGCTTGAAATCTGGCTTTAAATGACAAAACTGAAGTGGGAGGGACGACAGGTTACCTGTGTGAGAACAACTCTATAATGATAATTATGTCCTCTAGTCAATACATTTAACCACCACCCCCAAGCCCCCATTAATCTTCTTAGATCATTAGATGCCTTCACCACATCACCAAAGTGCTTACTTTACAAGATGAACTGTACTCCTAGGATTCTGAAAACAATAACACACAGAAGTGGTTGTGATGAAGGGAGAAATAAAATAGCTCTTGACATACCCTTTTAGAAAGAAAAGCACACTGTCAAGGCATGCTGAGTACAGGCTCCTAGAGAAGAGAGCCTATAGGGACGGATTCACTTGGGCAATTCCTCAGGATACTTACTAAGTGAAAAGTTAATTAGTTCACAGCCATATGTAGCTTAAGGCTTCATTTTAAGCTGTGGTCAGAGGTTTTGTGTTTTTTTTTTCTTATTTGTTTTTTTTTTTTTTAAGTTTCATAGTTACAATTCCCACCACATCCAACTCCAAATTAAAATTTTGGCTCCATAAGTAGTAATTGTTCTACTATGTGCAGAGTCGGAAGGATTTAGGTTACCTTCCCATGGACAGGAAATCTGCATCTCTGTTAAAATATCAGGGTCTATCTTAGCGTTAAGGCATATCTTATTGATGAGTCCATCCATTGGTAACCTTATTCTAAGGGGAAATTTGTCACATGATTTTACTGTTGCTGAAGCATGTCAGAGCCTCTGCATGCAGCTGCTATGCTATTGATCTGGATTCCTTTCATTTCGCAGTCCAACAGCAGTGTTCCTGTGACTTCCTCTGTCTAGTTTCCAGTGGACCGTTTGCCTGCATGGAAGAAAATTAATAATGACATTTCACTTGGCTTAATTTCAAAATGACAATAGGAAATTCTTGTGGGGGAAAAATTTGCTAAACACTTTCTAGCTGACATGCAGGATCATTTATCCAAACGGGACATACAAAAGACCCAAAACAGGTGTGAGGGTTGGGTATGACACAATAACCATGGGTAAGCCACCAATGGATTTGCAAAACCCCTAGATTCCTAACAGTTCTCTGGATCAGTGAGCTAAAGATATCAAGAGGTTAGAATTCTTGAGTTCTAAGCCAAGTTCTGCCATTAATTCACTCTGTGACCTTGGGCAATTCAGTTTCCCTAACTGCAGAATGGAGAGAGTGCCTGTTATGAAGAATTACTTAACAGGAATAGGGCTTTGGTTTGAAAACGGTTTGCCAAAAAGTGTTAGTGAAGTGGGATGTGATCACAAAGCTGACTTGACATAAGGCAATCACAAAGTGATCACTCAGCAATGGAGTGCTGGTTTTTGCTATTGCTATAATGACAGCAGGACAAATAACCACAAGTACCTGACAGGCCTGAGGCTAAAAGTTAAAGTGAGAGAAAAGAACAACTATTTAAAGGAAGAAGGGGTAGGGAAGAAATACCTCAAGAAATATCCTACCTCGCCTGGGATATCAGGAACTAAACATTTTCTTAAGTTTGGAAAGGAATCCCTCCTTGTTCTCCCCAGCCTCAGGCCTAGCTCTGCCTCTGGCAGAGCTATCCATGGTGCTGCCACCTGGATACAAACAGCAAAAAAAGCTGTGGTAAAAGGCACATACAATGTTGTACCATACACCACAGATGGACCATGAGAAAGAACAGTGTTAGCTTGGGAAATCAAGTTGGTAGGGTTACCTCAAGTACTATCCCAAGGAAAAAGAAATAGTTTCTTCCTGGGATAGCAAAGAACAAAATGGCTGACATTAGAAAGGATTAATCTAAGTGCACCATGGATAAAAACTTTAATGCACTGGAATCTGTTTTTCGTAAAATATGGGTCCATGACAGTTTGGTAGGACGTGGAGATAAAAAAAATTGAGAATGAAAAGCCCAGGTTGTCTTTGATAATGAAGGTGAAGGGTATTAACCCAAGACAAGAATGGTTTTGTTACAAAGTGCTTCAATTTACCACAGATTCAACTATATTATACATAGTGTCTAGGGTGATAGGTTCTACTAAGCTGAAAGGGCACTGAGCAACAGGTCAAGTGATGAACTAGACATCTATGATCTGAAGAGTGTCCAGGCTAAGCTCAGAATTTCATCACCATACTGGCTGCAAGGGGATGAATATTTTGAACCTAACAACTTTTAAAGCTATCTGTTAAATCATGGAGGGGTTGCATCAACAGAGGGAGTGCCAACACTGATAATCTATCTGAAGCATTATGTAATATACAGCACTTCAAAAAACTGTTTTTTACCATAGCATTTCAAGGTAGAGAGTTCTAACTTCATTCCCATTTTATAGATCAGAAATCTGAGACTAAAGAGAGGTGAACTAACTCACTTATCTTCCCTCATTCCAATTTTCCTTTGGCTTTGCAATCTAAACCTCACCATAACTTCCAATCCCTCTACCTCTCTTCCAGGTCATGAACACTACAAAGGCTAAACTCTTCACCTTCCCCTATCTCAGCCCCTTAGTGAATCAGTTAATTCTATACTATCCTTTACACTCAAGTCCCTTGACTGTTTGTTCTATTGCCAGCCATGCCTTGCCAAACATACCTCAACCTTGGGTTATTTTCATCATCTGCCACCTTTGCTCCTATTCATGGACTAGTGAACAGAGCTGGAGAAAACACATAAAACCATGCTAATTGGCTCTCCTACAAATAAGTAAACTGGGGCCCCATTGCAGCAAAACCATCTTTTCACACTTGTTAATAGATTCTCTATCCCACTCACCACAGCAGCTATTCCAACCCTTACTTGATTCCCATGGCAACTCCACCCCCACCCTTTATCCTCTCAGTTGAAGCTTGCCTCATATTTCACCAAAAAAGTTGAGGTTTTAACAATAAGCTCCCTCTACTCCCCTCCCCTCCATCTCAAAATTCAGAAAACTCCCCCACTATCTCTTCCTTCAGCTACCTCATATAAAGAAGTGTTCCTCCTCCTTGCCAAGGTGAGCCTCTCTAACATTTAACATCTTGATTCCATTCCATGCCATCTCTTCCAGCACTTTTACCTCTATCATCCCCCAGTCAATTACTAATTTTTAATCTTTGTCTACTGCTGCTTACAGAGATGTCTATGGCTCTACTAGCCTTAAAAAACCAAAACTAAATATATTACAAGTATTCCCCCCCACAGACCCTTCAACCCCACACCCTCCCAATTAATCTTATAACTCTCCTCTCTTTTATGGATAAACTCCTTGAAAAAGCTGTCTACAATTGGTGCCTCTGCTTCCCCTAATCTCATCTTCTAAACTCTATTACCTGGCTTCCATTCCTATCATTCAACTGAAACTGCTCTCTGTAAAGTTACCAATAAATGCTTTATTATGGCTTTTCCTCAATCTTCACCCTTCTTGACTTTTCTGTAGACTATGATACTAGTTTACCCTCTTGGTTTCCATAATACTGTTTTGACCTGCTTCTTTTACAATCTATCTGACCATTCCTTCTCAATCTCCTTTGCTGGATCTTCATTCAGGTTGAACCTACTAATTTTGTGGGTGGTAATTCCCTCTCCACCTCCCCCACCCTCACTTCTGTTCTACCCAGGCTCTATCCTTGTCTCTTTTTGGTGATCTCATAAAATTCCCATGGATACAATTACTATCACAATAAGGATGAGTACCAGATCTAGGTATATATAGCCCTAATCTTTCTTTTGACCTCCAGTTTCACAGCATTAACTCTCTCTTGGCTATCTCAAACTCAGCATGTCTAAAACAGAACTCATTATATTCCTCTCTTCAACACTCTTCTTTTTCTTTTTTTTGCAGGAAAATTGGGGTTGACTTGCCCAAGGTCACACAGCTAGTAAGTGTGTCAAGTGTCTGAGGCTGGATTTGAACTCAGGTCCTCCTGACTCCAGGGCCAGTGCTCTATTCACTGCGCCACTTAGCCACCCCTAACATTCTTCTTTTTCTAACCTTAAGGGTACAACCATCCTCCCAGATGCCTAGGCTTGCAACCTGTGTTTCATCTTTGACTCCTAATTTACACACACCACAATTATCCAATTTGTTATCATGTCTCTTACATGTACCCTTTACTTCTCTCACTGCCACCACCCTAGTGCAGGATTTCACTGCCAGACTGTGGACTATTGCAATAGCCTTCTGGCTAGTATTCCTGCCAGAGTTCAAAGCACCCAGTCCAGGTCATCCTTAAGTCAGATCAGATCATCCTCCTATTCAATAAATCCCAGTATGTCACTATTATCTCTAAGATCAAACAGAAAATTCTCTGTAGGGCTTTATTTTCCTACATTTTAAATCTTCATACACTTGACTCCCCTCCACATACTTTACAACCCAGCTACACTGGCAGACTTGCATCTTTCATTCTGTGCTTTTCCATTGTCTCCCCCACCTCTGTGTCTGGGACACGTCTGGGACGTTCTCCCTCTTCACCTTGGCCTCCTCACTTCCCTTCAAGACTCAGCTCAAATTCAACCTTCTGAAGGAGATCTTTCCCACCTGCTCCCTATTCCACACCCTTCCTCTGAGATGATCTACCATTTGTACTACATGTATTTTGTACATACAATTTTTGCATGTTATCTCCTACTAGAATATGTGCTTTGTGAGGGCAAGAACCATATTTTTGCTTTCCTTTGTATTCTCAGTACTTGGTACAGTTGGCACATAGTAAGCATATAATAAATGCTTTCTGACTGGGCAGCCACGAGACAGAAATTAAAAAATTAACATTCCAGAGATAACGTCTTCTTCCAAGCACAGAGAGATTTGTCTCCAGACATCAGAACAAAAATATTACATGCTATGAAGTTGGGGACACACAAGATTGCAATAAAACTGCTCTCTCTCTCATAACCTCCTTGTATCCTACAGCCATGTAGTACAACATGGGGTCAAAAGTACCTAGTCATGTGACTGGCCAAGTCATGATCTCCCCATATTTCTTTTGTCAGGGTCTAGAACAGGAATAAAAACTCTAATAGCTGAATATAGCAAATGAAACAGATATTTATTAAATACCTACTATGTTCCAAGCATTATGCAAGGTGTAAGGGATACAAAACAAAAATAAAACAGTCCCTACCTTCAAGCATCTCTTATTTTATTGAAAAAGCCAATATTTATATAAATATGTATATGTAAATATATCTCTAAAATAAATACAAGAATCAGAATATATAATACACATATATATATAATATACATACATATAATCATAATAATAATACACAAGGTGGCACTTGACCAGATTTCAAATGAGAAAAGGGATTCTAAGCAGCAGAGGTAAGGAGAGGAGTACATGTCAGACCAACGAACAGACAGTGCAAAAGTATGGAGATGGGAGATAGCATATGGGATGTGAGGAAAAGCAAGGCCAGTGTAACTGCAACATAGTTTGGGAAGAGGATTAATGTATAATAAAGCCTGAAAGTTACAGGATGACTAAGTTGTAAAGGGTTCTAAAAGTCAAACTGAGAAACCTTTAATGTTATTCTCTAGGCAAGAGAGAGGTAGTAGATTTTGTTGGGTATTAAGAGCCCATGTGCTCAGACCAGCAATTTAGGAAAGACAAAATATTATTTTGAAGATCGAATGAGATAAATAAATTGCCTTGTAAATTAAAGTGCCAGGAATGGTGTGTTAGAGGGGGAACAAACTATAGATTTGGAATCAGATGATCCAAGTTCAGATTATGATGATTTTACCTCCTCTGACCTAATAACCCAAAGTGTGAAAAAAGTGAATACCCCAGGTAGTCCACAGCACAGCTATGACTCAAATCCAAGTTTTCTGATTCACAGTTCACTGTTCCTCCTAAGCCATTTTCTTTAACTAGGTGAGGAATTGAGAGAAGTGGGACAAATGAATGAAAATCTGTAGAAAATTATTTGTGGCTTAGGATTTTTTGTACATATAATCATCTGATACCATAAATATCCCTTTCAATGTCTTGGGTTCAAGGTTAGTCAATAATTTTTCTTAAAGGGGGCTTAAAAGTGGAAAGCACAGTTTAATTTTATAAAGTCATTTGAATCTACAAGTACAGAAAAGCATTTTACTTTCTGTATATGCTTTCAAACATTTCACTTTTCACTATTTTTTTTTTAAGCAATTGGGGTTAAGTAACTTGCTCAAGGTTACACGGCTAGTCATTATTTATGTATGGGTGCTCATTTTCTGAGGCCGGATTTGATCTCGGGTCATCCCAACTCCGAGGCCGGCACTCTTACTCACTGCACCACCTAGCCGCCCCTTTTAGGGCAATTGGGGTTAAGTAACTTGCCCAAGGTCCCACGGCTAGGTTTTTGTTTGTGTGGGTTAAGTGTCTGAGGCCGGATCCGAACTCAGGTCCTTCTGACTCCAGGGCCGGTGCTCTACTCACTGCGCCACCTAGCTGCCCCTCACTTTTCACTATTAAAAGGTAAATTAAAACATATTACTTTAAGGATATGTGATTTTTATCTGTGTGAGTACACCTCCACCAATGAAGACTAAAAGCCCTTGAGTTTTCACCATTTTGACACTGAAGGGTTCTGGTCAACCTTCTACTGATCAGAATCTCTACAAACATCAGTCTCTAAGCTTCTCCAGCTGAGTAGAACCTGCTTGAAACTACACTCAAGGGGTGGCTAGGTGGCACAGTGAGTTAAGAGCGCCGGCCTCAGAGTTGGGATGACCCGAGATCAAATCCGGCCTCAGAAAATGAGCACCCACACATAAATCATGACTAGCCATGTAACCTTGAGCAAGTTACTTAACCCCAATTACTTTAAAAAAAAAAAAAAAAGAAAAAAAAAACTACACTCAAGTGGAACAAAAACCTTCAAAAACCAAGGATGGGAGATCTGGACTTCTAGCTGCCTGAATCCCTAGCTCCCACATACCTAGTGCAGCAAAATCCTTAAATTTTACCAGATAATGATCAAGAAATCCAGTAAAAAAAAAAAACCACAGTAAGTGTGCCTTTCTATAATGCTCCCCCCCACCCCAACATTGACTATTTTGGTCTTTTGTAATCTTTGCCAAATTGCTGGATATGAAGTGAAATTGTTTTGATTTGTATTTCTCTTATTAGTAGTAATCTGGGGTGTTTGTTCATAAAGTAATCGTATGCACTTTTTCTTTTGAAAACTTCATATTCTTTGACCTACTAATACTAGGAAATGGCTTTTGGTTTTATATGTTTCTGTTAATTATTTATATATCATGGACACTAAGCCCAATCTAAGAAATGTGATAAAGATTTTTTTTCAGTCTATTACTTCCCTTCTTATCCCAAATAATTAATTTTCTTTGTTTAAAAGTTATTCAATTTCACTTTTTTTTCCACTTTCAATCAAAATGACCTATTCTTTTGTAAAGATAAAACATTTTTACAAAATAACTGCCTCTATCCCTTGTTTGGTTCAGAATTCATTTCTACTGATAGCTATGAAAATATTGTCTGCTTCTCTCCTAATTACTTTTTGTGATATGATCTTTAAAATTTAGGCCAAGTATTGATTTTGAATTTATTGTGAAATAGTAGAAGATGCTAGCCAAATTTCTTGTCAGACTGTTTTCCAGTTTTCTTACCAGTTCTTATTGAAATGGGAGTTAATTCCTAAGATAGGCACACAAATGATTTGCTGGTAGAGCTTGTAATTTGGTACAACCATTTTGGAAAAAAAAAAAGAACTACACAAATTAATTTGTTTAAATAACCATGCCTTTTGCCCGGGAGATCTACTGCTAGACACATACCCTAAAGGAAATCAGTAATAAAAAGGTTCTACCACAATACTTAACAGAAGCAAATAACTGGAAATAAAATGAGTGCCTATTGATTAGGGATTGGTTAAATAAATTGTGGTACATGAAAAAATTGTGATACAAGAAAAAACAAAGTATGAGGAATACAGAGAAGCCTTGAAAGAATTACATGAGGGGTGGCTAGGTGGCCCAGTAAGAGCGCTGGCCTCTGAGTCGGGATGACCCAGGATTGGTCCCAGCCTCAGAAAATGAACATCCACACATAAATAATGACTGACCATGTAGCCTTGGGCAGGTTACTTAACCCCAATTGCTTTAAAAAAAAAAAAAGAATTACATGAATTGGCACAAGTAAACAAAGTCAAGAAACAATATGCACAATGACTGCAACAATGTAAATGAAAAGAACAAAAACCACAACAAAATAAATGAAAATGAACACTGCAAAATTACAAAGAGCAAGTTTGGTCCCAAATATGAAGTGAAAAGATAACTGCCCTTATTCTTTGTGGAAGTGAGGGACCATATATGTGGAGAGCCACTACATGTGAGAATTTTTTTTATATTCTTGGGGATTTAAAAAAATTCCATGATGTAGAAATTTTATTAAGAAAAAAAATACCTTTAGATAGCATTAATTTTAATGACACTTTATATCATTTTGTCTAGAATTAATGACCTATACAATAAAGAAGTAACAAAGGATACTGAATGACCTCAACTACTAGGTCTAATGAATAAAAATATTATGAGCAATTCATTCAATCTACCATTTATTGAGTTTATTATGTGCAAAGTTCTGTAAAATAAGTGCTGTTTTGTATGGATCCAGGTTTAAGAGAACACAGTTACCATACTGAACTTTCTAATAACATATTACTTACCTCAAAACTTCATACCTTTAAGACTTTCTGTAATTTTTATATTTGGATCAAGATTTCCTCCCAATAGCCACGCCTCTCCCCAATTTGTTAATTTAAGTCAAAAGTAAAAAGTAAGATGTGCTTTATAAGAATTTAACTTCAATATAATTTTAGGGGTAGAGACAGGAGAGGTATAAATCAACATTCACAGCTTCATGACTTATCTGAAATGCATATAAACAAACTAATTCAGTTGGTCTTGGACTAACTTCATTTCTAATTAAACGTCTTCTCTCTTATATTCCTCATGCTTCTTCCCTGCATGTCAACTCTCTATTAGCCATGTTAAGTAAAGGTAGTAATGGCATGAATAATTTAAAAATCAGTTAATTTTTAAATCTAGAATGTTGGTACTTATAGTTGAATATAGTGTGTCTAATGCTCTGTGAATTCACAATAACTAGTGTCACACTGCTCAGGTTTAACTTAAGAATATTAAGCATTTGTATGTTCCCTTTAATAATAACATTCAAATACCCCCCAAGTAAAAGAAGTCTCTAAGGCGGTTAAAAGCTGTCCAAGAAAGTAAAAGCTGTTGTCAAGTTTATTAAAAACAGAATGTAAGGCATCCCAAATTCCAAAACTGCTTTTAAAATCTTCTTGTCCAAAGGGTCCCTAGCTATATCTTTTGTCAATCCACTTAGTGACTAAGTTAATTCAAAATGTCCCAGGTCTGCTCCATAACCTCACCTCTTCACTCACAAAAGTCTTGACTGCTATTGTGGAAGTGGGTGGGGTTACCTCAAGCCCCCTCAGTTCCACCAACATCCTGACTAACAAAAGATAGGTAGAATCAGTCCTCAAATAAGTACAAGCCTTAGCTGAAACAAATCTGTCCTCTAACTAAGCTTAAAGTCTTTCTAGTGCACACCTTTGCTGGGAGGAGAAAGAATGTATGTTCTATTTTTAAAAGGTCTTTCCTGGCTATGAGATCAGGTGAGTGGTTCTGTTGACCAGCTGTGTAGTTTCACATAAACTAATCAATTAAGAAACCTGATTATTCAGGTTTCAATGTCTCCCTTGTATACATTTTCCCCATAATAAAATTAAATCTGCCAAGAAACTGAACATTAACTTCAAAACGTAGTGTTCACTTAGCAATTACAAATGTTTTGAAGGAAGACCTACTGGGATAGTCTAACAGCAAGCTTTTTGAAAGTGGGTAAACCACTTTCTTACACCTAGTACCTGACCCAGTAAACATTTTCACAAATGAAGCACAGTACAGGTAGATGGGAGAGCTCGTATTCTTCCTATTCAGTAGCTCTCAGAGTTCCTGTGTGGTGAAATGCCTAGAATGGTGATAAACAGGGATTTTAACACCATGGCACTGGTGAGACTTTTTTTTCTTCCCTTTTTGGAGGGGGAGGAAGGGCAATTGGGGGTAAGTGACTTGCCCAAGGTCACATGGCTAGTTTTTGTGTTAAGTGTCTGAGAGGCCACATTTGAATTCAGGTCCTCCTGACTCCAGGGCCGGTGCTCTGTAGGCCGGTGCTCTGTGCCACCTAGTCGCCCCTGGTGAGATTTCTTAATGAAATTTAATTTTGTTTGTGTCCTATTTAAATGTGTGAGTACACTGTAGAATGACTGTCTATTTGACTTTCTCCACAGAGATGTAAAAAAATTAAATACATGCCTTATAACAATAACAGCGCTTTACTGAAGTGAAGGCTATGATTCTTAAGTGTGATCTTGATTATGCCTTGGAACAAATTCTGTCTGGGAACATAACTCTGAAATTTTAAGTCGATGGGAAAGGAGAATTTGATATGTAAGATTTCATTTTATTAACAACTTTTACAAAATGTAACCAATGAATAAAGTAAGATCAAGCTCCCCATTTATGTCAAAGAAAACATGAAACCAAGATCTGGCTTACAATGAAAAAAAATTATAGAAATTGCCATATACCCTAAAATATTAATGAAAGTTATCCTGAATGAATCATTTTAATGTTTCCAGGCAAAAAGGATTCCTTGAGAAAAGAACTAAGATAAAATGTTCTAAATTATTCAATGATGCTTATTATTGTTGTTGTCAAAATTCTACATATAAAAGTTTTTGTCCCTAGCTTTCTTGTGCTCTGCATTATCTATTCCTCTGCATACAGCAGGTGCTCAATAAAAGTCCATGAATATATATATATATATTTTTTTTTCATTGTAGTATTATACGTAATAATAAAAAAACCTGGAGCTGGGCTTGGTTTATCTGTGACATAATAAGTAATAGTAACTGTATTAGTCACTCTATTCCTAGCCTGGGGATAGAAGACCCAGTCTCAAAAGAACAAATTATAAAGCAGAACAAAATACATGCGTACTGATAAAGAGCTCAACAAATTATATTACTATAATAGAATACTACTGTCCTGCAAGTAATGATGAATTATGAAAAATTCAGAAAAAGATGAGAATCATTATAGGAAACAAGAATGTAGTCAAAATAATAACATGTAAAATAATTATAACAATATCATAACAATGTGGAAAGTCACCTACAACCATGGTCAACTGCAACAGCTGTTATCGGTACCAACTTGTAAAAGTTGAAGAACACATTTTTCTTTAAACAACTGGCAAACTAACTTTTTTCAAAGGATTTGGGGTGTTTATTTGGTGATATCTATCTAACAAAATACACCAGTATTTATTTTTACTCTATTGATGATGATAGAACAATCCTTTCCAACTGCTTCACTGACAAACCGTTACTAAAAAACTCTTTGCTGGTCTAACATATCATTCAATCAGAGCCATTAAGTTCTCAAAACTCTCAAACTTTTTACAATACATCAAGTACAAAATAATGAAATGGCAATGACACATCAAGACTGTACTGGTTATCCCCCTGAGACAGACATTCTGTGCTAAAAAGATGTAGGGGACTGCAGAAGGAGACCATCTTTTCTGAACCAGAAATGCATGATGTTTTTCTCACTAAGAGTAGTAGTATTAATTATTAAAACAATTACTAATGTGGAAGACTGAAGCTTTGGCTTTGATGTACTTATAATTATTAAAATAATTTACTTAAGCTTATTTACTTGTAATTTACATAAGGCTTCTCTGATAATAGCAGTGTTTTCCTCACAGTAACCCTATAAGGCAGATATTGAAATTATGATTCTCTTCATTTTATAGGTGAAATGACCCGTCCATAAGCACATGGCTAACGTCAGAGTTGGAAGCTGAACCCAGGTTTTCTGACTTCCAAATCCTATGCTCATTCCAGGATGCCAAGTTCCCTTTCTAACATTATGCATCACATTTGAGCTCAGAACAAACTCTTTAGACTTCTCATTTTTGACTAAAATCAATGTTAAAAATGTTTAAAAGTCAAATATTACTTGTTGTTTGATACTTTGCACTCCTATTGAATTCTACATATGATACCTCGAAAGGCTTTTGAAATCAGAACTCTCTGCAAAAGCATGGAAGAGCAGTTCTGAAGCAGGGATTAAATGTTATGCCCAAGGTCACATAGCAAGTGGCAGAACAAGTCTGATAGAACCCAGGACCCTTCCTAACTACTCTACAGAGATTCCCCTCTAGCAAGAGGCACTTGATAACATTCTTACCATAGCAAAATATATAAAGAGAAAATTAAATTCTTTTTAAGAAAATGATACCCTTCTAGTCATTTCGTATCCAAATGCGTGTTGTCTGCTTATAATAATGACTCTAGAAAAGATGGCAAATACACAACACTTAAAAATACTGGGGTAAAAGAAATGTTAATATACTTATCTCTCAATGCCCTCACAATTGAGAGGGAAGTCTTTTACTCATTCTTCCCAAAAGAACCAGAAAGAAGTATTCTATGTACCACTCAATCACCTCAGAAGCATTAAAAAAATGTCTCATGAAATCCTTACCAGTAGTTGTATTTATGACACCATTTACTGTCCCTTCAACATCAGTCTCATCCTCTGCATAGCTGAGCATTAGGCTTTGCTGCCTGCTCGTCAACCTTCTGCGAAGGGCAAAGAAGGAAACATACCATTATTTCTGAGTGGCTATTGAATGCCTGTTTTGAACATATGATAGTATCTAGTACATAGTAAAACAATGATACACCATATCCATGTCTAATATATTCAAGAATCCTTTAGTGTATCCATTGCATGTCCAGGAAAAATAAAGGTTCATCACAACATTCAGACACAAAGATCTGCTTCTCCATACTCTTACACTTATAAAAAGGACTACATTGTTCACTTACACTCTTCTTTTTAATTGCTAGATCTAAATAATCTCTGCATTATCTTACAAAAAAAAAAAGCATTCAACACAAAACTATGTGACCAACATACTGTGGTCCTCAGGTTGATCTATTTTCCTACTCTATTAACCAAATGATACATCCTCCTATTTTCTTTCATTTACCATCAAAACATGTATGTTTCTAAAAGAGGTTAGGCTTTCACTATAATTTCAGAAAAATGTATGCAGGAAAAATTTTAGCTATAGGCACCAAAAAAGAAAAAAAAGTGACTTGTTGCAAAAATATCAATTTCTTACCCCTAAAATGTGGAGGGTAAATCCACCAAATATAGTAAAAACAATGAGGTACCTAAACCAGATTTTTCCACAAAACTTAAATGAAAATCAAATTCTGAAGTACTTCTCAACAAATTATTTCAACAATAACCATTAACCACCAGAGAGTCTTCTGAGGGAAGCGAAGCAATTTTCATTACACATAGAGTAATATTCTCAATAAGTGTTGTTGACTATTACCAAAGTGAAAGATTTATTAGATTCTAATATACTGTCAAACTAGTCACTTACCTGGGAATTCTAACTTTTATATGAATGTAGTGGTCACCATAGCCATAACTATTAATCCGGGGGATGCCTTTTCCACTCATTCGAATCTTTTGGTCAGTCTGCATCCCAGGAGGGATCTATGAATGCAAAAGAAATCGGCTGAGAATGCTTTTGTTCCGAGGGGCCTAAATAAACAATTTTCATTATAGTAAGATAATCTTAAAGTGCTGCCTTGGAAAGAGTTAGCTGTCATTTTATCTACTAATTGTTCAATGAATTCCAAACTTCACAAATCTGAATATTCTCTCTAACCATGCAGATTATAATCCAAACACCTCTTTTCATAAAATGCTCCACAGAAGACTGACCCAATGAACTGGAAGTCTACCTCGAGGTTGTTTGTGTTTGTTTTTTAATATCAGTGGTCCCTGATCCTTTGCTTCAGCTACATGACCTTCCTTTTCCCAACAAATACAAACCTTAAAAGTGTTATATAGGGACGGCTAGGTGGTACAGTAAATAGAGCACCAGGACTGGAGTCAGAAGGACCTGATTTCAAATCCGACCTCAGACACTTTAACACTTGCTAGCCACATGACCTTGGGCAAGTCACTTAACCCCAACTACCCTGCCTTCTCTCCTCCAAAAAAGGTGTTATATGAACAAGAGCTCTTATTATTACCATTATCATACTTTTTTTTTTTTTGGTTTTTGGAGGGCAATCGGGGTTAAGTAACTTGCCCAAGGCCACACGGCTAGGTTTTTATTTGTGTGTGCGATAAGTGTCTGAGGCCGGATCCGAACTCAGGTCCTTCTGACTCCAGGGCCGGCGCTCTACTCACTGCGCCACCTAGCCGCCCCCAATCATGACTTTTAATAAGGAAAAAATAATTTATATTCAACAACAACCTAAAAATGTGCTTTATTCTGAATGTAAAAGCATAACCCTAAAGTTTACATGTCTTATTAATTCAGCAGTTACAGGACACTTGAATTCCATTTTCCCATGCAGGGCAAATCACAGGGAAGCAAAAGAGCAGGGAAGTAAAGAAACTCCCTTAATTTCCTGCAGACAGTAACTTACCGTGACATTGATTGTCTCATATAGCCCCTGCGCTCTGGCTGTCCCACCAAGGACAGCTTGAGCTATAGAAATAAAAAGGTCTGAGTGGATATCTGCTCCATCCCTCCTAAACACAGGACTTCTTTGAACCTAAAATTATCAGGGATGAAAAATGATTATTACCAAGAGACCAAGTCCTGTAAATAATGCATTATTTACCAGAAAACCAAATTCTGTGGTCTGAGGTACAATTTTAACCCTTTCTGCTTTTGTTTCAAGAAGAATGATGACCAAAAGAATATACGCTCCCAAAGTAGACTCTTCAATGTTTTGGATTCAGATTTTCTCCATCCTCAAAAACTATCTGTCCTTTTTCAACACTGAATTATAAGAAGGAGGGAAAAAAAGCTCCATTTTTTTCTAATATATCTATCTCTATCTATATATATCTATATCTATATATACATATATATACACATAGATATAAAGAAATTTCCTCATGAGTCTATTTCTTGAGCTCAGGAGGATGGAAATGCAGTGAGCTAATCTTCCTGGGTGTCTAATACTAAGTCCATTATCAACAAGGTGAGAGCTCCCAGGAGTGGGGGGCCACCAGGAAAGACCTCCTTGCCTAAGTGGGTGTAAACTATCCCAGGTCTGAAATAAATGTCCTATGCCAATCAGTAATGAGATCAGAATCATAAGCTACCCTGCCATTTACATCTAAGATGAAATAGGAAAATCAAATCTTTTTAATTTTTTTTTAAAGGTGGGTTTTCCTCACCAGATTGTGGAGTTGGAGAAGCCAAGAGCAATCTAATGGCTAACAAACATTAAGTGTCTGTAACATGCATGGAAGGACACAATATGTACACAAATAAGTATACACACATACTTACAGACACACAATAATTCAGGGAGAAATAACAGCTATATTAACAGTCTAATAAACATCTCAGACATGCTTTAAAGATCATAAATGTTAGAGGGACTGTAAGAAAACAGGAGCTCTACTCTACTGTTGGAGGAACTGTGAACTAGTACAGCCATTCTAGAAGGCAACTGGGAACTATGGCAGAAAGTTATCTTTAACTCAGCTATACCAGTACTAGGCCTATAACCCAAAAAAATTAAAGAGGAAAAAGATGTGCAAAAATATTCACAGCAGCTCTTTCTGTGGTGGTGAAAAATTGCAAACTAAGGCAACAGGTATCCTTTTGTAGAATGAGTAAACAATTATAATACATAAATATAATGAAATATTGTGTCACAAGAAATGAAGAAACAGTTTCAGAGGAAATTAGGAAGATGTATCAAGTGATGCTGTACAAAGTTAGTGAAATAAGGAAAATAATTTATACAATGATAACATTATAAAGAAAAAAATTTTTAGTGACCTTAGGACTACAATCAATACAATGATAAATCATGAGTCTGAGAGATGAAACCTGTAATTTGTCTCCACAAAGGTAATGAAATGCTAGTCATCTTCAGACATGCCTAATGAGAGAATTCATCTTGCCAGACCACATGCTCAATTTCTCCTTAAAAGCCACACAGGAATTCGTATTTGTCCTACAAATAATTACAAAGCCACCAGATAGCATGATATGGTCATTATAAACCTGTGCTTTAGGAAAATCACTTTGGCAGCTTGTGGAGAATGGACTGGGTGAGAAAAGCCTTAAGGCAGGGAGGTCAGGTAAATAGGGCCTGAACTAAGGTGGTAGGTATGAGTAAGGAGAATGAAAAGGATGCAAGTAGGGGAGAGTGAAGAGTAGAGGATAACACCTAAATTGGGAAATTCATGAAAAGGGACAGTTTTAGGGGCAAACAATGAGTTGTTTTAGACATTCTAGTTAAAGATATCTATGGAAAATCCAGTCTGGAACACAAAAAAGGTAACTGGCAATGTGGAGCTGTAGATGAGAAGAAAAATCAAGCTGGAGACACATATATGCAAGTCATCTGCACAGAAATGCTAACAAAATACATGGGACCTGATAAGACCTCCATACGAGAATGCAGAGAAAGAAGAATGCCCAGAACAGAGCTTTGAGGTACAACCAGTTAAGAGATGTGACACAGAGGTGGCTAGGTGGCGCAGTAAATGAGCACTGACCCTGGAGTCAGGAGGACCTGAGTTCGAATCCGGCCTCAGACATGTAACACAAAAACTATCCATGTGACCTTGGGCAAGTCACTTACCCCCAATTGCCCTGCCTTCCCCCCCTCAAAAAAAAAAAGAAGAAGAGATGTGACATAGATGATGAGCCAGTCAAAGAGGCTGAGAAGCTGTCGTGTATGTCGGAGAAGTTGGGGAAGGCAGCATCAGGAAAACGCAGACAAAAGGTCAAAAGATAAGAGCTGACAAGAGACCGTAAAGCCTGGCAATCAGGCCACCGCTGACATTGGAGGCAGCGGTTTTAGTGCAGTGATGAGGCCTGAAGAGAGCTCTGAGGACACTGAGAAACGAGGGGATTAGAGGGTCGGAAGGAGCACCAAAACACGCTGAAATTGCCTCACAGAGGGAAGGAACTGGGGAGGAAAGACTGCGCCAGGCATTGAAGAAAAGAAAAAGAACACGGTGTCTGGCAGACAAGAGAGCCATCGTGATCTGAAACGTGTGAGAAATCTGGAAGAAGCAATCATCAAAAAAGGAGACGCGGAATGATGGTGGCAAAAGAACTCGAGGGACGGCGAGGTGGCGCAGTGAGTAGAGCGCCGGCCCTGGAGGCAGAGAGACCCGAGTTCAGATCCGGCCTCAGACACAAACCAAAACCTAGCCGTGTGACCTTGGGCAAGTCACTTAACCCCAAGTGCCCTCCAAAAACCAAAACCAAAAAACCTTCAAAATTAGTGGGCAATGAGTAAGTGACAAAGTGCAAACAAAGACGGTAAGGGCAGTCAAAAAGTCATCTGAGGGAAGCCAGCTTTCCTCATGTGCCATAAAGATGGAAGGAGACTGAGGGGAAAGTTTCAAAATGAAAGCAGTTAGTTACAGAACAGAAACTCTAAGGGACACAGGTAGAGAGTTGGAATGAAACATGGGAGTAAAGTTGAGTAAACTGAGAAGGAGGAGGAGAAGGCGGCTTATTCAGAGACAGCCCAGGATCACATATCCCAAGGACTGTGAAAGGACCAAGTGGTGGGAGTCTGCTCCAGTTCCACTGAAGGCAGCAGATGATTAATCAGACGAGAATTTTCAGTCTGTAGTCCTGACTGAGGGCCTTAAGCAGAGCTTGGATGACTCAATTTTTGAGGCAGCAATTTCTTATGTTGTCCTTTATGTCTTGATTATTCCCAAATACCTGGGGGATACTGTCTACTGCATTCACTTAGAATTTAGGAACTTTCCATTATCTACATATCGCCAGCACCTGTCTACTATCAGTAGCAGACAGATAACTGCTAACAGTTATCTTATTGACTTCAACATTTTCATCACCCCCCCCCCCAATTTCAAGAAATATTTCCAATAGATTTGTCTAGTCCCTGCTTGCACTTAAAAGAGAAAATGTTGCCTCTACTTTTCCTACCTTCCTTAGGGTGGCAGAAAATTCTATGTTTGCTGTGTAAAAAACAACCCACAGATAACCTTCAACATACCTTGAATGTTATAAAAATTTCTTTTTTCCCTACAGGCATTCTAACAGTCTGGCCATCCTCCACTCCTGTAATAAGAACAAAATTAAATATTTTTAAATTTTTCAGATCATTCAGGTTTCTATTACAAGACCCCCTTATGACCTCACCACTCTGATGCTGTATTCACAAAACAGTACATATCTTTCTAGAAAGGCAAGAAGTAAGATTTCTTGAAATTAAACATTTTTTTAAAAGTGCAAAAGCACCATAGAAACCATAAAAGAAATTATACTTCTAGGAGATGCATATTTGGCTCCTACTGGAGGAAAAGTAAGAGAACCAAAGGAAAGGGCATTAAGGCAACGTTGAGACTATTTTTTCCCCTAATAAGGTATATAAAGTAAAATACTAAAGGATGAATGATGCCAAATGTATTAAAAACCTTGATTTTGGGGCGGCTAGGTGGCGCAGTGAGTAGAGCGCCGGCCCTGGAGTCAGAAGGACCTGAGTTCAGATCCGGCCTCAGACACTTAACACACACAAACCAAAACCTAGCCGTGTGACCTTGGGCAAGTTACTTAACCCCAACTGCCCTCCAAAAAGCAAAAAAAAAAAAAAAAAGAAGGAAAGTATCTGATCATCCCTCAGGAGGAATTAGATCTGGACCAGGAGTGAATGCAATCCAAATAAATTTGTTTGGGGCGGCTAGGTGGCGCAGTGAGTAGAGCGTCAGCCCTGTGAGTAGAGCGTCGGCCCTGGAGTCAGAAGGTCCTGAGTTCGGATCCAACCTCAGACACTTAATGCACACACAAACAAAAACCTAGCCATGTGACCTTGGGCAAGTTACTTAATCCCAATTGCCCTCCCCCTCAAAACAAAACCTTGATTTTAAAACACCTGAAAATATTTATTATTTTTAACCTGTCTTTACTGCTTTATCAAAGGTTTGTAAAGAGTAAAAAGGTCATCTCAAACTAAAGCATCAGCTCTACACTGAGTAAGTACAAAAATGAACCTGCGGGTACTGGGACCACGACCTTCTTCTTCTGTTTGGCTTGTCCTGTTCCCCTACACACTACACAAGGAGTAGTTATTATGGATCCACGGCCTCCACATCGTCTACATGTAGAACGCATCACAAAAGGGCCTGTATTTATGGTTTCCTGTAGAAAAGAAGAAAAACTAATATATTTCTTTCACTTCCATATTGCAAGACAGCTGCTAAATATAGTTCTCATGGTATATACCATGAAAATGACTCACTGAAGATTTAGATATTTTACAAGTGTGAGTATAAAATTAATAAAGCCCCACAGATAAGATGCCCCTCAAACATTTTAATCTAACATAGCTTTCTAGAAGTAATAAATCTATCTCTGAATACTAAAAAAAGATGTATATTGATTTTGTCAATAATGGAAAATGAAAGTCTATCTCGTCTGCAAGAGTACCTGAAAAGTCTATCCATGCGACTAGAAATTTAGAGGGGAAGGAAAGTAACTTATGAAGGTTTTTTGTTTTTTTCTTAATTTATGAAATATTATAAGGTTATTAGTTGATTTTACTGCATTCAGAGAATCACTGACTATAGGTTCAGCGATCATAATACAGTGCTGGAAAGGACCTTGGATGCAATGGAGTTCACACCCCCTCATTTTATAGATCAGGAAACTGAGGTAAGCAAGGTAAAATGACTTGCACCACATCTCACAGCTTATAGGAATCTAAAGCAGAAGAAGCCAGGATGGCCCTTCTCCCAAAATGGTGCTGAAGGAGAAGAAGGAACCTGTTGTCTTCCCCAAGACAGAAGCCAAGTCCAAGGCCTTGAAGGCCAAGAAGGCAGTGCTGAAGGGTATACATAAACACAAAAAGATCCAAACATTGCCCCACCTTCCGGCGACCCAACACACGAAGACTTCGAAGGCAGCCCAAATACCCTTGGAAAAGTGCCTCTCAGAGAAACAAGCTTGATCACTATGCCATCATTAAGTTACCCTTGACTATTAAGTCTGCTACAAACAAGATTGAGGACAACACCACCCTAGTCTTCATTGTGGATGTCAAAGCTAACAAGCATCAGATCAAGCAGGCTGTAAGGAAGCTGTATGACAGAAACATGGGCAAGGTCAACACACTGATCCAGCCTGATGGAGAGAAGGCGGCCTATGTCCAACTTGCTCCAGACTATGATGCTTTAGATGTTGCCAATCGTCTAACTTACTGTGTCCAGCTGTGTCCCATTCTACCTACAATAAAAAGGTGGCTTTTTTTGGGGGGGTGTGGGGGTCGGGTGAGAAGCCAGGATGCAAGTCTAGCATGTTATCTACCACATCACGCTGCCCCCTCATTGGCTGCTATATATGAATAAGTACCAACAATGGCATTGTCTTTAATATTCAGGTCATGGCCCCACCTCAAAGTTTTGCGGAATATAGTATAAGATGTTGGCCTAAGCCTAATTCCTGTCAGTCTGTTTTCATTTTCCCAGCAGTTCTGAAATAGAGATTTTTTTTTCCCCATTATTTATGTCTTTTAAATACTGGGCTACCAAATTTCCTTATTTCTGATTCTTCCTGTCTAATCTAATCTACTGATCTACTTTTTCTATTTAAAAAAAAAAACTATTCATATTTGCTAATCTTCTATTAGCCTATTTAATTAGTATAATTTTAGTATTTTATTTTTTCCAAATTAAATATGTAACAATTTTTAACCTTTGTTTTTTACAATTTTGAGTTCCAAAATCTCTTTCACCCTCCCTCCTCTCCCCCTCAATGAGAATGAAAGCAATTTAATAAAGATCATACAGGTACAGTTGTGCAAAAGATTTTGATATTAGTCATGTTGTAAAAGAAAACAGACCAAAAAAGAGAAAAACTTAAGAAAAATAAAGTTAAAAAAGAGTAGGTTTCAATCTGCATTCAGACTCCATCAGTTCTTTCTAGGGATATCAATAGCATTTTTCATCATAGGTCCTTCAGAATTGTCTTGGATCTTTTTATTGCCAAAAACAGCTAAGTCTCTCATAGTTGATCATTGTACAATGTGCTGTTACTATGTATAATGTTCTCCTGGTGTGCTCACTTCACTGCATCAGTTCTTGGTTGGTTTTGTGCAAAAACTTTTGTCATTTAATGGAATCAAAATTATCCAGTCTACATCCTGCAATATTCTCTTTAACTTGCTAGGTCCTAAATTCTTCCCTTATCTATAGATGTGACAGGTAAACTATTCCACTTTACCCTAATTTGTTTATATTGTCCTTTATGTGTAAATGATGTACCCATCTTGACCTTATCTTGGTACATGGTGTGAGGTGTTGGTCTATATCTAGTTTCTACGCAAACTGCTCCCCAGTTTTCCTAGCAATTTATGTCAAATAGTGACATAAGTCCAAAAGCTTGGATCTTTGTGTTTATCAAACACAAAATTACTATCATTGTTTCCTGTGTTTGCATACCTCATCTATTCCACTAATCCCCAGCTCAATTTCTTGCCAATACCAGACTATTTTGATGATTACTACTTTGTAATATAGTCTGAGACCTGTTACAGCTAGGCCACTTTCCTTCACATTATTTTTCCAATAATTCCTCTTAATATTCGTTATCTTTAGTTCTTCCAGATGAATTGTTAATGATTTTTTTCTAGCTCTATAAAATAATTTTGGCAGTTTGATGGGTATGACACTGAACAGTACTATTAATTTAGGCAGAATTATCATTTTTAATATATTGGCTTGGCCTACTCATGAGCAATATAGTATTTTGTAATTGTGTTCATACAGTTTCTGAGTTTATCTCAGCAGATTGATTCTCAAGTATTTTAAATTGTCAACATTTATTTTAAATGGAATTTCTCTTATCTCGCTGCTGGACTTTGTTGGTAATATGTAGAAACACTTATGATTTATGTGGGTTAATTTTACATCCTGTGGCTTTGCTGAAGTTGTTAACCATTTCAACTTCTTTTTTAGTTGATTCTCTGGGATATACCATATCATCTACAAAAAGCTACAGCTTTGTTTCTTCATTGTTTATTCTAGTTCTTTCCATTTTTTTCTTCTTATTGATACAGCTAGCATTTCTAGTACAATACTGAATAATAGTAGTGATAATGGGCATCCTTGCCTCATCCCTGATTTACTGGGAAGGCTTCTAGTTTATCTAATTACAGAAAATACTTGCTATTTACTTTAGATAAACACTACTTATTTTAAGAAAGCCCCATTTATTCCTATGCTTTCTAGATTTTTTAATAGAAATAAGTGCTGTATTTTGTCAAAAGCTTTTTCTGCTTCTATTAAGAAAATCAAATGACTTTCGTTGGTTTTGTTATTGATGTGGTCCATTATGCTAATACTTTTCCTAATACTGAACCAGCCTTGCATTTCTGGTATAAATCTCATCTGTTCATAGTATGTGATCTTTGTGACATCCTGGGGGAATCTCCTTGCTAGTATTTTATTTAAAATTTTTTGCATCAATTTAGAATTTTGCTTACAGAGCTATAAAACTGTGCATACAGGGGCGGCTAGGTGGCGCAGTGAGTAAGAGCGTCGGCCTTGGAGTTGGGATGACCCGAGATCAAATCCGGCCTCGGAAAATGAGCACCCACACATAAATAATGACTAGCCGTGTAACCTTGAGCAAGTTACTTAACCCCAATTGCTTTAAAAAAAAAAAACTGTGCATACTCTGATCCAGCAATACCCCCAGTAGGTCTATATCACAAATACGTCCAGAAAAAGGGGAAAAGGACCTATTTGTACAAAAATATTTATAGCAACTCTTTCTGTGGTGGCTAAGAATCAGATATCAAAGGGATGCCATTCAACTGGGGAATGGAATACACAAGCTGTGGGATATGATTGCAATGGACTAATATTGTGCTATAAGAAATAACATACAGGATGATTTCAAAGAAACCTGGAAAGACTTACATGAACTGGTAACATAGGGAAGTGAGCAGAACCAGAAGAATGTAGCAGACAGTAACAATAATTGTTTAATGAAGAAATGTGAATGACTTAGCTATTCTCAGCAATACAATGATCCAGGATAATCCCAAAGGACTAATAAGGAAGCTTACTATCCACCTCCAGAAAAAAAAACAACTATTAATTATACACAAATTGGAGCATACTATTATTCACTTTCATTTTTTCTTTTATTCAAGTATTCTTGTACAAAATTAATAATATGGAAATGTTTTACATAACTGACTGCTTATTATCTCAGGAAGGGTGGGGTAGAATTTGGAACTCAAAACTTTTTTAAAATGTTTTTAAAAATTGGGGAAAAAATTTGCATCAGTCTTCATCAGAGAAATTTGTCTATGGTTTTCTTTCTGTTTTTGCTCTTCCTGGTTTAGGCACCAGCACCATATTTATGTCATAAAAGGAATCTGGCAGGCTTCCTTCTTTGCCTATTTTTCCAAATAGTTTATATAGCAGTGGAATTAATTCTTTAAACGTTTTGGTAGAATTAACTTGTGAATCCATTTGGTACTGGGGATTCTTTCTTGGTGAGCTCATTGACAGCCTGTTCAATTTTTTTTTTTCCAAAATAGGGTTATCTGAGTATTCAACTACTTCTGTTAATCTGGGCAACTTAAATTTTTATAAATATTAATCCATTTCACTTAGATTGTGATATTCATTGGCATATAATTGGGCAAAAAAAGCTCCTAATGACTGCTTTAATTCCTTCTTCATTGGTGGTAAATTCACTCTTCATTATTGATATTGATAATTTGGTTTTCTTTTTGTTTAATCAAACTAACCAATGATTTATCTATTGTATTAGTTTTTTTCATAAAACCAGCTCTTAGTTTTATGTAATTACTGGTTTAATGGATTTTTTTTCCACTCAATCTTCTCTCTCCTTTGATTTTTAAGATTACCAATTTGGTATTTAACTGGCAATTTTTAATTTGTTCTCTTTTTAGCTTTTTTTAGTTGCATGCCCAATTCACATCCTTTCTCTATTTTACTGATGCAAGTGCTTATAAAGTTAAGTTTTCCTTGCTTTTGCCCCTGATCTTAATGGGAAGTCTTCTAGCTTATCCCTATTACAGTTACTGCTTGTTCTTGATTTTAGATAGATACTATTTTAAGAAAGGCTCCAATGATTCCTAAGCTTCTATTATGTTACGTAGGCTTTTTGGATGTAGTCATCTTGATATTGCTTCTTCTCGGTCTGTGTTTTGATTTTCCTTGTTACCACAGTAACTTTCTGTAGTCAGGTTTTTTTTCTGTTGCTTATCCATTTTTTCCAGCCTACTTCTTGACTTTCAACTTTATTTTAAAGTTGGGTTCTGTTCCTGGGGTGAAAGGGACATTGTTCATAGCTTCAGTTTTTTTGTTTTGTTGTTTTCAGAGCTGGTTAGAGGGAAGGGGGAGGAGGGTACCACAGGATTCTGAGTTTTCAGTTCTTCTGAGGTAATATGATCTCAGGAGAGGCGTGGTCACTACTCTGAAGGCTTGTACTCTGGTTTGTGAGTGGATTATTTTCTGCACCAGAATTGTGACCAAGGTCCCCACTTCTCTGTATCATACTGATGTACTGGTGCTCCTACTTACCCTGGGACTGTCACCCAGATTCCCCCTATGGGTAATACAACAGAGTCCTGCACCCAGTGCCAGTAAAGGGGGTCCCATCTTATCTGATTACTCACCTCCTTACTGTCTGAAAGTTCTGAAAGTAGCTGCTGTAGAGTCAGTTGCCTCCAAGTCCTGCTTGCTGGCTTGCACTGGTACTAAGGGTCTTGCTGCTACCTTGCTGGACATAGCATGCTGCCCTCTTACCCCAGTGAAACAGACCAACCTTCTAAACTGTCTTAGACTAGAATATTGTTTCATCCCATCCTTTTGTTGATTTTGCCACTCCAGAATTCATTTTGAGGCAGTATTTGTTTGGAGAATGTGTTTGGAAAAGAATTTGGGAGAGGTCAGGTGAATCTGCCTTTACTATACCAACTATGATTTTTCTTTCTATTAAACCAATATCAAGTAGTTTTGATGATTGCTGCATTATAATGTAATCTGAAATTTGTAAGTGCTATTCCCACTTTACTCTTTTTTTTCCTACTTCACTCTTTTTTTATGACCTGCCTTTGATATTCTACATCTTTTATCCTTCACAAACAAATTCTGTTATTAAGTCCTATAAAATACTGCTTTGGTAATTTGGTATAACATTAAAACTAAATTAACTTTGGTAGTATTTTAATTTTTATCATAGTGGCAAGGCCTAGCCATGAGCAGTGAATATTCTTCAGCTATTTAAATTATTCTTTAAGAAACATTTTGTAATTGAATCCTTACAAATACTAGTGTTCTTTGCTAAGTTGACTCCTAAGCGTTTATGCATTTTGTAGTTTTTTTTTTGGAGGGGAGGGTGATTGGGGTTAAGTGACTTGCCCAAGGTCACATGGCTAGTTTGTGTGTGTGTGTGTGTGTGTGTGTGTGTGTGTGTGTGTGTGTGTGTGTGCACTCGAGCTAAGTGTCTGAAGACAGATTTGAACTCAGGTCCTCCTGACTCCAGGGCTGGTGCTCTATTCACTGCGCCATCTAGCCACCCCATTTTGTAGATTTTTTTAAATGGAATTCCCCCATTGTAGGCTCTTGGATTTTATCATATAGAAATGAAGTTGATTTTAATGAATTTATTTTGCAGTCTGCAACTTTGCTCAAGCTTTTAACCATCTAAATGATTTTCTCTGCTGATTCTCTAGGATTTTCTAAGTAAACCATCATGTCAAGCAAATAAATGAAATTAATGTAATGATATATTACGCTCTATAAGAGACCTAGAATATGATGAACATAGAGAAGCATGGAAAAATTTACATGAACTGATGGAAGTAAACATAGCCAAGAAAATATACATGAAAAATGTAAATGGAAAGAACAGCAACCACAAAAGACTCAAAAGTGAATGTTGCAAAATTATAAAGAATAGGAGTGGCTAGGTGTCACAGTGAATAGAGCACTGGTCCTGGAGTCAGGGGGACCTGAGTTCAAATCCACCTCAGATACTTAACACTTACTAGCCATGGGACTTTGGGCAAGTCACTGGACCCCAACTGCCCCTCAAAAAAAATTATAAATAAGCAAGGCCCCCCAAAAGAGGTCCCTTTGTAGAGTTAAGGGGAGAGGGGACCCATTGGTTGTTAAACACTACATATATTACCTTGATTTTTTGATTGGTTTTGATGATTTTTAAAAACTTTTTCTTTAAAAAAAAAAATCTTTTGTTTTAAGGGACTGCTGGGGGGGTGGGGGGGTGGGGAGGAATACAGGGAGAAATCCAAGCAATGTAAACACAAAAAATAACAATAAAATATATTCTTTAAAGAATTCACGTATCATCCCCACTATTCATTTTCTCAGGTCAGAGAAATAGCCTTTGCAGGGATGAATTCTCCCAGACAGGCACAAAACCTGGAAGGTAATTAATTGTCCTCAAGTTTCTCTAATGCTCCATTGGCAAGAAAGTAGAGGAAAGCCACCTGCTGGCTCTCAAACACATCTCTACACCAAGGTTGCATCAAGGAAGTAGTTAAAAGAAAGTCACTCTCAACAACAGAAGTGGGAGGGGAAATCACTCCTCAAAGTATTTTGGTGTCTTGTCCTATCCATTTCTCCCCTCCCTCCACCTTCCCCAGCAAATATTTTCCTTAGAATTACAGAGCAGGATTCATAAAGTGTGACTGTTCAGCGAGGACGCCAACCCTAGACCTTGCTTAATCTCAGTTTTAGGCACAAAACAAGTAGGAATCAGGTGAGCCAAAATGAGAATGAACAATTATGATGAGAAACAGCTACAGACAACTGAATTTGAAGCACATGGCCAAAAGATAAAGTTAGTTCCATATTAATTTAAAATGTTTTCTAGTCCTCTATAAAACACATGTTATTACTTTTTCGGGCAAGACAATTACTCTATTGGAGTGGTCATTAGCAAAATACCATCTGTGTTCCTTAGTTGACTATTATCTACCAACCTTGAAATTACTTTCTCTTATCTTCTGATAGCTCACAACTAGATACCACGTTAGTGCAAAGATTATTCCCATTTTGTAGAAACTGAGGCTCAGACAATGAATGACCACATGGTTATATGGCTATTAAGTGGCAGAATTAGTAACTGAATGTAGATCTTCCATAAGGCCATTTAAGCTTTTCTCCTAACTCCACAGTATTTAAAAACTTTCAAGCAGTCATTTCCTGATATAACACCAGTATTTAGTGCACTTGTTCTTCTTACTAAAACTGAGCTCTACCTTTAATGATATAATTGGTTTAGACAAAAGTATTCAGGGTCATAATTATGATCTACTGAGGCTACAAGGGCACCTAAATTTATGAGAAGAAAATATGGGGAAAGAAAATACGGTGGAAATGTTAAAAGGATAAAAGAGAGAATTCTTAAAGGAAATTCCCCCAAAATCCAGGACCTGCCTGACTTTTTACATTAGTTCTTACCATTCCTGTGCCACTACAATAATGGCACTGCTGAACTTTGGTGCCAGGTTCATTTCCTTTGCCATCACATCGTTCACATGAGTCATTAATGTTCACAGTAAATTCTTTGTTAACACCTTTTGCAGCTTGAATGAAGGTCAATTCCATGATGTACTAGAGAGAAAATAAGTTATTTAATCCTTCTTCATAGACAATCCTTTTCTTTTAAAACCAAAGCAGAGTGTTGAGATATATTATTTAATTTGTAATAATGAGTAAATTCGAGTACGTAGCATTCTTCTCTCCTCAAACATTTAGGATTTTTAAGAGCATCAAGTCATTAAAATTTCTATGAAATAGCATTTCTTTTTTTTCTTTTTTTCCTTTTTTGGAGGGCAATTGGGGTTAAGTAACTTGCCCAAGGTCACACAGCTAGGTTTTTTTGTGTGTGTGCATTAAGTGTCTGAGGCTGGATCTGAACTCAGGTCCTTCTGACTCCAGGGCCAGCACTCTACTCACTGCGCCACTTAGCCGCCCCAGAAATAGCATTTCTAACTAAAATAGTATATGGCATCTATACACAGTGTCGAATTTTTAAAATTATTTATAATCATAACAAATTTATGAGACTGTCTCTTCTCCAAATTTCAACAATTTTTCTTGAGAACAATACATAAAAAAAGCTGAATCGGTTTGAGATCATTAATTACTTTTATCTGGACAGTTTATTCTATAATTGGTGCTTTTCTGAATACTGAAACATATTTACACGAAAATATATTCTTCGAAATTACTCCAATTAAGTTATCCTAGTATTAAAAGTGAGTGAAAGATAAAATGACTGAACAAAGATCCAAACTTCCATGCAAAGCAATTTATTAAGCAATGATGCAAACTGCTGAATAAACTGGGACCAAGCACCCTCAGCTTTAGCACTGGACCCCAAACAGAGACAGACTTATACATTAAAACAATTAATCTAATAAGACCAACTAATTAAAAGAAAACAATTAACCAGGATACAAAATTTGGTAATCTGATTTCTAGTTCAACGAAACATTAGGAACTTACCAAGATGAGAGGGGGAGAGTGAACAGGTACAATTCCCTGAAATCAGAAAAGGTCTCCTACTCCCCCCAGATGTCTGTATACAATCAAAGGAATATGGAAACAATAACTAATTGATCAATATGGGGCCAGTCATATGTGTTGTCTGAGATACACAATTGTGAGAAAACTCTTTTTATCAAACTTTGGATCCAACTGGATCTAACTTTGGATCTATTTGGGTCAGCATAACCTAGTTCCTTAGTTAGGGTCTCTAAGTAATAGGCAGAAGTGGTCCAGCTTCCCAGTCACACAGTATTAAATTCAAACACAGAATAAAGTTCCCTCTCAATTGCCACAACTGAAAAAAGTTTTCTCACAAGACAAAAATTGGTCAGAATTGAGTCACAAGATGAAATCATCATGGTTCACTCAATCCCCACTACCACTTTCTGTTATAAATCTCCTCAAGTTTAAATGGGGTATAATTCATATAATTTCTACATTTCTGTCTATTCCTAAAGGCAAACAGTCTCATGATACAGCAATTTCTACCTATAATCCTTACCTCCTGAGGCTGATCAAATACACTCTGGAAATCTCCAAATGAAGATCCTGAAAACTCCCCAAAGATCTTTCTAAAGAGTTCCTCTGGGTCAACAGTAGGGCCACCTCTCCAGTAGCTCTGTCCAGAACTTCCAGCTCCAGGGTCAAAGCCAGCTGAACCATAAGTATCATACTGTTTTCGCTTCACTTCATCACTTAACACCTATTAAACAAAGAGCAGAGTAATGATGAATTTATTTCATTCTGGATTAATAACGAGAAGATAATGAAATTCCCTGAAACTACAGTTTTAGTTAACAGTCAATTATAGTAAAAATTTAGTTTAGAGGATGCCCTTCAATTGAGGAATAGCTAAACAAATTATGCTATATAAATATAATAGAATGCTACTATGCTGTAAAAAATAAAGACTTCCAGAGAAATTTGGGAAGATTTATATGAACTAGCCATTTATAAAAAAATATTTATAGCAGCTCTTTTTGTGGTGGCAAAGAAATGGAAATTGAGATGTCTATCAAGTGGGGAATGGCTGAACAATTTGTGATACATGATTGTGATGGAATACTATTGTGCTCTAAGAAATGACTAAGGGGATGGTTTTAGAAAAACCTGGGAAGATTTACATGAGTATCAATTCAAAGTGAAGCAAGCATAACTAGGATAATAACATATACAATAACAACAATATTATAATGTGAAAGACTTAGCAATTTTGATAAATATAATGATCCTTGACAATTCCAAAGGACTTATGATGAAATAAGCTACCCACTCTTGGAGGGAAAATTGATTAACTCTGAATGCAGATTGAAACATATTCTTTCATTTTATTTTTCTTGCTTTTTCTTTCACAACCTGGATAATGTGGATATTTGTTTTTGCATGACTTCAAATGTATCATGGGTATTTATTTCCTGACTTCTCACTGGGTCAGAGATGGCCTACAAGAAGGGAGAGAATTCAAAACTAATTTTTTAAAAAATACTTACATAAACTAATGCAAAATGAACTGATCAGAAGAACCAGGAGAACAGTTTATACTGTAACATTATAAAAAAGAATAAATTTGAAAGTCTTTAAGAATTATGATCAATAAAATGATTCCAAAAGACCAATGATGAAAAATGCTACTCTGACCTCCTGACAGAGACAGACTAAATATTCAAAATGAGATACAATTTTAGACTTGACTAACATGAGCATTTGTCTTGTTGTTTATGTGTATTGTTATGCATAGTAACAATGATTTTTCTTTTTTTTTTTTTTTACCCCAGTGGTGGGGAGAGATAAGAGGGATATAATTAAAAGAAAAAACTGAACAAAACACAGGGCAAAAGACTAAAATGTATAGGAAAATTAGTAAGAGTTGTCTTAAATTTGTGAATATTTATTATGTACCCCTAAATGGGAATATAAGCAAATACTACCCCGCTCCACTCATTCAACTCTGTCTAATAAAAATATACTTTTGTCACTTTTACCTAGTTACAAGATTCCACTGATGCCTGCCTGAGGAGATGAAGCAAAAAGGCAATAAGAAATGTGTCTTATGGTGATCTACTTTAAGATACATATTCATATAATAGATAATTCTGATTATATGAAATTAAAAAGCTTTTATATGAACAAAGTCAAGGCAGCAAAGAAACAGAAAACTACAGATTGAGGAAAAAAATCTTTAAATCAAACATGTATAAGGGTCTGAGAGTCAAGATACATAAATTATATAAATCACACGAACATATAAGATCAAGAGATATTTCCCCAATGAATAAATGGTTAAAATATATGAACAGTTCTCTCTCTCTCTTTCTGATAAGGGGTTAAGTGACTTGCCCAGGGTTACACAGCTAATAAGTATCAAGTGTCTGAGGCCACATTTGAACTCAAAACCTCCTGACTTCAGGGCCAGTACTGTGTCACCTAGCTGCCCTGATATGAACAGTTCTCAAAAGAACTGCAAATTATTAATGACTATAATAACAGTTGTTCCAAATTATTATAGAGGGAAATACGAATTAAAACAGATCTAGCCTCACACTAAGCAAATTGGTAAAGATAACAAAAAATTAAATAGTCAGTGTTGTAGATTGGCTGTGGGAAGACAGGCATGCTAATACACTACTGGTGAAGTTATAAATTAGTCCCACCACTCTAGGAAGCAAATCATAATTATGCCAAGGAGAATGACTAATAAATCCAAATTCTTTCTTCCAAAGATCCCATTGCTAAATATTACTTCTCCCATCCCAATGTCAAAGCAAGAAACAAAATATCAACTGCTGAACTTTTTGTGGTACTAAGAAGCTGGAAACAAATTAGGTGCAATTATTTAAGAACAACAAAATAAAACTGAATGCTATACATCTACAAAGACTAAGCTTAGCCTGGAGAGGAACTGAAAGCATCTGCTTCCCTTCACTACTATGGCTATTTCCTATACTATCAAACATTTTGCTGTATTAATTGGTATCACTAAATTGAGTACTTTTTCTTTTTTTAATCTGTGTCGCAAGGGAAGACTTTTCAGCTTAGCAGAGTGGGGCAGGTGATGTTATTGGTAGAATTATGAAAAAAACACTTTTTAAGAAAATGGGGGTAGGAGGGACAAATTTGAGGTAAAAGTATTGCAGAATTAGAGTTGGAAAGGAACCTAGAAGTCATCCAGTCCAATCCCTAAATTTTTATAGCTAAGAAAACTGAATACCAGAAAGAATTATTTGACTAAGGTCACATAGTAATTTATCCAGAGCCAGGTACCCACCCTGACTCTCTCATATTCTTTCTACTATACCAAATGATATTTAGACCCCTTAAGAATAGTTCAAGAGAGGAAAAAGGGAAAGAGACATTTAAATCTAGGAATCCATTCAAATCAACAAACATTTTGGCTCCACCAAACTAGGTACTGGGAGGGAGCTAAAGTCTGACAGCTATAAAATGGGAGCAAGAAAAAATTTCTTGAGAGCCCAAGTCAATGGTCAGAGACAAGAAAAAGAAAAACTACAGGTTTGTTGGGAGAAATCAAGAAGAATGGTGAAGACAATTGTAGTCCAAGAATGGTTTAAACCAGGAATTAAACACATAAATCAAAAAAAGACCTTTATTCCTATAAAAATCAGAAAAGAGGCAAAGGCAGACCAGGAGATAATACATGAAATAATGTGACCTAGGTTAAAAAAAAATCACACCTAGTATTACAACTTTAATATAAACTAATAATAGAGAACACTTAGAATCAATTTTTATTCTTATTATTTTTATTGCTTTTGCTTTTTGGAGGGGGAGGTAGGGCAATTGGGGTTAAGTGACTTGTCCACAGTCACATGGCTAGTTTTTGAGTTAAGTGTCTGAGGCTGGATTTGAACTCAGGTCCTCCTGACTCCAAGGCCAAAGCTCTATTCACTGTACCACCTAGCCGCCTAGAATCAATTTTTAAAGCACTTTAAAGACATACAAAACTGAGAGGTGTGAAGGGTACTTGTGATGCTCTTTATTACATATGATTCACATCCCCCAACTGCCTCAATGTAGTAAAATCTAAAATATCAGGCCTTGAGGCAGGGGGGTAGGAGATATCCAGAGAGGCAGAGTCAAAAGATTATATAGAAAGCTACTACTGCATAGTCAAGTAGCATCAAATGTGGAAAGTTTAGGATCCATGGTCTTTGACAGAAGAAACCTCTTTTTTTCCTTTCTCCTGAATGACAGGGAAGAAAAAGTCCAAAATTCACTACAGTGATAAACCCCACAAGAGAAAAAAATGAACGGGTCACTGTACTTTAAAAAATATATAGCTGATGGGCAGCTAGGTGGCACAGTGAATAGAGCACCAGCCCTGTAGTCAGGAGGACCTGAGTTCAAATCTGGCCTCAGACACTTAACAAAAAAACTAGCCATGTGACCTTGGGCAAGTCACTTAACCCCAACTGCCCTACCTTGCCCCCTCCAAAAAGAAAAAAAAAAAATATATATATATACACAAATAAATATATATGTATAGCTGAAGAAGATAGCATGAGTTCTTACAAAGTAACATTTAATATTTAACTTAAATACAGCAAAACCTCAGTAATTTAGATCCTTCTGATTTGAAATGCTTCATGGTAACAAGCTTAAGTCTGAATTCTCATTATCCTAAAGAAAAAAAAAACTTACTATTTTTAAAAATTTTGTGTTTTTAGGGGCGGCTAGGTGGCGCAATGAGTAGAACGTCGGCCCTGGAGTCAGAAGGACCTGAGTTCAGATCTGGCCTCAGACACTTAACCTACACAAACAAAAAAACCTAGCCGTGTGACCTTGGGCAAGTTACTTAACCCCAACTGCCCTCCAAAAAGCAAAAAAAAAAATTGGTTTTTGCTACACAGCTTCCTAGTCAAAGTTTACCTTGAAAAATTCCAAGTTTTGAATGAACTATGCAAAAGAGACGTATTAGTCTCTATTAGTACCTCATTTCTATAAAAATGTATAATACAAATCTTTTGCTACATACGATCAAGAGAAGGAAGGAAAGAAAACAGCATGTAAATTTGGAAGAACGATAACCTTTTCCCCTAAGTTTTACCTCTTCTTAATGAGGGTATTATGTGTGGCTGTACACATACACAAACGTTTATGTGTATTCACACATACATATACAACTCCTATGTCCACAAATATGAACCCATTCTCAAGACTAAGATGGAAAGATGGTTTGAAACACCTAATAGTCCAGTTTTTTAAATCATCCTCCAATTGTTTCATGTTTATTTTCCTATGTTCTTCAAAATCAGAGACTAGATCCTACACTTTTTTCCTATTTCCCATCATGCCTAGTACGTCACATAGAAAATCAACAAATGGTTGCTGAAAAAATTTAAATGTAATGAACCAAAAGACTGAGGCCCTCTAACCTTTCATTCTAGGTCCTACAATATGCAAGACTTGTTCTATCTGGAGAACAGTGACTTAAGTATAAATTAAAAACTGGAATAAGCAGAGTCAAGATGGCAGAGTAGAAACAGGACTTCCTTGGGGCTTCGGCTCCCACCTCCTCCAATTCATGTAAAAAATGACTCTAAACAAACTATGGAGCTACAGAACCCACAAAATGATACAGAGAAGCTAACCTCCCGCTGAAGACAGTCCGGCAAGAAGCAGCCAGCACAGGGCTCTGGGAATGGACCCCAGCCCTGTGGAAGGCCCAGTTTTAACCTCAGAGCTGCCATAACCAGCCGCCAGCTGGAGGGACTTCAGAACAACAGCAGCTGTGGTGGTTTCCAGAATTATCAACCCATAGATGCTAAGGACAAAGTCAGCGGTCAGTGCAGTGTGGGCTTTGGGACCTGGGAGTTTGGAAGTGCAGTCTAGCCTTTGCCCCTGGGGTGAGAAGCAGCTGAGGTGTGGCAGACATGCAGCCACTGCCACGTGACTGCTTCAGAGCTCCTGGTTTGCAGATTGTAGGGGGACTAAGTAACGATTCTGAGGGGCAATCACTCTTGCTTTAACCTACTTAGATCTAGATCACTGTCTGGGATGGAGGTCCTGGGGTGCATGACCAGTGTGCCAGAACGTGTAGAGGCTTCTGAGAGGGCAGCCAACTAAAAGCTCCAGCAGCTGAGAAAACCCCAGCAATTTGGAATAAAGCTCCCCACTCTGGTAGCAGAGTTCTACTATG
Source organism: Gymnobelideus leadbeateri (assembly GCA_011680675.1). Taxonomy (NCBI): domain Eukaryota; kingdom Metazoa; phylum Chordata; class Mammalia; order Diprotodontia; family Petauridae; genus Gymnobelideus; species Gymnobelideus leadbeateri. The sequence goes on from WOXC01005003.1 coordinate 1,759,204, forward strand.
GCAAAAAGCTCAAAAGTCAAGTAATTGAGTGGCAACATGAGCAAATGAGGGAAGCAGGGCAAGGACAGCAGTCTGACTTTGGATTCCTTTTTTGGGGACAAAAAGGATCAGGGCATGGAACAGGAGGAAGACAGCAAAGTCAGAACACCTACACCAGAAGCTTCCAAGAAAAGAATAAGCTGCTTACAGGCCATACGGGAGCTTAAGAAGGATTTTGAAAACCAAGTAAGAGAAGTGAAGGAAAAATTGGGAAGAAAAACGAGAATGATACAAGAAAATTATAAAATGAGTGTCAACAACCTGACTGAAGAAAATAACACCTTAAAAAACAGACTAACTCAAATGGGAAAAGAGGCTCAAAAAGCCAATGAGGAGAAGAATGCCTTAAAAAGCCAAATTTGCCAGATGGAAAAAGAATCTCAAAAGCTCACTGAAGAGAATCATTCCTTCAGAATTAGACTGGAGCAAATGGAAGCTAGTGACTTTATGAGAAATCAAGATGCTATTAAACAGATCCAAACAAATGAAAAAAATAGAAGGCAATGTGAAATATCTCATTGAAAAAACCACTGACCTGGAAAATAGATCCAGTCTTTCACAATATATCCACTATAGAAATGTTTTGCAAAGCTACACATGTACAACCTATAGCGAATTGCTTATCTTCCCAGTAAGGGTGAGTGACAAGGGAGGTTGGGAAAGAATCTGGAATTCAAAGGTTTAAAATCAAATGTTTAAATACATATATATGTGTGTGTGTGTGTGTGTGTGTGTGTGTGTGTGTGTGTGTGTGTGTGTGTATGTATGTATATAAATTTTTTTTTATATGTAACTGGGAAATAAGATATATAGGCACTAGGGCATAGAGATCTACAGTGCCCTACTGGAAAGTCGGAGGGGGGATGAAGGAAGATATGGTAAAGAGCAGACTGGGGGACGGGATATTCAATGGGATCACTGTTTTGGGGTGGTGGGTAGGAAAAAAACGGGGAGAAAATTTGTAATTCGAAATCTTGTGGAAATGAATGATGTAAAGTAAAAAATTAAAAATTAAAAAAAATTGTAATAACAGAGAAAACAAATTAGTATATATCAGGCATATTACCTCATAGGCTTCTGCTAACTGTGAGAACTTTTCTTTAGCCTTAGGATCATCCTTATTCGTGTCAGGGTGGTATTTCTTGGCAAGCTAAGAAAATAGTAAAAGATTATTAATATGTAATACCCACTGACAATAGAGCACATGAGGGGAGGAGGAGAAAAGGTAGATTTCTGCTAATTAAAGTTAAAGTAAAACTCAAAATATAGTACAATATAAAAATACAATACCAAATGACTTTACTTTCTTCACAGAAATTAGCATCGGTGACTTAATAGTGAAGAAACTGTGATATAAATATACTTGGCTTTACTATAGCTTCTTTGAAGCCAGGCTTAGAAGTCTGATTTATATCTCTCACACAGCATATAAATACAGACAACAGTGGTGCAGAAAACTAAGCCTATAAGAGACCCTTGTTCATGTGTCACTCAATTTTGTGATTTATAGGACTGGAGAAAGAAATGCAGAAAGAAATCACCATCATCCTGCAATATTCATCACCACCAGGTGGCATCACTAGAATCAAGTGTGCATTTAGAAGAGATTATTGCTACAGGTGAGAAAGAAATCCAGGGCTCCCATAGTACCAGCAAATTCTGAACAAGCGTTTCCTCTCAGAGCTTCATACAATTTTAAAATGTCTTCAAATGACATCCCATAATAAGTCATAAGTTGACAATCCCTTATCAAGAATGGTTCTGGTCTACAAGTATCAGCCATGTGATCCATGAGTTAGTAAAATATCTTTTACTAAAACCTGAGTATTCTTTTGTTCTGAGATAATAAGTACCAGCCACTGAAGAACAAAGATGCTAATCTCATCAGATGCTACAAAGTCTCCTTTATATGATTTTATTTGCTATGTATGTATCTTATTGGTCAAAGTAAGAATAATAAGAACAAGATCATCTCTTCTACATTATCATTTTTCAAAAATGATATACCTCTGCCATACAGACCTGGTAATAGGCTTTCTTGATCTCTTTCTGGGTGGCGGTTCGGGGTACTCCTAAGATCTGGTAATAATCATCTTTGGCTGAGGAATGGGAACTCGTGTGAAATGGAGCAGCACAAATTAAAGGGTAAAATTTTATTCCTAAAAGAAAAAAAATTAATATCAGAATATGACATGAAGGTAAGCAACCAACTTTTGGATGAACTATGCAAAAGAACTATTCACACCTAGGCCATGTCAAAGAGAAAAATTTGTATATTTCCATTTCACATAACAGCATTTCTATAAAAATGTATAATAATACAAATCTTTTGCCACATATGGTCAAGAGAAGGACAAAACATGTAAATATGGGAGAATGATAACCTTTTCCCCCTAAGTTCTACTTCTTCTCAATGAGAGTATTATGTGTGACTGTACACACACACACACACACACACACACACACACACACACACACACACACACACGTGCATGCACGCAGCTGGGTGGCACAGTGGATAGAGCACCAGGCCTGGAGTTCCAATTCATTCTCAGATACGTCATAGCTGTGGGACCCTGAGCAAGTCACTTAACCCTGTTTCCCTCAGTTTCCTCATCTATAAAATGAGCTGGAGAAGGAAATGGCAAACTACTCCTGTATCTTTGCCAAGAAAAACCCAAATGGGGTCACAAAGAGTCGGATATGACTGAACAACAATATCATGTAGACAGACAGACACACACACACATATACATACACACAACGTCCTATGCCCACAGATATGAACCCTTTCTCAGGAGTAAGAAGGAAAGAAGATGGTTTGAAATACCTAATAATCCAATTTTCTTAGAATCATTCACCAATTGTTTCACATATGTTATTACAATAATAAAGCTTCTTCCACAGAGCTACCCAAAATAATTTTCCTAAGGCAAAACTCTACTTATGTCACTTCCCTACTCTAAAATTTTGTGGTTCCCTATATCCTCTCAGATAAAATACAAACTCCTCAGTCAGCCTTGCATTTAAAATCTTCCATGGTGTGCTCTGAATATCAGACTTACAACATGAATGCAAGCAACTTAGTCAAGTTGCTACCAGAATTTATTATTGAAAAAGATCATATCTTTAGAATCCAGTGAACTTCAGAGATGGCACATGCCAAATCTTTGTGAAGGTGTCTTAACATTTTAAAAAATTTCTCTCATTCAAAATGTGCATTCTAGGCAACTGCAGTATTTTATAAAACAGAAATGTTAAAGTGAAAAGTCCAGAGAAACAGTTTGTTTACATTCATTTACATGCTACCCTATGTCCTAAAGTAGCTGCTGAGTGGTCTAAGGATTTAGGTTCCCCCAGCATCATCCACAAGAATGTTTTAGCCTCTGCTTTTCCCAAAAGTGAAAAAAGTAAAAGATATCAAAGCACACAACTGATGTGACTAAATTTCCAGATTGTCTTTCATGACTATTGCATCAGATAGTTCTAAGGGGAAAGGCAAACAAAAGCTGCTAGTCTTCTTAATAAGAAAATAGAAAGCACAGACTAGATTAAACAACCTATAGCAAAACCAGTTTATTTTATTAACTAGGATCTCCCAGACCTTGTACTCTAACTCCAACTTTGACTTGGGTGACTGATAATAAAGTCAAGGCAATTAGGATGGGAATCTTGAGATAAAGTAAAGGAGATATAATGGGAACACTTACAAAAGAGAAAAGTAAAACAGCAAGATGACCCTCATCAAAATAAATTACTGGTTACTAAGGAGGCTGAAGAGGAGCAGAGAAGGAAATCAGATAAAGAAGTAGGAGAATTTCAACTGAAAACATCAGAATGAATGTAAAAGAAATATGATGCAAAGTTCCTCCTTTTGGAATCAGTATTTTTTTTCTTTTGTTTATACTTTTTTATATCAAAAAAAGCAGGTCTTGAGTAAAGAGAACTTCCATCTGATAGGAGAACAAAATTCCACTTGACTTTGAGACACACTGGTATGGATACAAAACTTCCTAATTTCTTTGTATTGCCTTCCTTTCCAATCCCCGCTCCCTGTATTAAACCTAGAAAGCTGAGTAGTCAGTGGTTTTGGCAGCAGTAGCTTTAGAAATCTGAGCAGGAGTGGGCACAAACGAAATTGTACTTTAAATTAGTCAGTTCTCATTCCCTTCCCTTTTTCCCAAAATAAAAAGTTTAAGTTTTCCTAATCTAAGTGTAAATGTATACCCTTCTAATAAATGGAAAATAAGACTTCTATGCTTGACAATTAGAAAGTCAAGCTTATTTAATAAACAATTGGTTCTTTCCTCCTAAGTATAATTATGAAAATTTAAAACCAACAACAAAAAACAGTGCAAGCTAGAGGGGCCAGCTCCAAGGAAGAATATGGCTAATACACTGCCAGGCAATTGTACTCTTTTCAGCACTGGGGATACAAATCCTTGTTAGTAACAAATACCTTGCACGATAAAGTTGTATCATACACCTCTTTAGCTCTTGGTCTAAAACTTCAATGAAAGTTAGTCTGGTTCAATCAAATAATATTCATAAGTACCTACAACTCAAAATTATGATCCCTACACACTGGGAATTTAAAGCTTCTTTCATACAGCTGCCAAAATAATTTTCTTAAGGTAAAGTTCTACTCATGTCATTTCCCTACTCTAAAATTCTGTGGTTCCTTATATCCTCTAAAACAAAATATAAACTCCTCACTCAGCCTGGCATTTTAAATCTTCCACACTCTGGCTCCAAACTACTTTTCCCGACTTTTTTTACATTTCTCCTTTTCCTTCACTCTACATTATAGCCAAATTGTACTTCTAGCCATTTCCTGAACCCAGTATTCCATCTCCTTATCTCATGCCTTCCTCACATAGATTATATCCCATGACCGGCATGCACTATCTCCTCACTTGCAACTCTCAAGACCTTTTATCTTCCTTCAGATTCTTATGAATACACCTCCCTCCTCAACAAATCTTGTACTTACTTTTCAGTGTACAGGTTGTATCTCCGCAGTAAATCAGTAAAGGAAAGATTCTCAAGGGCATGAAATAACTGGTGAACTGAACAGAGGGAAGTGTTTTATCCATATGCAAGTGGGAAGAAGAGCTGGTTTTAAATTTTTACTTTTCCTATTTTTTTCTCTTTTAAAAATTATATAATTATGTCATTGCCTTTCGTTGTCATTTCTTTTCTTTCTTTCTTTCTTTTTTTTTTTTTTTTGCATTTTGGAGGGCAGTTGGGGTTAAGTAACTTGCCCAAGGTCACACAGCTAGGTTTTTGTTTGTATGTGCATTAAGTGTCTGAGGCCGAATCCGAACTCAGGTCCTTCTGACTCCAGGGCCGACGCTCTACTCACTGCGCCACCTAGCTGCCCCTCGCTGTCATTTCTAACAGCAGATCCCTATTGATTTCAAACTTCCTCTTGGACCATAAACAACCTGACTCAAAACACTGGGGGCCACTTAGGTCAGCAAACTATGACCTGTCATGTGGGAGCTAAAAATGGTTATTGTACTTAAAAATGTAAAAATCATTCTTAGCTCTCTAAGGCTGTATAAAAATAGACAGCAGGCTGAATTTGGCCTTCAGGATTTACTTAATCTGTTGATGTCTGAATCAGATAAGATTATAATTCATCTAGATTCCTAAAAAAATAGTCTACCATGAGACTCAGTTCATTAAATATTAGAAACATGTACCAAAAAATGTGCATGACCTTGGCCTAAAAAAGCAACACTACAACAATCCAATGAAGCTGTGACTTCTTCAATGTTTAGCTTGTAACACTGCAAATCCATTTGCTTTCAACTCTTGTGTAACTTTTGTCCATTAATCCTCCACAAGGAATCCACTCAATTCACTGGAACCTCTTCCCTACATCTTAACTCTGATACCTCTACCTCTATCAGGGCAACACTTAAGCCACCCATTCACTATCTTTTTCTACATGACCAGATCACTTTCTTTTCTCAAACATCTCCTGGATAGCATTCATGCCATTTCTTAGTTGATCTAACAGGCACTCTTCATCTACTTGCTTTATCTGGAATGTGGTTGTAGGTTTCATCACAGAGGTTTTACAGTATTTTGATTGTTGATGAAATCAGTACAATGTCAAATACAACTATGCTAAGGGTTAACCTAGTGTCCATATACTCCTTGGGGAGCTGTGAATAGAATTCGGGGGGGTCCTTTAACTTATATGGAGAAAAAGTTGCATTTGCATTTTCACTAACCTCTAACTGAAATTATTTCCTTCAATTATGAACGTAGGCAAGAAAACATCATTCTGGGAAAAGGTCCATAAGCTTCACAAGACAGCCAAAGGAGTGCACGACACAGAAAAAGTTAAGAATCCTTGACCCCAGGGTGGCTAGGTGGCACAGTGAATAGAGCACTGGCCCTGGAGTCAGGCGGACCTGAGTTCAAATCTGACCTCACTTAACACAAAAACTAGCCTGTGACCTTGGGCAAGTCACTTAACCCCAACTGCCCTCCAAAAAAAAAAGAACCCTTGACACAGGCATATCTAGAGAACTCCACTATCTAGGGAGGAACATTTGGAAATAAATATTTCCAACATTTGGACTCTGCATGGGATGGACAGAAGCAAAAATCTTTTTCAAGCAAGCTTCATTACCCAATTTATGCCTCACTTGATCATCAGAGGATAGAAGTAATTTCTGTTGTATTAATTAGGAATCTCATTAGAGGAAAGTCTTTAAAGTGCATTTTGCTTTCTGAATCACTTTTTATAACTTTGAAAATCACATTTTACATTAATATTAAATGTTAAATAAAGCCTGAAAATTACCATTTTTCTTTTTAATGGTAAGCAAACAACCTTACTAATGCTCTCTTAAGAATAAAAATCTGAATAACATCTTCCAAAGCTAAGTGAAAGTGGAAGAAATTGTTAGCCCTAAGAAAGAATTGAATCTGATGGAAACCGGGAGTAGAAGCTAAGTAAGGTCAGCCTTAGTACTACATATATCATCAATGAATAACTGGGTTAGAGGTCTAGTAAGATCAGGAAAACAAAACAGAGAAGAGGAACCCTTAGAAAAACTGGCTAAATTCTGCATAGTACTTTTAATAAATGGCATACATTTGAAATATCACATCATGAAACTAGCTCTTGTGTAACTCAGTCTCTGTTAATCAACTTCATGTATGGTACTTTAGTGGGTCTGTCCCCAAATACAAGCTGTATAAGAATAAGAGGGAAACAGAGCAGCTAGGTAGCGTAGTAAGAGCCCCCAGCCCCAGGAGTCGGGAGGACAAGAGATCTTTCTGCCCTCAGACTTAGCACCCACACATAAATAACTGCCCATGTAACCTTGGGCAAGTTACTTAACCCTAACTGCTTTAAAAAAAAAAAAAAGAATGAGAGAGAAAGGTGAAAGCATGGACTTGGTATTTCACTGGTATAGGAAACTCCCAATTCCTCTACCAATGCAGGCTGGCACCTCCTCTGCAATTAACTGCCTCAGAGAGTTACTGAGGGCACTAAGAGATCAAATGCCTTGCCCAAGATCACCACAGCCAGTATGTTTAAAAGGGGGTCTTGAACCCAGGTCTTTCTGTCTTTGAGGCCAATTCTACCCACTATAACATGTTACCTCTAAGTAACTCCTATCTTTTAATAAAATTAGGATTATAAGGGACACAGAATGATGACAGATCTGGATTAGTAGTCAAGAGGACCCGGGTTCAAATCCCCCACAAAGGTCACTCCTGTATGACTGAAAAAGTTATTTACACACTCTAAGCCTCAGTTTCCTTATGTCTAAAATGACAACACTGAACTAGAAGGCCTCTGAAGTCCTTTCCAACTCTAAAGATATGATCCTATGATCCTCTCTATATCTCATCTATAAAATAAGATACCAGACCTCTAAGGTCCCTTCCAACTCTACATTGATGATATTGTGAGCATGAACCTGTCATAAGACCATTTATTCAATCCAAGAGCCCACTATTAGGGCATGAACACAGTGAACACCAAAAAAATTGTCATTTGTCAACTCTTCTGGACCCATATTCAAAACAATACAACTTTAACTCTGGAAAAAAAGAATACGGATCTCAAAAAGTCATTAAGTATAAATCATTTATTGAGGACACACTAGAAACATAATGGGATACAATGGGGTTATCAGTTTGTAATTATTTTATGAGGACATGAACTGCCTAGGCCTGGCCTTTAAGGTTTTCTTTATATTCTAAGGAATTATTCCATCCTGTTTCTTACATTTGTACATGCTATTGTCCATAATTTAAATGGACCCCCTCTACATTTTCACTTGCCAAAAATCTTGACAGGTCCCTGAAAAGATGCAGAGAGGCCTCCTTCACAAAGCCTTCCATAATCCCCAAAGCAAAACATTTTTCCCCATGAGAATACCTCATGTCTCTTAGTTTAGAGCTTTAGTCTGGAAGAAAAGATCAAATCCAGCTTCAGATTAGCTATGCTACCTTGGGCAAATCACTTCACCTGTTTGCCTCAATTTTCTCAACTGTAAAATAAGATACCTGTAAAGTGCTTAACATAAGTGTCTGGCACAAAGCAGGCACTATATAAATGCTAGCTATTTTATTACTGTTCTTTGCGTCATGATTTTGGGGGCTTATATCTTAGCTCCCCCATTAAATTCTGAGCTTCCCAACAGCCAAGAGCTCTGGTGTTTCCCCTTTGTATAACTAGTACAGAGCAGAGTGCCTTATGTATAGCCAGAAGGCCTGAGTTAAGAGTGAGGCTGACATTTACTAGCCTTATGACTATGGACATTAACAACTGAAAGCTATGCAATGCAAAAAAAGTTGCAAAGCACTTTTACATACATTATTTAATAAACAGGGATAATTACACTTCACTATGTTGCTCCAAGAGAAGCACCATATAAAAAGCACCCTTATAAATCAGGAAGCACCATATAAATACAAATGTGAGGTATGGTCATGACAGCAAAAATCAAGCATCTTTTCCATCTTACAGCACCAAACCATCCAGTACTGAACAGCCAAAAAAACATACATTAAGTGTCCCATATGTGTGTATCTGTGTTTGTGTGTATTTTTAGATATCTACAAGCACTGAGCTGATTTATGAAACATTTACTAGTCTACCCCATGAAAAACATTATGGGAGAGTTTAGAAGCAGAAACAAGTACAGGAAAAATCAGGTTCCCATCATGGATCATAGTGGAAGAGACTCAATTAATAAATAGTATTAGATTGTGAGCTCCCTGGAGGCAGGATCTTTTCTTTTCCTTCCCCTTTCTTTGAATCCCCAGCTCTTAGCACAGTGCTTGGCACAAATTAAGCACTTAAATGTTTATTAACTTACTGGAGTCAAAGGACCTCAAGTTCAAATCCCGCCTCTCCCACTCACTACATCTGTGTATCCTTAGGCACAGCACTTAACTTCTCTGGGAATCGGGTCTTTATCTGTAAAACAGGAGTTAGACTAAGACCCTTCCAGCTCTAAGCCGATGATCCAAATCCAGCCAGCACAAGACACTGCTCGGGGTAACGTCATAATAACAGTCCGAATTTATACAGTTTTAAGGTCCGTAATGGGCTTCACACACATTATCTCATTTGATCTACTCATTATCCCGTAATCTAGGCCGGTCATCAGGGCCTGCTTCCTAGAGGAAGTGGTCTCTGGGTCGGCCGTTTTTGACCAAAGACCCCAGTTTGCCTCCTCCTGCTCCACACTGCTACTGCCTGGGGGAGACGCTGGCGCGATCCCGGAAGGGAAGGCCACGAGCTGCAGAGGAGAGCCGAGAGGGCCTGAGGCGCACCCCGGCAGCTCCAGGGGCAGCCCTAGTTAGCTCCGACTGCTCCGCGGTCCTTGTCACATGCTGACAGCCGGCGCCGCCTCCTGGGCTCATTCAGACAGGCCTGGGCCGCTTCCCCTCCCCCAGCCGGTTTCCCCGGGCACAGCCCGGCCCCTCAGTGGCCAGGTCCCACCTCCCCGACCTGGCCCGACCAAGTGAGGATGACTTCGCCCTCGGCTGCTCCCTCGCCCTCCAGACCCGGCGCCGAAGCCTCCCCTCACCTGAGAGGCAGACGCTGGGTCTCAATGTCAGGAGTCTCCCTGGGGCGCAGACTCCCAAACGAGGCGAGATGACTGCATGGCTTAGCCTACGGGCCAGAGAGACAACTACGGTGCCCTCCCAGGGTGCCCGAGCCCCTTTCCCGGCAGCAGCCGGCAGCCGGGGGGTCCCCACAGCCAGCGACAACCAGCGTGAGGAACACCTCGCCGCCATCTTGACTTGGGGACACAGCGCCTGCGCGAGCCGGCCTCAGAACGACTCGTGGAGAAAGGGGGAGGGGTGTGCGCTTGCGCACGCGCACTTCCCGGAATGCAACTGTTGCCTTTACCGCGAGAAATACTAGAGCGTGCATCAAGAGAAAGTTTCAGTTGCGCACCGACAACTCATTCCCTAACAGAGTGGCCGAGACTGAGACTTGGAGTTCCGTGGAAAGCTACTGGATAAGTTGTAAAATGATTAGGGATTTTGTAGTAGAAAGGAGAAGGCTACACGTAACCTGTGTCAAAATGAATTTGACTGCGCCGCTACTAACGGTGGAACTACACCTCCCAGCATGCCTTACGGTGAACTTGCTGAACGGATCCCAGGTTGCAATGCGCCCTACCTCTCTGTGTGACCCTGAGAGGCTGTCGTGATTTTCACCCTTACACGCGGGTCTCAAGTTCCTGAGTTTTCGGGAACTGCCCTCCAGACCGGCCAGCTCACGGATCCCCCCTCACGGCACTCAGTTCCACAAACAAACCTGAGTCTCCATCCTGGCCTAGCAGATCTTCTGGGCCCCAGCATTCGTGTCCCATCAGTGGGTTTGGGGGTATAGGGCTCCTGAGGCTGGAGGCCTGCAGTGCCCGTGGTCATGGGCAAGTCTTGAGCTTGAGCTTCTTTCCCCATCTATAAAACTACCGACATCGTACGGCTCTGGCAATAGAAAATTTGTAAAAGGCAAAATTTTGTAGACCTGTGATGGGTAATTCTGGGGCAGGGGTGGGGAACCTGCCGCCACTCGTGGCCTTCTAGGTCCTTGGGTGGGGCCTTTTGACTGAGTCCAAGCTTAACAGAACAAATCCTGCCTCTCAGAATTTCCCCTCCTTTGACCTCACCCCTCCTATGCTCCTTTTGTATCGTACCACACTGTTGAGGTTTGGGGTGCTGGATACCCCAAAATAGGGACAGGTCGGGTCCTACCGAATTAATTCGAATCAAGCCTTCCCACAGCCAAAGTAAAAAAAAAAATTTATTAAAGACTCACCATATTGGGTAGCGTCTTAAAGAGCCTAAGCAATTGTGACACACTGAGAATCAAGTGGCCAGATTGAATTTGAGGTAGCTTGAATCTGAGCGCCTTCACGGAGGCAAGATGGATCTTCTATACAGAAAGATTGTGGAAGAGATCTGGGGGTCTCTGTGTCCCAAGCAGTCTGGGAGGAGGGGTCTAGGGAGGGTCTTGATGGGACTGAGGTCAGACTCCGGGAACCAAGAGAATGGGATTTGGATGGGATCAAGGATGGGAAACAGCTGGAGGTAACATGATGCAGAGCTAGCCTAGGTTAAGGGTAACTTCACTCATACTAATAATGGAAGGCTTATGGCCTCAGGCAATGCCAGATCCATTGGGAAGATTCAAGAGAGTTCAAGGGGGTTCCCAGAGCCTATACCCCATCAACATTGCCCACATCTTCCCACAATCAAAGTGTATCAAGTAACATTTTTAGATTATCTTTGAATTAATATACATTAATTATATAATTAATAACAATAATATAATAATATAACATAGGAATTAATGTAAAGATGGGTACCCTTGAAAAATGTCTGAGCTTCCTGTGGGATAGACACAACTCCCTTTACTGATCTTTAAGTCTGATAGACCTGTTCTGATCCCAAAAGACCAGCATTCTGAGATGGGAAAGCTGACTTATCTCTGTATGTGTTTGTGTGTTTATACATAGTATGTGTATCTCCTGATTTCAACTTTCCTGTGCCTGTGCAAGCTCCATCTCTGAGCACCCTCAGACACTACTGTTCCAAGCCTGACAAATTTATACAGCCCATGAGCATATGTATTATGAATGTGTATGCACATATGTGTAAGTGGGAGGTGGGAAGTATCATCTGACCTTGTAGGAAGACAGAAGGTGAACCAGACTCTGCTCTTCATTTGAATCTATTTTGGTTTCTTCTCTTGGCTCTCTGACCTGCTTTCTGCTTTGCAGTGAATCTCAGCACAGCCTCCTGTCTCCAAGATTCTGCCTGCCTAAACTCCCTCCTGCCTAACTCCATCCCAAACCCAATGGAGTCCAGTGACATTGGTCTGTCTCAATGCCAGCTTCTCATTCTCTGTCATTGGCACAAAGCCCAGTCTAAAGCTACTAGAGGGATGGGTTTTAATGGTAGACTTCTTTGTGCTTCTAGGATAATGTAAGTTGACTAGACACCTGGGACCTTAGCTCCTTTATCCTCATAACCTCCCCTCTGGATCTTTTAAGTGGGCATGGTACACTATGTTAAATTCTGAGAATTCTAGCAGAATTAGCAAAGATGACAAATGATGGAAATAGCCACCATTGAACAGGATATAAGGCACATAGAAAATGCAGCTAGGTCCCTATTAGTATGAATAATGAATGAATATTGTGCAGTAGTTGGATTATTCAAATTCTAACTTCATATTTCAATTAGGCTGGAACCAGTGAATATATTTTACATAATTTTTACTTTGAATTGAAGTGCAAATTCAAATATATCCAACCATTTTATGGGATTCATCATTTGTACTCATCAGGACTTAGCTATATATTTTAATGGAGTTCGCTCAACCATTTTGGAAAGTAATTTGGAATTACATTAAAAAAAAAAAAGGAACAAAGAGGCAGCTAGGTAGCACAGTGAATAGAGCACTGGCCCTGGAGTCAGGAGGACATGAGTTCAAATGTGGCCTCAGAAATTGACACACTCTAGCTGTGTGATCTTGGGCAAGTAACTTAACCCCAATTGCCTTGCCTTCCCCACTCCAAAAAGTGAAAAATAAAAGCAACAAAGATGTCCCCTCCCTTCAGTCCAGAAATATAATATACCTCAAGGAGGTCAAAGATAGAAAGGTCCAGTAGATGATGTAATAGCCATTGCCAAACTTTTTGTGGTAATAAAGAACTAGAAATAAAGTAAATGGGAATTTGCTGAAAAGCTTTGGGTATGTGAATATTTTTTTTTTCAAAAAGCAATTGGGGTTAAGTAACTTGCTCAAGGTTACATGGCCAGTCATTATTTATGCGTGGGTGCTCATTTTCTGAGGCCGGCTCCGAACTCAGGTCCTTCTTACTCCAGGGCCAGTGCTCTATTCACTGCGCCACCTAGCCGCCCCGTGAACATTTTTTTGAGCATAAGAAAAAATGAGCATGAAAAATTAATGGAAACATGAAATTTCTATATGAAAAAATATCTACAAAAATGTAAAAAAGAACAAAAAAAAAAGGAAACTCAATGTTGTGTAATTAATGATCATGGCTTCAGAGAAGAGCTGAGAAAAAGTACTTCCCTCCTTTTATTGATTATGGATGTGAAATATTGCATGTATAGTATTGATGTGTTGGATAGTTTTGCTGAACTACTTTTTTTTTCATTTTCTTATTCTTTGTTACAAGAAATGGCTTGTTGGGTGGGAGCAGAGGAGGGTGTAATTGGAAATTAGTGTCATTTATAAAGGGATTAATAAAAATAATTTTTAAAAATTCAGACTGGCTTGTGGAAGAAAAGTAGTCTTACTAGTTGCAAGGGATCTCAGAGGAAGAATTCTGTCTACAATATACCTGACAAATGGTCACCCAGTATTTACTACAAAGGGGAATTTACTATCTTCCAAGGAAGCCTATCCACTTTTGGACAGCTAATTATAATAGCTAACAAAGCACTTCGTATATATTATTACAATTTTAAAAAATTAATTTGTATTGATATATTTTGGTTTTCTGTATCACCAGAATTTCTCCCAGGACCCACCCCTCTACCACCTTACAGACAACCATCCCATATGACAAATATTTTTTAGAAAAAAAAACAAAATTAATATATTGAAAAAAAATGAAAATGTATGCAATTAACTACACTTGTGGAGCTCCAACCTCTATAAAAGAATGGGATAGGGGTGTCTTCTAATTTCTTTTCTTTGGAGCCATGCTTGTTATGTATAATTTTGCAATATTCACTTTTGGGGGGGGTTTTGTTGTTCTTTCCATTTATATAGTTATAGTAATAGTGTTTTCTTGGTTCATTCTGTATCAGAAGATGTAAATCTTTCCATGCTTCTCTGTATTCATCATATTTGTCACTTCTTAAGCACAGTAAGAGCCCACTTATATTCTGAATCTGATCTTTACAACCCTGTAAAACAGGTTTTATTATTACTCCATTTTAAAACTGAGGAAACTCAGGTGGAGAGATATTAAAAGACTTGCCATGACACAGCTAGAAAGTTTCTACAGCAGGATTGGAACTCAGATCTTGTGTCTCTAAGTCCAACACTTGAAGCTCTACACCATCTACTACATTAGCTCTTAGGAAGATCTTTCTATTGAGCCTGAATCTGTCTCTCTTCCATTTATTGCTATTCTATCCATTGCTTTTAGTTCAGCTCTCTGGGGCCAAAGAGAATTACCTTCTGCTTACTTATCTTTGTACATACTATATCCCCATTATATAGATGGTTGCTTTTGTTTTTTGTTTTTGTCTCTGTATAATTCAATGCCATGCATAAGAAGATTTTTAATAAATGTTTGTTGAATTGAGAATTTTAGACTAAATGATTATAAAGTACAATTCTAAATCCTATAAAACTTAGCTCAAGTCTCATCTCCTCTGGGAAGCCTTTTGCGAGATGATAAACGTCCTTCCTTGGACTTTCATAGCACATGGTTTGTAGTTTTCCTATGTGTTTATCTTGTTCTGTTTTGTTTTGTTACTATATGTGGTTCCTTCTTGACTATATTGTAAACTCATGTTCTGATGATCTCTATGTCTTCCTTAGTATCAAATGAAATAAATGTTTGCTGAGTTGAATTTGATCTAAAATTTGACATCCCTTAAAAAAAAGGAATTTCAAATGTTGTACCACAATGAAATGAAAGTAATTTATGCACACATATATGTCCTCTTTCTTGTAATTATTTTGCTAGCAATTCTTTACAATCCATTGGACCCTTAAAGCTTCCTTGGAGTGGTGATGTCTGTATGGTCTTGTAAAGTATCTAAATGTGGGTTGGTCCAAGGGCAGGGGTAAAATGTATAGATGTCTGAAAGGACTCAGCACACCAAGAGGAAAAGAAAGGACTACCTGCTATTTGCTAAAAATGACTGTACTGCTGGAAATGCACCAGTTCTAGATTCAGTTAATTGCACAGTTTTGGGTCTGCATGACTTCTACTTCTTCCAGCATAGATTAAAAATTCATTTAGTCTTTTTAGCTCTGTTGGTTAATGCTAGTTTAATTAATTAGAGATTAATTTAGTTCCCCAACAGTACAAGGAAGAGAGACGAGTCCTCAGTCCAATTCCTTGAGAAATTCACTTTTAAGAAGCAATGATATTTAGTTGAGAATTTCTCAAATTGTACATTCTGACCACCTCCCTTTTTTCTGCCCTCTTTTTTAGTTCTTCCCCATCTTTCTTCAACCTAACCCACCTCTCCTGGCAAAACTTCAAAAGGTCTATAGTGAATGTGCTCCTGGATATTGCCACTTTGCATTAAGTCCTGTAAGGAATAGAGTCATTTGAGGTGTTGCTGGGGCAATAATGAAATCATCATATACATAACCCTGTTATCTTGGCTATGTTCCTGTTATGAACCAATTCTGACAGTTTCTTGAATAACTGTTTAAGAAACTTCATGAGTTGGTAGAAACCAAGGCTTCTGTTATACAGCTAAGCAATTTGCTCAAAGTGGGGATAGACCTGAGGATCACGTTGAGTTAGTTAGTACTCTGAACTTAGAAGTCCTAATTTTAGATCAAGTTCTGCCACTGGACACACCCATCCTTAGGGCCAAGACTGCTTCTGCCAACCTCATAGCGTTGTTCTAAGACTCAAATGAGAGTATGTAAAAGTACTTCGGAAATTATAAAGCACTACACAAATGTAAGCATGAAAAAAATGAAATTCAGTGAAGGGAAGACTCTTGTCAACATCATTGCAACATACATTACTGTGCAGTTAGAGGATAATTGAATTTTTCTGTATTTGTAAACTAATATATAATATAGTCAGTCCCTTATTTTCCCCATTTTAAAATGTTATTTTTTTAAAATTTCATTCTTAGGTATGTGCATACCACCAATAATTTGAACATTATCAGTAAACCTAGCATTTAGAGATAGAATAGAAATGTGCCTTTGGTCCTTGAGATTCAGACCCAAAATAGCTTAGCATTCATGTCTTACAGCCCTTACTAAATTGAAGGCTCCCTGAGGGAAGGGACTGTGTCTTATTTGTCTTTATATCTCCCCCAGCACATAGTGTGATGTTCTTCACTCTTCAATAGTAAGCATTTAATAAATGGTTGATGAATAAAGGAAGGTAAAAGGGTGATGGAGGTATATTTCCATTGGACCCATTACTAAAAAATCAGGATGTGTTTCTGTCAGTCTTAATTTACCTGTAAATAGAACATGCTAAACTGTCCAGAATGGGGAGTTTGACACAACATCAGGGTTTTACTTTATGAATTAGCACTTTAAGGTTTGCAACAAGCTATTTGTTTACATATTATCTCATTTGATTCTCATATTACTTCTCTGAGGTAGGTGCTACTGTAATTCCTGTTTTATAGAGGAGTTCAGAGAATTAGTGTTTGACACAGTATTTAAAATCAGGTGTTAACTGATTCCAAATCAAACACTATGCCATCTAGCTACCCCAGATCTATCTACCCCACCTTGAGTTCCAGCAGGCACATGACTATTAGTTTGAAATGCCTATTAGGCTTTTTGATTGACTAGCTGCTTCTTGGTTTGAAAAAGATTTGAATTGAAATTGAAATTAGCAATAACACCTTAGGAAATTTTCACATCATGCATTCCCTATATCAAGATTAAAGTCCTATTTCAAGCTTGGTCTCGTCTTAGTTCCCCTGGAACACATGTATACTTACTATATAACATGGAACTGGGAGTCAGACAGATTGTCCACCACAACCAAAAAAGCATTTATTAAGCTGGGAAAACAAAGACAAAAATGAAATGATCCTTGCTTTCCGGGATCTTCCATTTTAGCAGGGGGAGACAAGACATACGTATATAGAAATACACAAAATAAATACAAGCCAATATTGGCAATTTGGATGAACTTGGCAAGAACAGTACTAAAAGCTGGTGGGAGGGAAGCAAATTAGGAAAGGATTCATGCTTAAGGTGGAACTTGAGCTGAATTCTGAAGGAAATTCAAAAAGGCACAGGTGAAGAGGGAGTGGATTCTAGGCATGGGGGACAACAAGTACCCAGGTATAGAGAAAGGAAATGGAGTGCTGTGTATGGGCAATTGCAAGGACAATCTTACTTGACCAAAAGAATACAGGAAGGGAAGTAATGTATAAAAAAGATTGGAAAGGTAGACTGGGACTAGATTATAAAAGGTGTGTAGTGCCAATGCAATATTTACAGCACACATGGAGAATGTGACTATACACATACATATTGCAAAATATGCCAGACTCTCTAGGTAGAGGACAGAACTGAAGAACAGAAAACCGAATCCCCAAACCAGTATGCTGATTCCATCATAGTACCAAAGATATTCAGAAGCCATAATAACGCTGAGAGCCATGCCACCCTTTAGCCTTCCCACAAACCAATGAGATCAATATTTATTCACAAAACTATCTCCTTGCCTAAGCTCCTCTGTCCCCAACTGTCCCCAACTGTCCCCAACTGTCAGACACTCTCTACCAGCTCCTCTGTGGACTCTGCTTTTCCTCAGCATACTCCTCCCACCACAGGCTCCATGTGACCACATTCAGCCTTTCAGGGGGCAGGGATTATCTTTACAGCAGGGGAGGTCTTCAAACTTCCCCCTAGGTCTATTAAGGGGCAGGGAAGATCTTCAAATTCCCATTCCCATTACAGGGTGTTAAAAACCAGACAGTCTATATTGGATCCTAAAGGCAATAATAAGGGAGTGTGTGGGATGACTTGCAGTGAAGTTTCCCCATTCTGAATATGATATATACATTCTTATTACTTCCTTCTATTTTGTAACTAATTTCAGTATTGTTTCCCTATATATATATATATATATATTATATATATATATATGTCATTGTGTATTTCAAGGTCATGTAAGAGCTATTGAGTATTAATACAACTGATTGGATTAACTATTGAGGCCAAATTAGAGGTGTTTTAATTTGGGAAAAGGAATGGTAGTGTGAGAGGTAGCAAAGGGTTAAGTTTCTATAGAACTGCAAGAATTGCTGAAACAAGACTACTGATAAAAAGTACCAGACAGTAGCCTTGGGAAGAGTTAAGGCAGTAGTCTTGGGAAGAAGTTGGGTCCCTAGTTCCCAGAGAACTCCTAGATAATACTAAAAATGAAATAATGTAGAATAAAAGGGAGCTGGCAGCAGCAGGTTGGATTTGACCAATCAGAAAGCAGACAGCAGCCTTGAGACACTCGGACCCAGATAAGGACACATCTAGTTTGGACTGAAGGGGGTTCAGTATTCCGAGGTTGTTACTGCACTTGAGTAGTAGACCTCATGTATTATGTATGTTATCTAACAGAATTAGAGCCTCATTAGTAATAATTAGGTTAATGTTTGGGAGGGGCAAGAAATCCTTGTCTATTTAACCTGGCTTCTGCTTTTGTGGGGCAGGCTCCCCTCCCTGGATTTCCCAGAGACAGAACAGCCCTCTTCCTAGGAGATTCTAATAAAACTTTCTACCTTCACTTTGAGAAGTCTCTGAGTCAATTTTGGGTTGGTGTCTCCTTACTCCACACAGGGAGCCATTAGAAATTAGGATTCTTAACTTTTTTTTGTGTCATGCACACCTTTGACAATCTGATGAGGCCTACGCAATCCTTCTCAAAATATTTTTTAATAACTGATGGAAATGCTAAATTTACATTAGAGACAGTGAAAATAAAGATGTAATCTGTCTATACATCATTGGATCATGGACAAGTGAAGAATTCCTGAGTCTGTCAAGTAGTTGTGGTCTGACCTACACTTTAGGCAAATCATTTGGACTAGAAAGAGTCTTAAGGACAGGTAAGTAATCCATTGCCTTAGTTCAGATGAAAAGCAATGAGGACCTGACCTAGGAGTAGCAGCCATCCAGAGAGAAGGGGACAGATGGCAAGAGATATTGTGGAAACAGAAACAAGATTTGGCAACTGGTTGAATAAGTGAGGTAAGGGAAAGTGAAGAGTTGAGGTTACAACCCTGAGTGACCAAAGAAATGGTACTATTCTCCACATAAGAAGGAAAGTTCAGAAGAGGTGTGGAAAGATAATGAACTGTGTTTTGGACGTACTGATTTGAGATGATGGAAATGACTGAACAACAAGAGTACATCCACTTTGAAATGTCCAGCTAAAAATTTAGGCAGCTAAAACTTCACAACTTCTTAAGCTCATGGGAGAGTTTAAAACCACTGGTATAGAGGCAATAACTGAACCCATAGGATTTGATGAGGTAACTGAGAAAAGAGGTAGAGAGCCTGGGGCACACTAAAGTTAAGGGGCATTATATGGATGATGAACTAGAAAAAGAAACTAAGGAACACGGAAAAGAAATATATTACAGAAGGAAAGAATGATCAATAGTGACAAATTACAGGGAAACCAAAAAGTGAGGATTAAGAAAACGCCATCAGATCTTACAGTTAAAAATACTGCTTTCTTTAGAGAAAGTAGTCAGCCGAGTGATAAGGTTGGAAACCTGATTTCAAAGGCCTAAGAAGCAAATGAGCAGAGGAAGTGGAAGTGATGAACACAGAAAGGTTTTTCTAGAAGTTTGTATGGGATTGAGGGGATTGTAGGTTTTGGTGAAATAGAGATTTTTTTTGGTTTTTTGATTGGGCAAGTGTATACTGGTAGCAAGAGGGGATTCATGGGGAGAAGATTAAGATGGACTAGATGTTTTTTGGGGACATGTAGCAGGGCAGGCCTTGGTTCAAGAGAAAGAAGTTCATATATAATGGTCTCTTATTTTCTCAGTAGACTATAAATTAAGGCCCTCAGGTGGAAGGGTTGGAAACAGTTGAGGCAGGAGAGAGAGGGTTGACCAACCCGAGTTGAACAGACTCATCTGGGATGGAGATAGAGAATCATTTAGGAAGGATTAAAAGGATTGCCTTGTCCAAATAACTTGATGTCTTTGCCTCAGTTTTCTTATCTGTAAAAATGAGGATCCTTGCACACCCTACTTTTCAGAACTGTTGTGAATGAAATATTTAGTGATTTTTAAATTGCTGGGGAAATGTTATCACATTACTAAACTAAGCTCCATAACCCTAACTTCATTTCTCTATCTCCCCCATCGCCTACAATATATAGCACAGTGAATGTTGGGTAACCTCGTTGGGGTCCTCAAGGGCAATTAGTGGAGAACGTGAGCCATAGCATGGTCCTTGACTGGATGAAATGTTTAGTGGTGGAGGGTTATTTGGACTCCTCTCACTGTTTATCCTCTTGCCTCTTAGAGTCCCTTGATTTCTCTAAGGCCCTGCTCCTCTGTGATCTTTAATAATGGTAAGATTATAGATTTAAAGGAATAAGGTGGTTTAGGGACTCTAACAGCAAGCACCCCAGCATCCCCAAGGTGGCTGCCAACACAGGTTCTTAGATCTGCTTTTCTAAAGGAAAGCAACTCAAAATGGGTTAACAATCTTGCTTTAATCAATCAATCAAACATATCATTTACCTAGTTCAGGGGGAAAAAGTCAGCACCCAGAACTTCAGAGTATACAGACAGAACTTACAAGAAGACAGAAAAATAGATCAAGCAACCCCGCCTCCAACTGTCCAACCATTATATCCCCCTACCTAGTCAGTTACCAGAGAGAGAAGCATCAACATCTGGGTTTTCAAAGGTCTGGTCAAATCACACCACACTTCTCAAAGTGAGCCCCAAAACAAAGCTTAGTATCTCCAGGCTCTGAGAAAGTAACAATCTTTCCAACCCACTGCCCAATCAAAAAGTATCTCCTGAAATAGAAGCCTCAGGCACCAGCTGCGCTTAAGGCTATCAAAGGGCCTAGGACTGGGAAGATCTTAACAATTTACATTCCTAACTGCACACCTAGAGGTTAAGTGACCTTCAGGCTCACACAGCCTATATCAGGTCTGGCAGACTGCTTTCCACTGCACCCTGCTTGCTGCCTGTCTTACTCCCCCGCCCTGGTGCTCCCCGAATTAAGTTAAGTAGTATAAACTTATCTGTCTACAGTTGCATTACCCAGTAGAGTGTAAGTCCTTTGAGGGCAGGGAATGGGTTTAAAAAATTTTTGTTTTTTGTTTTGTCTTTGAGCCCAATTAGTGCTGGTCTAACTGACTGGAGTTGTAAATCACTAGACTCAGTGAGGGATCCACTAGGAAAGGGACCCCAGCAGCCACGGCTTCCCGGAGAAGATTTCAAACCGCGCCCCCCATCCCAACCGCCGCCTAGCGGCCCCACTCCTTAGCTCCAGACGCGAGGGCGGAGGCCCAGAGCAGCATCCGCACGTGACTTTCTTCCCTTCCTCCCCGCCCCCCTCCACTCCTTGCCGCCGCCGGGGGGCCCCGCCACTCAGTGTGGACTCGGGGCGGAGCCTAATGGGGCGGACGAATAACTATTGGTAGGTCGGCAGGGCCCCCAGGCCGGTGCGGAAGGAGAGGCTCAGGGGGCGTGGTCCAGCGAAGCGAAGGAGGCGGGGATTGGCTGACAGAATGGAGGGGGCGTGGCCTCGGGCGGTGTGCGGCGGGGTCTAAGTGGGGGTGGAGGTAGGTTCCTTGGCTTTCGAATTGCCGTTGCCGCTGCTTCCTCAGCCGCTTGAGGTGCACCTGAGAGCCGGCTCCGACGCAGCCTCTGCCCGCGCTATGAACCGCTTCAAGGTGTCCAAATTCCGGCACACCGAGGCTCGGCCGCCTCGGAAGGAGGTAAGTCCCATCGCTCCGGAAGAAGCAGCGCGGGAGGGCGGGTGGGCGGCCGCGGGTGAGGAACCCAGCCTGGAGCGTCCAGGGTGGAGGGGAGCCGAGATGCGAAGTCACCTCGTTTTATGGAGAGGATCCAGTCGGCGCCCAGGGGTCTCCCTCTCGCCCCGACCCCGTTATGGCAGTTGCCCTGCATCCCCTCGTGCGCCGGGGGATGGGGCTCCCCGCCTCGAAGGAGAGGATTCGCTGGGTCCCTGGAGAAGGACCAGCATCCTCGCCTGGGGGCAGGGCACCCCTGCATCCCTGGAAGGCTCCAACTCACCTGAAGTCCCCCTCCTGCACTCGACCATCCTGTTGTCTTTCCCTCCCTCCTTGTTCATTGCTCCGGCTTCTCGGATCCTACCTCTCTGGCCCTCTCTCATCTCTGCTGTCCGGACAGAGTCCAGCTGTCCGGTCAAAAGCTCAGGACCCGACCTAGACTGCCTGTATTTCCTGGGTTTCTATTTTCCTATTTCCAGAGTGCGGATAATACTGTATTTTTACCATCTCCATCACAGGGGTGGGTTTTTTGGCGGGGGGGGGGGTGAGGAAGGAAAGGAGTGGTTTGTAAGTGCTCTGTGAATATAGGCAGTTTTTATCCATCCTCCCCAACCAACTCCCCTCCCCCCCCCCACTGGCTTCTGGCTGCTGGACTAGCCTTAATCTATTAGCCACTGACACTGTAAGAAACAGCTCTTGTAGCCTGAGGTAGAAAGAAGAGTGTTGCTTTGACTTTTGCCCTGCTGACCTGTCATTCCTATTAGGTCTTTTGTCAGAAAACTTTGGTAACCAAGAGTGATTAAAACCAAAAATAGATCATGCTGCATTATGTTCAAGAGGTGACAGAAGGATTTAGGATCCCCATCTGCCGCCTTTCTCTCTCCCCCTTCCCCCCACCTTGTTGGGTGAAGGAAGATCTCAAGCTTCCCTTACAGCCAGCACTATCTTCCGGTTTTGCTTCCTCAATTCAGACCCTGGTGTATTTCGTATTTAACTTCATATTTTCCTATCCCCTTACTCAGCTGTGGTCCAGTGCAGTGAGAATCAGAGTTGGAGAGATTTTTGTGGCATTTGCTATCTTGAAATGTGGTCCTCTTTTGGCAAAGCACTTATGCCTCTTTATCTGGTTCGTTTGAATTAAAAGTCAAATCCTCTGCCCGAGGTTGTGCTCCCCATGTTTCCGCTGCCTCTTTCTCTTAGTGTTTGCATAACCTCTTCCCTGGCTTTCTCTTAACAGTAAGTAGTTTGCGGCTTAACCTGTCCAGGAAAGGTTCGGGTACCAGTCTTTCTTCTTCCATAGCTAAAGCTTTTCTTCCTGAGGCTAGGAAGAAAATGGGTAGGAAATTTTTAATGCAGTCTGTAGAGTCTTGACCAGTTTGAACAGAGAAATTGCTGATCTCAGGTGTTCTAAGCTGCGGTCTCAGCAACAACATTAAATAGATTTTGTACTGGAGACCTGGTTACTCTTGGGAAGTCCTTTTTTTTTTCATTTCTGCTATGACCAATACACAAAGTTTTTCTGGTTTCATTGTCCTTACTAAAGAACTAGTATGTACAGTGCTTGTGCCATGGATTCCTCTGGAGTTATCACATTATTTTATTTTGCACTGTATGTTTCCACTGGACTGAAACCATACTTAATTGTTACTTTGAATAGTGTGAATTCAAATAATGCAACCTCTTTAAGGAATTCATTATTTGTCCTAATCAGGACCAAGCTGTATATGATCATAGGCAGGTATGCTAGTCACTGCATGAAAGTGAGCAGTAAGCAGTCCCCTTTGAGTCAGACAGACAGCCTATGTGCACTGTTTATGAAAATATATAAGTTGTATGGGGTGAAGAGGTGTGAGTGTGATCTATACTGTAGAAGGGATCATGGGACCACAGATTTAGAGTTGAAAGGTATATTAAAAGTCAGTCTAGGGACAGCTAGGCGGTGCAGTGAATAGAGCACTGGCCCTGGAGTAAGGAGGACCTGAGTTCAAATTAGGCCTCAGACACTTAACACAAAAAAACTAGCTGTGTGACCTTGGGCAAGTCACTTAACTCCAATTGCCCTTAAAAAAAAAAAAAGTCAGTCTAGTCCAGCATCCTCATTTTACAGATGATGAAACTGAGATCCAGAGAGGCTAAGTGATTTGTCCAAGGTCACACAGTATATCCTCTAACTACAGATCCAGGGCTTTTTCCTACTGTACCATGCTGCCTCTAAGAGAATATTCACAATCAGCCTGATAAATATATCCACAGATTTTCAAAACACTATATTAATGAAGTAGGAGGTACTTGGGAGGGGGGAAATGATCATCTCTGCCCTTAGGGAGCTTATAATCTAATAAAAGGATGACACATTTACATATAGATATAATAGAAATTACGTGGTCATCTCCATTCCCAGACAACAACAGTATAGGTCAGAAATAATGAGAGCATGAAAGGATGCAAAATTTGCATTGAACTTGGGTGGCTCACGTGGTTTGTGGTGTTGTCAGAAGAAATAAGGAAGTGATAAAGAGCGGCAGATTTAGGGAGGAAATTTGAATTCAGTTTTGGATGATGGCATAGAAGGAAGTAGAGAGAGCTGTCCAGCAGGCAGTTGGGGATACCTGGACTCTGGGAACTATGTGGTAGAAATCTACTGAGAAGACTGAAGCCATCTGTCCCGAGCACCCTCACCTTCCCCCACTTTCACCTCACATTTTCTTAATTTCTGTCCTTAAATTCTCCTCTTTCCCTCTAGTCTCAGGGGATTTTTTCTTGTCAAGATTACACCTTTTCCTTGTGTCTTTGATTTGACCCTCTCCAAATCTGCTCTGACCTTGCTCCTCAACACTCATTTTCAAACTTTTCTTTCTATTTCTTTACTAACCCCCTACCTGTAAACTCTGGTCTCCTGTATCCTAAAACAAAACAAAACAATATTCAGTCTTCATTTGATCTTGCTACATTGCCTCCCTCCCCCATCCTTACCTTTCTCTTCCCTGTCACTGTTGAGTCTAAACAAAAATAGGCTACACTGGTTACCACACACTCTCCTTAACAGAAAACTGCTTTGTCTAAGATCTTGGAAACTTCTTAAATGTTAGATCCAGTGGCCTTTTCTCAGCCTTCTTGTTCTAGCTGTGGCATTTGTTACTGCTGACCACCCCCTCCTTCTTGGTAGTTTCTCCTCTGTGATTTTGATGACATGCTCTTTCCGGGATTTCCCCATTCCTTCTGTTTCCATGATTATCTAAGTGTAGGCCCTGCCCTCAGTCGTCTTCTCTTCTCTTCTCCCTTTCTATTCTTTTTCTTGTCAAGCATATCCACGCCTATTGCTCTGCAGTTATTATCTGTGTGCAGATGACTGATACCTCTGCACAATCACATACCACAAATCCCAGCTAAAATCATCTCCACTTGGATTTCCTGATGCCACCTCATTTAATGAACAAGTATTTGTTAAGCACTTACCATGTATCTCAAATACAAAAACTTAACTCGTCATCTTCTTCCTAAAGCTTTCCTTTCCTCTCAAATGCCATTTCTTTTTACCATCTTTGCAGTTACTCAATCTCAAAATCTTAGTCATCTTTGACGTTTTCTGTTTCCTTAGCTCCTATATTGCATTAGCCCCCAAGTTCTGTCTCATCTGTCTCAGCATTATCTCTCTTATCTGTTTCCTCCTCTCGAGGCCCACCATCACTTCCCTCATTCAGGCCCTCACTTTATCTCTCACTTGTACTGTAGTAAAAGGTTCCTCAGTGATTCTCTGCCTTACCTCCAGAATTATCTTCCTAATAAGGATAAAATGCAAAGTCTAAGCCTCTCTACAATCTGGCTACAGCCTATCTTTCCAGTCCTAATTCACACTAATCCTTTTCCTGTATTTTATATTTTCAAAGTTAAATGTTTTTTAACAAAGCTGGCCTCCTAACTAATTCCTGAGCTTGTCTTGCCCTCTCTTGCTTCTGTACATCTGTTCATTCTTGGAATAGGCTTCCTCAGTGGCATCTCCACTTATTGACATTCTTTCTCTCCAAATGCCTAGTACAGGTGCCACCTGCTTCCTGAAGTCTTCTCAGATTCCATGACTCCCAGGGAGGAAAATGATCTCTCATAGAATCTGGGTTGGAAGCGACCTCAGTGGCCTTCCAGTTCAACCTGTTCTCCAAACAAGGATCCCTATACAACATACCGGACATATTTTCCAGGCCTTTTCTTAGAAGAACTCTAGTAAAGAGAAATCAACTCCCTCCCCAGGCAGCCTGTTCTGTTTGGAGATTCTTGATGAGCTCTGATTCTTAGGAAGTTTTTCATTCTGTAAAGACTAAATGTGTTTTTCTCAGTCTTCTCCCTGTTATTCCTAGTTTTGTTCCCTGAGGTCAAGCAGAACAAATCTAATTCCCTTTGAAGCTCTTGACAGTCCTTCATGGACTTGAAAACAGCTAATGTCCCACCTAAGTCTTCTCTTCCCTGGGTTTAACATTCCCAAATGTTTCTTCCTTCAAACAGTCCTTCAAAATGATTCTTAGACAGCCTGATCTCAAGGCCTTTTACTGTCCTAAGTGTCTGCCTGAACTCTCCAGGTTATTTCTTCTCATATACACAAGACCTCATCTAGATGTCCTCTTTTGCCTGTAGCAGAGTGACCTTATTTGTGTTCTTATATTGTTGTTTGGTCATTTTAGTCATTTTTATTGTTGTTGTTGTTCTGTCCTTTTAGTTGTGTCTGACTCTTCACGACCCCATTTGGGGTTTTCTTGGCAAAGCTATGAGTGGTTGGCCATTTCCTTCTCCAGCTCACTTTACAGATGAGGAGAGTGAAGCAAACAGCTTTAAGTCACTTGCCCAGGGTCAGACAGCTCGTATATGTCTGAGGCCAGATTGGAACTAGAATCTTCCTGCCTGCAGGCCTGGCTCTCCTGTCCTCTGTACCCCCTCGCTGCCTGCACATATCTCATCCCCAGTTTCTTGAGGGGAAAGGACTAGACTTTTTTTTTCAGATTTGTACCCCGGGCACCTGCTAGATAGCAGGCATTTATAAATGTTTGTTTGAATTGAGTTGGAGATGAAAATAAAGCGTAGAGGTGATGGGGACAAAGAACAGTCTTGTGGGATGATCCTGGCTGATGCTATTTCAGAAATTCTGAGAACGTGACAAAGGTTTTAAACTTTAAATGGTCTGAGGAGTGTAAGCACTCACCTTTTCTGTTGGATTCATCTCTCTTAATTTCCTTTTCTCTGTCAGGAGTACCACTGTCCTTCCAGACGCTCACCTCACCTCATATATCTAATAATTTTCTTTTCTTTTTTTTTTTGGAGGGGGGAAGGCTGGGCAATTGGGGTTAAGTGACTTGTCCAAGGTCACACCATGAGTGTGTCAAGTGTCTGAGGTCAGACTTGAACTCAGGTCCTCATGACTCCAGGGCTGGTGCTGTATTCACTGCGCCATCTAGTTTTTATCTTTTTTTAAAAGAGGCATTTGAGATTAAATGACTTGTCCAGGGTCTCACAAACTGCTAAGTGTCTAAGGCCAGATTTGAACTCAGTTCCTCCTGACTCCAGAGTCAGTGCCCTATCCACTGTGCCACCTACCTGCCCTATATCCAATCATTTTCTAAGTTTTGCCCATTCTACTTCCATGGTATGTCTCCTATCAGTCCCTTTGTCTCTGATCACTCTCATACCCTCTTTCATGGTGTATTACAATAACCTTCTAATTAGTTTCTCTACTTCAGGCCTCTCCCCTTTCCTATTTACCTTCCACCTACTGCTAAAATGATTTCTCCACACAGTCTGATTATGTCACTCCCCTGTGCAATAAACTTCAGTGGCTCCCTTCTGCATCTAGGACCAGCTACAAATGCCTCCATCTGACTTCTAAAGCTCTTCTTAGATGAGCTCTAGCCTACGTTTCTATCCTTATGACTCCCCTTCCGGAATTCTGTGGTCCAGCTCAACTGTCTGTCTTTCATCTTTATGCTTTGGCCCTCCTTCCTCTCCCTCCTCTTGCTCTCTGTGGAGTACTTCTCACCATCTCTTCTTGCCTTCAGAACACAATTCAAGGGCCACCTTCTTCACGAAGCCCTCCTGCACTCCATCCTCTCAGCTGCTGCTGGCCTTCCCCCATCCCCAACAATTGCCCTTCTGCATTTTTCGGGAAAGACTTGTATATGCTCCAGCTGTCTCCCATGGATAGAATGTAACCCCATGAGGGTGTCCCCAGCCTGATGCCTGGCACAGTATAAGTGCTTGTTGATTGATTGTATGGCTAGAAGTTCTGTATCATAGCACAAAGTATGTGATGGCAAGATGGGCAGCTCAAGCAAAATCCCTGAAGGATTAAAGACCAAGGAAATGAGGGATTGGATTCTGCTTCTAATAGGTACTAGCAAAAGGAGAGAAGGTGGTGGGGGCAGCTGGATGACCAGTGAATAGGGCGCTGGCCCTGGAGTCAGGAGGACTGAGTTCAAATCCAGCCTCAGACACTTAACACTTACTAGCCCTGTGACCTTGGGCAAGTCACTTAGCCCCAATTCCCTGCCCTCCAGAAAGCAAACAAACAAATAAATAAATAAAAGAAGAGAAGGTATAAGCTGTGTTCGTGGTCTACAACAGAGATGTCAAACAATTCCAGGTATAGCCTGAACCAGATTAAAATGTAATTAGGGAACATGAAACAAAATAAATAAAAATACAGTAAAACCGAGATCATATTAATATGCGGTTTTCTAAGTCGACATGTACCCACAGAGCTCCTTCTGCATGGTTTGGTGGCCTCTGTCTCTTTTGAGTTTGACATCAGTCATGCCCATTTCAGAAGTTTGTCAGTGAAATCAAAATGTGGAATTACAATAGCATGGTAGCTTGTGGGGACTTCTGGGGGAATTTTGCCAGGCGCTGGGCCAAGATCTTTACAAATAGCATCTCATTTGATCTTCATAATGACCCTGTGAGATATTCCCATTTTACATTTGAAGAAACTGAGGCAGGCAGATTAAGGGCCTTGCTCGGAGTCACACAGCCAGTAAGTGTCTGAGGCCAGGCCCAGTGATGCCTTCATGACTTGCCAGCTCAAGTGAAAGTTGTCACAGAGATCAAGAGAAGGACCTGTAACCCAGGCTGGTGGGATGAGTTGGGAAATTTGGAGTACTTATTTTTAAGTTGGCAGAAGGTAGTTTTACTTTGAAATTGCTGGGGAAAGATTCAGATAGTGCTTGTGTTGATTTAATCGGGATCTCTTTTTGCTTAACATGTGACAAGGACAGATCCATCAAATTTTACTGATCATTTCCATATAATGGATACCAGAAGCTGGCATTTGTGATCATCATTTCCATTTGTGTCCAAACAGCCAGTTTCATTCCTCTGAGTTTTTAGCATCTTTAGCATTCAGTGAACTTACCGGTTTCTGAGAGTGAATGCTTGTCACATCTCATAGCTGTATACTCTGTGTGAGGGACTTCAGGAATATTACCTCTGATAGTTATATTACCCCAGTGAGACAAGATCAGGAAAAGTGAAATTCTCTGTCTTCCTCCACTTTTCTGATTGAATTCTTCAGGTTAATATTAGTAGTCAGACCCACAACCAGAAATTTAATATGTAAAGAAATATACTTGAACATCGGGGCCCCTCCTCACCTGCCACTCATTTATGATTCCTCCTTGTTCTCAAGCTCACATTCTGGAGATGGTGGAATAATGTATGTAAATTGCTTTGTAAGTGTTAAAGAACTACAAAAGCCAGAGGTTACCATTGTTATTGTTCTCTGCTGCTTAATTCTTCCTAACCTCTAGAACAGCTAGACTTTTTTCCCATTTCCTGGTCTAGTCAAAGAAAGAAAATAATTTTCCTTCAATCTTATTGAGATGCTGTTTTCTTAAAGCAAAACTTTACTGGCAAATTAATTATGAAATAAAAGAAAGTACAGATAGCTAAATTACAGAGGGGTAGAGTTTACTTATGTAGTGTGGAGGAAAGAGGACTACACCCAGAGTCATTAGAAACCAGTGCCCATATCAATCCACAGCAAGCATTATTTAAGGCCATACCGCCTGCTAGGTCCTGGAGATACAGTCACACTGAGGAGATGGGCCTTGCCCTAAAGGATCTTGCTGGGATGGAGCAGTGTGTTCACAGATAACCAAATACACAGGAAACTCCCTTCCAGATTCAGTAATTGTAATGAAGGGGAGTAGACACTAACAAACTACAGACCAGGAAAAACATATTGAGAGATGCTGCACTTGACTGGCACCTTGAGGGGAAATCAGGATTGCAAGGGTAAGTCGAGGTCAGAAGAGTGTTCCCAGCATGAGGAATAACATAAGGTGTTGAGGGAAGAGATGGGATATCTTGTTTGGAAAAAGTAAGAAGTTTGGCTGAAACGCACAGGGCAGGTAAGGTCTAATCATGCTGGTGTGCCAGGCTGGGGCAACTCTAGTGCTTCCTGGGGGTGTAACCATGGACAGATCACTGAATCTTAGTGAGCTCAGGTCTCCTCACCTGTAAAATGGATATGTTAATATTCAGACTACCTGCTCCACAGAGTTTTTGTGTTAAGTGCTTCATAAATGTAAAAACATTACATGAATGTCAACTGTTATTATTTTTTATTACTAGAGAGCTTTATTTTTATGCTTTTTTGTTTTTGCTTTTTTTTTAGGGGGGAAGGTAGGGCAATTGGGGTTTAGTGACTTGCCCAAAGTTACATGGCTAGTTTTGTGTGTGTGTGTGTGTGTGTGTGTGTGTGTGTTAGTTAAGTGAGACCCAATTTGAGCTCAGGTCCTCCTGACTCCAGGGCTGGTGCTCTATTCACTACACCACCCAGCCACTCCAACTTTCATTCTTTCTGTTCTTGTTTTACACCCATGGAGGGGAGTTGGGGGGAACAGCATTTCCCTTGGTCCTCCATAATAGCAAGGATTCACACAGATTGATTGAAGCATAGCTCACCTCCACTTCTGACTCCTCTCCCTCAACTGAAAAAACAAACCAAGCAACTTTTTGTAGGTCTACAATACCACACATAAAATTCTAATTCTGAAATTCTAAAAACATTAACATTAGGGAAGAGCCGGGACTTCAAAGAACCATTTCAGGCCCAGGTTTCAGCTGATCCCTGCTGTCCTCTCTCACTACTGCTTGCATGTGCTAGTTTTTCCTCCCTTCTCCAGGTGTCTTCACCAGGGCTGCCCTAGGCCATATGGTGAAAAAGGTCCTTATCTCTCCTGTGTGAGTCTTTCTCCTTTCCTTTTAGGCCTTCTCTCCTCCATCTCCTCAGGGCCTCAGTATTCTTAAAATTATCCTTTTTTGCTCAGGAAGAGGAATTATATGTAAATTTATACCAAGGTGATCCTTCAGAACCATGGCAGGGAGAGAGGTATGATATTTAACAGGAGGAAAATATCTCTAATGGCAAAACTTTAGATTCCTTGGTCCCTGGGTAGGGTAATATTTGGGATAAGGGAGCTTATCATGAATCAGAGATAAAGAACTGTAAGAGACTTTATAAACCATTTAATCAGACTCTTCAGTTCACATACAAAGTCCCTGAAGCCTGGAGAGATTGAATGATTCAAATCCAGGGCCTCTGAGGGCACACCCACTGCCCTCTTTCCTTTTGTGTTCTAGTCCCGCACATAAGTATAGGTTACTGCCTACTCCCTTTAAGGATATTACCAGGCTTTTCCATCACTCCCATTCTTCTCTCACTCCTTACTTACAGGCCTGGATCAATGACATTCGAGCAGGAACAGCTTCATTCTACGGGAACCACATCAAGTCCAGCTGTAGCTTGATTGTGTTTAACACTGATCGACCAGGTATGAGGGCTGAGTTGGAATTAGAGGTGTGGACTGGCTAGAGCGGAGGGACAGAGGAGAGGACTGGGAAAGAAGAGGAAAGAGCAGCATCTTCTAGACTCCTAGTTAGGAAAGGGAAGAGAGCTTACCTTTCCCTGCCTGTTTTTTTTCCATCCCACAGCTGTGTTATGGAATGGTTTTTTGGAGTGTTGGGGTTTGTCAAGGGTGGTATGAACATGAGAACAGAGTGCTGGGAGAGCTTACAGGCCTCAGAAATGGCAGATTGACAGCTTCTTTTTTCACTGAGAGTTGGAATGATGTCCAGACCTGATACATCTTCAGGATCCTGTAGTCCAGTCCTTTCATTTGATATTTGAGACACTTTAGTCTCAGTGAAATGAAGGAACTTGTCTAGGGTCGCCCACATAGTTGGGAGCAAGTATTGTGTTCTTTGCACTGTGGTGGAGTCATTTTATCCAGCCCTGTCACCCCAGGGCCCTGACCTTTAATAACTTGCATTTTGACCTGTTAACAGTTACAAGAACCAAACTAAGGAGCCCAGGTTGAGCTTGGGGGAGAATCCAAAGGGCCTTTTCTTTAAGGTTGAGACTGTTGTCCTCCAATCTGTACCTTTCCTGTAGGGAGCTTCCCTCACTGAGGCATGTGTCTGGGTCCTAGTGGAATTGTGGGGCCTAAGTAGGGGAGCGGTTCGTTCTTAATAAGTTGGAAATCTAAGTCAATTCATTCTTTTAACAGGCACCCTGGGCGTTGTGCCCCTGGAAAGTCAGAGCAAGAATAAGAAGAATGTGGCATGCCTGGGTTGCCATTCAGGTGGGTGACTCCCTTTGCCTAGGACATCCCTGCTGTTTTCTTTTTACACTGTTTCTCCTTCAACTGAAAAACTGTTTTCCTTGTACAAGGAATTGTGCTGAGTGATAGAGATACAAAGACGAAATGAAGCAGCTTTCATACTCGCCTTGGCCTGGATCGATTTATTGGACTTCCTGACACCCGTGCTTCCTACCGCCTTTCCAATCCAGCGATCATTAATTAAGTTTGCAAGGCACTTGGTTATAAAGACTACACAGAAAGCAATCTCTGACCCAAGGGGGCTTCTGATTAGGGAAATTGGCCTCCTGGGTAAAGTTTATGCCTCAGTTTGCAATTGTGCTGAGGATAGAGTTGGGGTGGTGTAGGAAGTATAAAGGATCATCACCAGCTTTAGGGCCAAGGAACAGAGGTACACATACCTATCCTCCTTGTGAGGAGTTTCATTGACCTAGTCTTTGCCCCTTATCTACCTGGCCCTTGACTCTGCGCCAACTGTGGCTTCTTCTGACACCTTGACGTAATTGCAGAGGAAGAGTGTCGTAGCTTGTCAGGGGGCGAGTGGAACAAATGCTAGGCTACCTGTTTTGTTGCCCAAGCAAAGTAATGCTGAGATGGGGCTGGACCAGAGGACTCTGGCTTAGATGACCACAAAGGGCTTTTGGCAGCAGTAACTTCTGTATGGGTGGAGCTCTTTGTCCTGGAACAACTCCAGCTCAAGCCAAATGACTTGTTCTATGCATGCCCACATTGTCCTGGCCTGTGTTTTCTTTTTTTGTTTTTTTTTTTTTTGTTTTTTAATTAAACAAATGCTTTATTAACGTCTGGTTTACATCATTCATTTCCACCAGATTATGAGTTACATTTTTCCCCCATTTTTTCCCTATCCCCCACTCCAGAATAGCAGTCCCACTAGATATCCCTTTATCCAATCTGCTCTCTCCCGTATCTTCTCCCATATCCCCTTCGATTTTGCCATTAGGGCAAGGTGAATCTCTGAGCCCCAATGCTTGGACATCTTATGAAACACTTAATTTTAAAACTTCGATTTTCAGATCCATTCCCTTCCTCCCTTGTCACCCACTCCCTCTGAGAAGATAAGCAATTTAGTATGTGTTGTACATGTATAGCTATGCAAAACATTACCATAGTAGATATATTGTAAAAGACTGCTTATGTTTCCCTCCCACCCGTCTCACCTCCCACCTGGTCCATTTCCTACTTTGATCCTGTCCCTCTTTGATAGTGGGTACTTACAACCTCCCCTCCCCCCAGAATGCCGTCCCCTCCATCATCCCCCCTCTCATCCCCCTTTCCCCTACTCAGGAGAGTGAGTGAGTAAGATATTCCATTTAGCATGTATGTGATTCTCTCCTTGAGCCAACTTCAATGAGAATATGGTTTTGCCTTTTTGCCTTCCTGTTCTTCCCCTCCCCTGCAACCACTTCCCCTTGCCTCTTCTACATGAGATAGTTTACCCTACCCTGTCTCTCTCCATCTCCTCTTGCCACTTTCCTCTCTCACCTCTTGACTTCACCCCTTAAGAATCATCCCTTTCTTGGGGCAGCTAGGTGGCGCAGCGAGCAGAGCACCGGCCCCAGAGCCAGAAGGACCCGAGCTCGGATCTGGCCCCAGACACACAACACACAAACAAAAACCCAGCCGCGTGACCCCGGGCAAGTCACCCAACCCCAATTGCCCTCCAAAAAAAAAAAAATCATCCCTTCCCATCAAATTCAACCTGTGCCCTCCATCCATGTATACCTGTGAACATATGCCATGTACCCTTCTTCAATTATTTTCATAATGAGAAAGGTTTCATCAAACACAGTTATTGTTTTTCCATGTAGGAATGTAAATAGTCCAACTTTGATAAGTTCCTTTTGATTTCTTTTCCTTGATTGCCTTCTCAAGCATCTCTTGCTTCTTGTGTCTGAATGTCAAATTTTCTATTCAACTCTGGTTTTTTCCTCAAGAATGCTTGAAAGTCCTCTATTCCACTGAATGACCATATTTTCCCCTGAAACAAGATACTCAGTTTTGCTGGGTAGGTGACCCTTGGCTTCAATCCCAGTTCTTTTGCCCTCTGGAATATCATATTCCATGCCCTTCAATCCCTCAGTGTAGAAGCTGCCAGGTCCTGGGCTATTCTGATTGTGTTTCCACAATATTGAAATTGTTTCTTCCTGGCTGCTTGTAGTATTTTCTCCTTGATCTGGGGATTCTGGAACCTGGCTATAATATTCCTGGGAGTTTTCTTTTGGGATCTTTTTCAGGAGGTGATCTGTGGATTCTTTCAACCTCTATTTCCCCCACTGGGTCTAAAACATCAGGGCAATTTTCCTTGAGAATTTCTTGAAGGATGATTTCTAGGTTCTTTCTTTGATCATGGCTTTCAGGTAGTCCAATAATTTTTTAAATTATCTCTCCTGGATCTATTTTCCAGGTCAATGGTTTTTCCCATGAGATATTTCACATTGCCTTCTATTCTTTCATTTGTTTGGATCTGTTTAATAGTATTTTGATTTCTCATAAAGTCACTAGCTTCCATTTGCTCCAGTCTAACTCTGAAGGAATGAATCTCTCAGTGAGCTTTTGAGATTCTTTTTCCATCTGGCAAATTCGACTTTTTAAGGCATTCTTCTCCTCATTACCTTTCTGAGCCTCTTTTGCCATTTGAGTTAGTCTATTTTTTAAGGTGTTATTTTCCTCAGTCAGGCTGTTGACTGTCATTTTATACTTTTCTTGCATCTTTTTCATTTCTCTTCCCAAATTTTCCCTCACTTCTCTTATCTGCTTCTTAAGGTCCTCTATGGCCTGTAGCCAGCTTGTATTTTCATTTGGGGCTTTTGGTGCAGGAGTTCTGACCTCACGGTCCTCCTCCATGCTTTGAGCCTCTTTGCCCCTAAAATAGGAGTCCAATGTTGAACTTTTCTGTTTATTTTGTTTCGTTTTCCTAGGCATGTTGCCACTTAATTACTTGATTTTGGGGCTTGTTGCCACAGTAGGACTCTGCCACCAGACAGGGGAGCTTCTGCCCAAACGTGGGGTCTTCACAACTTCTGCCAGTTGGGTGGCCTCTGTAAAGCCTCCACCCACTCTGGCAAGTTGGATACCCACCCCAAACTTCCCCCCAGACCACAATCCAGATCCACGCAGTTTAAAGCAAAAGCGATTAACCCCCAGACTGATTGCTGGATCTTCCTACAGTTCACAGACCAGGAGCTAGAGCCACTACTGACGCTGCAAAATGGCTTCTGTGCTGCATTTCTTCAGCAGCTTTTCCCCCCCAGGGGAGGCAGCGGTGCGTTCCCCAAATACTGGTCCCAAAGTCCATAGGGCACTAACCTCTCACTTTGTCCTAGGCATATCTGTGCTGATAATTCTGGAATCGCCACTATTGCTGGTATTCTGGGGTCCCTCCAGCTGGCTGAAGGTCTGGCCGCCCTGGGGCTAAAACCTCAGACCTGGGCTCAGCTCTGTGCGCTGTGCTGCCTGCTCTCAGAGCACAGCACTGGCCGCTCCCTGCAGGGCTGCTGGGCTGTCCTCAGGAGGAGGTTAGCTTCTCTGTGCTGTTCTGTGGGTGCTGTGGCTCCAGAAGTTGTTCAGAGTCCCCTTTCACATTGTTCGAAATTTGTGTGGGGCAGAGCACATTGGAAATGCTGTTTCTACTCCGCCATCTTGGCTCCGCCCCCCATGTTTTCTTTAAGTTACAGCAGCTGTGCTGACAATCCTGAACTTCCAGTAGCCCTGTTCATGCATCATGACAGGGACTGAGGATTGATCCCTGCTAAAGCTTTGGGGGTATGTGGGTGTATGGATGTGCTTGGTAACAGTCTTTGATTCCTACATTCAAGAAATATTTATTGAGTGCCTGTGTTATACAGGACTATATATGGCGGGGCGGGGGAGGTGTAGAGATGAACAAAACAGGTTCCTGCCCTCATGAAGAAATATAATCCAGTATAGATATGGGGGGGTGAAGTGGGGTAAGATACATAGGTTGATAAACTACAGTACAGAGTAGAATGTGGTCGGCGAATGAGAAATGTATGAACCCAAAGACCTTTGGCATCCTGATGAAGCTTATGGACCCCTTCTCAGAACAATGTTTTTTAAGGACATAGATCAAAATATATAGGATTATAAAGGAAATCAATTATATTGAAACTGCAGTTTAGCAATATTAAAAAAAAAAAAAACAACCAAATTCAGGGACCTCAGATTAAGAGTATAAACAAAATACCCTGAGAGCTCAGAGGGAAAGATTATTTGTTCCATTAGTCTAGAGGCTGTTCATCTTGGGAAATTATTATTAGGAGTATTGCTCTATAAAAGATATGTACCTTCTCTTTGAATTTTTCTGAAGTCATCAAGACCTCATTAATGCCATTGGCATTCTACCTACGAGTATGATTTGTTAGTTTAGGGGAAGGTTCATAAAAGGCTATAAGAGCCCTATAAGAGACCTTAGAAAGTAGACTATGAAATATTAGAGCTGGTTGGGGTCCTTAGAGATCTTCCCATCCCCTTCTCTCATCAATGAGGAAATTATGCAGGCCAGCTTAGATGGGAAAATGGATTTGTGTGATTGGAAGAGCTAGGAGAGGGTTCCTGGGGGTGGGTGAAAGAGACAGTGACACCAGCTGACCAGTGTTCCATGACACAGAAAACTGAGGGCTTTTCAGTCTACGATTGTGGTATCACAAGTGGAGACAAAATCTAGGGTTTACTACAGTCTCCTCCTTTATGCTCAGTGGCTATTTGATAAATGATTCCATGACTGATCAAGGATGTTTACTGGGTCTAAGCTCCCCTCCTCAGCTTATCCATGACCAGAAGCCACAGTACTAACTAACCACTTAAAGGGAAAGGGCTGAAATCCTAAGTACCTTGGCACAGCCTCTGTCCCAGATATAGATGGCAATGTACACAACAGAAGCCAAGATACGAGATAAAGAGATGCTTCAGGGATGATATCAAGAAGACATCTGGAGAAAAAGAATACTTTTATCTCCATTTCACATGAACCCAAATCTCTTTTTTTTTTTAAATTAAATTATTTCTTTTTAGTTTTCAACATTCACTTCCATAAATTTTAAATTTTCTCCCCCTGCCTTTGGTCCCTCCCCAAGATGACTTGCAATCAGGTGGGCTCTAAACATACATTTCTATTAAACACATTTTTACATTAGTCATATTGCATAGAAGAATTATAACAAAAGGAAGAAAGAAAGAAAGAAAAGAAAGAAAGAGAGAAAGAAAGAAGGAAGGAAAAAAAACAAAAAAGAAAATAAGTCTGCTTTATTCTGCATTCCAACTCCGTAGTTCTTTCTTTGGATGTGACTGGCATTTTCCATCATGTGTCCTTTGGAATTGTTTTAGGTCCTTGCATTGCTAAGAAGGGCTAAGTCTATTAAAATCCTTCCTAGTACACTGTGGTTGTTACTGTGTACGGTGTTCTCCTGGTTCTGCTCCCCTCACTCAGCATCAGTTCATATAAGTCCAGGTTTCTCTGGAGTCTGCCTGCTCATCATTTCTTTTTTTTTTTTTTTTTTTTAAAGCAATTGGGGTTAAGTAACTTGCCCAAGGTCACACGGCTAGGTTTTTGTTTGTGTGGGTTAAGTGTCTGAGGCCGGATCCGAACTCAGGTCCTTCTGACTCCAGGGCTGACGCTCTACTCACTGTGCCACCTAGCTGCCCCTGCTCATCATTTCTTATAACACAATAGTATTCCATTACATTCATATACCACAACTTGTTTACTATTCCCCAGTTGACAGACTTCCCTTTGATTTCCAGTTCTTGGACACCACCAAAAGAGCTGCTATAAATATGTTTGTACATGTGGGTTCTTCCTTTTCCTGTTTTTATGATCTCTTTGGAATACAGACCTAGAAGCATTGTTGCCAAGTCAGAGGTTATGCATGTTTTTATAGCCCTTTGAGCATAATTTCAGAAAGTGCTCACCAGAGTGGTGGGATCAGCTCACAGCTCCACCAACAATGAATTAGTGATGAATCCAAATCTCTTGACAGCCATAATCATTCAGAATTTCCTCCAGATGTATCTACTGTCCTGTCTATAAGTGCTACAAGGGCAGCAGAAGCAGCTATTCTGTACTACTTGTTCCATGGGCACTAAAGGTCTTGTGCCCTCCCAAAAAGCAGCCCAAGGTAACTCCTGGAACTCACTGTAAAAGGCCCAGGGGAAACAAGGCTCAGCAGCCTTTTTTTTCCTTTTTTTTTTTGGAGGGCAATTGGGGTTAAGTGACTTGCCCAAAGTCACATGGTTAGTAAATTTGTCACTGGGTCACTTAGCTGCCCCTCTTAGCAGCCTTTTAAATGTGGCCCTTTGGGACTCTCCTTTACCCCAAGGTATCTACGTACTCATTGGCCACTGCCCCGAAGGTAGGAAGAAGCACTCCCAAACCAAGAACCCAACTACAGTATTTCCCTGAGTTCTTCCTAAGGGAAGGGTATCCAGTTTTTACCTCCCTCCACCACCATTGCAACAAGACTGAACAAGCATCAACAAACAGCTTGTCAAGGCTACCATTCCAGAGAGCAGCTGTTGTGACACGTTATACAGGAGTCATCCTAGTTCAGTGGAATAAAGGCACTGGTTTGGAGGTGTTCATTCAGCAACTGGGGCCCACTTTCCAGGGTGCTGGTGATGGCCGTCATGCCTCAGAGGAGGACTTGTATAGTTGGAAGGAACTACACAGGTCATCTAGTTCAGTGGTGTCAAACTTAAGCAGAGCTACATATTAACATTATGTTGGGTTGTGTTTTTGTTTCTTTTGTTAAACATTTCCCCTTACATTTTAATCTGGTTCAGGAGGCACTTGGGACTTTTGCAGCTGCCTGCTGGAGGTAATACCTCTAGTCTAGTCTAACCCCTCAGTGAAGTTCCATTTAACTCATAAAATTTTATAAAGTAGATTATAAGTGCGAGATGGGAAACAGACCACTTGTTGCTCCTTGGCATTCTGCCCTCCCACAAGTTTTCTGATCTCTTTTGTTTTTATGTCACCTTCATTTCCAAGTATATCCCTCTCCCTTCCCATACCCAGCAAGCCATCCCTTGCATTAAAGAATAAAAAGATAAAGAATAATAGAATAAAATCAAGAACAAATAAATAATATTTATTCTATAGTAAAAGAATGAAAAAGAAAGGAAGGGGTTGGAGGGGGAGGCAGCTAAGTAAAGCTAACCAAGACAGTCATTGAATCTGATAGTGTGTCTTCTATTCCAAGCCCATGGTCCCATAGGATGAGCAGTGTTCCAGGTGTGCAGTCCCATGGCATATACAGTATTTCAAGTCTGTAGTCCCTAGAGAGATAACGGTTTTCTTCTCTCTTCCTTAGGGCTAAGCATGTTGGTCATTGTCATTACAAAATAGTTTCTTTGTCATTCTTTCCATTTACCTTATTATTCTTGTGTATCATTTTCCTGGTTCTACTTTTTTTTTGCTTTTTGGAGGGAATTTGGGGTTAAGTGACTTGCCCAAAGTCACACAGCTAGTAAGTGTGTCATGTCTGAGGCCAGATTTGAACTCAGGTCCTCCTGACTCCAGGGCCGGTGCTCTCTTCACTGGGCCACCCCCCCCCCCGCCCCCCCACCCCGGGTTCTACTTTCTTCTGTCCTCAATAGTTTATATAAATCTTCCCATGCTTTTCTCAAGTATTCCTGTTCAGATGCCTGCATCAAAATGGACACAGGCTGAACCGAAGAGTGTGGAATGATGAGACATGAGCCAGGCATGTTCTGTCATAGCAGTTCCCATTTGTTGATCAGAGAGTAGGATTTATAAAATGAATGTAAAGGTTCCCACGAGAGAATATTTAATGTCCTTGTTCACTTACATACATCCATATGTTTTAATGTCCTTGTTTCCTTGCATGCATCTA